>CM066735.1:22262500-22872500 GCA_033961575.1 Aselliscus stoliczkanus
CTTCAACGGATACACAACCCCCACCTTCTGCCTCTTGTCTCTGCTTTATTGGCAAGCATGTGCTTTTTTGTAAAAAAAAAAGATTTTATTGGGGAATTGGGGGAGGGGAACAGTGAGTGTTGGGGAAATCGGGAAAGGGGAACAGACAAGTTGTTGTCCTTTTGTTCTTCAGTCTAGTTGTGGAGGACATTGCTTCATTGGCCCATGTTGGTATTATCATTTTGGTCTTCCGGGATGAGGCAGTTGGGTCTCTGGCCACTGGACAGCCGCTCACGGCAGCTCTTGGCAGCTCATGCTGGCTGCCAGCCACTCATGGTAATTTATGGCAGCCCACTGCAACCAACACTGTTACCGGTGACTCACAGCAGCCCAGCTCCAGGTTGAGCTGTTGTTCAACATCTTAGTTGAGGAGGGAGCAGCATCACTGGCCCTAATGTGGGATCCGAACCAGGGCCCTGCTGCTCAGAGCTGACATCCCAAGCCAACTTTTAACCAATGTGCCACTTGGCCAGCCCAGCATGTGCTTTTAATCCTTTCTCATGATGACAGATCCACAGCAGCACTGTCTTTCATTATTCAGCGAAGCACATTGAAAACATACCTTCTGTCAAGCACAATGCATTGGGAATAGAAGATTACCTGAACTAAATAGAAAAGGCTCTGCCCTCAAGATCATACACCTATGAGGAGACATGTTTCAAACAAATAAGGAAAGAGATTACTACAGGGTGTGATGAGTGTCGTGAAGGAAATAAATAAGATCATGTGACAGAGAGAAGCTGGGTGCCATGGTGCCTATTATAGATAGGTCAGGGAAGGTCTCTGGTGGGGTCCCATGCCAGCCGAAGTTTGGAGGAGAGATGCCCAGCAACATATGAACTAAGGGCAAAGCTCTAAGGCAGGAAATAGGGACCGCAAGGTTTCTGGAGTGCCTGGGCTGTCTGAGAAACGGAGATGTACCAGTCAGCTTGGAGACATAGGCAGGAGCCCCACTGTAGGCTCCCAGAAATTTGGTTTTCATTTGAAATGCAATGGGGAGAGGGTTTTTTTTCCATATTAATTTTTTTAATTGAGGTGAAATTCCCATAACAAAATTTTTTTTTAAAGTCTACAATTCAGTAGCATTTAATACACTCTCAATGCAATCACCATCTCTGTTTAATTCCAAAACATTTTTATCACCCCAAAAGAAAACTTTGCACGGGTGAAAAAAATGAATTGTGGTGTATCTACACAATGAAATAGTAGTTAGCTTTTTTATTAAGAAGGGAACAGGCTATCTATATACAAAAAAACCATGGATGAATCTCAAAATTATTCCAAAAATATATAATCTGAAATAGGGTGACCAAAAGCATAGCAGGAGTTGCCTGGGGCAAGGGATGAAGAGAAGGGAGGTAGGTGTCAAAGGGGCCTGGGGAAGTTTTGAGGGTGATGAGAATATTCTAAGTCTTGACTGTGGCAGTGGTTCCCTGGGAGTGTGCATTTGTCAGAGCTCATTGAATTACATTTTAAGTTGATACAACTTTTTTGTACATAAATTATAGCTCAGTAAAGTTGATTTAAAAACATTAATAGGAAGGGAGGAATGCAGAATGTGGCAGTGCAATTGAACTATGCTACAAATGTATAAAACAACCTCGCTGGAAGAGGTTGGAGGGGGAGGTGCTGATCTAAGTGAAATTTCAAGACTAAATGCAAAAGAAACTTCACGTAAGCACTGTACTCTAGTTGATAAAGTTGTTTCAACCAATATGAGTTTAATACTTCTGATACTACTATGTATGTTATTTTACTTTGGGAATTGAACAGTTAGGTTAATGGATGACAGAGAGTGGGAGCTGGCTTTCTCACTGTTGGATGGGAGGTAACAGATAAGCTAGAGTAGAAGGCTGGAATGATCTATGTGTTTATGAATTAAAGTCGGTAACATCAGTATGAACTCATGTTTGAACAGATGGTTATGTACAAAAATATTTATAGATATGTGTATCTATACGGCTAGTATACACACATCCATTTCTTTGCTCTGTCAGCTAAGAGGGCCTTTGAAGGAATGACACCCAGGATAGTACCCAGATTTTGGTTTCTAATATTCTTTAATAAAAGGCTTTTTGGAGAAATGATTGATTCTAGGAGAAGGGCAAAAAATATTCATGATAAACCTGGAGCATCTCCTAAAGGTCAAAAGTAAGGAAGGACTAAAAACAAAACAAAACAAAAAATGGGGGTATGTCAAAGGGACACAGAAGCCAAGTAAGTGCAAAGGCTTCCAATCACCAAGGGTTAACAATTTGAGTATTATTACATTATTTTGTTTTATTTTATTTTATTTTTTGAGGGCAGTGTCACTGGCCCTCACATGCGGGACCTGAACCGGGGCCGCCGGAGTATTATTACATTATAATCCAAAGTATAAAATACCCATGAGTCCATATTGATATAAATTAAATAAATAAATAAATAAATAAGGGGGAATAGACAACCCCCTCCCCCATGTAGAGGGATTTCAAATAATTTGCGTAGATACCCTACTCTCAAGTAGGTACAGCACAACTCTCCTCTCCTTAGGTGTGAGCTGCACATGACTTCCTTCCACAGAAGACAGTATGGAAAGGGGGAGAAAAAAGTAACTTTATAGTGGGGAGCCTGACATACACCTCAGCCAGGTGATTAAGGCCAATATCAACATGGTAAGGCATGTTGAAGTATGTACCCTTGATATGCTGGTATGAAAACAGCACTTTACCTCTGTGGTCTTTCCCTTAAAAACACCTAACCCCAGTCCAATCATGAGGAAAACATCAGACAAATCCTAATTGGGGGATCATCTACAAAATACTTGACTAGTACTCCTCAAAATTGTCACAGTCATCAAAATAAGGAAAACCCGAGAACCTGTCACAACCAAGAGGAGCCTAAGGGGATATGACAACTAAATGTAATGTGGTATCCTGGAATAGATCTTGGAATAGAAAGAAGACATTAGTAAAAACTTGGGAAATCTGAATAACCTATCACTAATTTATCAATATTGGCTCATTAATTGTAACAAGTATACCATGCTAATGTAAGATGTTAATTAGTATGGAAAGCTGGGGGTAAGATATATGTATGGGAACTCTGTACTACTAGCTTGACAATATTTCTATAAGTCAAAAACTGTTGAAAAATAAAGTTTATTTTTTAATTCCCTCAAAATTATTAAAAGTTATAAAGAGGGACACTACATAATATGAGGGACAACCATTAAAAAGATCATCATGGGCCGGCCGAGTGGCACATTGGTTAAGCGCTGGTTTTGGGATGCCAGCGGCCCCGGTTCGGATCCTACATGAGGGCCAGTGACACTGCCCTCTACAGCTAACAACAGCTCCACCTGGAGCTGGGCTGTGCGAGCCCCGGTGATGGTGTGGGCTGCAGCCCCTGCTACGGTGGGCTGCCATGGGCTGCAGTGAGTGGCCCACAGCCAGCGTGAGCGGCTGGCAGCCAAGCGTGAGCTGCCAATGGCCGCGGTGAGCGACATCCAGAGGCCAGCAACCGATCTGCCTCATCCGGGAAGAGCGCAATGACGATACCAACAGTGAAGCAACATCCTCCGCAACTAAACTGAAGAACAAAAGGACAGCAACTTGTCTGTTCCCCTTCCCCGATTCCCCAACGCTGTTCCTCTCCGCCAATTCCCCAATAAAATCTTTAAAAAAAAAAAAAAAAAAAAAAAAAGATCATCATGAATTTTTGTGGCTGAGAGTGCAAAACTAGCCAGATTAGAAATAGCCACAGAGGGCTCCAAAAGGAATGTGTGTGTTGGGAAGGGAGGATGGTTTGATTGTGTGGAAAATTGAATTGAGGGAGTACTTTGCATTGCTAGTGGAAGATATGCAAATAGCAAGAAATTCTAAGGATTCTCAACTTTTTCTGTCTGACCTATTTTGATTAGCATAATAATCTCAAGACCCATCCATATTGTTGCAAATAGCACTATTTCATTTTTTCTTATGGCAGAATAGTATTCTCTTGTGTGTAGAATACATACCACATCTTCTTTATCCAATCATCTATTGAAGGAAACTTTGGTTATTTCCCTGTCCTGGCCACCAAAAATAAAGCTGCAGTGAACATCAGAGCACGTATATCTTTATGGACAGAAAAAGTCAAGAACCATATGATTTCACAGATATGTGGGGTATAAAACTGAAGACAACAAAGAAACAAGACAAACAAATAAAGAAACAAAAACTCATAGACACAGACAATAGTTTAGCGGCTACCAGAGGGTGGGGAGGGGGGCGTGGTAGATGAGGGTAAAAGGGAGCAAATATATGGTGATGGAAGGAGAACTGACTCTGGGTGGTCAACACACAATGTGATATATAGATGATGTGTTACAGAATTGAAACCCATGCAACTTTACTAACCATTGTCACCTCAATAAACTTTAATTAGAAGAAAGAGAAAAGAAATTCTAAGGAAGCCAAGGAAAAGAAAAATCAGAGGAAATTTACTTTGGGAAATAAAAGTTAACACAAAGATGCCAACAGAATAAACTACTTGGCTCAACATTTATTTACATGGTTACAATATTGTATCCACTCAGTAGTGATCTAATGAAACATGTGTTAGAATTCTGTGAGGATATGTGTGTGAAACCTGAAGGAAGAATGCTAAATCCGGGGCCATCCGAGTGGCATGTTGGTTAAGAGTTGGCTTGGGATGCCAGCTCTGAGAAGCAGGGCCCCGGTTTGGATCCCACGTGAGGGCCAGTGATGCTGCGCCCTCTACAGCTAAGATGGTGAACAACAGCTCAACCTGGAGCTGGGCTGCCATGAGTCGCCTGCGATGGTGTAGGCTGCAGTGGGGCTGGCTGGCAGCCGGCATGAGCTGCCATGAGCGGCCGTCCAGTGGCCAGCAAGCAACTGCCTCACCTTGGAAGAGTGCAATGATAATACCAACATGGGCCAGTGAAGCGACATCCTCCACAACTAGACTGAAGAACAAAAGGACAGCAACTTATCTGTTCCCCTTCCCCAATTCCCCAATGCTATTCCCTCTCCCAATTCCCCAATAAACTCTTTTTTTAAAGAGAAAGAATGCTAAATCCTCAGCTTTTCTAATAAGAAGTTGTCAAGTAATACTGATAAGACATGAAATTGAAGTCAAGAAATAGCCATTTATGTATTTATTTAGAATAATCAAAGTAAATAGCAAGAGAAAAAGAATTTACAGTGGTTGCCTCTAGGAAGTAGAAACCTGGGCTGGAAAAGGAAGGGTTAGAGGATCGCTCTTTGTCATTATAAATATTATACTACTATTTGACTGAAAAAAAAAATGTGTACATGCATTACTTTGACAAAAATGAGTTAAAAAAAAAAAGAATTCAGTCTGCTCGTATCAGGCATTTCTAATCTTCAGCCTGGATGTACCACACTTCTAAATGGCTTATATTCAGAATGGGGTTAAATTTCTCGTGATTGCAGAGGGTAAAGACCAATGTGCTTTTTGAAGAGTCAAATGATTCTTTGAGGTGTTTTTTTTTTTCCTCTTCTTAAAAATAAAATACTGCCAAGAGACTAAAAGGAGACTACTGGCCGAATGTTGGCTAGAATCATTTAAGATGGGACTAGAATCTAACAAGCATGCATTTTAGTCAGTAAAATAATGCTCCGGAGTTATAATATAGAACTAGATGGGTCTGTGATACAACAATGCAATGCTTATTTCAGCCTATATTTTGAGGTGTAAAAAACTTTCTATAATAACCTATCCAGTGGGCACATTTTCGATGATGCCAAGTCCATATCTGTAGTGAAAAACATAAATAATTTATACATACCTCGCCCCTCATAAAAAAAAAAAAGAGTGGAGAAAGCGTAAGAGGGAGGGTCAGAAGCATAGAAACAATACATCCTCTATTTCCAGAAGACCCCCAAATGAAAGTATTGTATTTCAGGGTCACACCAAGGGTTAGACTTCAGAGCCAAATTATCAGCTAAGAAAACATGGCAACGATGTGCTTATAGCAGAGAGAGGAGAACACAGAAAAATCAAAATTAGTTGGGTTTCGATTATCTTCTCAGCCGGTTCTGCTCTGCCTAAATGCTCCCCTTTACCATTCTTCCTTCCTCCCTTGTCTATCAGTCATCTTCCTCTTTTTAGGGCCTCTTTAGTTCTAATCCTCCAACAAGGGAGCTCCGAGAAGGTCATTCTGGACTCCTTCTTTCCCCATCTCTTCTTCACCTATATAGCTCTTGGAAGGAAATTTTGTTCAGCTTATAGGAAGGCGAATGTTTTTATTGCTTTCTGGGAAGTTCAAACAGTCGATTCCAGGCAATGCTGGCAAATGCTCAGTGTCATTTTGGGAATTGCACTGTGCTGGCACCCAAGCTAAGCCAAGTCGGTGGGGTGAAAGGGCGCTTGCACCAGCCTTTCATGAGGTGTTGACAGTGTGCTTTCATGTGTCATCTGAAAGTCAAGCAGAAACTGGTAGCATTCCATTCTGGCCTGAGCCAGCACACACTGGGCGTGAGAAGCCCTCACCTGCAAGACAGGTGCTCACCCACTGGGAGAGAAAGTCTGTCCTCACTGAAACCTGAGAAGCGATATTAGTCCAGAGAGACCAGAGAGCTGGCCTTCTGCTCTGGGGGGTTGTGTTGTTTTTCTGTTGTTGTTGTTTTTTCTTCTTTTAACCTATAATAATGAATTAGTAAGGGGGGAAATCTGTCCTGTGTTGGCATCTCCTTTCCCACCCCACTCCTGGGAGAGTGAGGGCAACAGTATTCCTAGAATCATGGCAGGAGATTAGGTGAAATCCTGGTAGGAAGGGGATAGGAGACATGCTTGAAGGGAAGAGTGAAAACAGTTGCCTCTGAGGGAGGAGACAACCTCCAGACCGGAAAGAGCCTTCCTATAGGATCTGTTAATTTTGCCCACCCAGATACCTTGCCCCACTTTAGGGGAAAAGATGGTGGAATGGAGAAGAACAGGTTCTGGCCCTGGGCAGGCAGATTGGAATTTAGGCTCTTCACTCGCTAGCTGTGTGACTTTAGGCACGTCATTTAATTTGGGGGCCTGAGGTGCTTCATCTGTGAAATGGAGTAAATAATAGTACCTGTATTGTTGAGAAGACTAAACGAACATTAAATTTATAGATTAAACCTATGAATGCTTAGAACACTGCCTGGCACATTAATCAAATATTAGCTTTCCTGGCTATTTTTATAATGTCCTCCTCATACCATTTAGGGAGCTACTCTTAGGCCATGTGACTGGTGTAGAGCCGAGCATCCTCCTTCCATCGGCAGGTACATAACCCAAACAAAGCACCCTCCACTTGGCCATAATACCTAGTTCCTAAGATGTGGCGAATCTGTAAAGAAACATTGCTCATGGGAACGTTAAAAAATTGTACAGCAGTGCTGTACACAATATCCTAAGCATTTTGTTTTCTGCACTTTTCTGCCCTTGTCAGAGCTTTTTTGTCCTAGCTCATCCTTCATGAGAAGCTTTCTCTTGGGTAGCTAAGTTAGTTTAATTTGAAAAACTAATAATACAATTGGCCCTGGAGCAACAGGGATGTTAGGGGCACCAACCTCCAGCGCAGTTGAAAATCGCCTTGGGCCAGCCGAGTGGCGCAGTGGTTAAGAGCTGGCTTGGGATGCCAGCAGCCCCGGTTCAGATCCCACATGAGGGCCAGTGACACTGCCCTCAAAAAATAAATAAATAAATTAAAAAAAAAAAAAAAAGAAAATCGCCTCATGACTACAGTCAGCCCTCCAGCCAGAGCTGACCCTTGAACAAGGAACGTGGGTTTGAACTGTGTGAGTCGTTTGAAACAAAGCTGCGTATAAGCGGACCCATGTGGTTCAAACCCCTGTTGGTCAAGGATCAACTGTATTTCAACACCTGAATGTGATTAATTTTTAATATATCTTTGTTTTATAATACTAGAGATCTTTGATCTTCATTAAAAAAAAAAGTCCTGTGGTTCTGCCTCTACTTTGCTGTACTATGCTGGGCAAATCGCTGTACTATGGGGTTGAAAGAAGGTCTAGGATTCCTCTAGCTCAGGCATTGATCGCAACCTGTTCTGATGGTACACACCTGAGGGAAAGTTTTGATGTTATGAGTAAGACTGGACAGAGCATAAAGGGTCAGCATCAGCAAACAGATGGATACTTCTCCAGAGAATTGAAAAGAATTCTACAAATATTAGTTGTCTGATAAAGCTATGAGCAGAACTGAAAGTGCCAAATGAGAGGAGCTTGGCACAATTGTGCCTGCTACAGAGGATTAGGTTCTGAACCCCACAGCAGAAAATGACATATAGGTTGGTAAGCTGTAAAAATTATCCTTGAAACATCCTAAAGTAACCCACCAAATAGAATTAAACATATTTATAGTTCAATCCACACAGAGACTGATATTCCAACTTTCCATAAGTCCAAAGAAGTTGGTTTTCCCTCCAACATTAGAATATTTCTTCAGTTGACCACTGAAGTATTTGGCTTCTATTGAAAGGTCATATCATATTTATAAATGTATATTTAAACACTAAAATCACATTGATTTTATTTATTTATTTATTTATTTATTTATTTATTTATTTATTTATTTATTTTTTGAGGGCAGTGTCACCGGCCCTCATATGTGGGACCCGAACCGGGGCTGCTGACATCCCAAGCCAGCTCTTAACCACCGCGCCACTCGGCTGGCCCAAATCACATTGATTTTAGAAGAAGCAAGTGGGAACTGAGATCTGCTAGGGAAGACTAGATACATTTGCTGGGGGTGTGGCATCTATTCACAAAGGGACTTGACCAAGGCACTTATAACAACAGTTCTCCATTCCCCCCGCCAGATGTGTACAGCTAAGCTCTTTTAGTTAAATGTGAATAGTATGTGACTTTACTGTAACAGATTACGGGAGAAGGGAGGAAAAGACTTGAGGTTAAGAGCTACAAATTATGGGCCACAAATAAAGCTAGCTGAGACACAGAACTTACTCCTAGGCTACTGTTTGCTCAAGAGATAAGAGAAAAACTTAGAGGCTCACATAATAATAATCCTATGAAAAGATGAAAGAGAAGTAGCATATTTTGTGCCTCTATTAGTTTGCCCTGTCTTAACATGGCAATCACATTTATAGTCTTTCAACAATTAGGAAGTTTCTACCAATGAGGCGCTAGAAGATCTAAGAGAGAACCGTGCTCATCAATGCAGACCTAGTCTCTTAACCAGCTCCAAAGCCCACATTTCTCATATGCTGGAAAACTGTTACATGCCTTACATTTAGGGATTCTGGTTTTTATAAGCTCTCTGTTGTGTTTTGCCCTCCACTTGAGCTTAAAATAAAGTAATTAAGAGCAATAATAATGAAAGCATTACTTGCTGACTGGTTTTTTTATACAAAACCATGATACAGGCATCATTTTTGTAAAAAGTTCTTTACTTAAGGAAATTAGAAGGCGACCCTTATTACATTTCAGGCAAGGACAGGTATAATTGAATTGGAAATATGCTCTTGAATGATTTCTAAGCAGTTCTGTCAAATGCAGCTGGGATTCCGAACACTGATCAACAGTTTTATAATCAATAGAGCATTGAAGCAAGGACAGGAGCCACCAATAAGAAACCACCCTGCAAGGGAAGATAACCGCTTTCACTGCCTAAATGGAGAATTTAGACACATAATTGTTGACAAGTTCATATTTAAAGGTGACTGTGCTGTTTATGCAGTGAGTGTATAAATGGAAGTAATTAAGCTTCATTGGAAGCATCCAGGCTGTCACTTCACTAATCTTCCCACTGGTCTGTCTGGACGGATGTGTTTGTACCTTGCCGAGCTTCATCTAAATTAGACTCCATCATAGGAAACAAGATTTGAAAGCAGCAGTGAGAACCAGAAGCAGTTCCTTTTTTTATTGATGGGAAATATTAGTACAAATAACAAAATATGAAATTTATACCCAGTGACTAATTTCTTGTGGGAACATTTCCATGGATGGACTTCCCACATTCTTATTTTCTTGTAAACAGAGACGTCAGCATCTTTCCCAGGAATCTGTTCCTGGGGGATTATGGTGGCTGCATCTATTTTGACATCATCATGTCACAACACAAAGTATCTAAAGAAAGACTTTGAAAGCCTGGTGGGATAATAGCAAGCCCACCAGGAGTGTCAGGTAGCCTGTGTCAGCAGCACTCACTCAGTATTGTTGAATGATCATTACATTCATGAACTTAAACCTCATGACACAGGTAAAGGTGTTAAGGGGTCACACACTCCTCTCATTCCTTCCTCTTTCATTGTTAATTTCTTTATCATGTTGCCCAAAGATGGCTAGCTTATGGCCTGATGGCACTCAATCATACTATGATTGGGTTACACACAAGAAAATGGTGCATGATACTCTATTTCATCCACCTTCGTATCTCCTACCTTTCCTTTAAACATATATAATAGACTTTTTACTTTCAATTAACTGTCAATATTTAAAAGCCCACTCTAATACTTCCCAATTTAAGTGCAGACTTAACAGGGGAGACCAAAGCCACACTAGGATGTGGGTGGGTTCTGGGCAGCCAGTTTAGCTCTCTCACAGGCTGGCTTCACTTCACACAGGACTCAGATTCCTGCCTCAGCATATTGACAAGCCACGCTGCAGGCCATGGGCTGCAGGAACTCATGTACGTACAGTGCCTCGGGTCTCCTATTCCCATGCACAGAATTAGGACTGAGGACAACATAAAAGCCACACCCTGTGCTCCTGGTATCCACTAATGGGAGAAGACAGGCCTCTTCACTGTATCATGCTGGGTAATAAGTTCTGGAATGGATTTACACAGGGTGCCTCAGATCCCTTCCAGCCATGGGAAGGGAGGGAGTGGGCAGAGATTGGAAAAGAGGGGACCAGGCCTGAGACATCTTTTGCTCTTTTCTCTTTCTCTGTGTCTCTCAGTTCTACCATTTCTTCTTCCTCCCGGAAACTTCATTCTTTTCTTCTCCATTTTCATCCACCTCTTCTCTTTTACTTTCCTTTTTTCTCCTTGCATTGCCTTTCCTCTCCTGCCCCACTCAGAACTCAGTTTTCCTCCCTGCCCCTTGCTACTCAAATGGGCAATGCTCAGCAATGTTGCCTTTCTTGTTTTCCCCACAAAATACCCTATTTTGTCATGTGTACAGGCTTTTACATATACGTAGCCAAGCACACCACAGGTTCTGAAAATGCTAAACTGCGATCACAATGTGAGACTCACCGTCTAACCAACTAACCATCAGCCACAACCAGCCCGTCTGAGGTTTAGTAGGAAATAAAATATGGTGAAGGGAAAAGGGTTCACTGAAATCGGAACTCTTCACTGCTGAGGAACATAAACAGAGTCTTTAAGTAGAAAAGTTTTATGCAGGATATTAGTGAGATCTTAGGACAGAAGAAAGCAAAATAGGCTTTTGTGGGTTTGAAGACTTCGGGAAGCATCAAGACCGTTGGTTTGAGACCAACATAAGCCAACTGCCTGTTAGCTGATCTTTGGCAGTGCTCACACTACTGGCATGCTGTGGGAGAATTTATGGTGCAAAGACTGCCTTCATATCATCAAATTTAAGAACTCTTAACCTTTAAAGGATACCATTAAGAAAGTGAAAAAAACAACCCACAGAACGGGAGAAAAATTTTATAAGTCCTGTATCTGACAAGAGATTTATACCTAGAATGTATAAAGGTGTCTCACAGTTCAACAATAAAAAGACAAATAAGGCAATTTTTAAATGAGCAAAGGATCTGAATCAGTGTTTTTCCATAGAATACATGTAAATGGCAATAAGCACATGAAAAAACATTCAATATCACTAGCCATTAGGGATATGCAAAGCAAAACCACAATGAGATACTTCTTTACACCCTCCAGGATGGCTGTCATAAGGACAAGACAGATAATAACAAATGTTGGCTAAGATATGGAGAAATTGGAAACCTCATGCACTGCTGGTGAGTACGTAAAATGGTAGACCCATGTTAGAAAATAGTCTGGAAATTCCTCAAAAGATCAAATGTAGAGTTCCCACAGTATGATCCAGAAATTCTATTCCTAGGTATATACCCAGGAGAAATGAAGCCATACGTCCACACAAAAACCTATACATGAATGTTCATATTCATAGCAGAGATAACATTCATGATAGTGAAAAAGTAGAAATTAACAATAGCCAAGATATGAAAAAAACCGAAATGCCCATTTGTAGATGACTGGATTAAGAAACTGTGGCGCAGGGCCAGCCAAGTGGCGCGTTGGTTAAGAGTTCGCTTGGGACACCAGCTCTGAGCAGCAGGGACCTGGTTCGGATCCCACATATGAGGGCCAATGACACTGCCCTCTACAGCTAAGATGGTGAACAACAGCTCGACCTGGAGCTGGGCTGCTGTAAGTCATTGGCAACAGCATAGGCTGCAATGGGGCAGGCTGGCAGCAGGCGTGAGCTTTCATCAACCACAGTGATCTGCCGTCCAATGGCCAGCGACCAACTGCCTCACCTGGGAAGAGCACAATGATAATACCAACATAGGACAGTGAAGTGACATCCTCCAAACTAGACTGAAGAAAAAAAGGACAGCAACTTGTCCGTTCCCCTTCTCTGATTCCACAATGCTGTTCCCTCCCCCAAATCCCCAATAAAATCTTTTTAAAAAAAAAAGAAAGAAAGAAACTCTGGTACATTTATACAATGGAGTATTACTCGGCCATAAAGAAGAATGAAATCTTACTGTTTGCAACAGTATGGATGGACCTAGAGAACATTATGCTAAGTGAAATAAGTCAGTCGGAAAAAGACAAGTACCATATGATCTCACTTATATGTGGAATCTAAAGAACTGAATAAATGAGCAAACTAAAAAAAAAAGTAGTAATTACCCGAATCCATTACCTGAAAAATGGGTAGAAAAATGTGGGATATCCATACAATGAAATATTTTGTAGTAAAAAGAAATGAAGCTCTGATAAACATGCTACAACATGGTAGACTTTGAAAACAATATGCTAAGTGAAAGAAGCCAGTCACAAAGGACCACATATTATATAAATTCATTTACATGAGATGTACGAAAAAGGCAAATCTAGAGAGACAGAAAGTAGATTCATGGTTGCTTAAACATATGGGGATTCTTTTCGTGGTGATGAAAATGTTCTGACATTGATGGTGGTGATGGTTGTACAACTGTGAATATACTAAAAGCCATTGAATTGTATATTTTCAATGGGTGAATTGCATTGTACATGCATTATGTCTCAATAAAACAATAATAATAATAATAATAACAATAATAACAATAAATACTGCCTGGCCCCACAACTACCCACTCCAGTTCTAAATGCCAATAGCACCTCTACTGTCTTTGTGACACACTATGAAACCCCCACAGAAATATCCAAATTTCCCCAATGGAGAGAACCATACTGCCCCTTCCACCCATTTACAACCACTGGGAAAGAATATCACTGGGAGATGTACATGAACAAGCACAGTGGAAATTTCTAGTTCTCTTCCCAACAGGTACTCATGCAACCTAAATCTTCTCAGACAACCTAAATCTTCTCAAACAACCTAAGTTTTCTCTGCTGCCCTTTCTCTAATCTACAACAGAGTCAAAACTCAGGAAAAATAAAAAGAACTTTTCTTTATGATGGAACCATAAGCCATCCTATATGCTTCTTTCAAAAGGCATTGGTATTGTGTCACTGTGAAAAATTTCAAAACTTAATTTTGCTGAGGCTACTTTCATTTACAGAGTAGCCAACTCCATTTAATCTCTGAAATGGAGTGTTTCTGAATACATAATCTAAGTAGGGAATGATTATTGACAGCCTGTAAGAGTGTCTGTGACATGGAGCTTCTCCTGTTCTTCAATCAATAGTAATCCAACTTGAGAGGAGCTGGACTGAGAACCAGAAGGCAAGAGGTGAGATTAGAAGGAATGATTTGAGTTCAACATCATCAATGTTTATGTAATTTTAAAAAGTTATGTTGAATAAGAAAAGTTAAAACAATGAATTATTGGATGAGCTAGTGAGAGCCACAAGCTACCTGAGTGTGAATTTATTGGCCTTGGGGCTGGCCAAGTGCACATTGGTTAAGAGTTGGCTTGGGACGCCGGCTCTGAGCAGCAGGGCCCCAGTTCAGATCCCACATATGAGGGCCAGTGATGCTGAGCTCTCTACAGCTAAGATGGTGAACAACAGCTCGATCTGGAGCTGGGCTGCCATGAGTAACTGGCGATGGCGTAGGCTGCAGCCCCTGCTGCAGTTGGCTGCCCTGAGCTACTGTGAGTGGCGGGTAGCTAGTGAGTGGCCAGCAGTCGGTGTGAGCTGCTGTGAGCCACCATGAGCAATCTTGCAGTGGCTGGCAAGCGACTGCCTCACCCAGGAAGACAGCAATGATAATACCAACATGGGCCAGTGAAGAGATGTCCTCCACCACTAGACTGAAGAACAAAAAGGACAGCAACTTTTCTGTTCCCCTTCCCTGATTCCCCAATGCTGTTCCCCTCTCCCAATTCCCCAATAAAATCTTAAACAAAAAAAATTATTGGCCTCTTGAAATGACAGTCCACTTCCTTCTGCTTCGGAGTTACATTTTTTCATTACCAAACAAAACTGTACATCTTAAAGAGATAACTCCATTCCATCCCAAATTCAACGCTGCCGGTGGGGTGGGGGTGGAGTCAGAGCTAGCTCTATGGGGTGACCAGTGGCTAATTCTCCATCTCATATGACAAAGGCCTGAACTACATAATTTTTGGATGACATGTGTGGGCAGGATGACACTTATCACCTATGGGCTGTGATGTGGGGAGGACAGAAAGATTATTTTGGGAAGACATTCACATAGGACAGTCATGTACAAGGGCTAGGCATGGAGGGAGTTTCATTCTGACTGGGAAGCCAAAGCAATAGTGACTTGGGAAGATAGATGAGAAACAAGAGATTGGGGTGTCAGTGGTTAATGGTCTCGAGTTCGAAACTAGATTGATTGGCCTAACATCCTAGCTCTGCCTCTTGCTCATTGAATAATCTTGGACAAGCTACTTAAATTCTCTGTGCCTCATTTTTTCCATCTGTAAAATGGGAGTGACAGATAGTATTTACCTCAAAGGTGAATGTGAGACTTAAATGAATTAGTCATCTAAAGTACTGCAAAGAGTTCCTGGCACACAGAAAGCCTTTGACAAACTCCTATTACTCCTATTACTCTGTCCAGGTACATTTGCTACTGGCAGTCTCCACAATTTTACTCCAACAATTTGTCCATTTAGATGCCCATGTGGGAGGCTGTGGGCGTGCTCTCTTTTCCTACTTCATAGGAAAATACACCAGGACTAGGGTTGAAGGAAAGTGATCATACACATTTGTTCTCTTGAGGACCATTCCTGTTATGGCTGGGAGACAGTCTCATGAATGCCCAAGCCAGAAGGGATTTTGGTGCCCAAGTTACTCATTTGTGGCTGAGGACAGTATACTCAGAGAGGTTATATGAGTTGCCCAAAGTCAGTCAGCTGTTAGAGCAGAAATTTGGGTAGAACCTCACTGCTACTTTCTCTATTACATCACAGCCTTGGACTAGATCTAAATGCCTGGGTCCTCTACACAAAGCTTAGGGCAGGATGTACAGTCTGAGGGAGTACACGGTCATTCTGTAGCCTGGGCATTATACCCCTTACCTCCCATTCATCAGCCAGACATCTCCAGGAACGGTGCATCTGTCATTTGAAGGACTCAGGGGGACTCCACAGTCTGTGTCTGCCCAAGATGTGAATTTGTGGACACAGATACCTTTCTGGGCTCAGAGTAAGCCTGGTGAACACCATCATCTATGTTTTCAGGAAAGCTCCAGCAACTTCAAGAATAGCACTAATGCAAGTAAAAAAAAGCAAAACCAGGGCCTGGCCGAGTGGCTCAGTTGGTTAAGAGCTCGCTGAAGAGTGCGAGCTGGGCTATGAGCAAGAGCAGTTCGATGCCCAGCCTGAGCTGAGCTGCCAGCAGGTGGCAGGATGGCTCAGCTAAAAAAAAAAAAAAAAAAAGCAAAACCACCCTGCAAAGTGAAGGCTTAAGCTTAAACCAGTGCTGCCCTCAGGGAGCCCCCAAAAGCTCCATAGTCAGGTCTTCCTATATTTGTTATTTCCCAGGGAGGACTTCACTCCCATGTGTTCCATTGGTTGCCTTGGTTACCACTGCATAGCAGGACAAGGATGACTGCTTTTTTCCAGTCCCCTGAAGGTACATTATGCCTCCCTCTGGGGACTATCAAGTGACAGAACAATCTGAAAATACTTCTTTGCAAACTTTACTCCACTCTACAGAAAAGCATGTCAGTAAATGCCTGGGGATATTGTGCTTTGGAAGTTGAAGTGCCCTGTGGATTTAGAGTAAATGGATTTCATGAACCTTTGACAGATCATCAAGCCAAGAGAGGGGGGTCAAAGCTAAATTCAGAACTTGCCATCTGACTTTTTAAAGGTACTTGCATAGCAACAAAGGTTTTCCTTCTATTAAAACAATTAGAGACGGGAATTAAATGTTTCAATCCAATTTTATGTATTAAATTCAGCCCTAATTCCAGCTCTTCATCAGAAGGAACCATCTTCAGATTGCAAATATATTTCATTTCAAGTCCTTTGATTTAGGAGCCCACAAGGGAATTAACAAAAATCCTGGTTATAAAAAGAGCAAGTGATTGAGCACAAGCTAAATGCTGGTAGACTGCCCATTTCCCTACAGCTTACAACAGATCGCGTTCTAAAAATTTTGGATCTTTTCAGATTTTATTGATAAGTGTTCTTGGCGCAGTTTTAGTTTGTATATCATTTATCAATGATGCTGAGCATTTTTTTCATATATTAAAATACCACATTCATTTCTTCTTCTGTGAATTGTCGGTTTATATCTTTTGTTCATTTCCCAGAAGCTCCTTTAAAAGATCTTAATTGTTATTTTATTTACATTAACCCCCAAATTATATTAGATTTTAGACCAAGATGTCCATCTACAAGCTATTATATTTCCATTCTCAAGTCTTGGCACTTTGTTGCCCAATAAAGAGCAAACTATAAGCCTGTAGAAATTGCACTATTGCAGCCAAAAATGACAATGTCAGTAATATAAAATGCCCACTCTATTAAATTTCATCTTCTCAGCCTCTCTATAAAGGGACTATTGCAATTCCATCTATAATAAGTTCATGAAATTAAATTTTAAAAATATTAAATGACACATCTATAATACAATCGCACAGCTAATAAAAGGCAGAGCCAGGAGTCAAACCCACTTCTATCTCGTGCCAAATTCTATGCTCTTAATTACTAGACACTGCCTTGTATCATCTGCTTTATTACTTTATTAGTTTTAAACTTCATTCAGCGGCCCTGGTTCGGGTCCCACATATGAGGGCCAGTGACACTGCCCTCAAAAAAAAAAAAAACAACTTCATTTGGTAGTTCCACTGTTTTGACATTTCTAAATGTTTTTATGTCTATTTTCCCAGCTACATGAGATGGCATTTTATATAGTTGTTTAAGTTCCATCTATTAAGTATAAACTCTCCATAAAGTACAGACATGTGCTTCTCTTGGATGGATGTTACCAATAGATACATGTATACATAGATGATATAAATATATATTATTATATCCCTTTATGTCTGTATAACTGGGAAATGGTGCATGCATAGAATGGTGAGTAATCCAGATAATTTTGGAAAATTAAGAATTGTATCAAGGCTACAGAAGGGATGGCTGACCAGCAATTATCTAGCATAGAAAGTGAGTTTCAAAACAGATTAGGCAAATATCCCAAGAGTGGAGTTGACAGTTTAAACTGAATCACACAACTCATATGAAATGAAGTCTCTGGAAACCCTCCTAATTTTGAGAATGCATACAAAGGATGTGGTAAACTGAGGCAATATACCCTGTAATCATACTGTGATGTATTACAGTAAATGTTAGGGGTGAGGGAGTATCACTGAGGTAAAGAATCAGGGGAGTGAGAGAGGAGAGAAGGATGATAGTGTGTTGTGTATGTCATTGAACCTGGGCCAAACTGGAAATGGTTACAGGCACCACTGAGAGGAAAGCGTTCAGAATGGGGTCAAAGTGACAGTCATTTCTGACCTAACAAAAATCATGATCATAAGACATATGGGGGGCTGGCCAAGTGGCGCAGTGGTTGGGCGCTGGTTTGGGAAGCCAGCGGCCCCGGTTCGGGTCCCACATATGAGGGCCAGTGACACTGCCCTCAAAAAAAAAATTAATAAGACATAAAGGTACAGAAATGCAATATCTTCACATGTAACCACAATTGATATACTTGTTTATATTATTGGGAAGGAAAGGGGAATATAACTGAACTTAACTCTTTGTCTTTGAAGGGGTGGGGTGCTCAACAGTACCATTGTAATCAATTCTGAGAATTAATGAAAGGTTTAGAGAAATTAAAAGACAGCTAAATTCTAGCAAAAACAAAATCCAACTATAATGTTTAAGAGGAATGTTTGAAACATATGGCATGAAAAGTTTAAAAGTGAAGGGCCTTATAAAGATGATATTGTGCAAGATAAGCTAAAAGAAAAGAAAGCTTACATTATTAGTATCAAAGTTGGATTTGATATAAGTAACATTGAATGAATCAAGAAAGCCCCTTGAGATTGGTAAAAGGCATAATTCACAATGAACACATGTGATAAGTGTTATTTGTTGAGCACTTCATCTCCTGCTGCTCTCTCCTTAGCTCCCTGTCTCCAAGCACACATTGGCTTACTTCTTTTGAACACAGCGTGCATGCTCCTGCCTCAGGGCCTTTGCACTTGCTATTCCTTCTGCCTGTGATGCTCTTTCCTCAGATAGCTGCAAGGCTGGCTCTGTCACCTCCTTCAGATCTTTGCTCAGCTATCACCTGATAGTGAGGCTTGCACTGGCCACCCCATTCAAAATTGCATCTCCTTTCCCCAAACTACAGCTTGTCCATCTTCCCTGATTTATTTTTCATTATAATACTTAGCCTCAACTAGCATACTATTTGTTTTACTTATTTATCTTGTTTATGGTTTGTCTCCTTCTACTAGACTGTAAGTTCCAAGACAGCGAGGATTTTTTTTTTTTTTAAAGATTTTATTTGGGAATTGGGGGAGGGAACAGCATTGGGGAATAGGGGAAGGGGAACAGACAAGTTGCTGTCCTTTTGTTCTTCAGTCTAGTTGTGGAGGATGTCGCTTCACTGGCCCATGTTGGTATTGTGATCATTGCGCTCTTCCTGGCTGAGGCAGATCAGTCGCCGGGCATTGGACAGCTGCTCACATCAGCTCACGCCGGCTGCCAACCATTCATGCTTGCTGCCGGCCACTCATGGGAGCTTATGGCAGCCCACTGCAGCCTACGCCATCACCAGTGACTCACAGCAGCCCAGCTCCAGGTCGAGCTGTTGTTCACCATCTTAGCTGTAGAGGGCAGTGTCACTGGTCCATGTGGGATCCAAACTGGCGGCCCTGCTGCTCAGAGCCGGCGTCCCAAGCCAACTCTTAACCAATGAGCCACTCAGCCAGTCCCAGCAAGGATGCTTCTCTATTTTGTTATTAGACTAAGACCTCCTAGAGTTCCTTGCATTGAACAGGTACCAATAAAGAGTCTTGACTAGATGAATGAATTGTAAATTACCTTACATTAGAAATGCAAAGAGAAATTTATAAAGAACAATAGTAAGGGGAAATTTAACCACAAAAAAATAGAAAATTTAAAAGATTTCAGAGACTTAAGTAATATAATTGCTAATGTTGATGAATAGTGTTGATAAATCATGCAATAGAAAATGTTATTTTTAAGCAACCATGGATAATTTCAATAAATTCAGAAAAGGAGAGTTTGTACAGGTTGTATTTCTAAAAATTTTATAATGAAAATAGAAAATAATAATCAACATATAGCTAAAAAAATTCTCTCACAAGTAATTACTGGATCAAAGAGTACATCAGAACTATAATTACCAATTATTTACAAAATGCAGCAATGAGAACATGACATATCAAAACTAATGAGTTTCCTGGGCCAGCCGAGTGGCATGGTGGTTAAGCGCTGGTTTGGGACGCCAGCGGCCCCGGTTCAGATCCCACATATGAGGCCAGTGACACTGCCCTTAAAAAAAACCCCAAAAACTAATGAGTTTGCACCAAAAGCATACTTCCAGGAAAATTGAATGCCTTAAGTATTTTCCTTACTAAACAAAAAATAATAAAAGAACTGAAAATTCAATTCAGGAAGTTAGGAAGCAGAATACAAGACAAACTTCCATAAGGCAAGATAAAGTCAATAAATATAAAAATAAAAATTATTAAATTAATGCATTAGAATAAATAAATGTATAAATAAATCCAATAGTTGATTCTTTGAAAAAGAGAACAGTTGACAAATTTCTGGCATTTACTCAAAAAAAATTTTTTTTTTTTTTTTTTTTTATGAGGGCAGTGTAACTGGCCCTCATATGTGGGACCCAAACCGGGGCCGCTGGCTTCCCAAGCCAGCACTTAACCACTACGCCACTCAGCAGGCCCCAAAATTTTGTTTTTTAAATCCACAAATATATGACCTAGGAAGGAGAAAGTGAATGTATCCATAGAGGAGAATTAAACATTTCAATAAAATATAATATTTAGTGCTTTTGTATGCTAATATTTACTGAAGGCTTTCTAAAGTCAGACTCTTGTCTTCCTCATCTCCTTAGTTCTCTCTATGGTCCAATGGCATTGCAGATGAGATTGGACAGGCAAGAGATTTAATGGAGGGAAAAAAAACCTATAGAGACAAATGGGGAGGGAAAGTAGAAGGCTAGAAAAGTCATCAGGCCAGGAGACAGAGCTGACCCCTGTGGAAGAGAGAAGAAAGGAAGGAAGAAAGTTTGGGTAAAATCAATCTTAAACTGCAGTGAGTTCCAAGAAAGCCTGGGCAAGGCTCAGGGGGACTTAACAAGGGAAAGGAGGGGACCCATCAGAGGATCCCCATGCATTTCAGGGAATGAGATGTGCATCAGTCATTCCAGGGAGCAGCCGGTGGAAAATGTGGCCTTAGCAGGACACCAGTAGATTCAGAACACAATAGCTGGTCCATCTGTCAATTACCTGTCCACCCCACCCTGCATAGCAAGAGATCTGAGAGGGACAGTTTCATGGCTGCCACAGAATCTCATAGACATTTGACAAAAATAAACATCTATTCTTGATTCTATTAAACTTGCAATGACCTGGAATGTGGATATTTCCCTAAATATGGCAAATATTTTTTCTTTATTTACAGATTTTATTGGGGAATTGGGGGAGGGGAACAGCATTGGGGAATCAAGGAAGGGGA
The DNA here is from genome assembly GCA_033961575.1 of Aselliscus stoliczkanus. Taxonomy (NCBI): domain Eukaryota; kingdom Metazoa; phylum Chordata; class Mammalia; order Chiroptera; family Hipposideridae; genus Aselliscus; species Aselliscus stoliczkanus. Next base: position 22,283,884 of record CM066735.1, read on the forward strand.
ACAGACAAGTTGCTGTCTTCTTGTTCTTCAGTCTAGTTGCAGAAGACATTGCTTCACTGGCCCATGTTGGTATCATCATTGCGCTCTTCCTGGATGAGGCGGATAGGTCACCGGCCTCTGGATGGTCACTCACTGCGGCTATTGGCAGCTCACACTGGCTGCTGGCTCCTCACTGTAGCTTATGGCAGCCCACTGCAGCAGGGGCTGCAGCCTACACCGTCGCCAGGGCTTGCAGCCCAGCTCCAGGTGGAGCTGTTGGTCACCATCTTAGTTGTAGAGGGCAGTGTCACTGGCCCTCATATGTGGGATCCGAACTGGGGCTACTGGCGTCCCAAACCAGCTCTTCTTAACCAGTGCATCACTCGGCTGGCCCAAATATTTCTTAACCATATGACCAATATTACACTTAATGTTGAACATTGTGGGCATTTCTGTTAATGTCTGGATCAAGACTAGAATGCCCACTATACTTGCTCTTAGATAGTATTTTTTCTGGAGATTCTAGCTAGTACAACATACCAAAAAAAGGAATATGATGTGTAAATATTGAAGCAGGGAACAAAATATCATTATTTGTAAATGATATGATTGTCTAACTGGAAAACACCTATTTCTCTCACCAAATTAACTAAACATATTTAAGAATTAGTGAGAGTTTATGCTCAATTACAAAATAAACAAAGATGTTTTTCCAAAATATTAGTAATTACAACCTACAAAAATAATAGTTACATAAAATAAAAAATACCCAAGCATTACCTTAACAACATATCTATAAACCTGTCTGAGAAAGACTACAAAACTTTACCAAAGGACACGAAAGAGACTTGAGTTATTGGATTTTAAAAAGCCATACTATTCCTAGGTAAAAATATTGAATGAGTCAAGATTTCAGTTCTCCCCAGTTTGGACTATAAATTTTATCAAAGTCCAATAGATCACCAACATAATTTTTAAGAACCTGGGGAATTATTTCTAAAGGTTTTTGTTTGTTTGTTTTGGCTTTGGTTTATTGCATCTTTCACCACAAGATGAAGCCCAAAACCCAGAGAGCAAGAAATTAAGAAAAACTTCCTGTGTGGTTCTTAAAGAAAGTAAAGGAGCTGGTCAGGAAAAGATATCAGAAAAAGGACTGGCTCCCTAGGCCTTTCTTCATTCACATTAGATGATTTTACTATTAAAACATTTTGGTCTTGAGGTTTTTGGTTAGTTTTGTTTTTGTTGTGTTTTTTTGGTTGTGAATTATTGTATCTCTAGATCAGAACATGGTGGGAAAGGAGTGAAAGCCACAAAGGGAAGGAAACCAAACCATTCACCTTAAAAATGTCTCTCACTGACCACAAGGGGGAGGATGTGAAAGATATCTGAATTGAGGCAAACTGCTCATCACTGTTGCTAAAAGCTACCTGCAAGCACGTAGTGTTGTGAGGCCTGGGCAGAATCTCCCTATGCAGACAGCTTTGCTGGCTGAGTTATTCATTTTATCAGTCTGTTTTCTTTCCAACAATCATTTGAACATGTAGGTAGAAGATAGGAAATTATCAGGAAAAAAATATGTAAAACACAAATTTGTTAATTCAAGCATTGATTGTATTTGCCATTGTACACTTTTAAATGACATTTTTAATCATATGTTTAAACCTTTTTAAAGGAGTTTGGGTCTTTAGTTTTTTTTCTCATTCGTCTATTGGTTTATCCAGCCCTTACCGTGAAGGCATTCACAGTCAGGAAAGACAATTACATAACGAACAACTGCAGGATGATACTGTGAAAATTACAACTGGGCTATGAACAAGAGTGAATCACTGGGCGTAGAGGACGCGCGCGGCTGGGCCATGTATCGACTCCTGATCCCCAGCCCGGGCCGAGGCCTTCTGCGGGCCGCGGGGCTGCGGTGCCGGGCCTGTTCGGGGCGCTTGCTCCCGGAGCCTGTAGGAGGCCGGGCGCCCGAGGTGGAGGTGCCGCGATCAGAGTCGCGCCCCAAGGCGGGCGCTCGGGCCTGCTGACGCTGCTGGCAGCCCTCGCGTGGTTCTCGAGGCCCGCGGCGGCAGAGGAGGAGGAGGAGCGACAGGGAGCGGGCGGGGCCGCCGCCGAGGATGCAGCGGATGAGGCCGAGGCCGAGATCATGCAGCTGCTGAAGCGAGCCAAGTTGAGCATCATGAACGATGAGCCAGAAGAAGCTGAGCTCATTTTGCATGACGCTCTTCGTCTTGCCTATCAGAGTGATAACAAGAAGGCCATCACTTAGACTTATGATTTGATGGCCAATTTAGCATTTACACGGGGTCAGCTTGAAAATGCGGAAAAGCTTTTTAAAGCAACAAACAATGAGGTACCTGCTTGGAGGGGGCATGCAACAGGAAGATAATGCAATAATTGAAATCTCTCTAAAGTTGGCCAGTATCTATGCTGCTCAAAATAGACAGGAATTTGCTCTTGCTGGCTATGAATTCTGCATTTCAACTCTAGAGGGAAAAAAATGAAAGAGAACAGGAGTTAGCAGAAGACATTTTGTCAGGTAGGGACACTTGACTGTTGTCTGGACGTCGCCTTTTGCCACAAAGGGCTTCACTGTTGCTCTGCGATAAAGGGAATTGGGGGAGGGAAAAATCATCCATTTTGGAATTCAAGTGGCTGTTTTTAAGATCTCCGCAGAGGGTTTGGAATGAGATGTTTTGTTTAAATGACTTGACTACCAGTGTGTTTTTTTTTAACCACTTGGTGACATGTTCATAATTTAGCTGTTGACTTTTATTATATATAACCTCTGGGAAATTGAGACACAGAAAGGGAAGGTTCAGCTACCAGTCATAATACTAATTAATTACCTTTTGGTCCCAGATAAACACCAGGTTATGAAAGATGAGAGCAGCTCATGTTTTTGCAGTTCCTCCTCATTGTGGATGAGCTTAAAGAGTTATGCTGGAAACAGAATGGGATGGGCAGGAAGCTCTCTACCTCTAAACCATTTGGGTTTCTTAATTTGGTTTGAAGTATTGGGAATTTTTGGTTTTGACATTCATTCTTTTGTTTCATACTTACTCTATACCAAGAGCTAGCAAGGTGTTTGAGGTAGAACGGTCAGCTCTGTTGTCTCTAAGCAGTAAACACGCCTTGAAAGAGTTGTCTGTACTTAGTTGTCTTCCAGTTCTCTCTTGAACAAAAACCAGTTTTTCTCCTCCATCACTCCAGTGAAGCTCCCTTTATGAAGGTTCTCATTCCTTTTCTTACCTACTATACTTATTAGCAGGTGATCTCTTAACTCACCCAAGAGATCACTATCTCCTACTGGAAACACTGTATTCACTTGGCTTCTGGGACACCTCACTGGTCACTTGCATCCCCCTTCACCACCTTTAGAGTTAGCAAAACTCAGGGCCGGCTGAGTGGCTCAGTTGGTTAAGAGCACACTCAAGAGTGTGAGCTGAGCTCTGAGCAACAGCAGTTTGATGCCCAGCCCGAGCTGAGCTGCCAACAGGTGGCAGGATGATTCACCTAAATAAATAAATTAATTAATTAATAAAAATAAATAAAGTTAGCAGACCTCAGGGCTGTCTTTGGCCCTCTTCTAGGCGATAACATTTACTCCTATACCTTTCACATCAGTTTTAGATCTTCAGCCCCAACTTGCACGTGAACTGCAGCCTTGTGGGTAAGATTGCCTACCTGACATCTTGACCTGAATATCTAATGATTGTCTCACATTTATCATGTCGGAAATGAGTCTCTTGATTTCTGCCACTCATAAACTTGTTTCTCTATCACTCAGCCTCAGTTTAGTGAATGGCACCACCTTTCACCCAGTTGCTTTGGCCAAAAACCTAAAAATCATCAATGATTTCTTCCTCATTCCCTATAAATCATTCATCAGCAAATTACATTGGGTCAACCATCAAAATATATCCATTTCAGACCACGTCTCATCCTCTTGCCTAACTGCTTTGGTCCAGGCCATCATTGTCTCTTGTCTGGACACCTGTAATGATCTCCTCACAAGTTTTCCTGTTTCCCTTCTCACACAATCTATTAACCATGCAGCAGGCAAAGGGATCTTTTAAGAACTCAGTGCCTTTGCATCACCTTTAGAATGAATTCGGAATCCCTGTGTGGACCTATAAGACCCTACATAATCTGACCCTTAACTGCCTCCTGTATCATCTACTGCTCTCCCCTTTGCTCATTTCACTTGCATCACACTGGTCTTTTTTTCGCTCTTCTTGAACACTCCAAGCTCATTGCCATCTCCAGGCCTTTCTCTCTCCCTATCATGTTCTCTCATGTCTTTATATGGCTAGCTCTTTTCATTTAGTTCTCTGCTCAGATATCACGTCCTCAGGAGGCCTACCCTGACTAAAACAATGATCTCTTCCCACCTTAGTGTCTCCCTAGTCCTTTATCCTTCTTTACTTTTCTTAATCACACTTGAAAGTAGGTGTGTGTGTGTTTTGTACTTATGTTTGTATTGTCACTAAAAGTATTTTTGTTCAAGTGTTTTTATTGGGTTGTTTGAAAAGTCATGACCCATTTTTACAACAAAAACGTAAAAAGATACGTCATGACTTTTCCCACAACCCTATAGTATTTGTCTTCCCTATCAAAGAGGGCTAGAGACTTCATCTGTTTTATTAATTGCTAAATACTCATTATCTAGAGCAGTGCCTGGCACATAATCAAGGCTCAGTAATTGTTGACTGAAAGAACAAAAGACCCAACAATTACAAACAATAAATGTTTCAGGGCAATGTGAAAGTGCTTTGAGGAAATCCACAAAAGATACAAAAACAAGTCTATCAGATACGTTGCTTTTGAACTATTCACACCCTTGCTATCTTATTTTTATCATTGACTGGACAGTTTCTTAAGAGTGTAAAGGTACGTTTTCTGATTCCAAAATTAATAACAGTGCATTGAAGAAAATTGAGAAAAGCATTAAGAAGTAAATAAAGATCATCCATAATCACATTACCAAGAAAGAACAACTGTTTATTTTTTGGTGTATATTTTTCCAGACTTGTTTTCACCCTATGTTATTTACATTTTAAGAAGCAAATTAGGGGGCTGGCTGAGTGGCTCAGTTGGTTAAGAGTTGGCTTAAGAGCATGAGCTCTGAGCAACTGGGCCGCGGGTTTGATTCCCACATGGGCCAGTGATGCTGCACCCCGAGCTGAACTGTTGGTGAGCTGCCAACAGGTGGCAGGATGGCTCAGCTGGTGTAACAACAAGATTGCCTGTTCAATGGTGGGCTACGCCCACCTACAGCTAAGACTGAACTCAGCACCTTGAGCTGAGCTTCCGCCTGGATGGCTCAGTGGATGGAGCATGTGCTCTTAACAAGGCTGCTGGATTGGACTCCCGCATGGGATGGTGGCTATGCCCACCTGCAGCTAAGATTGAACACAACACCTTGAGCTTAGAAGACCACGAGCTGCCAATGGGAAGCCAGATGGCCAATGGCACCCTCCACAACGAAGATTGAACAACAACTTGGTTGGTCCCCTTCCCCAATTCCCTAACACTGTTCCCCTCCCCCAATTTCCCAATAAAATCTTTTAAAAAAAAAAGCAAATTAGGGATCATACTGTATATACTACTTTGTAACTATATATGTATATATATTTTAATTTCTTTAGTTATATATTGTGAAAACACTTCTTTTTTCCCCAGGCAAAGGAATTCTTGCTGTAGACAGCAAAATTATAAATATTATTGTTAAATTTTTAGTAGTTATGCAATAAAGAAAATGTGTTAACATTTAAAAAAAAAGAGTGAATCACTGTATAAAGAACAGAGCTGTGTTGATTAAAGGGGACCAATAAACTAATTATCTGATAATTAGAGGAAGAGTGGTTAGAGAACAAGCTGCATAAATGACTCAAAGTTATCAAAAGTGTGATTTCTGGATATTTTAAATTTGTGTGTAATGCCACGGTGTGTAGAGTTGGAGGGTGGTGTCAGAAGTTCATTCTTTAATTCATGGAGGCTGTGGGCTCTTCTCTGTCCTGTAGCCTCTAAACAACTGGCTATCTTCTGGACCTTTGAAACAAACACCACATTTCTGACCAACATTTAGGACCTATGGTCTGACAAATATAAATGTCTTTATGAGGAAAATGGTTGAACATTTAAAATCAGAATTGTCACAGAAGGGCAGGCCGAGTGGTGCGGTGGTTAAGCGCTGGCTTGGGAAGCCAGCAGCCCCGGTTCGGTTCCACATATGAGGGCCAGTGACACTGCCCTCAAAAAAAACAAAAAAAAACCACAAACAAACCAAAAAAAAAGAATTGTCACAGAAAATTCAGTATATTTATATATTGGGTTGTCGAAAAAGTCATGACGTATTTTTTCTATGTTTTTCATGGCAAAAATGTGTCATGACTTTTCCGACAACTCAATAGTTGCCATAGCCAGCAAAGGTCCATGGCTTTTCTGAGGAAAAAACATATATATGGACAAGGAAGTCCTTTGACCTAAAGATTAATGTGATAAACAGCAAATTGTGATATAACACCTCATCACTTCTGGCCTAGTTCAAATTCATTCCCTGTTAGCTGTTATTCATTAGCCTCACTTGAACCCAGAAAATTTCCACTATCAATGGATCCCACATTGAGAATATGTTCTGAAGATCTACCAAAGAGTTCTAATTGCTAGAAAATCTAGGTCTTTTCTGTTTGTTTTACTCTACCATAACCCAAGTCTACAAATATTTATATTTTCACTGGTTTTTACTAGAGGAACTGTTCACCAGCTATTTCAGCATTCCACAATCTGACACCTGGTCAGATTGCACTTTGGCCCTTTTTGGTTGGCTCAGGCCATACGAATATTTCTGACAAGTTGAAGAAAATGAAATAAATCAGAGCATTTAATTGCTGTTTTGAGAGTGTTGAGAGGCCTGTGTTCTCTCTGGCACAGAAGTCAGCTCTGTTCAAGATGGCACTACTCGGTCAGCCATGCTCCTTGAGGAATGACAAAAAATTTAACTTTTCTCTCAGAGTCTGCAGGTATGCCTAATTCCCTTCAAGACACATTCTGCCTCCTGGTGTTTCCAATAATTGCTGTTGGTTTTCTTATATCACCCCAAGACTGTAGCAGTCTCTACACCCTATCTTTTCCCTTAAAATCATGTTATCACCTTCAAAGGCCATATTCGTTATGTCCCCAGTTGATTTCTTGGAAATGTCTTTATCTATATTGAAGATATTTTTCCTTCTCTTTGGTCTACAACATTGACTGTAAGTCAGAACAGAAACTATACCAGAAAGTAAAACGACAGCCCAGGAGATCACATAGGATAGAAGGAACACTAGAACCCTCTCAGTAGTTCTTTGGCTCTAATTCTCATGACAGAAAAAAAGAGAGTGGAGAAAATAATAATTACTAAAACTCAATGAGTCCTTACCATGTGCCTGCACTGCTCAAAGTGTCTTTCATTTAATCCTTATAACAACTCTATGGATAGGTATATTATGACTTATGTAACAGCTGAGGTTATAAAGTCACGGAGAAGTTAGGTAACTTGCTCAAGATCACCCAGACATTGAGTGATCAAGGTTATACTGCCTTGCTCCAGACTGCATGCTTTTGACCATCAGTCTACACTTTCCACCTCTTTAAGAATTGGGGTGGGGGGGAAATGGGAAGTATGTTTTGTATATTTTTGGTGTAGCATTATTAGGCTTGGGAAGTTAATTGTGCATGACAGCCAGTGTTCTCATTCTGTTATGAATCAGAATCATTTAATTCCATTTACTTATCTCATAGTTATGGAAGTTACTTCCATCTTTTATTTTTACTTAACTTTTTATGTTTCTGTCTTGTCACTGCAACAAGAGTTTAAGCTCCAAAGATAACCCTTTGAAACCCTATAAAAGTAAGTGTTCAGGGACTAGTTGCTGATAGGAGTTTCTGAGAGCAGACTTCCATCTCCACATTCTTCCTCCCTCTCACCCTGCTTGAGGCTCTTTTTTTAAAAAATAACAATTTTTAAATCTTTTTAAGACAATATTTTCTTAGAGCAGTTTTAGGTTTATAACAATATTGAGAAGGAGGTCCAGAGATCTCCCATATCCTACCTGCCCCGACATATGCATAGTCTCCCCTAATTATCAAAATGTACCATATCACTCACCAGACAGGTACATTTCTTACCAAGAGTGAACCTACTTGACACGTCATAATCACCCAAAGTCCATAGTTTACATTTTGGTTCACTCTTGGTGTTTACATTCTTTGGGTGTGGAGAAATGTACAATTACATGTGTCCATCATTATAATATTGTACAGAGTATTTTTACTACCCTGAAAACCCTCTATGTTCTATCTATTCATCCCTCTCACCACCACCCATTAAAGTTATTTTTCTGGAAGAAAAACTTCCTGGATTGACCATGATAAATTTGAACCAAAAGAAAAATCATTTTAAAAGACTTAGTCTGTTTGATTTTATAGTATAAAGGTAACACCTGTTAAAATAGTTCTGAAATAGGAATAAAAATACAGTTTAATGGGACAGAAAAGGAAATCCCAGAACAGCAATATAGGAACAAGAATGTATCATGTGTTAAAGACATTTGAAAACATTCAATATGGAAAGAATGGATTACTCAAAAATAGTATCGAAATAACTGGTTGGAAATAATTTAAAATTAGAACATTACCTCAATTCATACATCCAAATGAATTCCAGATGGAGTAGTTAAATGTAGGGCAGGAAATAAAACCCCAAAGAATCAGGAGAAAGAACAAATAAATATTTGTGTAACTTAGTGGTATGGGAAAACTTTCTAAACATGAAACCAAAGGCAGAGATGTTAAAGGAAAAAAATACTAGATTTAGGTAAATAAAAATTTTAAATGTCTGTGCATCAGAAAACGAGGCAGAAATATTTCCAAAATAATTTCAAAGGTAAAATAGCCTTATAATGTATATATTTTTTTAGCCTTACAATATTAAAAGCAAGTATAAATTAATAAGGAAAAGATAAACATTCCAATAGAACAAATAAGGGACAGGCATTAAGAGACAAGTCACAAAGAATAGTGATGCCAACACATTTATTTTTGATGTACTCAACTTTACTAATAAAGAAAGAAATATGAATTAAGCCAATGAAATATAATTATTGAAATCTATGTTTGAGAAAATGATACTATTCTGGGATGGTGAGGAGAGAAAAAAGGGCACGCATATATCTTCAGTGTGATTGTTAAGATAGACGAACTACCTTTATGTGAGGTAGTTTGGCAATATAGTTCAAAAATATTGAATTTTTACATTTTCTTTGAGGTAACAATTTTTTTTTCAATAATTTACCCTACGGAATTAATCATGAACATATGTCCTCATAAGTAAACAAAACCATCATTGTTTTTGTATCAGATGCAAATTAATAAATCCATCCATACATTTTTTTTAAAGAATGTAAACAACTAAAATATTAATTGATTGAAAATTAACTAAATTATTTATGGTGGAGGCTTAAAATTGAATATGAATACAGGTATTAAAATTTTTTCTTGTAGAAGAAAATTTAATGACAAGAAAAGGTGTTAATAATACATTTTCAAATGGAAAAAGCAGATTACACAACAATATATTGTATATGCCGAGTGATCCAATTTTAGAAATATGTATGCAGAGTACATATGTATAGAACAAAGATTGGGAAGACATGCAATAAAATGCCAACAATTTTATTTATTTATTTATTTATTTTTTTATTTTTTTATTTTTTGAAGGCAATGTCACTGGCCCTCATATGTGGGACCCAAACCGGGGCCACTGGCTTCCCAAGCCAGCGCTTAACCACCACGCCACTCGGCCGGCTAATGTCAACAATTTTAATCTGAGTGGCAAGATTAGTTTTAGTTTCTTGTTTTTGGTTATCTTCACTTGCCAAATTTCATGTAATAAATATCTGTTACTTTTCTAAAAAGTCCAGGAAAGTAACTTTAAATTTTTTAATTCAATTGAAAATCTCTTTCCTCAAGATACTATCTGTGGCAAAAAATAGCTTCATAGCAGGAAGAAAAGTAGCACATCTACCACTTGACCAAACTGATTTCTCTTAGAATATGGAATTTACGGTTTTGTCTCCTGGGAAAACTTGGGCATTTTTCCAAAAATGGCATTTCCAGACTCCAGGTCTTTTTTTGTGCAACCCCCACCCCCAAATCCTCCTATATTTTCAACTCTTAATCTTCCTTTAGATTGATCCCTGGGTCCCTGTATTCTAAACATAAACTGAATATGAGTTTTGTCCACAATACTGTCTTGTGGGTCTGATGTCCATGCTTGGAAACGTAACTTTCCGAGGAAATCTTCTGCTGTTCTCCACCCCAAAGCTTTCTCAGCCCTGTGTGGCTACTTGAGAAGTGTTTCCTCTGCCAAGTGCCCACCACCTGCCTCTGGCACCTTCCTTCCTTCTCCAGGACTAGGAAAACCTTCCCTTCTTTTACTGCCACACAAAATCCTTTTAGGGCCCCTTCAATCCAGCTGCAGTCGTCCATACCTTCCAGCTGCAGTCGTCCATACCTTGGTCTGCCCTAAAGCACCATGTCAGTTGTTTAATCCTAGTTCTTAATCATATTGTCTTGTCTTGCCCATAAACTTTGTTATTCTTTTATTGTTTCCCAGACATTTGAATTTCTGGATGTTGGTATATTTCTCCAGTGATTATTTACTGTGGCTTCATGCAAGCAGCCAGGGACACCAGCAATTCGGGATTACATGAAGACAATCTCATGTATGAGGTCATTCAAGCTGGGATTTAGCCCTACGTATGCTCATTCATTTCTGATTTATCAATATTTCTAAGGTGTAGCTGCTTGAAGTCTCAGTCCAAACAATGTGTCCTGGGATCTTATTTAATACATGCTGGGCTCTAATTTTTATCCCCCTAGGTACAGGAGGCTATGAAAAGCTCTATTTAGTTTCTCAGACACTCAACCACATCTGCTGAAATTCACAGACACCACTAAGAGAAAAGGGCCCACAGGTGCTCATCTCTGCAGATTTCCTTCTTATCTCAGATTTTGGCCTTCTCGTTTTTCAATGCTTTGATAATAGTGTTATCTTCTATATCATTATTGATTTTCTGTCTACTTTTTCTATCAATTATTAGTGGGGATGTATATATTGAATACATTCAATATATATATATTGATGACCCTGAAGGAGACAGCCTAATATATCTGTATATTATGCTACTTGAAGTTGTTACACAACTTACTGATGATCGGTTCTTTATTTTTAAGTATATTTTCCTCTGTGTGTTTCATTTTGGATAATTCTGTTGCTATAACTTCTAGTTCTCTAATCTTTTCTTTTGCAATGTTTAATTCGTCTTATGAATTTTTCATCACAGATATTGTATTTTTCATCTGAGACATTATATTTCTCATTCTATAAGTTTGATTTCTGTCTTCTTTTATATCTTCTTATCTCAACATGAGCAGTTTTCCTCTACCTTTTAAACGTATGGAATATAGGTTTCATAACTATTTTAATATCCTTATTTACTAATTCTATCCTGTCATTTCTGAGTCTGTTTCTACAGATTGATTTTTCTCCTTTCACTCTTGCATATCTAGTGATTTTTTTTTTATTGGATGGCAGCTTTTGCAAATGTTACCTGTTGCATGCTGGATGTTTTTATGTTCCTGTAAATATCCTTGACCTTTATTTGAGGGCATAATCAGGTTACCTGGAAATAGTTTCACCTTTTCAAGACTTAATATTAAGATTTTGTTATATGAGATCAGAATAATCTTTTGCCTAGGGCTAATTTTGCCTCACTATTGAGGCAAAACTTTCCTGGGTGTTCTACAGTATACTCAATGAACTATGATGATTTCCACTCCAGGTGGTGGGACACAAACTATTCCCAGCCCTTTAGTAGGTTTAAGTGTTGTTCCCTGTATTTCTTTTGAGTAGATATTTTCCCAATCTTGGGTAATTTCCACACATGCATGCACAGATCAGTATCAGTATGCAACTGAACCTCCAAAAAAGACCTTCTAAAAGCTTTCCAGGTCTCTCTAGATTCGTCTCTCTCTTCACTAGTACTCTGCAATGAACACTTTAGCTGACTTGGCATATTCATATTCCTAACTTTTTCATTAACCTGGAGAAATCTTTGAGCTCTGAGTTTCTTCTCTCTGCACTGAAGCCTGGAAACTTTCTCCAGTCTCGGGAAATTGTCAGGCTCATCTGTGTGTTGCCCCCACCTCTCTCAGGGACCACTGTCCCGTAATGCTTGGTTTCCAATGTCTGCAAGCCATTGTTTCATATATTTTGCCTAATGTATTTGTTATTTCAAGGCAGAAGGGTGAAATTCATCCATGTTACTCTATCTTGATCCAAAGTGGAAGTCTTTTCTATTTAGTTAGTTCTCCAGTGTTTTCATGTATATATTTTTATGGAGCTATTCTAATTGTTTTCAGTGGGAAACGTCACCCTGGTTTTAAAGTTGCCTATCTCAATCACTATGATACTAACTTTCTCTTGTTCTTCTTAAGTGTAAATTCCTAGTTTCTGCCATGATGTAACCATACCAGCTCTCCTAAACTTGTGTTTATCTGTTTCTTCCTGAGTTCTGTAGTCACAGATTTTATCAATTCCCTGGATTCTCTTTCAAATAGCTCTCTTAGCCCATAGCATCTATGAAAATGGCAATCACACTTATCCTCTTAAACACCAACCTTCAATTTTTCCAGTCTCACTTTCTCCCTGTATTATCGAGCTAACTTTTATTTTTTTATTTATTTATTTTTTAAAGATTTTATTGGGGAATTGGCGGAGGGGAACAGCGTTGGGGAATCGGGGAAGGGGAACAGACAAGTTGCTGTCTTTTTGTTCTTCAGTCTAGTTGCGGAGGACGTTGCTTCACTGTTGGTATCCTCATTGCGCTCCTCCCGGATGAGGCAGACCGGTCGCCGGCCTCTGGACATCGCTCACCGTGGCCATTGGCAGCTCACGCTTGGCTGCCAGCCACTCACGCTGGCTGCGGGCCACTCACTGCAGCCCACCGCAGCAGGGGCCGCAGCCCACACCATCACCGGGGCTCGCACAGCCCAGCCCCAGGTGGAGCCGTTGCTAGCTGTAGAGGGCAGTGTCACTGGCCCTCATGCGGGATCCGAACCGGGGCCGCTGGCATCCCAAAACCAGCGCTTAACCAATGCGCCACTCGGGCTAACTTTTAAACATATGTTTTTAACAAAATTTGTTATATGAATTACCTTATTTACATTATATGACATTTCTGATTTTGATCTTCGTTTCCTCTTCGTCTAATTCTATGTAAGTATTATTCACACTGTAATCCGAATTACTATCACACAGTCCCAAGAAATCCCCCAGTTCCCAAATTTTATGACACCATCCTCACAACTAGATACCATTTGAGTGAGAGAATAAGAGGTATTGTTTTCCCACCAATATGAGATAACAGCTTGAGAACATCCCTTAATTCATAAGCCATGATTTGGGACTTAGTTCACATGATTTCCAATTGTTGTCACAGTTTCAGTTACCTATGTGATCCTTCTTCCCAATTATCAGTCCACTATTTTGATAGCAATCTCCTTAGTTTGTTAAAGTCTTTCTTCAAATAAGACTTCTTGTCTGAGGCAAAAGAGAACCCTGAACCCAGTTCTGAACCAGCATCTTTCATAACTACATTCACTCAAGATGTTTGGGGAAAAGAACAGTATAATTCATGCTGGGATTTGGCTAAGATACTTTTTATACTTCTATACCCTACTGAGTTAATGTGGACACATTAGGGAAAATTCATTTTTACCTAAGTAAGAAACAAGCCTAAATAGTCTGCCTCAAGTCTCCTTTCCTCTGGGCTCCACTTCAGTTGCTGCTTTGTCTTTTGAGAGGTGGAAGGAAACATGGGGTTTGCCTTCTTGAAAGTGTGAGGAGGTACCAAGCCATCTTACATCAGCCAGATTAGAGAAACAATCCAAAAAGGTGAATGAACTTAAGAAAAACAAAAAAGCAATCCTAAGTGGGAAGAATTTTTGAGTTCTTCTCCCCACCTCCTCACTGTGCACCCCCATCCCAGTGTCATCTCCTAACTCAAACACGTCCCTGTGTGTCTGATGAGACTCTCAGCTCCCAGACAGAGAGAGAGAGAGGAGGGGTGGAACATAGGAGGAAGCCTCGAGCTCCCCCTAATGCTGCTTAGGGCAATAATTTTACCTGACTTTTTCTGATTTAGAAATCTTTCTGTAATTTCCCTTCTCTTCTATCTCTTCTTCTTCTGAGAGAATGGAAAAAAGAACAAGTGAGGCATAGTTTTCAGAGATATCCAAAAGATTCATTCATATTCAGAAAGGAGGAAAATAAGGAAGAAAAGAGAAAGGAAGGAAGTGAAGGGAAAGGGAAATAGAGAGGAAAGGAGGGAGGAAGAAAAAAATAAAAGGAGATAGGAAAGAAAGAAGGATGGAAGAAAACTAACATTCCTCGAATACCAGTAATGTCTCCAAAAATGTGCTAGAAGCTTTGCCTATGAGTACATTATGTGATTATTGCTCAATATAATCTTACAAAGAAGACTTCTTAATTATTTCCACATCATAGAGAAGGGAACGGTGTCTCAGACAAAGACAATAATAATGATTTTGTTGATGCCAAGTTAATGTTTTCCAAGGCCAGGCAATGGCCAGAAGGTGATGTATGGTTAAGTGACTCCCCATAAGGTATCTGGCCAATCAGGAGTGGTGGTTGGGTGATAGACCATGGGAGGAAAAACATGGACAATGTTAGAAAGCTGGGAGACTTTAACAGAAGTAAAGGTAAGCCACTATAGTGACTGTTTGGGCACTGTGTGCCCAGGGACCAGAGAAGTGTTCTCAGAGTCAGCCGGCAGAACCAGGGTACCATTGAGAAAGCCACCACTATGTGCTTGAGGGGAAAATGGAGGAACAAACTAAGTCTGAAGGGAAAGACCTTTCCTTTCCCAGGGACCAAAGGAACTAGATGTCCAGCCTTAGACTGAAAAGTAGAAGTAAATGTGAACTTGTAACAGATGGTTATATGAATGTAGCAGATGAACGGATTGATTCATTCAATTAATATTATTGCAGATTTAACGACGTAGGCTGGGCATCATGCTATAAAACGAGCTATGTGAGTAATCCACCTAATTGGGAAATGAAATGGGGGAAGGCCTAAAATTCACAAGTAAATATTTAAGGTAAGTCAGAACTGAATAATATGAATCTGTATACATTAAACTTTTTTTTTTAAGATTTTATTGGGGAATTGGGGAAGGGGAACAGACAAGTTGCTGTCCTTTTGTTCTTCAGTCTAGTTGTGGAGGACGTTGCTTCGCTGGCCCATGTTGGTATTATCATTGCGCTCTTCCCGGGTGAGGAAGATTGGTCGTCGGCTTCTGGACGGCCACTCACAGCGGCTCTTGGCAGCTCAGGCCAGCTGCCAGCTGCTCACGCTGGGCCACCGGCCACTCACTGTAACCTATGGCAGTCCACTGCAGCGGGGGCTGCAGCCTACACCGTCACCGGGCTCGCAGCCCAGCTCCAGGTGGAGCTGTTCTTAGCTGTAGAGGGCAGTGTCACTGGCCCTCATATGTGGGATCCGAACCAGGGCCGCTGGCGTCCCAAGCCAGCTCTTAACTAACGTGCCACTGGGCCAGCCCTACATCAAACTTCTTTATAATCTTTATCCCCCAATTCTTTCAGGCTTCAGTAATTTCTTGAACTTGAAACAGCTAACTGAATATGATCTCAGATAGTTTTCTCCCCGATTTATGTGGAGGTTCTTTATACAAAAGTCAAAATATGTCTAAAGGATCGTGTATTGTAAAACTAAAATTTAATGACTTTGGAAAAAAATTAATCATTATACAATTAATTCTCCCTATAGTCAAGTAAACTGTTGGAATGGCTGAAAATATGGGTCATTGATTCATTCTTAGGCTTGTAATTAAAGCCAGTAAGCTGATCCATTAGATATGAAAAAGAGTGATACGTTGCTCATGAGTGACCTCTCAGACAAATACTCATGTAGTTAAAATATCTTAAGTAGAAGCCAATTTTCAATCTTAAGATAAAATAATTTGGAGGTTTGTTCAAAAGGAATCTGAATTTGGAATCAACGAAAGAGGCTTCGGGGGATTGGGGGTAAGCTGATAGATCAGTACCAATCAAAAAGCCAGTTCGAGGCCGGCTGAGTGGCTCAGTTGATTAAGAGCTCACTCAGGAGTGCGAGCTGAGCTCTGGGCAACAGCAGTTTGATGGCCAGCCTGAGCTGAGCTGCCAACAGGTGATAGGATGGCTCAGCTAAAAAAAAAAAAAAAAAACAGCCCACATTAGAAGAGCAAGACAAGATGGTAATTGAGTGAATGGATGCAAAGGAATTGGAGACCAGAGTTAGTGCAGAAAAACAAGTGGTCATTAATATTCATCACCTAGCAAAAATTGTCTAGTGAGCCTGAACCACAAGGTAAAATTGGGAATTTCTATTTTACAATGAAGTAATGAAGTGAGCCCCCACCTATGACTAGATTTAGGTGGTTTTGTGACCCTAAAATACCAACACTTGCGTGCCCTAGAAATAAAAGCTGTAAAGCAGGTAGAGGGAGGTGGCAGGATTTGTCAGCTCCAAAGATTTATCAAATGGAGTTGAAAGAATAGAAGTTTAAATGTGAAATGTTTAGGTCCAGCTCTAGATGTTGGTGTCTATATTAGTCTGTTTGGGGAGCTATAATAAAATACCAGAAACTGGGTAGCTTATAAACACCAGAAATTTATTTCTCTGAAGGCTGGAAGTCCAAGATCAAGGTACTAGCATGGCTGGGTTCTGGTGAGAGCCCCCTTCCAGGGTGCAGACTGCTGGCTTCTTACTGTGTTCTCACATGGTAGAAGGGACAAATTAGCTCTCTGGGGCCTCATTTATAAGGAAACTAATCCCATTTGTGACCTAATCATCTCACAAAGATCTCACCTTCTAATACCATCGCCATCACCTTGGGAATTAGATTTTCAACATATACATTTTGGGGGACACAGACATTCACACCATGGCAGTATCTTCCACTATTAGTCTATTTCCACCTCATAGCCTTCGATTCCATCTTTTTTTATTGCCCAGTGACACTGGGAGAAAGGAAAACAATGGAAAAGGTAAGGAGGTAAAGGAACAAGTAACATTTATTAAGGGCCTATCTGTATGACAGACACTTTAATGCTTCATTACATACACTCTCACATTCGATTCTCAAAGTGATCCATTTGGTGGGTTATGTTACCCCTGTTTCAGAGATGAGAAAATGAAGGGTCAGAGGTCCTCCTCCTTCCCCCATCTTGTATAACTTTCTAGTAGAAAATGGTTCCTGAGCTTGGGTCTGTTCAAATCCAAAGTCAAGCAGAGGCTACAGTTTTTGGAGGAAATTCCTTTCTTCCCCAGTGCAGTATAGAGTTACCCAGAGAGAAGGAGTCAGGGGACCTTCTGTTTGGTGTCCTGATACAAGTCTCAACAAAGAGCATTCTGCTTTGTGTATCCCTGGCTATTGTTCTTTTTATGCTACTGGAAGTTCAGATATACATGATGCTTCCAAAAAAGTCAAGAGACTCAAGGACATACAACCAAATGTTAGTGGATATGACTCTCTTGGGGAGACCAAACATGTGAGTTTTTTATGGGTTGTGGTTTATGATCAATCACAAATGATTATTCACAAGGGAAATGATGTCTCTCTGAAAAGTTGCTAGCAACATATTGATCTTAACACATTGAGAAAAGGTAATAAAATGGAAGATAAATGGTGAGTAGAGGCAACAGTGCTTCAATCCTTTGTCCTTTCATGAGAATGTGGTCATAGTTTGATGCTAAGTTAGAGATGACTTATCACTAATGCTGTTAGCTATGTCTTGGTGTTGGATTCATTTTTCCCACTAAAATGTACAGTTAAAGATCATTTATAAAGAATAATTGTGGGCTGTTTGGGTGGTGCATTGGTTAAGAGCTGGCTTGGGACGCTGGTTTGGATCCCACATTAGGGCCAGTGATGCTGCGCCCTCTAGCAGCTTAGCCTAGAACTGGGCTGCAATGAGTCACTGGCGACGGTGTAGGCTGCAGTGAGGCTGCAGTGGGCTGCCATAAAGCTACTGTGAGTGGCTGGCAGCTGGCATGAGCGGCAGGCAGCCGGTGTGAACTGCCAAGAGTTACCGTGAGCGACCATCCAGTGGCCAGCGACCGATCTGCCTCACCCAGGAAGAGCGCAATGATAATACCAACATGGACCAGTGAAGCAACATCCTCCACAACTAGACTGAAAAACAAAAGAACAGCAACTTGTCTGTTCCCCCTTCCTGGATTCCCCAACGCCGTTCCCCTCCTCCAATTCCCCAATAAAATCTTTAAAAAAAAAAAGAAGAATTGCAACCAATAGTTGCATCTAACCCATGGATAGATAATTCAATTCAAAATACTTCTTAGGAGCCCGTAAATAACAATTAATATTTATTGAGCCTCCATTATGCACTAACCCTTAGTTGGGTGTGTGTCACAGAAAAAAACTCAGCACCTTGTTGGGGAGACCTATGTAAACATATTAAATTATAATTTAACCCATTTTTAATAGAATATTCACTAACATCTTAGGAAGAACAAGAGGGTAGGTTCTCTAAATGTTCATTAATATTCCATTAACATGGGTTTAATTGTCACATGACATTTTGGAAATGAAACAGGACTTCGCATAGATTTTAATAGCCGTTATATGTTGTGAACTTCCAAGAGCATATAGTTTTTTCCCAGATCTGTGAGACCATTATGTCTTTCTTCATGGAGTATTTTTATGGAAAACACCTTGAGAAATGCTGGTGATGGGGAGATAACAAATGTGGAAAATGTAAAAAATGCAACGTGGCATAAGATAAACAAGTGAAAAGAAGTACATTCCATCGCTCCCGACACCCTGGTTACAGCCCATAAATCATAGGAGAACGCAGAAAGAATACCACTGCAATTTGCACAATCTTAGCAGATTTTCATGACCTTGCTATGCCAGCCATTATCATCAAAAGAAGCAATCTGATAGTTTATAGGCTTTGGGTCTTACAAAGCCAAAAACATCCCAAGACAAACCCCCCATTACCATAGCAACCCTATCTTTAATTACCAATTGTGAGAGTTCTGGTGTAGCAATCTCTATTGTGCAAGTCTGTTTTTGCAGACCTATTTATTGCCCAAGCTCCTGGAGTGAAACAGCAGAGGTAAGAGCACCACCTGGTGGCTCACCCTCTCTCCTGCATGCTGCGGGCCTGTTGGAGGCGCCATGCCGGGCAATCAGGACCAAATCAGCCCCCTGCAAGTAGCCTCCCGATTTCCAGGAGCAAATGCATCATGATCACACAGAATTTGCACAGTAATAAACTTCTATTCTTATCTCAATGAAAAAAAAAGTCCCAAACCCAGTGTCAAATTCTCAAAACAAATAGAAAGCCCAGACAGGAAAGTAGGAACTAAAATGTGGAAATAGAATCACATTTCGTCTTTCAGTGCATTTTGAGAGAGTAATTCTCTCCATAAACTCTTTTCTGAGGACCGACCTTAACTGCATTCGATACTGTCAATGAGAAATTAGTAAATAAGTAAATAAACACTCCCTTTAAAATGAATGTGTAGCCCAATGTCACAAACAAAAAAACTGATGACAGTGACTACAGAAATGTTTTAGGATAGACTTATAGAACAGCAGGCAAGAGACACCCTTGAAGCCAAAAACCCTTTGGGTCCTTCTGGTTATGTGAGCCCATAAATTTCTGTTGATGTTTAAATTTGTTCGAGATCAATTTCTGTGATCTATACCAAAAGAATACATAGTAATACATTGTATATTCTATGTATTGTTGTGTTTAAATTTTTTATTTCTCTTTTTTCCTCTGCATCTTAAGAGAAATTTTTAAGCTTGTATTACACTTGGCTTAAATAATCTATTTATGGTGAGTTATTTATTGATTCAAATATGTGTCTTAATTCTGGTGTGTATTTTTATTTTCCTTCAATACTTCCCAATATCATATGTACCTTCATATGTCTTTCTTTTTATTCTCAGTCCATTTCATATTAGATCGTTTTCTTACCATCTTCTGTCTTTGATTTGGTTCATAGCTTCTTGCATTTTATTGAGAGACAGAGTAGAAGCTATTTAAAGTTTATTTCTCTATTCCATGATAATATATATTTCTCAAAACAATATCAAGCATTCCTGTACATCTTGAGCACTAGGAAAGCCTTATTTTGTACTTTCATCTCTTTCACCATCTCAGATTGGTTTTTCTTTGTTTATGCATCTTTGGACAAGAACTGTTCTACCTGACCCTTGATTTCGTAGATTCTCCTTGGGTCCTTTCAATGTCTCTGTAGTTTATGTAGAGAGTTCTTATCACAGATCATAAGCTAGAAGACTGGTTGACAGTAATCTACATTACCACTCAGCCTATGGTGACTAAAGAGAAAAATGCATGGGGAACTCCAGGAAGCACAATTACTTCTGTGCAGTTTCTTCTACTTGTTTAGGTAAAGTTGCATCATGAAGGAGCAGTTATCTCCACTAGTTTTATCTTTGGTTTGACCTTCATTGGCCTGACAGAACACTGCAATGACCCTGGCCTCCCAGTTCCTCCACTGCTCTCAGTGCTGCTCTTCACTGGCAAAAGAATCCTTGTGGCCCCTCGCCTGCCATCACCTATATCCCTTGCTTTTCAAATAAGGGTGTGTGGTAGGCAGAATTCTAAAGATGGGCCCCGAGGTTTCCATGCGCTAGGAATGGGGTTCTTCAAACACTAAAGTCAGTGCTGCTGCAAAAGCATTTTGTAGATGTTGTTGTTGAAGTTACCAGATCAGTTGATTTTAAGATTCGGAGATCATCCAGGTAGGCTTGGCCTAATGACAAGAGCCCTTTAAAGCAGAAGTGAAGCCAGAGGGATTTGGAGCCTAAGAAGGATTTGACGTGTCCTTGCCAGCTTGAAGATGGAGGGACCACATAAGAAGGAATGAGGGTAACCTCTAAAAGCAGAGAGCATTCCCCAGCTGCAGCCAGCAAGAAAATGGGGACCTCACACCTACAACAAGGAGGATGTGGATTTTGACAACCTGGTAATCTTGGAATGGGTTGTTTCTCATAATCTCAGATAAGAGTCCAGTTTAGCCAATACCTTGATTTCGGCATTGTGAGACCATGAACAGAGAATCAAGTAAGGTTCATGCTGTACTCCAACCGACACAACTGTGAGCTAATGTACAGGCACTGTTTCTTTTTTTTTTCCAGTTAAAGTTGTTTTATTTCCTATCTGATCATCTTTGAGCCTATAGCTGTTGCTCCAACAAAATTTATTTTAATATACAATTTATCTTAACTTGCCAGATCATAGTGAAATGCAAATAAAAAATTATAAACATACCTGACAAAAACAGATTAAGTATGAGAGAGTTCCCTTCAGTGATAATGGGTAAAAAGAAATCTCTGCATATCATAGCATATCGGTTAATATACTCCCCTACTAGCCTCAATCCCTAAACTGGAAATACCAGTGGATATCCAGTTAGAGATTCATAACTGTCTTCTCTCTAACCATAAACCATACAGGCACTGTTTTAAGCTGCTAAATTCCAGCAGCAATAGAAAATGAACACAGGGTGTGTTTATAAAATTCTTATAGGATCTCCTCTGGTCTCTTACTGGGGTTCTGCAAATTTCTTGAGAAAGGAGCTTCAAGTCAGTCATCAGCACCTGCCTTCAGGCTGGTCCTATTAGCACTAGATAGAGCAAAAATTGCATGAGATAGTATTTCCATTTTACAGAGGAGTACAGCTCACAAATATTAGTTTATACAATATCATACAGCTACTCATTTTTAAAGTTAAGATTTAAATGCAAATCCAAAGCTCATCTTTTTTTAACAATACTAAATTACAGTGATACATTTTGCCTAAACCAGGAATGTCAAATACATGGCAAGCATTTTATTACTTCCTTTTCCTGTACCCATGTCAGACATCTCCAATCAATCATAGAGCTCTGATGCTCTCAGTCTAGATGGAGCTTTAGAATCCATCTTAAAAACAGGGTTCCAGAGCCTGAGGTTAACTCCAGTGACTGAAGTTAGTGTAAGAAATGAACCCATTGGGCCAGCTGAGTGGCGCATTGGTTAAGAGCTGGTTTTGGGATGCCAGCGGCCCCGGTTCGGATCCCACATATGAGGGCCAGTGACATTGCTCTCTACAGCTAACAACAGCTCCACCTGGAGCTGGGCTGTGCGAGCCCCGGCGACAGTGTAGGCTGCAGCCCCTGCTGCAGTGGGCTGCCATAGACTACAGTGAGTGGCCGGCAGCCAGCGCGAGCTGCCAATAGCCGCAGTGAGTGACCATCCAGAGGCCGGCGATGGATCTGCCTCACCCAAGAAGAGCGCAGTGATGATACCAACATGGGCTAGTGAAGCAACGTCCTCCCCAACTAGACTGAAGAACAAAAAGACAGCAACTTGTCTGTTCTCCTTCCCTGATTCCCCAACGCTGTTCCCCTCCCCCAAATTCCCAATAAAATCTTTAAAAACAAAAAGAAATGAACACATTTTGTTCATGGATTTGAAGAATTCACATTGTAAAATGTCTATATTATGCAAAACAATATATAGTCAATGCAACCCCTATCAAAATTCTAATAGCACTCTTTACAGGAATGAAAAAAAACAATTCTAAAATTGTATGGAACCACAAAAAAAAAAAAGCCAAACAAATCTTGAGCAAGAAGAACAAACCTGGAGGTATCATACTTCCTGATTTCAAAATATATTACAATGTTCCAGTAACTAAAAGAGCCTGGAACTAGCATAAAAACAGATATACAGACGTTTTCTCTTCCGGAACAGAAGAGAGCCTAGAAATAAAATCACAAATATACGGTCAACTGGCCTTCGATAAGGATGCCAAGAACACAAAATGGGGAAAGGATTTATCTTCAATATGTGGTGTTGGGAAAACTGGATATCCACATAAAAAAAATTCAATTGTACCCTTATCTCACACCATATACAAAAATCAACCTCAAAATGTTTTAAAGACTTAAACATAAGACCAGAAACCATAAAATGAATGAAATACAGGGAAAAACTTTCTGATATTGGTCTGGGCAATCATTTTTTGAATATAATACCAAACACATAGACAACAAAAGAAAAAATAGACAAATGGGATTACATCAAACTAAAAAACTCTGCACAGTAAAAGAAACAATCATCAGAGTGAAAAGACAACCTATAGGGCCAGCCGAGTGGCACAGTGGTTAAGTGCTGGCTTGGGAAGCCAGCGGCCCCAGTTCGGGTCCCACATATGAGGGTCAGTGACACTGCACTCAAAAAAAAAAAAAAGACAACCTATAGAGTGCGAGAAAATATTTTCAAGTCATATATCTGATAAGAGGTTAATATCCAGAATATATAAAGGACTTATACAGGTCAACAACAACAACAAACAAACTAACAAATAACCTGATTTAAAAATGGATAAAGGACTTCAATAGACATTTCTTCAATGTTGATACCCAAAAGGCCAACAAGTATATGAAGAGATTTAACATCACTAACCAGTAGAAAAACACAAGTCAAAACCACAATGAGATATCACCTCACACCCACAGATGACTAATATAAAAAAAATAAAAAATAACTATTGGCAAAAACGTGGAAAATTGGAATCCTTGTATACTGTTGGTGGGATTGTAAAATGATGCAACTTCATTAGAAAACAGTATGGCAATTCTTTTTTTTTTTTTTTAAGATTTTATTGGGGAATTGGCGGAGGGGAACAGCGTTGGGGAATCGGGGAAGGGGAACAGACAAGTTGCTGTCTTTTTGTTCTTCAGTCTAGTTGCGGAGGACGTTGCTTCACTGTTGGTATCGTCATTGCGCTCTTCCCGGATGAGGCAGATCTGTCGCTGGCCTCTGGATGTCGCTCACCGCAGCTATTGGCAGCTCACGCTTGGCTGCCAGCCGCTCACGCTGGCTGCGGGCCACTCACTGTAGCCTATGGCAGCCCACTGCAGCAGGGGCTGCAGCCCACACCATCGCCAGGGCTCGCACAGCCCAGCTCCAGGTGGAGCTGTTGTTAGCTGTAGAGGGCAGTGTCACTGGCCCTCATGTGGGATCCGAACCGGGGCCGCTGGCATCCCAAAACCAGCGCTTGACCAATGCGCCACTCGGCCAGCCCAGTATGGCAATTCTTAAAAAAACGTAAAAATAGAATTACCATATGATCCAGTAATCCCACTTCTGGATATATATGCAAAAGAAATGAAAGCAGAGTCTTGAAGAGATACTTTCACACTCATGTTCATAGCAGCATTATTCACTATAGCTAAAACGTGCCTTTCAAAGGTACATTGGCAGATGAGCGCATAAACAAAATGTTATATATAAATACAATGGAATATTATTCAACCTTAAAAGAGAAGGAAATTCTGTCATATGCTACAACATGGATGAACATTTAAAACATTATACTAAATGAAATAAGCCACTTATGAAAGGACAAATAAGTGAACATAAGTGATTCCACTTATGTAAAGTATCTAAAGTAGTCAAATTCATAGAAACAGAAAATAGCATTTTTCTATTGTTTACCAGGGCCTGGGGATGGAGAAATGGAGAGTGTAGAAAGTTCAGTGGGTATAGGGATTCCATTTTGCCAACCAAAGAAGCTTTGGAGATCTGTTGCTCAACAATGGGAATATATTTAAACTACTGAACTGTATACTTTAAAATGGTCATGATGACTTATTCTGTTATGTGCTTTTACCACAATAAAAAAATTTAAATTTTCAAAAAAGCAGAGAAAAAAGACATAGTACATATAGAGTAAAACTGTTACTTAAACATGTAAAATTATCTAATCACTCCAATTAAATGGTAGAGATAGTCACGTGGGTAGAAAGTGGGATTCAGTTATGTGCTGCCTACAAGAAACCCACTTCAGCTTTGTGTGGATTTGCATTAGCATAATATGTTTGTTTTCATTCTTTTACTTTAAACCTTACTTATTATGTCTTTATATTTAAAGTGTGTTTCTTGTAGGCAGCACACAGGAAGAAGAGATAATAACTGAAAATTTTCTAAAAATAATGGAAAACATCAAACCACAGATTCAAGAAGCTCAGAGATAAAGAAGCAGTTAAAGAAGAAACAGCCAGAGAAGAGAGACACCTATGATAGTCCCCCCTTATCCATGGTTTCATTTACCCACAATCAACCTGACTCAAAATGAAAATTCCGGAGATAAAGAATTCATAAGTTTTAAATCATGTGCTGTTCTGAGTAGCATGAAGAAATCTTGCCCCATTTCACTCTGTCCCACCTGGGACATGAATCATCCCTTCATCAGGCCTCTCCATGCCGTAGATGCTCCCTGACAATTAGTCACTTAGCAGCCATCTTGGTTTTCAGGTTGAGTGTTGTGGTATGACAGTGTTTGTGTTCAAGTGACACTTATTTAATAATGCCATATTCATGTAAATTATATCACAGTATGTTATGATAATTGCTCTATTATTAGTTATAGTTTTTAACCTCTTACAGTGCCAAATTTATAAACTAAACTTATCACAGGTATGTATAGGAAAAAAACCAGTACATATGCAGTTCTGTACTACCTGTGGTGTCAGGCATCCCTGAGGGTCTTGGAACATATTCCCTGTGGATAAGAGAGGACTACTGAATAGAGAAACAAAGATAAGAGGAGCAGCGGACTTCTCATCCCAAAATACAGAAGTGAGAAGACAAAGGCAAGAGATTTTTAAAGAACTGAAATATTTTATTCCTTAGATCAGACAGAATAGAAAAAAAGAGGCTAGACATGAACTGTGAGGTGCAGTAAGTATAGGAGTATAGGAGAAGCTCAGAATAAGGTCTAATGTTTTATTAAGTGTTTATTATATTTCTTGTACCATAATAAAGCTTCAGACACTCAGTAATTTCTCATGATGCTATGGAGTATTATTATCTCCATTTTGCAGATGAGATACAGGCATTGTAATAATTGTCAGATCTTCAGAGAACCAGAGAAACTGCATGTCCAGGTATTTCAGAATCAAATACTGGGCCCACCCCATCCGTGGGCAAGGAAGCAATAGAAGTCAGTGTCAAAAGTCATCAGGATTAGAAAGATCAGCCTCAGGAGGGAGATGATAGTTGGCAATGTGTGAGCAAACAGTAGACCGTCAGGAAGTAGGATAGGAGAAACCAGAAACAAGAAGGTTGAGAACCCAGCTGGGTCATAGGAACTCGGTAAAGAAATGAGGTAGAGGTTCTGAGAGTCCTGCTGCGCTTCCTTTTACCAGCATGCAGCTGAAAGGGCAAGCTTTCCCAAGGGCATGATCAGCGTTACCCTGGGACCTGTCAAATCATCAATAACCATTTACTCAGCACCCTCTAAGTGCTGGATGCTAAAAATACAAAGACATAGAAGACACAACTCTGGTCTCAAATAACTATATAGAGGCACATATATTAAGTTAAAGGATTACAAAAACAATGTGAAGTAGCAGAATTGTAAATTCCCAGGAAAGGGCAGACTTGAAGAAACCACAAGGCTTCCTGGTAGAGATGAGATTTGAGCTGTTCAATGAAAGAAGTGTGGGGCAGAGGCAAGGCGATGAAACAGGAACATATTCCAAGCAGGAAACAAGGCACAGAGTTGGAAATACGTATTTTCTGATGGACGTTTTAATGGTAGGCAAAATAGCTTTGCAAACAGGAATATTAGAAGTTCAGATTGAAAAGATAGATGCCAGGATGTGTGAACTCTGGGAACCTGGGCAGTAGCACAAACCAAGATGTTCCATTTCCCAACCATTATTTATCTCTGCTGCAGGGTCACATAATCTGATGGTAGAGCTTTATTACTCGTAATACTATTATTATGAGTAATACCAAGTGCATGGCAATTTCATGACATAGCCAGGGAGGAAAGGAAGTAAGAATACTAAATGCACATTATTATGAGTGTTCAAATACTTTTCTTGAATTTTAAAAGAACTTTTTATGCCCAGCCCTAGCTGAGCTGCCTCTGAGCTGCCAACAGGTGGCACGATGGTTCAGCTAAAAAAAATTTTAAAAAAGATTTTTTAAAAAAACACAGATTGATATCCTGTTTGATTTGAGATATTCAAGACTTCTGATACAAACTAAAAATAGCACAATAACGAGGTGTTCCTGGGTTCCTATAGCTTCCCATATAGGTTAAGGGACTTATGCTCCTGACCTTTCATGGAAGCATATGGTTTATATGTAAAGAGACTCAGTGACTTAAAGTGACAGAATTGCCCAGTTGTTCCTTCTGTCTCTCTGAGGCCAGAGCATATCAGGAAGCTTCAGAAGAATCTTTTTTTTTTTTTTTTTTTTTTTTTGCATAGATTCAAGGCATCCAAATAAAACTACCAACAAGAAAAAAAAAATGTACCAGTGCTCTATTCCTTTCCCATGGGAAACTTAATGCTCAATAAGTAGGGTGTCTTATTTCAAGGTTCCCAGAAGCATCTCCTTGGGAATTCAAAGCATAACTTAGGAGCTTGATGTCAGCATCATGGTGGAGTGACAAAGGGTAAACGTTAGTTCACCATCATGAAGGCTTCACCACAGGCCCAGGTTCTCCCAGCCTGTGAAAGGCTGAGCCAGATGTTCTTTGGTGTTTTGTAAAGAACATGGGTCCTGCAGTCAGGCTGATTAGAATTCAAATCCTGTTTCTGCCACGGAGAAAGAATCCAGGCACCATCCTCAATCTCTGAGGCCCCCAGCTCCCTCTGTAAAATGGGTGCCCAATGCCTACCTCCTAGGGTTACAGTGATGATTAAACCAAATGACATAATTCAGGCTAAGTGCCAGCCACATAATACGTACATGGTAGGCACTTCACATCTGTTTTCTTCTTGTTCCCAGTACAAAATGTAAGTTTAAGATTATAAAATTTCCCTTGTGTATTTATAAAGCGTAAATCTGAAATATAGTAAATACCATGTGTAGTAGTTCTAGAAACTCAACCAAAAAGTATTTAACATCTAATACCACTAACCTGCATGCATAGAAGCCACAAAAATAGGCCAAGAAAGAAAGTGACGATCTCATTACAAATCAACTCAGAGACAATTTTCTCTTTTCCTAAGGCAGTAAGTGTTCCATGGTCTTAATTAAACTTTTCAAAATTCATTTTGATTCTTTCTTCCATTCCTTTGAAATCTGATACAAGTCTTCAGGCTTTCTTCGCTCCCTTATCTACCATCTGGAGCTTTTATTAAACATGCACACATACACATTCTTTCTGACTCTGTGTGTGTGTGTGTGTGTGTCCCTTCCTCCCTCCTTTCCTTCCCTCAACTCTGACCTCTACCCAAAAAAGTTGTTTCAGTCCTCTGGAAAAAATTGTAATGGCATTATATTCCTATAGGGAGTCCCTTCACTATTTTGTTGGCCACAATGATATTACCAATATGGAACAGTGTGATTGTTGTCAGGCAAGCTATGAATAGACTTCTTATCTTTGCAGATCATTTGATGGCTCTTAATTACCTGTTGATTAAGTCCAAATTTGATAATCAAGCCCCTACCAATGGTCTATGCATTCCAGGCTCATCTTCTGGCAATCCCATTGTATATGGCTTTCTGGTCACTCGGTATAACATACTGTCCCCAAATGAGCTAGCCTTCCAGAGAGCACTGCCTGGAAATCATACAACCATTGCCTTTACCCACACTGGGTGAGCCTTGAAATGCCCTCTCCCACATTTTTTCCATACCTGGCAATAGGGAATTCCTTATACCTAGGATTCAGCTTCAGTGTCACTCTCACTCAGTCTGGGATAATGACTCCCTCTTCTGCACCCCCAGCAAACAGCAACAATGGAAATTGTTACCTGTTGCTTTAGATGATAGTGTATAATTCATCCCCAAAAGAACACAAATGTTTTTAGTTCTTTTATTTGTATCCATCATGCCATTGCTTTCAGTACATTATAATCTCAGGATGTGGATAGGACAAAAATTTTATGCCAATTTTACTAATGAAAACAAATATTAAATCCAATATGATTAGATCTGATTGTGACTGCCAGAAAAAAAATTCTGAAAAAAAAAAGGATTTATTTCTCTTTGATACACCTGAAGTAAGTCTGGTGACCATAGTGTGAGGGATCCAGGCTCTGCCACCCTGTTTTGCCTGTATGCATGCCTATTTTCCCATCTTCACCTCAGGATCCAAGGTGGTTGCTCCAGCTCCTGCCATCACACCCACATTCACTGCAGCAGGAGGTGAGAAGGTAAAGAAAAAGATCACACTCCTCCAATTAAAAACCTTTCCTGGAAATCATAGGTACTATTTCCATTTCCTGGCCCGAAATCAGTAAACTGACAACACCTAGCAATAGGGGAGGATGGGAAGTATAGAATCTTTATCTAAAGTTTCATTATGCAAACAAAACACGTACTCATGAAATAGACTCCCTGCAACAGCAATGACTTATGATAATTTGAAGTTATCCTCAAGGCAAAAAAAATGTGAAATACATTTAGCCATAACTAATTACTCTACATTCAAGCATATATTTTCATATGTTTTTATAGCTAGGACTTAAATTTAACTCCATCATATGTTAGGATATGATTGTAGCCACTATTTTCAAGCTTGCCTGTGTCTACTTTTAGCAGGATTGTTCTCCCCAGCTTGGGTTATTAAACACAGGGACCCAGTACTCCCTAATGGTGTTAATGAAAACAGCTCATAAGTAAGTTATGTTACT
Organism: Aselliscus stoliczkanus; assembly: GCA_033961575.1. Lineage (NCBI taxonomy): Eukaryota > Metazoa > Chordata > Mammalia > Chiroptera > Hipposideridae > Aselliscus > Aselliscus stoliczkanus. The sequence goes on from CM066735.1 coordinate 22,313,703, forward strand.
TAATTGTAGTCAAGAAATCAGCTTCGTTATATTATTTAAAGAAATCACATTTTAAATTCAATGCCCCAAACTGAATCCTCCCTGCAGAATTTCCCCTCCTCCCATACTCTCATCTTAATGATAGCCCGCCTTCTGCCCATCTGCTCAAGCCAGAAACCTGGAAATCTCTCCATTCAGCCACCAAATTCTGTGGATTCTTCCTGTTTCAGTCCTTCCCTCTACCCGCTTACCATCACCCTCTTAATTCAGGCTCTCACCCTGCCGGGTCCCCTCCTGTACCTTCCCCATTGGCCTCCCCACTCCTGTTCACAGCACCTTCCTCTCTGCTGTAATTAGGATGACCTTCCTAATTACAAGTGTATTGCCCCACTGCTGTAAATCCTCCTTACCACTCCTAAGACCAGGCCACACCCATTAATTTTCACACACCCCCACCCCCAGCCACCTGAAGAATCTGGACCCTGCCAATCCCTCTACCTCCAGCTTCTGGCGCATCTCCTTGTTAACCATAAATCCTTGCTTTAGGGAGACACTTGTCACTTCCAGTGTGCCACGCAGCATTCCCACCTTAACTATAAATCCTTGCTTTAGGGAGACACTTGTCACTTCCAGTGTGCCACCCAGCTTTCCCACCTGTGGACCTGCTGTTCTTTCAGTCAGGAAGTTTCTTCACTCCCCTCTCCCCCACCCTTCCCTTTCCATCTTCGGCCTGCCTGACCTTCTCCTAGTTATCTTCCAAAAGTCAGCTCAGCCATCATTCTTGTGAGCAACCTGCTCTTGCCCCTCACCCTTCTCCCACCTCACTGAAAAGTGAGGCCTTCCCACTGCTTCACTCCCTGAAAACAGAATACTTTCATTATATGACTTATCACAATATTAAAACTCTCATCTAGATTGCAAGACATTTAAGAATAAGAATTTTGACTGTATTGATATTTGTATCCTCAGAACCTTGCATGACACCTAACACATAATAAGATCTCAATAGAATGAAAAACTAAACACATAAATTCACATTTTGGTGTGTTTATGCCTGTATAATTTCCTATGGTTGAGAATTACTGAATTATATATAATTTGATATCTTATTTTTACACTTAAAATTATAAAATGTTGTTTTTATTTTAAATGGGTTCCTGAATCAGACTTCCTACAATATTAAAAATTTTTATAAATAACCATTGTAGAACAGTCCCACACTTTTTAAATTATTTCCCTATTGCTAGACATTCATCATAGTTGCATTTGTATATTACATTTAACCCTTTGAGGAACACTTGTCCATAAATCTTTGTATTTCAGAATACTTCTTTAAAATAAATTCCTAGGAAGAAAGTAACTAAATCAGTGGGTGGGTATGGACATTTTTAAGGGTCATATTACATACTGCCAAATGGTTTGCTAAAATGGCTGAACCCATTTGGATTCACAAAAGCAGTATATGAAAGTGGGCACCATGTTTTAAGGAAATATAGGCAACTAGAAAGCATCTATAACAGAATGAAACAAATTCAAGAATTTGTAAACATCACATCCAAGTATTTATTGGAGATACATAGAGAGCTTACCTGAAGAGAAATAAGGGTGAACATGATAGATATTTGAAAATAATATCTTGAGAAACACATTATGATAATACTATCATTATGAGGAAACAGATTTCAGTGTCATTACAGAGAACAATGACAGAATATCACTAGTTACTACTATTAACGTTAGCCATGAGCCAGGCACTGTGCTAAACATTTTAGCTGTACTAGTTATTGAATCTTCATTTTGCAGGTAGATAACTAAGACTTCAAAAGATTTAGTCACTTACCAAGAGTCACAGAGGTAATTAATAGCAGATCTGCCATTGCAGCGATTCTAAAGATCATGTTTTTAACCACTCCACCAGAACTTTCTGAACTTTTCCACTAGGGTAAGCCTCATGGTAAAGAAGAATGAAAGCTGATCTTTGGAGACTAGGGGCTATAGACAAAGCTTAGCCCTCTACAAGCAAGTGAATTCCTAGAAGCCTTTGTGTTTTTCCTCAAAAATCTATACACATTTTTGCAACTGCCATGGAAAACAATAAGGCAGTTCCTCAAAAATTTAAAAATAGAATTACTATATGATCCAGCAATCCCATTTCTAGATATACACCCAAAAGAATTAAAGGAAGGGTGTTGAAGAGATATCTGTACACCTGTGTTCGTATCAGCATTATTCACACTAGCCAAGAGGTGGAAACAATCCAAGTATCCATCAGTGAATAAATGAATAAACAAAATATGGTGTATACGTACGATAGAATATTATTCAACTTTAAGAAGGAAGGAAATTATGTCACATGTTACAATATGGATGAACCCTGAAGACATTATGCTAAGTGAAATGAGTCAGTCACAAAAGACATATATGATTCCACTTATATGAGGTACTTCGAGTAGTCAGATTCATAAGGACAGGAAGTAGAATGGTGGTTAACAGGCCGTGGGAAGGGGAAAGGCGAGCTGTTGTTTAATGGGCATAGAGTTTCAGTTTTGCAACATGAAAAGTTCTATAAATGTGTTTCACAACAATGGGAATATAATTAGCAGTACTGAACTGTACAATTAAAAATGGTTAAGATGGTTAATTTTATGTTATATCTTTTTTTTTTTTTTTTTTTAGAGGGCAGTGTCACTGGCCCTCATATGTGGGATCCGAACTGGGGCCGCTGGCTTCCCAAACCAGCTCTTAAACACCCCGCCACTCGGCCAGCCCTGTTATATCTTTTTAATATAATTTAAAAAATCTAGGTACACCTTTAGATTGTAGTCAATTTTTATATTTATCATAACAATGTTTTCCACTAACTTTCCAGTAAAAATGATCCCCTAGGAAGATGTACAAATTTTATCTTGTAACTTTGCGTGTCCCTGAGTATCATGTGCCACTATTCTGCATAACACTTCCAAGGAAACCAAACTCAACATTATCCATGCGGTACTGTAGTTTTTATATCTTCATCCACAGAAACCATTCTCTATTTTCTTTCTGTTTTAAGTTTCATTGATTTCTGCTCTTATCTTTATGTTTTCTTTCCAGCTAATTTGGGTTTAATTTGTTCTTCCTTTTCTAAATTCTTTAGGTGGAACCTTAGATTACCGATTTGTGATCTTCCTCCTTTTCTAATATAGGCATTTAAAGATATAAATTTCTCTAAGTAGGGACCGGCTGAGTGGCTCAGTTGGTTAAGAGTTGGCTTAGAGTATGAGCTCTGAGCAACAGGGCTGCCGGGTCGATTCCCACATGGGCCAGTGATGCTGCGCCCGAGCTGAGCTGTCGCTGAGCTACCAACAGGTGGCAGGATGGCTCAGCTGGTGTAACAGCAAGATTGCCTGTTTAATGGTGGGCTATGCCCAACTGCAACTAAGACTGAACTCGGCACCTTGAGCTGAGCTGCCACCGGGATGGCTCAGTGGATAGAGCATGCGCTCTTAACAACAAGGCTGCTGGTTCCACTTCCGCATGGGATAGTGACTAAGTCCGCGCACAACTAAGATTGAACACAGCACCTTGAGCTTAGAGGCCACGAGTTGCTAATGGGAAGCCAGATGGCAACTGGCACCCTCCACAACGAAGACTGAAGGACAACTTACCTGGTCCGCTTCCCCAATTCCCCAATACTGTTCCCCTCCCCCAATTCGCCAATAAAATCTTTTTAAAAAAAATTTCTACAAGTATTTCTTTAGCTACATCCTATAATTTTTGATATATTGCATTTTTGTTTTTATTCAGTTCAAAGTATTTCTTTCGTGTGTATGACTTATGCTTTCACCCATGGGTTATTTAGTTGGTATTGTCTAATTCCCAAATACTGGGGGATTTTCCAGATATCTTTCTGTTACGAATTTCTAGTTTAACTCCATCATGGTCAGAGAATTTATTTTTGTATCATTTCCATCCTCTTAAAATTTGTGACACTTGTTTTATGGCCCAGAATACAGTCCATCTTGATGAATTTCATATGTACCAGAAAAAAGCATGCCTGTTCTGCAGCTGTTGGACATAATGTTCTAGTTGGTCAGGTTGGTCAATGATTTCTCCTTTCAGTCCTATCAAGTTTTACCTTACATATTTTAAGCTGTGTTATTAGATGCGCATACATTTAGAATTGTTTTCTCTTGGGCCGGCCGAGTGGCACGGTGGTTAAGCGCTGGCTTGGGATGCCAGTGGCCCCGGTTCGGATCCCACATATGAGGGCCAGTCACACTGCCCTCAAAAAAAAAAAAAAGAGAAATACAATTGTTTTGTCTTGATAAATTGACTTCTTCATCATTATATATTGTTTCCCTTTATGCCTGATTATAATTCTTGTTCTGAATCTATTTTGTCTGATACGGATATGGCTACTCTGGCTTTCTTTTGATTAGTGCTCTCATAATATATCTTTATTCATTCTTTTACTTTTAACCTATCATTGTATTTATATTTAAAGTGGGTTACTTGTATTTACCAAATAACCGGATCTTGCTTTTTTGTCCACTGTGACAGTCTATGCCTTTTAATTGGAATGTTTAAATCATTTAAATTTAATGTAATTATCAATACAGTACAGCTGTCTATATGAGATGATGGATGTTAACTAAAGTTATTGTGGTAATAATTCCACAATATATGTGAATGGTCATTATCTTAAACTTTTACAGTGCTGTATGGCAAGTTATATCTTAGTAAAACTGGAAAGAAAATTGTCAATATGGTTAGATGTAAATATAACTATTTAAAAAAATTCTAGTGCTTTACAAAAGCAAAATGCTTTTGTTTTACGTTTGTCCCATTTTTTCTTTGTTCCTTTTCTCCTGCCTTGTTTTGGATTGGATTTTTTCTTTTACTATTCCACTTATCTCCAGTCTTGGTTTTTTAGCTACACCTCTTTGTCTTTGTGGTTGTCTTCTTCCTTGTTATTGCTATTTTAGGTGTGGCCAGTCTGTCTTCAAACAGTATCAGACCACTTCACCTATAGCGTAAGACCCTTACAACAGTACACGTCCATTTCGTGTCTCCAATCCTCTGTGCCTTGTAATACATTTGCCTTTTCCATGTTGTAAACGGCAGAGCCTACATTTTGTTAACCAAAATTGCTGCGAAACATTTCCAAAATGCCGTCTAGGGGGCGATATTGCCCCCATTGAAATCCACAGGTTTGGGATTTCAGGATTTAAAATGTGCCTCTCCTTCACTCTGCCCTTCCTTGGCCCCAGTTCCTCATGTTGCCACATCATCAAGGGAATCCCAAGAGCCCTTTTCTTTGTATACTCTTCCCAGATGAAGGATTCACTCACTGTTCTGTCTGCAGCTCCTGCCCAGTGCTTTTGTCTCCGGACCCATCTCCAGCCCTGCCCTCCTGCACCTGGCTCTTCCTCTGTCTGTTCAAAGTCTGCTCATCCTTAAAGGCTCAAGTGCTGCACGTTCCATGACGGCTTCTCCAGTGACTCCAGTTGGCAACAACCAACTGTTCTTCTTACCCTTAGCGATACTGCCTGTGGTTTAGTTCTTCATTCTACAGAACTGTAGTCACCACTGGCCCCTAAAATGTGGGTTCCAAGGTAACATCTTTAAAAAATAATATTTCCATGAGCCTGGTCAATTATTTTCATTTACAAACACCCAAAGCCAAGACATGTACATTTGAACAAGCTCTCAGAGAGATTTTGAAGGAAATTGAAAATTTAAGAATCATTGCCTTGGTTAGTTCATGTGTGTCCCCACTGGAGTGTAGACCCTTTACACACCAGCTGGGACACACAGGAATTGTTTTTTAATGCTTGGAAGCCAGCTCCATGCTGAGCATGTAATTGGAGTTTTCAATTTTTAGTCAGACATTGGGGATTAGTGGAACCCCGGGGTGTCATGGTGGTGGGTCTTAATCTGCTGGTTCAGCCTCCTCCATTCTTTGATATGTGCCATTGATAGTATTTTCTGAGTTTTTTGTACAGTGTGGTTCAGTAAAGGGCTTTAGTATACAAATGAAACTTCAAGATAAGTATCCCTGCCTTTCTTTCAACCAGATAGTTCTTGCTAATCCCATCCTGTAGAGAAACTCTGGAGCAGCCACTGCCTGGGACACAAAGATGAATCAGATTGGCTCTTGTTTTCAAGGAACTACAAGTCTCATAGATGAGAGAGGTAGATAAACAAATAATTACACAGTAATCAATGTAGGTAAGAGGTACCAAAGTATTGGAAGAGTCAGGGAACTTAACATCTGAGCTGAGTTTAAAAAAATGCATAGAGGGCCAGCCAAGTGGCTCAGTTGGTTAAGAGCTCGCTCAAGAGTGCGAGCTGAGCTCTGAGCAACAGCAGTTCGATGCCCAGCCCTAGCTGAGCTGCTGCTGAGCTGCTAACAGTGGCAGGATGGCTCAGCTAAAAAAAAAAAAAAGGAATGCATAGGAATGAATTCAGCCAGGCAGAGAAGAGAAACCCAAGCAAGGAAACTGCATATACAAAGAATGGGGGGTTTGATCAACAGGGTTTATCAGAGAATGAATGATGTGTGCAGGAGTTTGGTGATGGAGACTGGTGCGAACAGACCCTCCTCCAGGCCTGGGTATTCCACTGGGCAGATGGAGGTGCTGATGGGATAAATTTGTGGGACTAGACCTTGAGGGCCCTTGTGTCTCCTTTTATTCAGAAGCTGACAGTTCTTTTTTATTTTTTTTATTTGGGGAATTGGGGGAGGGGAACAGTGTTGGAGAATAGGCCAAGTTGTTTGTTGTTCTTCAGTCTTAGTTGTGGACGGCGCCAGTCGCCATCTGGCTGCCCATCGGCATCTCCTGGCCTCTAAGCTCAAGGTGCTATGTTTAATCTTAGTTGCGGGTAGGTGTAGCCACCATCCCATGTGGGAGTCGAACCAGCAGCCTTGTTAAGAGCGCATGCTTTATCCACTGAGGCATCCAGGTGGCAGCTCAGCTCAAGGTGCTGAGTTCAGTCTTTGTTGCAGGCAGACATAGCCCACCATCTCGAACAGGCAATCTTGTTGTTAAGAACACATGCTCTCACCAGCTGAGCTATCCTGCCACCTGTTGGCAGCTCAGCGGCAGGTCATCTTGGATGCAATATCACTGGCTCATGTGGGAATCGAACCAGTGGCCCTGTTGCTCAGAGCTTGCTCTCTTAAGCTAACTCTTAACCAACTGAGCCATTCAACTGGCCCAAAAGCTGACAGTTCTTGATGGCCACAGCTTCTCACTTCCGAAGCACAGCAGCTTCCCATAAGCCCTTGGGGCTGTAGCTCTGGGCTGCACGTTCATTCGAGGGCAGTGACTTTCAAAGGGTTTTGACCGCCAGTAAGAAATATATTTTATGCTGTGAACTAGAACATACATACACAAATATAAAATTGAAACAAAATTTCCATAGAACAATACTTCCATTGCTGCCTGTGATCACTTTGCTATTTTTGCTTTCTATCCTATTTCATGTAAATTAATTAATTAATTAAAGTTGGGCAACACCCACTAACTTGTTTTCACAATGCAATGAGTCACGGCTCGCAGTGTGAGAAACACTGTCCTAGGACTCATAGCCCAGTTTGGAAGTGTCAAGGAGCAGCACAATGCAGTGGCTAAGAGCTTGCACTTGGGAGCATGTTGCCAGGATTGAAGTCTTGTTCTCTCACTTGTTATCTGTGTAGCCTTGGACAAGTTACTTAACCTTCCTATACCTTGTTTTCCTTGTCTGCAAAATGGGATAAGAGTACCTACTGTGTAGGGTTGTTGTGGGGATTAAGTGAGATATAAGTCCTGATAATTGCCAGGCATCTAATAAGTGCTGCCTAAGGGTTAGCTACCATCATCATCATCTCCATTCCTGATCTCTCGTGTGATCCCATCCTAAACTGAAGCTAAGTTGTAGTACTCCTGGGGGGAGGGGGAAGCAGTACCAAATGGTCTATTTACAAAGCTGTACAAAACTACACAGTATGTGTGGCCGGGTGGGGAGATGGCCTGGGACCCTGTCCACACAGGCTGCCCCCCACTCCTGTTTGCAGGGGACAGGAGGAGGGACACCCCTTTCCCAGCCATGGTCGGTGTTCTGCATAAGTGACTGCTGTGTCTGCAATGACTCCCCCTGCTTTCTAACATTTTATCTCCTAGCTCACTCTTTGTGATGACCTAGAATCCCACACTCTCAAAGCGAGGAGGACTTCCTTCTTATTATGCATCTTGGGGACCACATCAGAGTGTCAGTCCATAGAGAGGAAGATTAGATTTTTCTCATCAATTCAGTGCACTCCATTCAATAAGCGACGGTGAATAGAAGGAGGAGGAGGAAGAGGAGGAGGGGGAAGAAAAGAAAGGAGAAGGAGAAGAAGAAAACTTTTCAGATATGCCAAAGGCTGACATGTTTTAGCCCACCTTGCCCAGCATTTCAGATGTTCTGGTGGTCAAACTAAGGAACAAAAGGGGCATCTGCCCTGGTGGATGGGAGCCAAATTCAAAACCATTCTATCAATCACCGGAAGACCAATTCAGGAAATAAAGAGCTGGAGACTTGGAGTAAATGTTTCATTGGTCATGATGATCAAAAAGATGATGGTTAACACACACATACTTCGACCTCATCCCACCTATTGCAGGGCTGAAACAACACCTCTGGGCCCCCCACCCCCTCGCTGGGTGTCTCCGGCCACACCCTGCAACCACTGCCCCCACTCCCACCCTAGGACTCAGCCCTTCACTCGGACTTCTACTGCTCCGTTTTCAACTTCCCTCAACACGGTGCCTGGACGTTCAGGGTAAACAAAAGCCGAGGACTTGACCTGAGTTTGCAGTGGGCAGGGTTGCAATGTCCATGAGTCCTCCATCTCCCTTTCCCCACCTTTCTCCTCTCCCCTCTCCCACCCCATCATTGTTCCCCAGAAACAAATAGGATGGCTTCACTGGTCAATTCTTTACATGTACAAACACCAAAAGCAGAGGAAACACCCCTGGCCACCCCCCTCCCCCCAAACCCCAGTGCTGGGAGAGCAGCCAGCTGCGGGCGAGGCTGCCTCGGGAACTGTGGAGCTGTTGGAGCTTTCCGGCTGTTCTGGAAACTTCTTTGGCCTCTGGGCTTTACCTGGAGGCCTCTTCCTTCAGCTCCTTGTTTTTCCGCACCTCTTCCGCGTGCTTGTCCTGTGGGGGAAGGGAGGGAAAAGGGCAGGTCACACGGGGAATAAAGGGAGGCTGATGAACAAGAGAACCCAAAGAATGGCCGCCACTGGAAGTGAAGAGCAGGGTCTCAAGGCGTCCTGAGAAGGGGCAGAAGGTGGCAGGTGAGGCTGGAGGAGGCAGGTCATCAAGCCTGCTGGTCTGTCTCCCGGGAGCTCGCTGACTGGGGTCCATGTCCTGTGGGAGACCCACCTTACAGCAACCCCAGGACCCACCAGCCTCTCCTTATCCTCCCATCCTGGGGATTGTGCTGAATATGCTGCCTGATTTAACAGAAGGGGTCATTCAAGGTAGCTGCGAGAGGAACAGGCAGAACAGATGGGCCTCATTGCAGGTGTGCCCTGCACACACATGCAACTTGACTGCTGCTTTTATATCATGTCCATCTCCTTATGAGAGTTAGCTAAGCCCCTTGATGAAAGATGAGGGCTCTTAAAGTATAAATGGACTGAAGAATTTTTGGAAATGTCCAACTCCAAAAGGTGAGCTTTCTTACAAGTGGATAAGAGAACCCTCTTTTGTTATACAGTATGAGCCACAAGATGAGATCTGACTTCAAAGTCCCATTAGCTGTGACTTTGACAAACTCACTTCACTGAACAGGCCTCAGTTCCCTGCTCTTTAAAGAGAAGGGCATGCACGGGAAGCTTTTACCTTTAGAATTCTGCAATGTTAGTGTTACTTGTAGGGCTTATCATGGGCTGCCTTACATGATGACTTATTCATTGTGTATAGTATACCCAGGTCCTCTATGAGGTGACTTCCTTGTGGGCAGGGAGCATGCCTTGTTCTTCTTTGTATCTCCCAATTCCTCCTCTAACTCCTTGCATATGGTAGGTACATAATAAATATAGTCTCTGCCAGACTCTGGCATCCATCCAAATATCATTATATCACCTCAAAACTCAGCCTGGAGCAGGACCGCCGAGGCAATCCAGGTTCCCAGGATAGACCTTAAACTACAAATATGTCCCTGGAGAGGCCCTAGAAGTTTCCATGCCTCTGGGAAAGAATGGGGAATGGTACATCAAAGGCAGTGGTTCTCAACCTTGCTGTGTATCAGTATGATCTAGGAAGCTTGTTAAACTGAAGGCACTCAGGCACCATCCCTAGAGAGCCAGCATGAGTAGGTCTAGGGTAGGATCCATGTATCTGTAGTGTTAAACTTGACACCAGGTGAGTTTGGTGCAAGTGGTCAGTGACCCTAACAAATACTGACACAGAGGTATTGTTGAAGACATAGGCAGGGCAGAAAGTACACACCTATCTTGTTCTACCTTTTGCTTTCAGGTGGTGAAGGGCAAATAGAGGTCAAGATCCCAAAGGAGAGATGCCCATTCAAATGTCTGCTCTGACATCTTGCTTCTTTGAGTCTTTCCTGACTCCAGAGCTTTTACCCCAGATAGTGGGCCTTCCCAATCTCTCCATCTTGGAATCTGCCTCCATGCCCAGGTTACCTCATTGGACAGAACCCTGGGTTTCTGGACTCCCTTTCCTTGACCTCCAATGGCCTTCTCTCTGACAAAAGGCTGGCAGGACGATTATAGGCTGATATTTCTTAAACAAATGTTGAAAGAGCTACCAGTTTGTAGCCAAAGAACTGAGTTCTAGTCCCAGTTCCACTGCTTAGTGGCTGTGTGACCCCAGGCAAGTCATTTGACCTTCTCTGACATGGTTTCCTCAGTGGTAAAATAAGGATAACACCTCTCCTGTTTACCTCATGGACTAGTTGTGAGGATAAGCATGTGGTGAAATCAAAGTGTCTTGCAGTCTTTCAACCACCATATCATGGCACTAGCCTTAATTATTTCCTCTGGGTTTGGCCTGAGAGCCATGCCCCATCCTGTCCCAATCCCAGATTTTTTTTGCCTACAAGAGTGTGCTCTTAGCCATCCTGCAATAACTTGGGGAAGCTTGAAGTCATACCCAGACCACTTCCCTTCCACCTATCACTTGGTGGAGGCCTTGCTGCCCCCAGAATGATGGAGTATAAGAGGAGAAGTGCGTCATGCTGGTTAGCTGCAGGGCCTCTGCAACATTCAGATCCCCTGTGAAGAAACCAGGTCTGTCTAGCAGCTGTTTTGAAGTGCCTGAGAGTCTAGGTGGATGGGCAGGAGGGAGCGGGGACCACGCTGCTCACCATGGGACGAGGCCACCGATCGGGTCCCGGGAGTCACCGCGCAGCAGGCGGCTCCTGGAAATAAAACACAGAGCTGGAGCCCTCCCAGGAGCTGCAGGAGAAACTGGGGCAGCCTTGAGACTCAGGAAATGAGGCCAGCATGTTCTCAGCAGAACGGACTGTTATCCTGCTGACACGTGGGACCAACCCCAGTCTCTCATGTTTCTCATATTCAGGTGACACCATTTGGTTTATTGACAAAAGGCAGCATATTAGAAAGACCTGTGACTCCCTCAGCCCATATCAAGAAGTTTGGAGAGAATCATGTTTCCTGCTCAATGGGCAACTCAGCTCATCATGCCCTTGGCCTACAGCCAAGAGCTCAAGTCAGCATCTTCCGGTGAATTAGATTAGTCCATTCAAGGATGAAGCCAGGAGTGAACAACTGCTTGTTTATCCCTCTTCCTTTGCATTAGGCAGGCTTTCTCTAGATGATAAGAGGTCTAATAGCCCTAAGATAATAAGAAATTTCAATTGTGTAGCTGTACAGCTCGTCCCCCAGAGAATTCCAATGCTGTTTGTGTTTCTTGTCTATGACTTCCCAAACCATCCCTTGGAACTTGTTAAGGACTCAGCCTGATAGAAATATCTCCAGTCCTGCCTGAGGTTGCTCGCTCCCTGAAATGATATGTAGGTCCGTTATACTTGCCACAGAAGGAAGAAAGTATCCCAGGAGTCTCCTCTTTGACCGAGACCACTTACCTTCTCTTGCAGCCGTTCCAACATGGCAGCAAGGTGAGCCTCCCGGTTCTCCTTATTGGATTCCATCTTCTGGGCCAGTTTTTCCTTAGCCATCTTGATGAAGTTGTTGTTTTCCTCAATGGCTTTTTGGATCACCTCCCGCTCATGTTCTCGTTTCTCTGCCAGGTGTTTTAGGAGCTCAGCCTCCTGGTACTAGGGAAGTACAAAGGGAGAAAGAAACCCTTGAAGGTGAGCATACCCAGGGGTATTTTTACCATCAAAACTTAAAAGCTCCACACCCAGAGCACACCCCTCCCTGAGCTGGGTCCCTGGCCCATTGGCAGAAAGCAAAGACACTGCCTGGGTTCTCCCACCATACACCCAGTTGTCTTTTTCTCATTGCCATCATTCATTCACTCATTCATTCACAAATACTAAGTGACCATATACTATGTGCCAGGCACTATTCTAAAACCTTGGGAGAGGAAAAAGTATAGTACAGATAAGACATACATAAATAACCCAGACTGGCATGTGACATATGTCTTAAGAGGTAGAAAGGAAATGCTTATAAGGACTCAAGAGAGGAGAAGATTATTCTCTGCTTGAAAGATTGAGAAAAGCTTACACAAACATGGCTTCAGAGTTGGGCCATAAGGAATCAATAGGAAACATATCAGGCACTCCAGTAGGTAGAAGGATACCACACTATGACGTTCTTCCCCCTCTGCCAATTAAGGAGCCCTTTCTTCATTGTCTAGACTTTCCTTAAATCTTCAGTGCTTGTCTGTCTTTCTCTTGTCACTGTACATATAAGGCCACCTCTTGGAGATATGTAATGCAGTGCCTTACCCTCCTAACCAAACTCCTAGAGACGAGGGACTTTTGCTCCTTTGTTTCTCTCAATGGTGCCTCATTCTCTGCCTTGCACATGCGAGTGCTGTTTAAATATTTGTAGGTTGGTGGTAACATTGCCCCACTCAGGGCCACCACCTGTCTTCTCCAGCTTCCCCCCCCTCACCACCACCTCCTCCCCACTGAAATAGAAAGAAGCAAGGACAACACTTACCTTCCTTCGCTCCTCAGCTGCTTCTAGTTTCTTCTGTATCTCTTCCAGTGATGGGTCTCGCCGTCTGGGTAGGGAGGCATTGAACTCGGGCACCCCATCAAAGGAAGGCGGCTTCAGGATGACTTCAAAGGACTGGCCTGAGGTGCATTTGTTCAGCTCAATGACTTCCATGTCAGAAATTACACACCAGTTCAGGTCCACTGTGTCTGCTGCAGAGAGCAGAAAAGGGGCTACTCACCCCCTGAAGACTGCATGGACACTCATAAAGCATACACACATATCTAGGCGATCTGGGGTCCCCAAGGCAAACCAATGACCAGGGTTCTGGGTCTGTCCTGAACGTGACACCTAAGGTCAGTGGGCTCTGATGGGGCTGGAGGAGTCGGTAGCCACAGGGAGGTCTCAGATTCCCAGTTTAGGATCCCAGGATATGTGTTTTCTAATCATGGCTGTAGCAACTGCTTTTGCTTTTGCTTCTGCCACAAGGCTCCTTTCATCCTTGAACTCTTGCTCCAGTTGTCATCTATAGTGGCCAAGAGTGATGCATCTACCCACCACCCACCACCCGTCCACTCCTCATCCCACTACCAATCTGATGGCTCAGCCTGTTGACACCTCTCCCCCTCTCCCTCCTACCCTGCTCTCTTCTTTCTCTCCAGTCAGCACTGTCTTTCCGCTGGCTTTCATCTTTTCTCCTACACTGTCTCCCACACCAGCCTAAACAACAGAGAAAAACAGTCTCAGGTAACTGGAGCACTCCATCTCTCATTTCCAGACCAAACCCATCCCTTCCTTTTAACCCCCAGGAAATTAAGAGATGGCCTGTGCCCAGACCACCCCTAATCAGGACGTGGCCACTCCGGGCTCCCTGCTAGCATCCTGGGACACAGAGTCCTGGGAACCTGTCAGCATGGCTATCACAGAGCTTCCATGGGTGGCTGCAGGTGGAAGTCATCTTTCCACCTCTAGATTCTCCCAGAGCATTGTCTACCCTTCACTGAAGAGACTTGGTGATCATGGAATCTAGCAATTTACACCGGTCTTGTCTCCTCTTCTAGACTAGGTGTTCCCCGAGGGCATAAGCTCTGTTTCACTTCTCCATCTTCCTCAGCATCCGTTTGTTACGTGAATGGACAAAAGCTAAGATCAAGAGCACTCCGCAGGGGTCTGATTCAGACCACTCACTGCTGCCCACTCGCCCAGGCCCAGCCCCACGCCTGCCTCACAAGGTGCCTAGACCCTCGGAATCAGCTGCAGTGATTTTACTGGCTCAGGGAGAGAGAAGGTGATGTGAGCAAGAGACAGTCAGGAAATTGAGGTAGGGGGTGCTGTACTCATGAATACAAACCACAGGAACTCTGCACCCATTACCTGCCCAACTGCAGCCCTCACTGACCTTCATATTTATAGGATGACTTATTCAGGGGATCAGCCAGGAAACAGGAGCAGAACAAGGACACCAGCGGGAGCTCCTTCATCTTCTCCTTGTAGGCTGCGGAAACACCCGGCAGGTGAGAAGGCCGCTCCCTCCCAGGCTCAGAGCCAGCATCCCTATGAGTCTGGAGTCCCAAGCAGCTGTGGCTCTCCAGGTTCTACAGAGGTACCCAGACCTACCCTTTGGTTGGGGGCCCAGCCCCCTGTGCCCCAAGTGACCCTCTTTAGGATTCCTGTGGTCATTCGGACCCACTTCTGTCACCTACCAGAAACTGCACCTTCCAGTGCACCCAGATGACCCCATCTTTTCCTCAGTACATCGTCTTCCTTCGCAGTGCCAAATGCAAACTGCCCAGATAAAGACCCCAAGCACCAGTGCCTACACCCCAGCCTAACACCCTGGACTCAGCTACCTCCCCACACTTGCCTAGGATGTTCCATTCCTTTTGCTCCAGCATGCGGGAAATCCACACTCCATTTTACTCAAGGTACTTGGCAGTGCTTCCCTGAAGGCAAAAGCAGCTCAGGCCCATCCCTCTGGTCTTGCCCTTCCCTGGGTGGCGAGCTCAGGCTGTGAGCCTCCCCTGACCTTCCTAGAGCAGTGGCTGCAGCCAGAGGGGCCGATGTCCATGAGGGCTAGAGTGGCACCACCACCACTGCCTAGCCTTTGTGTGTCTGGGGAGGATTTGAAAACCAGAAGGTCATGAATCAGAGCTGATGTGTTGATGTCAGCCCATCTCCACCCTGGCACTGTGCTCCTGGCATGGCCCACCTCCCCCACAGCCTCGGGGCCAGCACCCATTTTTTAAAGCCCGGGCACGCTCAGGCTCTCTCAACTAACATCCAGCACGATGCCCTGGCACTCTCCCCCTCATTTTGTTTTACAAATTAAAAACATAATTAACTGCAAGAATAATACACTTCTATTGTGAAAACTATTTAAACACACACACACACACACACACACACACACACGAGCAAATGAAGAGCTCCTCTGTGATCCCACCCACCATCTAGAGATAACCTACTTTAACCCTTGGGTGTAATTCCCATCACTCTTTTATCTTTTTCTGTGCATTATAAGTTTATATATGCGTGTACAGCCGGCCGAGTGGTGCAGTGGTTAAGTGCTGGTTTGGGAAGCCAGCGACCCCGGTTCGGGTCCCACATATGAGGGCCAGTGACACTGCCCTCCAAAAAAAAAAAAAAATGTTTCGGCCTTTGCATATATGCATGTACAGAAATACCCTGTGCTTTGGTGCCCTTGCCACGTAAACGGTTTTATACCTACCAGCGAGGGTCATGTTTTCTGGAATGTGATAACTGAATCCAACTGAAAGTCACAGGTTAGGTTTGTCACCAGCTCAGGACACTGTCACAAATCTGAGAAAAAGAGGATATTTTACTGATGGGTTATTCCCATAAGGAAGGTCTTTATACAAGCAGAGAACCTCCGGAGGTGCCTCATCTCCACACCAACTCTCTCTTTCCCAAACACCAACCACCTCTCTCACATCACCCTCATCAAGGTCAGTTTCCAGGGGTTAATTGATAGTTTCATAATTGGCTCCCAAGTCTCAAGCTCCCTGAGTATGCAACTATGGGTTTCCCCAAACTGTATCGATCAAGGGGTGTTCATCTGTCTTCCTGCACAGCTCACTGGCCTGGCCCAAAGCAAGGATTAGGATGACACACTAATCCTAAATCAGAATTACATGGGAGATTCAAAATAACTGTATTGTGAATCTTTTCCTACGCCCACACAGAATGTCCCTCTCACACCAGCCCTTTCTGATATGGGTGAGAGGGGATTGGACACGGAATGTCAAAATGCCCCTTCAGATCCCTCTCACTCCCTTCCCCACAAGAACCACTGTCCTAAGCATTCCTTGATCCCAGGTAAGATGACCTCTGATGATGAGAAGAACAAACAGCATTAAGGAATAACGTTATCATAATGTGGTTAGTGCAGAGATGGTCATCAGCGTGCGGGATTTTTGTGGGAGCACTGAGATGGGACTCTGTACTCTGCATGACGGCTGGGGGCCAGGGAGGGCCCCTGGTATTAGCAGGACCTGAACTGCATCTTAAGTGATGAGTCGGAATTAGACAGGAGACGGCAGGGAAGGATTCTGCCAACAACAGCACATACAAGGGGCAGGGGTGAGAAAGCTCCGCTTACGAGGGTCTTAAGCTGGTTGATGCAGGACCAGAAGGTGTGAAGTAGAAGCAGGTAGTGAAACAGGAATGGCAGGCAGGGAGCATATCAGAGCATATCTGGGGGATAGTAGGTGATGGGGCTCCACTGAAGCCTACTATCTGATGGAGTAGGAAATAGCCAGCAGCGAGTGGCTGTCATGGGGACCACTTGATCCTTGGTATTGTGATATAACTTTTGTGTCAACTTGACTGGGCTAAGGGATGCCCACATAGCTGGTACATTATTTCTTGTGCATCGATGAGAACGTCTCTGAAAGAAATTAACATTTGAGGCAATACACTGAGCAAAGATGGCTCTCACAAGTTAAATTTGACCTCATCCATCCTGTGGAGGACCTGAGAATAACAAAAAGGTGGACAAAGGGCAAATTTGCTCTCTGCTTGAGCTGGGGCCTCCACCTTCTGCCCTCAGACATGGGAGCCCTTGGTTCCCAGGCCTCGTGACTGGACTGAATTACACCACCAGCTTTCCTGGGCTTCTCAGCCTGCGTGATTGCATGAGCCAATTCCTCATAGTAAATTTCTCTCAGTGTATCTGTATCTATCTATCTATCTATCTATCTATCTATCTATCTATCTATCAAATCTATCATCTCCTACTGGTTCTGTCTCTCTGGAGAACCCTGACTGATACAGCCACCCTCAGTTGTCACTGTGCCAGGGGAGGGTGGCATGAACCAACAGCTTCCCTGCCTTCATGCTCATGAGACAAAGGGACCTTGAAACTGAAGTAGAACCCCTTCCCTTCCTTAATGAGGGTTTTCCCTCTGGGGACCAGGGTCCATCCTGGCTGGGGATGGGCAGGAGAGGCGATGGGAGCAGTGGGCTCAGCCCGGGCTTTAGGGCTCGCCCAGAGTGGAGTCAGACAAAGACTTCCTCTCTCCTACTAGCTGTCACTAGTCACTTCATATGCCTAACCTTGCATTCAGGAACCACCTTAATTCTGCACAGAGTCATATAAATTCAATGAGAGAAGCATATGGATAGCATCCAGCAAAAAGGAAGTGGTTAATAAATGTTAGTTTCCTTTCCTTTGCCGGTTTCATCAGGGCAGCTACCGGGTACCACTTGCCTGCCTCAGAGTCAGTACCCCTGGTCCTCACCAGCCCTGCAAGTAAGGACTATCATCCCCAGTTGCAGATGAGGAAACTGAGGCTCAGAGGGACTATGAGTTTGCTCAGGATCCTGCAGTGAAAGTGAAAGAGTGGAGGCTGGAAGCTGGGTCAGCTGGCCTTAAAGTGCTCTATCCCTCGGCGTCTTCTTGCTCTTCTCCTTATGCTTTGGAGCCAGAGGCCCCTGCCGCATCCCTCCCGGTGCAGCACAATGGGCCTCTCTCCTCAGAGCCAAGTTGACCCTGACAGTACCAGTGAGCCCCTGACCAGGGACGCGGGGCCGGAGTGCCTGGATGCGACATCCCTGGTCATGAGGCTCCATTCTACAGCCTCCAATCACTGCCAGGCTGACTGCTGGGGCAGCTGGCAGAGTGAGCGAGCCCTTGCCAGGAGAGGGAGCGACCTCAGGCCTTAACCTGGGTAATGGGTTAGAAGTGGGGTCCAAATAGGGGAAAGAGAGATAGAGGACAGACACCTTGAGAAAGAAGGGAGACTGTGCTGAGCTTTTTCTATAGGAGCATGTGCCTGGCAGTAGGGACCATGCCCCTTGGCCTTAGCTGGGAATACTGATGAAGACCCTACACTCATGGGGCACTTTATGGTCCCTGTCATCCGCATTATCCCAGTTGATCTTTGCACTAGGCTGGGCTAGGCTGATAAGACAGGGACCATAGGTTTTGTGTTCAGGTGAAGAACCCGGCTCAGAGAAGTTAAGGCTTTTGGCTAAGGTCACACAACTTGCTGGTGATAGAGCTAGCTCTAGGAGCCAATTTTCTGACTTATAAGCTCTTCCCTGTGGCCTATGGGGGGACTAGATGTTAACTGCTGGTTCTTCCATGGTTCTGGGGACTCCAGGAAAGCCAGTCTGGCCTGAGGATATGACTTCATTAAAATATGTAATGAGTGCTTTCTACAGTTCCATGGAACATATTGAGCTAGGAGTTTTCGGAGCAGGAGGAGCCAAGCAGAGAACACAAGTCAAAGGGGCACAGAAGGAAGAGCAGAGCAGGGAATGGGAGATGTCCTAGAGACGGACAGAGGTATGCGTGGCCAAGGGATTTGTAACTGAGAGCACTCGGTTTCACAGGGTTGGAATCTGCATGATTAAAAATATGTATTTAGAGAGCATCTATTATGTGACAAATGTATTCACTTTAATTTTCATAATAACCGTGTGACATAGGAATTACTATCTCTGTCTTGTAGATGTGGGAATTGAAGCTCTGACAGGCTAAGTGACATTTCCAAGGCCACCCAGTATATAGTGGGTTGAATGGTGTCCGTTCCCCAATAAGGTGTATCCACGTCCTAACCCCTGCAACTTGTAAATGTAACTTGATCTGAATGGGTCTTTGCAGATTTGATTAAGTTAAGGATCTCAGGATGAAGTCATTTTATATTATCTGTCATGTAAATCTAATGACAGGTGTCCTTATAAGAGACATACCAAGGAAAGACACACAGAGGGAAAGAGGCCATATAAAGATGGAGGCAGAGATTGGAGTGATGCTGCCATAAGGTAAGGAAGCCTGGAGTTAACAGAAGCCACCTGAGTTTTTGAAGGGAGTGTGGCTCTGCTGATACCTGCATCTTGGACTCCGGGATACCAGAACTGTGAGAGAATGAATTTCTGTTACTTTAAGCCTCTAAGTTTGTGGTAATTTGTTACAGCAGTCATAAGAAACTAATACACTCAGGAAATGACAGCGCTAGGGATCAAACCCATGGTTTTTTACCTTATCTCATCTACCAGTGTTTGTATGCACAGTCTGATATTTTCCTCGAGATAATACGTGTATCTTTGGATACATGGGCCTTTATAAAGCCTCAGGCCAATAGTCACATCATTTCTATTGTACTCAAGACTCAAAAGATGTTGCTGCCCATAGAACATTCTGAGAAAGGATATAAGGGAGCAGTGGGGAGGGCAAGACTCTTCTGGAAGACCCAGTAACGCAAAGGGTCCCTGAGCCTGTGCTGGTGGCAGCCACAGCAGGCAGCCTGACTTTATCCCTAATTGACCTGTGGCATCAGCGATGAATGGGGCCGGTCACACTGCCTCCCCATCACTCAGCCTGGCTGTGAGAACTCCAAGCTATCCTATGGGTTAGACCTGGACTGAACTCATGGCACTCAGAAGATCTAGTTATGCTCATCCATGGCCTGGAGGCCCTTCAGAACCGCTCTTAGGACTCTGCTCTCCCATCCTAGTCACCAACCACCCAGGCTATTTTCCTGGGCATGTCCCATCAACCCCAAGGCCCACAAACTAGCCCTAGTCTTAGAAGCCTGGGCCCTACAAGCTTCTCATGGAATCTGTTAAATGGAATGGTGGTTTCAGTCATGTTGTCATGCCTGTAACATCCGCAATGGAGTGGGGCCACAAGGCCTGTCCCGGTACTTCCAGAGAGGGGGCAGTAAGGGTGTTATTGCTCAGGGTTAGAGACAACAGGATGCCAGGAATTCCCAGAAGCAGGATGAAGGTTAAGAGACAGTGGAGGTCAGAATAGGCTTGAGGCCATAGGGACAGGCCCATCCAAGGGACATTCCAGGGATGTCATTAGGTATCATAGCATCATAGGATAAAAACCCATGCTGAAGCAAACCTCTGGCCCTCCCTCATGTTTCCTGTGAAGGCAGAGGCCTTCGGGAGCCCCTAAGGAAGACCAGCAAACTGACTACTTTCAGCAGTAGCCAAGCTCAAAAGGGCCCCCAACTGAAGGTGGATGTGTCATAATCACTCAGGCTATAACCACAGAACCAAGGCTAGATAGAGTTCAGGACAGTGGTCACCTGATCCTGGCCCAGTGCTCACTCCCAAGCACTTCTGATGGATGCAGACAATAGGTGGGGCCTCCCTAGGCAGCCCAGCCCCTGTGCTGTCAGTTACTGATCCAGCATAGCAGGTGGTAAGAGGACTTAAGCTTCAGATGGCAAAGGGGAGAGTGCAATGGGGTTCTTATGCAATTTAGATTCTGCAATGCCTCTTAACTTGACTGTGTGCTGGGCATGTGACTGGGTTTATTGCGGGACAGAGTGGGGCCTGATGGACTGCATGCAGGGTGCTTTGGAACCAATTGCTAGAACACGGATGGGAAAATCAGAGACCTCTAGGCCAGGGAAAGAGTTTGCACCTTATCTTCTATTCAATAGGAAGCCACTGACATCTTTTGAATAAGGGGAGAGGAAATGGTGATGGTGAGATAATAGCAATAATAATAACTACCACTTATTGAGCGCTTGCTTTGTACCACAGACATTATCTCTGTTTATTCTATGAGCTTCTTTTATAATGAGGAGATGAAGCTTAATTAATTACATCATATCCAACAGGTAGTAAGGGGCCTGAGCTGGGCTTTCCATTCTAAAGCCTGGCTCTGTCTTCGGGTTACACTGCGGGTGCAAAAAGACTCACCCGGCAGCATGAGCTGGGGAAAAGATGAGGAGGGGGTGGCAGGAAGCCAAGGCCAGGCAGAAAGTGATGAGGACCTGCCTAGAACAAGTTACACCATGGGCTGCTGGCAACTCACCCATGACTATTTTCCTGTTTGTAAAATAATCCATACTTATCCCCCAGCTCCAGCATCTAAGTGTCTGAATATGGAAAAGAAAGTAATCACACATGTTTCCTGACAGATTGAACCATTAGCATAATTGGTAAAATTAATTAGTTAGTGATAGCCCCACCAGGCAGAAATAAGACACAGAATAAATAAATTATTGGGCATGGGGATGGCTGATAGCAAAGGTCTAGACTAAAGGCTGTTGAGTAAAGGGGAATCTCATGGGTCCCTCATTTTCCCCGAGAACATAAAAATGTCAGAGATGAGAGAACTAGCGATCACTAGCCAATGGTTCTCAACTATGGGCAGCCTCACTCGCAGAAAATACACGAGACTTTCTGATGGTCACTGGACTGGGGATCCTACAGGCATTGAGTGGGCAGGGGCCAGGGAGGCTAAGCATCCTGCATTGCACACAACAACCAACAACTGTCCCTTCCAAAATGCCAATAGCCTCCTCCCCGGGGTCCAAAGATCCTGAGGTCACACTGAGTTGGTGGCAGAGATGAGAGCAGAATCCAAATCTCTGGATGTTGGTGTCAGTGCCCTCCCTTCATACTGATCCCTTCTCTCTCCCACACATGACAATGTAAGGGAACAGCCCTCATGGGGGCCCCCAGAGCAGCAATGAAAAGATGGGGTGCAGAAGGGACACCACAGCAGGCGGACTTATTTATGTGACTGGAGAGGATGATTCACACCCCCAGGCTTTCTGTAATGCAGTCAGTAACCCACTGACAGAGAAGAGCAACCAGTTCTCAGATGCCAAATCACACCTGACCTCCTGAGGCACCTCTGACTGCCCGAGTGCGCAAGCATTTTGTCACTGCAAGAAATGCCCAGATAATGCCATCAAGATGTGTGAAATCCCATGCGGACTAATATTTCTAAGCGATTAGAAGCTAATGCAAATCTAAGTGGTTTGAATAGAATGATGCCTGCCAAATGTGATCAGAAACAGTCTAGGAACTCTACACAGAACGAGGGCATGAAAACAATGAGTTCTGATCCACATCCTCTGACCACAAGCAGGACAGGAAGGTGGCTCTTTAGTTCCATGCCAATGAAGAGTCTTTTTAAAAGTCCTGTTGAAGTTATAATATTACGTGAAATAAGCTGCACAATCTACTTAAATGTCATGGAATCCTAACTCCGTGCAGTAACTCTGGATATTTCATGCCAATCAGGAGGCTCTGATTGGCAGCCAAATGTCTTTATTTGGATTAAAAAAAATTTTTTTTTTAAACAGATCAATTATTTTTTCATGAATGTGGTTTTCATTCTTTCCACAATATTTATTGAATATTTAATTGTGTGCCAAGCCTTTGGCTAGGTGTTAAAAGAACCACAGGGGTCTTTGATGATGAAAAAGTGAAACAGGTCCCCTGGGAGGGAATTTAGAGCCTCTGGAAGTTTCACAGGCTCTCTGTAGGCCTTCGGCAAGTCTCCGGCAGTCACATGGACCACAGGAAGAGGAGTGGGTATTAGATCACAGGTCAAGGAGAGCTAGAGAGACACACAGAGGGAAACTGGGCAAAGCAGAGTAGGGTGTGTTAATTAGCATTGGGGGGCTGAAACTTGTCTAATTGCTCCCCTCCAGTTTGCTTCTAAGGGCTTCAGGAGGAAAAGCCGGTGGGAGCCGTGGCCAAGAGCAACGTCCAGCCAGTACCTAACAGGCTTAGAATGCAGCTTCAGTTGTGCTTCTAGGAAATCAGGAGGGGTTCCCTGTTGTCAAATGCAGGGCTCTGGAGGCCTGAGTCTGAGGGGCCCCTCGTTTTAACAGCTACATTGAGAGGCAAGCCAGAGAAGGAAAATTAAGCCTGGAAAACCGACAGCCCCAAATAATCCACAGTGATGGCACTTTCTGGACTATTTTTACTTCGAGTCAATATATATAGAAGAATCAAAATATTGGAAGTAAAGTTCAAGGGCATCAGCTTCTATTCTGTGTTCGCTGGTTGGAATGCCAGGCTTTGTGACCCAGGTACTGCGTGGGGTCCAAGCACTGGAACAAGCCAGTGTACTCTTTCTCCTAGTCACAACAGTGAGAGTATTTCATAGTGTTTCACAGTTTACCAGGCACTGTCATATACATATATGAAATGTATATATGCATTTTACGCATATATGTAATGTTTTAATTACAAACATATTAACATCATATTTCAGAACATCTATTGACTTGTTGGAAAATTCATGACGCATTTTTGCAATGAAAAACAGAAAAAATACATCATGACTTTTCCAACAACCCAACATGTGACAGAAAAGAAACAAAATCCCTGTCATCTTGCTATTTTTTGTTCTAGTTGGTATTTCCTTCTAGTTTTTTTCTTATGCCTATTATTTGCCTATTACTTGTAACACAGATATATATATATATATATATATATATATATATATATATATATATATATATATATATATATTCATTTCTTCCCAAATCCTATGAAATAGATACTATTACATCTATTTTACAAATGATCAGTTCATGTAAGTGACTTGATTTGTCCAAAGTCATACAAGTAGAAAATGATGAAATGAGATTTGAACTCAAATCTTCTTACATCAAAGCCCTTGCTGTTTCCAGTGAAGTCTCATGGTGCTTCCTCAAATCCAAGGCCAAGCATAAATGGAAGCAAGATAGATGAGTGCTAAGGGCGTGTGGTTGAAGGGTACACAAAGGCTCGTCTGCCCCAAATCTGCTTCTCAACTATGGGTGGCCTTAAAATGGTGCTTAAAATTCTCACCATCAGGCTCTCCTTTGTGTAAGGCACTGCCTCAGAAAGCCCGTTGAAATGCGCACATATGACCTACCAAGTGTAATAAATTAAAGAATTTTCCTATCAGCAGAGCACAACAATAGAGTTTGCAGACATTTTCAGGAGTCAAGCTCTCTGCCCAGAGATGGGAGGAGCCACAGGGATCTCTAGCGTTCTCATTTCCCACTCTTTTTCGGATGAGGAGACAAAGGGCCGAATCTGCCCTGTGCCTTTCCTAAGATGAAGTCAGAGTCACAGAGCCAGCGTCCAGGCTGGAATTTAGCTACACTGAAGGGAGACTCTTATCGTTTGCGATAATACTCCTATTTTCTCTGTACTTTCATTCTTTTCCATTGCTTTGTAAGTTTTACATCTTGCCTTAATTTTACATTAAAATCATGTATACATATATTTCATTTTTTTTTTTTTTTTTTTTGCTGAGCCATCCTGCCACCTGTTGGCAGCTCAACAGCAACTCAGCTCGGGCTGGGCATCGAACTGCTGTCGCTAAGAGCTCAGTTCGCACTCTTGAGCGAGCTCTTAACCAACTGTGCCACTCAGCTGGCCCCATATATTTCACTATATTAAGAATTAAACAGCATCTAATAGCTCTCTCTGTGTGAGATGACAGATTTAGTATACTTTTATTTCCTTTCCCTACAAACCTTCTGGTTTTGTCAGAATGATCTAGATTTTCAGTTCTGAATTGCCGTTATCGATTTCTTTCTTATGTGTCATTCAACAAGTACAGAAGGTGCCAAAAAAAGTATACACATTTTAAGGAAGGAAAAATCTGTATTAAAATTACGTTGGGCCGACTGAGTGGTTCAGTTGGTTAAGAGCTCGCTCAAGAGTGTGAGCTCTGAGCAACAGTGTTGCCAGTTGGATTCCTGGCCCAAGCTGAGCAGCTGCTGAGCTGCCAACAGGTGGCAGGATGGCTCAGCTAAAAAAATAAAAATAAAAATAAAAAAAATAAAATTACGCAGATGGTAACCACTTTGAGCACCTCTTGTAACTGCAGAAGTCAAACGTGACTTGTATTCATCTTTTGTTATCAGTATATATTGAGTAGTACAATTTTAATACAGTTTTTTTCCTTTCTTAAAATGTGTAGGGCTGGCCGAGTGGCGTGGTGGTTAAGCGCTGGCTTGGGAAGCCAGCGGCCCCAGTTCGGTCCCACATATGAGGGCCAGTGATAGTGCCCTCAAAAAAAATAAATAAAATAAAATAAATAAAATGTGTATACATTTTTTGGGCACCCTCTGTATTTCTTGAGAACATACTGTCTGCCTTCTGCGAGGTGTTAGGTGGGAAAACAACGATGAATTTAATAGACATATTCCCTAAAGTCATTTGACAATTGCATTCAGTTTTGTAGATGTGTGGATGATTATTAGATGGCTCTGAATTCTAGTGTTTCCTTTCTTTGTGACCATTATCAATATCTTTTTGTACTTGAATTCTCTAATTTGATTTAAAAAATTTTTTTCAAAAAAGTATTAGCTAGACTACCCTCGGAGTCATGTTCTCCTAGGTACTCTCACCGAGTCCTTAATTCCAGTTCGGTGGTAGGCGCAGAAGTCAGACCTGTGCCAGTGTCAGCAGTCAAGTTGTGTTTGTGCTGCCAGCAGACAGCCTCTCCACCTGTGTCCACATGCGGTAGCCCTCCCCTAGCCACAGGGAATAGGCTCTAAGATCCCCAGTTAGTGCCCTAAAGTGCAGATTGCACCAAACACTATCCATACTATGTTTTTTTTCCTATACATACATACCTTTTCACTTAAAGGAAGCACTTTCCGGCTTCTCTTTGGCATGTCTGAACTGCCAGCATCACTGCCCTTGCGCTTTGGGGCCATTATTAAGGAAAATAAGGGTTACTTGAACACAAGCTGTGATATCTCAGCAGTCTATCCCATAACCAATGGGATACTAAATGCCTGACAGGTGGGGTGCAAAGACAGCATGGAAACGTTGGACAAAGGGATGAGCCACATCCCTGGGCAGGACAGAGGGAGATAGCGTGAGATTTCAGCCTGCTACTCAGAATGGCGCAGAAGTTAAAATTTATGAACTGTTCATTTCTGGAGTTTTCTATTTAATATTTTCAGACTACTATTGGCTGAGGGTAAATGAAACTGCGGGAAGCGAAACCACACGTGGGGGATGGGGACCACTGTATTCATTGTGAACCTTGCTCTTGATCTGGTCTGGGTTTCTGGGCACCAACACCCAACTGATCCACCAGAGCTCTGCGTTCTGCCGCGCCCCCTGCCCCCACTCACTGGGTCTTTCACCCTAGAGCCTGTGCTCAGATTGCCTGTGCCCTGTCATAAATTAGGCCAGCCACCCAGACTCCTGCCGCTTCTGATCTGTTCTGTCCTGCCTCTCACCATCTACCTCTGACCCTAGAGGGTGGACACACTGTTGGCTGTCAGTTGTAATTGATGAAAAAGACCAGTAAGCTTTGGTAGAGAAAGAGAGGGATGTATGAGGAGGTGAGGGGTAATATACTTACATCTGTGTCTTTCTATCTTCCTAGTGAGGACTAAAAATGCAAAAACCTGAAAAAATCCTTTTTAAACGGCAGGAGAGACTTTTTTTTTTTTCTTTACTCTTCCCCATAGAAAAACAGAAAAAGTAACCTTTTCCAGACTATCACATCTCTAAATATAGCAAAATCTAACTTAATAAACAAACTAAATTGTACATGATGAATGTTTATCTCCCAAGCCAGAGGTGGGGGAGGGGGGGCAGGGGTAGAGAGAGAGAGAGAGTATTTGGTTCCCTATAGGGCATTATAAAAATTACATTTTATATTTTATAATTTCTATCTCCCCCACCCCCAAAAAAGTCTCATTTCTACCCACCCATGACTTCAAAAATCTCTGGGAATGCTATGTCTCCAAATGGGAATCTCCAGGTAAATAGGAAATATAAAAATATCAAGGGGGCCTAAGGAAAGGATCTTAAGGGTTCAGGAAAAATTAAGCTTTTTTTTTGCTTATGATCTTGATTTTTTAAATATCCAATTATTTAAAATCAGGAACATAAAAAAGTATCTGAATTTTCCCATTCTTTCTATATTGTTGGGTTAAGATAGACATTATTTAGACATTATCTTCTCTCTCTCTCTCTCTCTCTCTCTCTCTCTCTCTCTCTCTCTCTCTCTCTCTCTCTCTCTCTCTCTCTCACACACACACACAGGTTTCCAGTCATATCATTAGAAAAAGAAATTGAAAGTCTTTCAGCCCAATGTTTCTCTGTCTCTCTCTCTCTGTCTCTCTCTCTCTCTCTCTCTCTCTCTCTCTCTCTCTCCCCCCCCCCCACCCTCCTCCTTCATTGCCCTCTGTCCCTGGTTCCTGTTCCACTGCCTTACTCTCTGGATCTCAGTTCATCAGTCTTTGCTACTCTAAGTCTTATCAGTTGGCCCACTCTGTCCTATAGGGAAAATGTGGTTAAAATGGCCTGGTCGGATGAGAGAGGGCAGCCAACCTTGCTTGGCTCTTGGATTTCTTGGAGCCAAATGAAACCTAGATATTCAGCCAAAGATGCAAGACACTCCCATCACCCCACCACCGATAGTGTGTCTGCTCAACAGTCTGCTCAGGAGACCAGACTTGTCTCTCTTTGATGGGTCCTTAGAATAAGTATCTCCCTAAAGAGACGTAGTTTTCCATGTAAGACAATACTTGGGTTTGGGGCACTTTTTTTGTACCTGGTAACAGGGACACATATGAACAAGACAGTTCTCCTTTCAAGAAGTTCACACCCTATAATAAGGGGGAAACTTGAGGACATTATGCTAAGTGAAATAAGCCAGCCACAAAAGGACAAATACTGCAGGATTCCACTTATAGTCAAATTCATAGAGACACAATTAGAATGGTAGCAGCCAGGGGCTGGGGGGAGAGGACTTATTGTTTAATGGGTACAGGTTTCAGCTTGGAAAAAGGTGGAAAAGTCCTGGAGATGGATGGTGATGATGGCTGCACAACACTGAATGTACTTAGTGCCACTGTACTGTACACTTAACAATGGTTAAAACGGCAAATTGTATATTAGGTGTATTTTATCACAATTACCAATGAAAAAATAGAAAAATAAATCCACAGTCCAGTAAGTGTTATCCACAGGTTTCCAGTCTTTTCATTAGAAAAAGAAATTGGAAGTCTTTCAGCCCAGTGTTTCTCGTAACTTTTTCTTACTGGAACCCACAATAAAAAGCTACATTTTATATAATGATCCGGTATGTATATGTCATGATACTGACATATATATAGTCACTGATACATGTACATACAGACAGACAGACATGCACACACATGAATATACACATAACTGAAATATAAACATAAATATATAACTGAAAATATATAACTAAAAAATGGTACAGGAAACACTATATGGGATGTGTTCTGACTTTTTTTTCTACACTATTGTTTCCCATCTTATTAAAAAAAAATACCAGTTACAATCCACAAGTTGATTTCATAATCCACTGATGGGTCTCAATCTCCAGTTTGAAAAACATTAATCTAGACCAATCTTCAACACAATGCAAAAATCTTTTCTCTAGCCACCCTGCTCAGTGGTCATCCAACTTCTGCTTGAATGCCTTCTGTGATGGGGAACTCACTCCTTCCAATGCTCTATGGTGGATCTATCTAGCAATTAAAGCTCCTTGCCCCCTCCAAACCTGTCCCTGAAAGGCTGGGACCCACAGACAGTTGCTCAGATGCTGGTGATAAGTGGGCTTCAGGTAGGAGTGAAGGCATAGTTCCAGAAAGCAAGGTGGGGGCTTGGGGTGAGCTGAGGAGAGGAGGGTGGCTGGTCTTAGAGGACAGGGCAATGTCTCTGGGAGGTTGGCGCTCCCCTGATTAGACCTTTCCCCTCTGCCTCCTCAGCGCTCGCTCCAGCACTCTGATTATTTCCTCATCTGACAGATGATCTCATTCCCCTGGCACCCTAACTCCCCGCCTGTGGGAGAGGTTTCCTCCCCCTGGAGGGGCCTCAGCCTCAGTAGAGACAGTTTCCCCCGCCTTCCCTCTCAGCCTCCCACCAGCCCTGCAGGACCCCAGCAGGCCACCACTGGCTGTCCCTGCTGCAATTCTCTTGGTTTTGAAACAAGGGGTGTCCCTGCCCTGGTGTTCCAACACGAGCAACCTGAATATTTCTGAGCCTCCCGAGGAGTTCTGGAGACCTGCCCTTTCTCAGGACAATGGGACCGCTCCATGCCTGTGTCTTCCTGAGAGGAATAAAACAAAGACAGCACCCCCATGTGGGGACAGAACTGGCCACTGGACATCAAATCCCTGGGTCCCACATAAGAAGAGGACAGTGCCTAAACTCCAGGCGAGAGTGGCAGGGCTGAGCGAGGAGGGGCCCGGCTCAGCCACAGGCAGAGACCAGGGTGTGGCATCTGTGGGTCCCTGCAGTTTGCAGCTTGACAGCCAGCCACCCTGCCCAGGTAGGATGAGGTTGACCTCAGGGCGGGGTGGGGTGAGGAAGAGGTGGTGATCTCACTGTATCTTTAGAATCAAGAGAAAAAAGTAACCCTGTGTAGATAGAGGAGAAAGAAAAGAATGATATACAAGGAAAGGGAGAGGAGAAAATCTGGGACTGAGAAAGGAAATGTAAAAACACAGGGCAGCTTCTAGCTTGAAAGGGGTCTGGGGGGTCAGAGCCAGCTGCAGGGAAGCTGGAATCTGAACAAAACCTTCCTCCCTCATCACACAACATTTTCATGTAGAAAAGAAGCTCATCATATGGACATCTGACCCCAACAATTCCTGCCTGGCCTCTCTCTCCTGAGCTCTGGAATAGAAGGACCGCCTGTAGCCCACCCTCACCCCTCTGCCCAGCCATTCTTTTCTCCTCACCCCTTTTCCCCCAGGATTTGACAAAGTTTAATTTATTGAATGAAACCAAAAGGCAACACAATAGGTGCCAGACCCCTGCTGCTTCTCCTCTCTGCCACTGCTGTTTTTTGGTCTAAAAAAACCTCAAATAATTTGCATATCATTTCTACTTACCTGCAGTCCAGTTAGAAGCGAGCAGCTCCCTGCCTCACTCCCTCAATTAGTAGTACCCTGGGCTTCTCTCCACATCAGCACCACTGATCAGCTCTCGCCATGACATCACCTCTGAGCTCCGTGATTGGCCAACAGTGGGTTGCTTGGCAATTGGACAGTCTCCTCTGGCGGACCAGGGATTGCCTGAGTGAGTAACTCTTCGCAGGCCAGGGAGTGGAAGATGATGTCAGACAAATAGCCTGCTTTCCATGCTGCCTGTGAAGCTGGGGAACCAGAGGGTGAGGGTGGGGATGAAGAAAGAGAGAGTGGCACGGGAAGGTGGGGATAAAGGCACAGCATGTAAGTTAAGCCGCTCAGGGAGAGAGAGCACCTGGAGAGGGGAAACAATGAATAATTTCCAGAATCTTTCTCATTTTCAGGTCTGGGGGTGGGAGAATATGGGATCTAGGGAAGAAATCAGAAAGCACAGATGAATCCTAAAAATAGCTTCCTGGAGGGCTTAGTGCCTGTTTCCAGCTCTGTCAGAAGGGCTGGTGGGTTTGAACAGTGACTCAGAAGGCAAGGAGGGGCTGCAGGCACCTCAAGGCCTGGAGCTGGGGAGGGCGCAGCACAGGGCTCCCAAGAGGGCAGGGCTTCCCTCTCGTCACCTTGCTATGATATTGGCCACACCGGTGCTGTGGCTATTTGCCCAGGGCTGGTTGGTCCTCACAACCCAACCAGCCCGTGGGGGCCTTCCACAGGGAGGAAGCTGAGGGTTATCATTACCCTGGAGATTCCTAAACAGGTGGAACCCTGAGGGGAGGTGGTGGGTTATCCAAGATGGCTTCTTTAGTTTCCTCAGGGAATGGGGACAGGGGGCCCCTGATGTAACCTTTTCAACCTGCCTTCCCTCAGTCAGGCAGCTGGAGGTGGCAGGGTGAGGCAGTTGAGGGGGAGACAGCCTGTCGAGCGAGTCCCCCTTCTCCAGAATGCTCCCTGTCAAAGCTTCCCTGGGTGTGTCCTCTGTTCTCTCCAATGGCAGGTGCAGAGGACTCCACCACCCAGCGTAGCCTCACCCTTTTTCTGGGGGTAGGGGGGGTAGGGGGAGTTAATTTTTTATTGTAGTAAAATATACATAACATAAAATTTACCATTTTAACCATTTTTTAAAAAGATTTTTATTGGGGAATTGGGGAGGGGAACAGTGTTGGGGAATCTGGGAAGAGGAACATGGTGTTTTTCCAGGACCCATCCAACATCCAAGTCATGTTGTTGTCCTTCGATCTTAGTTGTGGAGGCACAAGCTCAGCTCTAAGTCTAGTCGCTGCTTTCAATCTAGTTGCGGAGGAGCGTAGTCCACCATCCCACGCGGAAGTCAAGCCGGCAACCTTGCTGCTAAGAGCACATGCTCGGACGCAGCTCACTGGACCATGTGGGAATCGAACCAGCGACCCTGTTGCTTAGAGCTCATGCTCTTAACCAACTGAGCCATTCAGCCGGCCCCCATTTTAACCATTTTTAAGTGTACAGTTCTGTGGCATTAAATACATTCACACTGTTGTGTAACCATCACACCATCCATCCCCAGAACTTTCTCACCTTTCCCAACTGAAACTCTGTCCCCATTAAACACTAACTCCCCATTCACCCTCCTCATATCCCCCTCAACTTCTAATCTACCTTTTGTCTCAATGCACTTGCCTGTCCAGAACAGACGAGTTCGTTACCTCATGTGAGTGGAATCATACATTTGTTCTTTTGTTTCTGGCTGATCCCACTTAGCATAACCTCCTCAAGCTTCATCCACGTCATAGCATGTGTCAGAATTTCATGACCTCACCCTTTTAAAAGAGGATTTGCTCAACTACAATCAATTTCATGGACCCTCACCCTCTACCACCACAGCCCTGCTCACTGAGAACACACATAATGGCAAAAAGTTACCTTGAATTAAGCCCATGCTTTCAAATTATGCTTTTAAACTGCAGGAGCACCAGTGAGCATTTGCATACCATGGTGCATGCATATGTAAGGCATGTCATGTGGTCACTGTGCTGGCGGCTGGGGAGGCAGTAGGTTCTCAGGCCCTGGCACTGACCCCGGGATGAGACCCAGTTGGTTGGCATCTCACTACCTAGTGCACTGTGTGGTTCTGCAGGGTTCCCACATGGACTTGTATCTCCAAACACCCCACTTCCCATCAGGCAGGGAGAGGATCCATTAGGCTGCCCCCTCTGATCAGCCACACCCATGGGTGGCCAAAATAATGAATGATCCCAACAGCCTTTGGGGGTTGCAAATTCACCCACACTGCGGCCCTCATGTCATCCCCCAGCAGTGCTGCCAGGGCAGAGGATGAAAACCGTTCTGTTTGAACAATGCTGCTTATCATGCCTGCCACATGCCACTACCCCCAGGCCCCTCGGGCCCTGAGCTGGCCCGTTTCAGAGGGGATCAGGCATGCCGAAGGATACCAGAATGGTTTTTCAATGTGGGGAGACAGGAGGCCACACTGCACACCAGGCTGGAATCCAGGCAAGCCTGATCCAGGTGGCTGCTTTTGCAGTCAGGGGAGCCTCTCTCCCCTCCCCCATCTCTCTATTCTTTTCCCTCCCAGCCCTGAGAAGTCTGGAACTCCACAAATCTGCCAGCTCTGGAAAGTGAGTGGATGGAGGAGGAGACCATGCGTTGCCATGGTGATGGCAGCCAATGAGACTGCAGTACTAGGGGAGGGGAGCAACCCTGTCTGTATCCCCCTAACTGACTGCTAGGAGGGTGGGGCTAGGACAAAAGGGTTTGGAACAGACAGGACAAGGATATCATGACCTGAGAGCAGAGACCACGGTGGGGGAGAAGGATAATGGGGAGGGCTGCCCCATTTCTAGAATTAGCTACCATGTGAGTACTAATGGTAGTGAGTACTAATGGTGAGTATGTATATATACTGTATATATATGTGTGTGTATATATGTGTGTAAAAGTATATGTGTGTGTGTGTGTATATATATATATATATATATATATTGCAAAAATGCATCATGACTTTTCCGACAACCCAATATATGTATTTCCTTTCACATTGTTGTGCTACTGTCACCACCATCCTGAATTTTTCATCTTCCTGAACTGAAACTGTAGCCGTTAAACAATAACTCCCCTTTTCCTCTCCCCACAACCCCTGGTAATATATAAACAGTAAATCTCACAGCAGCCTTGTGAGAAAGGGTGTCACCCACCATCCCAATTGTATAGAGTCAGAAAGGAAAGGTCAATTGCAAACAGCCTGGCTGTTGAGTGGTGAGGCTAGATTTGAACTTTTGTAGGGGAGGGAAGTCTTCTTGGGAAGACGGAGAGGAAATAGAGCCATGGCCCCTGGGGTCTCACCTGATAGAAGCATCCCAGGGCTTCCCTGAGGTGACATAAAGAATTATGATGATGGAACAAAGGAAAAAAACATGGTTTGTGTAGGAAAATGTGCCATGGATCAAATCCAAAGAATAAAGGGTGAGAAGAGACCAACACCATGAGAGAAATCAGCAAGGTCAAAGCTGGGAAGTTCAGAGGGGTGGGGGCTGCGACCAGGGAACAGATTCGGGGGAGGGAAGGCGGGTGGGAGGTGCCTCTCACACCTCACTGTCCAAAGCTGCAGTGAGGGTCACTGAGAAAGGCGGGCAAGCAGAGGCTGTGTCTGGACCTGCTGAGACAGCTGTGAGGTGAGCCAGCTGATTGTGAACAATCCATCTAAATGCAGCAGCTAGACTTTAGTCACAGGGACGTGGGGCCCACGATGCGCAGACCTGCGACTTCGCTCTGCTGATGCCACCTTCCATAGCTCAGGTTGCGCTGTGGCAATGACATTGGGCTGGGGCAGATGTAGCCATTCTCCAAATCCCCATGTGCTGCCTGGCTGCACTGTGGGGACGCCATCACTTACCTCTCCCACGGGTGGAAACATGACTGCCTCGCGTGTGGGAATGGAGACTCTGCATCCTCCTGTTGATTTCAACAGTGTGGAAAGAAGCAGCAGCAAACACAATCCACAGACGATTGGGTATCCAGAAGCCAGGCCTTCCGGAGCCGTCCCTGCTCAATGACTGGACTCGCCATAATGCGCAGTTACAGCCCCTGGGACATGGAGGAGAGTGTCCAGTCCCCAAAGGGGCCCCCAGCCTGTCACAGACATAGTTCTGCTGTAGGGCCAACTGCACAGTCACCTTGGGGATTCCTCACAAACCTTGGATCTTTCCAAACTTCAGGAAACACAGTCGTAGCCTCGCACAGGAATTCGGAATATCTGATCCCTGCACATGGATCTGCTTTACTCACACCAATGGAGGGTTTTTTTTGTTTTGTTTGTTGTTGTTGTTGTTGTTTAACTATGTAAAGCAATTGGACACTTATTTTCTTCCTTTATTAAAGGACAGGACAAGTTCAGGGGATTTTTCTGTAGAATGTGTTGAACTGAACGTTGTCAGGTATTTAACACAAATAAAAACGAGTGCACTAGGTAATGCTTTTTTTTAACTGTTATTTCACTTGAAGAGCAGCCATCATGCCTCGTGCACTGATGTGACATCAGTGGCTTGGATTTTTTTCCATCAACTGAAACACAAACTCAGCAAATTTGAATTTAGGCAATGATGGATTGCCGGAGTTGTTTATTTATTGCTGACAATTATTTGTCAACTAAACTGTAATGGTGGTTAATGTTTAGACCAATGATATATGATGTTTATAAAAGCAACATATAGGAAGTGAGCTGGATCCTGTAAGTCACTTACATGCCTGACACAAAGTATGTACTCAAGAAATGTTAATCTTTATTGTGATTGTCGTTAAAGACAAAAGTAGCATATCCAAGAGTTTGCAAGTAACAGAAGCCCATTTCAATCCTGTTCACAAAACAAGATAATTTTATGAAAATTTGATAGTAAACACACACACACACCAATTGGAAAATAGGTAAAAGTTATGAAGAGATAGTTCATCAGTGAAGATATACAGGCAACAAATACACACATAAAAATGTTTAACGTTAGTAGCAATAAAGGAAATGCAATGTAAAATAATGAAATATCACTATACACCTATTAGACTAGGTAAAATTTTTTAAAATGACACTATCAATTGCTGGCGAAGGTGCAGAGAAACTATTGGGTGGTCGGAAAAGTCATGAAGTATTTTTCTATGTTTTTCGTTGCAAAAATGTGTCACGACTTTTCCAACAACCCAACAGATGCCTCATACACAGCTGGTGTGAATGTAAAATGGAACAGCCACTCTGGAAAATAGTCTGTCAGTTTCTTTAAAGCAAACAATACATACACTGACCATACAACCCAGCATTGCACCCCTGGGCATTATTCCCAGAGAAATGAAAACATGTTCACACAAATGTTCATAGAAGATTTATTTGTAATAGCCCCAAACAGGAAACAACCAAAATGTCCCTCAATAGGTGAATGGTTAAACAAACTGTGCTACATCCAATACCCTGAAATAGAAGCCAGCAATAACAGTGAATGTACTACACAACAACTTTGATGGACCTCAAGGAATTTATGCTGAGGGAAAAAAAAAAAAAAAAAAATTCTCAAAAGTTTCCAAACTGTGGGATTCCACTTATAGAATATTCTCAAAATGACAAAATTATAGAGATGGGAAACAGATTGGAGGTTGCCAGGGATTAGGAATGGGGATAAGAAGGGTAACTATATAGGGGTAGCAGTAAGAAGATCTCTATGGAACGGGGTAGTCCTACACCTTGATTGCAGTGGTGGTTACTGAAATCTATATATGTGATAAAATGGCACATGTTGTACCAGTGTCAATTTCCTGGTTTGACATTGTACTAGAGTTTGTACGCTGTAACCATGGGGAAAACAATGAAGGGTACATGGGACCTGTCTCCACTATCTTTGCAACTTCTTCTGGATCTATAATTATTTCAAAATTTAAAAAAAATGTTAAAGGCTGAGAGTGTCAGAGGTATTTCATGGAACCCAAAGCAGAGTGAAACCCCTCCTCCCAAGAAGCAAAAGAATCATGTTTCTCTCTCTCTCTCTCTCTCTCTCTCTCTCTCTCTTTCTCTCTCTCTCCCTCTCTCTCCCTCCCTCTCTCCCTCCCTCCCTCCTCCTCTTTGCTATTTCCTTCCCTTCTCTTTGTAGACCACCACCCCTGCTGTTCCATGCACATGGCTGCCTCACAGCCTTGGAGGACCCATTGCCATCTGGCAATGCTAGAATCCTTTGTAGTTGAACCACACAGGAAAATCCATTAGCTCTCTCTTTGATTCAATTCAAAATTCCCAGGGAAACAAAATCAACCAGCCCTGTGTGGGCTAGGATTCCATGCCTGGTCACATGGCAGAGGGGGTCACACAGCAGCACACACCTGCCTGCCAACAGGAACACTTTCATTTTCCATCACTGAGGCCCTGATCCCAGGCCATTCCCCTTCCTCCTCCAAGACAGTCTCCAGCTGGTCCAGTATGAAGGAATGATCGAATCTGCCATCTTTTATTGATTTATTTTTTTAACTTTATTGGGGAACAGTGTGTTTTTTCTAGGATCCATAAGCTCCAAGTCAAGTCATTGTCTTCAATCAAGTTGTGGAGGGCATAGCTCACTGGCCCATGTGGGAATCGAACCAGCAACCTTGGTGTTATGAGCCTGCACTCTAACCACCTGAGCTAACTGGCCACCCCTAAAATCTGCCCTCTTTATCTCACCTGATATAGAACTTTGGGAGAGAGACTGGACAATAACCACAAAGCTCCCATAAAAATGTAGAAGGGACCTCCAAGACAGCAGCCATGTGTGGGTCACTGGGTACCTGACAAAGCTGGTGGCCATGGTGTGGTGACTCCCGCAGGCTCCTGGAGGAGCTCCTTCTTTAGCCAGTACAACCTCTCCAGGTTGTGCTGCAGGACATGGCTCTTGTCCAGGGTCCTCCAGGGCCATCCCTGGTGAGAAATTGTGGAGAAATTGGCTGTGGGGCATGTGATACCTTCTGAATGGAGTTGGCAGCCTCAGCTTGCCCTGGGCTCCCCTGAGAGACTGAGAAGCCCATGGTGTGGGTCTGTGTCTCTCTAAAGACCCTGTTCCCCAGGCTTGACTTTTCTAGCAGCATAAGGCCTGTAAAACCTTAATGGGCAGCCCTTCGAATGAATTTAGGGAGAGTCGATTTGCCGGAAGCCTTTTCTAGACAGGTTCCTAAGCTGGCCAGCCAGAGGCCAGTCATGTCTGAGGGGCTTCAGTTTCCTAGAAGGACACCTACCCGTGTTCTCTGCTTAATGGGCTTCACGTTAGGGTGCAGGGGGCGGCACAGAGCCTCCTCATTAGCCCAGAGAAACATCCCAAACCTGGTCCTAAAGTGTGCTGCACAGTGGCAGGCATTGCTATCTCTGTCCTGCAAGAAAGGGACGCAGCAGACGGACTTGGGAGAAGCATCAGATTAAAGAATCAGGGTTCCCCAACACACCTGGTGTGTTGCTGATGTCCTTGTACCAGGCCTCACCCTTTCCTAATTGGTGCCACATTTAGTTCTCAATGTAGGTGGCTGCACAGTGTTGGGTGCTGCATCTCAGTAAGTCCTATGATGAATTTCAAGAAGGAGCTCCAAGTGCTCTCAGCTCCTGTACTATAAGCAGAAAGGACTACCAGGAGCAGAGTTGCATAACTGACCCTTTTTCCCTTATGCACTTTAAGCCAGGCAGCCTCAGACTGGTTCATGTCTCCTGTCACCTTTCTGAAGTCCCAGGAAGGAGCCAGCACCGTCAGACATCCTAAAGCCTCCGCCTCAGGAGGAAAACGGTCCAAATCTTCAAAGCAACTGACACTAATTTCGCCATTCATTTCGGCCTGTGTTCCGCAAACATCGTCCCCCTCATCCTGGAAAACTGGAATCCTTAGTGTTCCCAAGCCCAGAAATGGGCTGGTTATGTGCCTCTTCATTTTCTGGTAGCAGGTTGCATGTTACTCAGACTCTTTTGGCTGCAAATTAACAGGAAACTACTCCAAGTTACAGAAAGCAAAACCAGGAAGTTCATTCAAGTTTACAAGGGAGATCACATAGAAACCAACA
Organism: Aselliscus stoliczkanus; assembly: GCA_033961575.1. Lineage (NCBI taxonomy): Eukaryota > Metazoa > Chordata > Mammalia > Chiroptera > Hipposideridae > Aselliscus > Aselliscus stoliczkanus. Next base: position 22,352,001 of record CM066735.1, read on the forward strand.
CAAAAGGACAGCTGGGCTGGAAGCCGACAGAATCTGAGCAGTTCTCTCCCCCACCCACCCCACTCCTTCTCTCCCCCCCCCCCCGCCCCGGGCCCCTCCCTCCCTCTCTCTCTGAATGCTGATGTGCCTCCAGCCCCTAGCACCACGTGATCACTCATGTCCACCTCTGCATCTGTGCACGAATTTACTTCTTCCATCTCCATCACAGACTCTCTGCTTTCTGAGCACTGGCCATCCCATGTTTCTGGGGGTGGCAGAGAGAGAAGCTAACCCTCTTTCAATTTCAAATGTCCAGGTAAGTGAACCCATCTGGCCCACTTTCAGTCAGTGTATGTGTCTGATGGAAAAGATCTTGGCCAGGGGGTAGATTGCTTAGTGCACTTCTGCGTGGAGTCTGGGTACTGTTCTCAGCGTGGGCCTTGTGGAGAGCTGAGCAGACATCCCACAGGGAACTCCATCAGGGCTAGTGACCAATAGTAAGACAGCAATATCGCACTCATTGCCTTTGAACAAAGGGTAATTGCCAGTAGCAGAACACTTGAATCTGGTTAAGCAAAAAGGAGAAAAGCTGGAGGTGGGAAAAGTATCTGCATATCTCAGCCTGGAGCACTACAGCTGACTTGTCTTTAATGTAGAATTTCCAGGGGCTGGACCCCCCCAGAGAGGGAGCTAACAAATGGTGCTTCAAACATAGGGTGTCTGAAGGGAGGGGGCTGAAAGGTGAGGGGGCCGCCTGCCCACTCAGCCAAGGTCATGGCTAGACAGCCATCGAGTCGTCTGCTGTTGCATTCTACTCTGTGTGTGGACAGTGCTGGAACCAGGAAGCTGGGGTGACTTCTGAGTCCTGGCACGTTCCCTCCTTGCCCCACTGAGGGACGCAGAGAGAACAATGGGGAAAGGGCCAGCTTGCTCTCCCCTGCAGCATTTAGGTTTAAGGGACATAGAAGACTGTAAAGATGGGCTTCAAAGAAAGGCGGAATAGGAAGAAACACATACAATCCCACCACAGTGACAAAAAGCTGCCTTGGTCTTTATTCACCATCTAGGTTAGGATCTGTCTAGTTCTGCTCAATGGCTTCAAAACCATTTTAGATCAATGAACAAGCCAAACTCAAGCCAAGTAATCTTGGAGATGTATTAGCCCGTGAAAAATCAATTTGCATCCAAAGATACAAGGAAATTAAAAATGCCCATAAGCAGAATGCCAATAGCATTTTCACATCCTAGCGAAATAAATAAGACATCAGAGGAACATGGAAACATAAATTGAAGGAGTGGGGAGAAGGGGGAGGCAGAGATTTTGAGCTAATTAGAATATGTAGTCAAAGAAGATTTTATATCAGTTAGTGTGTTTACTTTCTAGGGAGAATGAATATTGGCTTGCTTGTTAGAAGGAAACAACTCACACTTTAAACGGATTTTCTTATTTCTGGAAAGAAACTGGCTTCTTATCTAGACAGATTTTTCTTGATTAAACTTGAATTGTTGTGTATGACTCTATTTACAAGAAGCCCTAGGAAAGACATCTCCTGCAGTGATGGCAGGCAGGTCAGGGGCTGCCTGGGGCTGGGTGGGGGTGAGGATTATCTGGGGAGGGGCACAAGGGAACTGTCCGTTGGGCGATGGAAATGGTCCAAATCTTGATTGTGGTAGTGATTTCATGGGTTTATATATTTATCAAAACTCACTGAACTTGAAATGAGTTTATTTATTTTATTGTTGGTAAATTATATCTCAATAAAGTTGATTTTTTTAAAAACCTACTCTTTGGGAATTTCAGAAAAAATATAAATAAAGGAAGAGTGTTTCTCCCCACCAAAAACAAAAAACAAAAAAAACTGGGGCATTGGTGGGTACTATCCTTCTGAAATCAAACAGGTGCACCTCTCTCCACAAAGGAAAGCAGGTAGAAGGTGATTCAGGAGAGACTCTTTTTTTTTTTTTTTTTTTTTGAGGGCAGTGTCACTGGCCCTCACATGTGGGACTGAACCGGGGCCGCTGGCTTCCCAGGCCAGCGCTTAATCACCGCGCCACTCGGCCGGCCCCAGGAGAGACTCTTGAAGGAGACTATGGTTGGCTTGCTTTTGGGTGAGGGAACATGTTTTCGCTAGGAGGCCAGGCATGGGAAGCGCATGTCAACCAAGAAATGAGCATGTGTAAGGCACTGGCTTTCCTGAGTGGTGGATTCAGAGAACTATAATAGTAAGATCATCATGAAGTTGAACAAGCAAGACCTGTGAGGGGATCCATAGTTTGCTGCCTGTGCTAACCCTGGAGGCATGTGGAAGAGGCGAGGCTGTGAACTGAGGATGGCTACAACCAGTCCCAGGCCTGGGGTAACTCCGCAAAACTTCAGGACTCCCGAGGTCTGAAGCCACCTGCAAGCTCCCTTAAGTTTCAGCTACTGGTAAAGCCTTGTGTGGTACACGAGTTAAGTGAGGAAGGGTCTCGAAGAGTCACTAGAGTGGAAAGAATGGTCGCCAGTTAATGTAGACTCTGGTTTGGTGCCAGTGCTGGGCCTGGAGTGACCCAGCAAAAGTCTCAGAGCACACGGAGGCCAGTAGCCGCCCACATTGGGCCTGTGGACTCTGATACTTTTCTTAGAAAGAGTGCAATGCGGAAGGGGCTGGATGTTTACGGAGAAAGTGCCTCCTATGGTGCTCCAATTGGGTGGGACTTGGTCCCAGCTGAGTCAGGGTGGAGCAGCAGAGCTCACCAGGCGGATCAGATTCAGATTTGGCCTGTGGGGGCGGGCTCAATATAGGAAAGATGGCGCCTGTCGACCTGCTATACAGGAAAAGGACTCCTCACCAGGAAAATGCCAACTGTCCTCCAGTCTTCCCCCAGAAGCCAGACTCCTCCGTCTGCCCTGTACGTCTCCCAGGCCCCCCGAATCACCATCCCTCTGCTGAAGCCCAAAGGTGAGTGCCTGCAAGCGAGGCTGTGCATGTGCCATTTAAGAGGATGTCTGGGTTTCCCCGCAGCCTTCTGGCCCACCCGAATGGTTGGAATCTCTGCTGTTTTTCACAGCCAGATGTTGTGGGTCTCCTCTTCCTGGAACCAGTACTCCAGGCTGGAGAGCCTGGTGTTGGGGGCTGGGGTCCCCAGCTCCTTCTTAGGGAACCTCCATGGAGGGGGTATGCCTCCTAATTCTCAACCGCCACAGGGAGGTTTGGGGGCCGGTTCATGTCTCCATCCCTCCTACCTATCTCGGCGTGGCTTTTTCTTTTATTTTTAGTTATTGGTTTTCTGTTTGGCTAGGCTTCAGATTGTTCTCCAGGTTAATTGTTCTATAATTTAGTAGTAATTTTAATGTGTTCACAGTAGGATACAGGCACACTGTTTATCTACTCCACCATCGTGGATCTCTCCGCCCATTACTTTCTTAAAGACTCCTTTTGATGAACAGAGCTTCACATTCTGGACGTAGTCCACTTCATCAATTTCTTCATTATAGTTAGTTGCTTTATTTCCCTAAGTGTGCTTTATTTCCCTAACCCATGTCATGAAAATATTTACATATTTTATCTTCTAGAAGTGTTAATTTGCTTTTCACATTTAGATCTACAATCTACCCAATATTATTTTTGTAAACCATGTGGAATTTTGACGGGGATTGTGTTTCATCTATAGACCAACTGGGAAAAAACTGACATCTTAGCAATATTGAATATTACAATACATGAACATGGAATATCTCTCATTTATTTAGACCTTCTTTAATTTTTTTCAAAAATGTTTGATAATTTTCTGTGTAGAGTCTTGCAAATATTATTCGATCTATTCCTAAATATTTCATTTTTCAATGTTATTGAAAATACATTTTGTTGAATTTTATATTGTGGTTTTTTTACTAGATTCATTTATTTTTTAAAGTTTTGTTCATATAAGCACTTTATGAATATTTATTTTTTGATCTTTACTCAATGATAAATTCAATTTGTCCAATTTTAATGAACATTTTTAAACTCTTTAATTCTCTTTTATTACTTACTTATTCATTTTTATTAGTTTCAGGTGTACAAAACAACATAATGATTAGACATTTACACCCATCGCAAAGTGATAACCTCAACAAGTCTACTACCGATCTGACACTGTATATAGCTATTACAATATCATTGACTATATTCCCAGTGCTGCACTTCACATTTATGAGATTTGAGAAAAAAAAAAAAAAAAAAAAATATATATATATATATATATATATATATATATATTTATATTACTTTCAGGTGTATCACACAGTGGTCAGGCATTTATATAATATATGAGGTGATTCCCCCCAATAAGTCTAGTACCCATCTGACACCCTACATAGTTTTTACAACATTAATGACTATATTCCCTATATTGTATTTCACATCCCTGTGACTATTTTGTAACTACCAATTTTTACTTCCTAATCGCTTCATCTTTCTTACCCATCGCCCTCCTATCTAGTTTGTTCTCTGTATCTATGAGTCTACTTCTATTTTATTTGTTTGTTTATTCTGTTCTTTAGCTTCCACATATAAGTGAGATCATATGGTATTTTCCTTTCTCAGTCTGACTTATTTCACTTAGCATAATATCCTCTAGGTCCATCCATATTGTTGCAAATGGGATGATTTCATTCTTTTTTATGGCAGAGTAATACTCCATTGTATAAATGTATTAGACTTTCTTTATCCAATCATCTATTGATGGGCATTTTGGTTGTATGCATATCTTGGCTATTGTAAATAGCACTGCAGTAAACATAGGGTGCATATATCTTTTCAAATTAGTGTTTTGGATTTCTTTGGATAAATATCCAGGAATGGAATTGCTGGGTCATAAGGTAGTTCTATTTTTAATTTTTTTGAGGAAATTCCATACTCTTTTCCATAGTGGCTGCACCAATTTGCAATCCCACCAATAGTGTATGAGGGCTCCCTTTTCCCCACAGCCTTGCCAATACTTATTGTTTATTGATTTATTGATGATAGCCATTCTGACCAGAGTGAGGTGGTATCTCATTGTAGTTTTTATTTGTATTTCTCTGGTGATTAATGACATTCAGCATCTTTTCATATGTCTATTGTCCATCTGTATGTCCTCTTTGGAGAAATGTCTGTTCAGGTTCTCTGCCCGTTTTTTAATTGGGTTGTTTGAGGGAGTTTTTGGTGTTGAGTTGTATGAATTTTTTATAAATTTTGGATGTTAACCCTATTATCAGAAGTATCATCGGCAAATATTTTCTTTAAAATATTTTCTTTCTTCCATTCAGTAGGATGTGATTTTGTTTTGTTGATGGTTTCATTTGCTGTGAAAAAGCTTTCTAGTTTTATGTGGTCCCATTCATTTTTGTTTTTTTTCTTTTGTTTCCCTTGCCCAAGGGGATATATCAGTAGAAATATTATTAAGGGTAATGTCCGTGAATTTATTTATTATACTTTCTCCTAGGAGTTCTATGGTTTCAAGTCTTACATTTAAGTCTTTTATCCATTCTGAGTTTATTGCATATGGTGTAAGAAGTTTGGCCTGTTTTCTCAGCACCATTTAATAAATAGACTGTCTTTACTCCAGTGTGAATTTTTGCTTCCTTTGTCATACATTAAATGACCATATAGGCATGGGTTTATTCCTGGGCTCTCTATTCTGTTCCATTGATCTACGTGTCTGTTTTTATGCCAGTACCATACTGTTTTGATTACTATGACCTTGTAGTATAATTTGATATCAGTATTGTGATACTAGACTCATTTATTAATAACAATTTATATGTAGATTGTTTTGATTTACCTATACAAATAACCATTTCATCTGCAAATAATGACACTTTTATTTTTTCTTTTCAATCCTTGTAACTTTCATTTCTTTATTTTGCCTTACTCCATTGGCTAGAGTCTCCAAAAAGACAGTGAATAAAAGTGATTGTGGACATCTTTGTTTGTTCCTGATTTCAAGGGAAAAGATTTCAACATTTCACTATTGTGTATATTATTTTCTCTAAGATTTTTGTACATACCTATTCCAATTCAGAAAGTTTTCTTCTAGTCCTAGGTTTCAAAGAATTTTTTAATGGATAGTTCTTGAATTTTATCAGATGACTCTTCTGAGATGATGACTTACTTTCTTCTCTTGTTAATGTGATAAAATAATTGACTGATTTTTGAACTTAAAAAAAAGGGGCTGGCCAAGTGGCACATTGGTTAAGAGCTGGCTTGGGACGCCAGCAGCCCCACTTCGGATCCCATATATGAGGGCCAGTGACACTGCCCTCTACAGCTAAGATCATAAATAACAGTTCAACCTGGAGCTGGGCTGCCGTGAGTTGCCAGTGACGACGTAGGCTGCAGTGGGGCTGGCTTGCAGCTGGCGTGTGCTTTCATGAACTGCCATGAGCCGCCATGAGCGGCTGTCCGATAGCTGGCAAGCGACTGCCTCACCCAGGAAGAGTGCAATGGTAATACCAACATGGGCCAGTGAAGCAACATCCTCCACAACTAGACTGAAGAACAAAAGGACAGCAACTTGTCTGTTCCCCTTCCCTGATCTGCCAGTACTGTTCCCCTCCCCTAATTCCCCAATAAAATCTTTAAAAAAAAAAAAAGAATGAGTAACTCTATGTATCTTAAATAAGACATAATCCTCAAAATGTATCTTATTTATTTATTTATTTATTTATTTATTTATTTATTTATTTATTTTAGCTGAGCCATTCTGCCACCTGTTGGCAGCTCAGTGGCTGCTCAGCTCAGACTGGGAATCAAACCAGCGACCTGTTGTTCAGAGCTCGCACTCTTGATCGACCTCTTAACCAATTAAGCCACTTAGCTGGCCTAAAATGTATCATATTTTTAAAAATAAAAATAAAAATATTTATAGTCTGTGACTATATGGTGGTTTTGAAAAGAAAAAGAACATGCTTATTTTTAGTATAACTCGGAAAGACCCATAATAAACCAGTAATACTGCTTGCTTATGGGAACAGGAAGAAGATGGTTGGAGGCAGAGAGGAGAGAGACACTTACCTTGTACTGTTTTCCTTTTGAATTTTTATCCAACTGAATTTGTATCCAAGTGAATATCACCAATTTTAAAAATTTTATTAAAGCAATTTTAATAAAGTTTTAATTAAAGCTTTAATTATTTTAACTAAAAATAATTAACATTTTAAAATTTAATAAGGCAAGGAATAGACTAATTGAATTGAATTGACTTATAGTTATGTGAGATATTTTTAAGTGGTTGAAGAATTACCTCTAATAATGGCTCTGGTTCTTTAAACTTTCCAGAAACATACTACATAAAAATGAATCCACAGCACAGAAAAAATAGGAAAGCTGCCCAGATGTACTACAAAAGTAACAGAACACTGAAACAAAAATCTGATAAAAATAGCATTAAAAAAAAAACCCCAGCTATACACCCACTTAGGTACCTATGAAAATAGATTCAAGAAAAACACTGTCAAGTTGACATTAAAGATCTTGCAAATTGGGCTGGCCGAGTGGCACGGTGGTTAAGCGCTGGCTTGGGAAGCCAGCGGCCCCGGTTCGGTCCCACATATGAGGGCCAGTGACACTGCCCTCAAAAAAACAAACAAGATCTTGCAAATGGATTAGAGAAGGACAAACATCCTGGTATAAAAATAGGTAGAGAAAACAGATTTAAGAAAAGAAATATGAGGCATCCAACACATAAAGACATGGTCAACATTATTGGTAATGAAGGAGATGAGGGACAAAAAGATTTAAGAGCTATCGTTTTCTACTAGATTATCAAAGATGTAAACGATTGAAAACACCCAAGTTTGTTTAGGGTGCGAAGAACTGGACACTCTCATGGACTGTTTACAACATAGCTGGTGAGCAATCTGGCAACATGTCTTTTAATATTTGACAGAAATTTTGCTCCTAGAAATTTACCCTAAGGAATGAATTGGTTATGGGCCCTACGATATGATGTATATACAATAGTGTTCTTTGCAGCAGTGACCTGGGCACTTTAAAAATAAATCATGATCTATCCATACAATACAGTTCCTTATAGCTGGTAAAAATGATAGCATAGATTTATATACTGGAAAATGGTGTACTTATGGAATGTCCACTTGCTTGAAAATTTTGCACCCATTAAATACTATGCATTTAAAGATTATTTAATAACAAAGGAAAATTCTCACAGTAAGTGAATTTTAAAATGCTGCAAAAAATATAGTGTGAGTTTCTGTAAAAATCTCACTTTTGAGTTTTAAAATACAGGAAGAAACTGTATTGAAAAGTTTGATAGTATTTGCTCTGGGTGGTGGAATTCTGTGATTCTTTTTACAATTTTCTAAATGAATATGCATTACTTTATACTATAAAAAATTGTACCTATACCTATATCTATAAAATCTGGCACGTTCTTACTCAGTTTATTTTCATTTCCATCTCCTTACTCCATTACCCTGGAAAAGTAAAGTCAAAAAAGATGAGGGCACTGTTTTTACTAGCCTCTGTGGCTTAGGAAGAGTTAATTAACTCCTAATTAACTACTTAACCTGGGAGGAGCTTCTGACTTCAGATTGGATGATGGTGACATCATGGCATAGCAGGAGCCAATAGTAGCGTCCCTGCTTTAAAAAGTTCCCATAAGACCCGGATGTCTAAATGAGGTGTTCGGACCCGCGAGGTAGATACTCATAACCCAGAGGTGGCTCGCTGAGCCCCAAAGCCACGCCCTGCAGACCTGGTCTCCAGGCTTGCACCACGGTGGGGTCTTCTCTGAGTCCGTGGGTTGTGGCCCACGGGATGGTCTTTGAAGGGCTCTGACTCCCTCTCCCAGCCCCTCTGTTCCTGAACCTCACCACTTTCTTTTCAGACACCCCCCGCTGCTGGTTTTTCAGCAGGTGGCCCTGCCTTCTGAAAACTCGCAAGGATTCACAGTCAGTGGGAATGTTTTTGCTTGTCCCTTTGTCGTCACCCATCCTCTCTGTGGGGACCCAGCCCAGCAGTTACATCCTCTCTCCCGTGTCTTTCAGGCTTCCCCCTCCTAGCCTCTGTTCTGAAAGTAAAACCCTGCGTCAAGGGCATCAGTTACTACCTAATAACCACATCTAACACTCTCGTTTTCTTAATGTTACCTTTTCCCGATTTTAAGTGTAATGCTTTTTCTTTTAAGAAAACAACGGAGGAGGAGTGGGGAGGAAGAAAACAAAAGTCATGTGTAAACACATCCAAAGAGCGATGGTTAACAATATTGGGTTTTTGCTTCAAAAATACGATAGATTTACAAACTTGGAGTTGCTCTGGTTATAGTTTGTTGCTTTCATTTGTTTTTTGTCAAGTAGGCATTTCCTCATGTCTTTAAATATTCATTTATTTAAAAAAAATTTTTAGTGGCTTCTTAGTGTTGCAGTATATGGAATAATTTATTCCCCTGGTCTTGTATATGTAGATTATTCCCAACTATTCCCCATTTTAAATAATTCTGTAAGGAACAAGGATCCTTTGCACATATATGTATTGTCCCAATATCTGAATATTACCTTGAAAATATCTTAGGGATATCATTCCCCCCACCCCAAATATGTGAGTTAATCCTGCTTTCTTATTATTCCAAATGAAATTAAAATCACTAATTTCAAAACCAAACAGCTAGGAATGCTAATTGCTTACTGTAGTGACAATTTTTTTTTTTTTAATTTCAGGAAAGTTTTGTAGTTCTGTTTTAAAATTTAATCCAAAATAGTTTTATGTTTTGGTCACTTTTGTGAATGGAATCTTATTTCTATTATATTTTCTAGCTGGGTATTGCTGTCATAAAAAGTGTTAATGTTTATAAACTAATGGCATTTGAATTTACCAAATCTCTCTTTTTTTTTTTTTTTAAGATTTTATTGGGGAATTGGGGGAGGGGAACAGTGTTAAGGAATCAGGGAAGGGGAACAGACAAGTTGCTGTCTTTTTGTTCTTCAGTCTAGTTGTGGAGGACGTTGCTTCACTGGCCCATGTTGGTATTGTCATTGCGCTCTTCCCGGGTGAGGCAGATCGGTTGCCGGCCTCTGGACGGCCGCTCACAGCTGCTATTGGCAGCTCGTGCTGGCTGCCCGCCACTCACTGTAGCCTATGGCAGCCCACTGCAGCAGGGGCTGCAGCCTACACCGTCGCCGGGGCTCGCACTGCCCAGCTCCAGGTGGAGCTGTTGTTAGCTGTAGAGGGCAGTGTCACTGGCCCTCATATGTGGGATCCGAACCGGGGCTGCTGGCATCCCAAACCAGCTCTTAACCAATGCGCCCCTCGGCCGGCCCATCAGTGACACTGCCCTCTAAAAAAAAAAAAGTCTCCTAGTGTTTTAGCAAACTTTGAATATATTCTTGTCTCAGTATCAAAAATATAGAATGAAACAATATATTTTTAAAATTCTGTTCCTTTCCACCCTTTTTCCTCATATTAAGACAGATTAGTTAGCATAATATCAGGTAGTCAGGAATTCCCTGGTAGACTGAGCAAAGATAAGAAAACTGGTTATCTCTTAAACTAGCCATTCCTCTGAAAATTATAGGGTAACTCCCTCATACTGGAACAAAGACATCAGTCATGCCCCAGAGCAACAAAGCCATTTTGAGGACATTACGAAAGCTGTCCCCAAGGCTGAGCAACAGAACAAACCTGATAAACCCCTTAATATCAGACACCAGTATTTCAGCATTCCCCCTTCCAGGTAGAAAAAAAGTATAAAACTCAAGCCTTTTACCCTAGCTGGGTGCAACCCAGTTGGGAACCCCTCTCGTTTTGAGAGCTGTTACATTCTACCCTAATAAACTCGTCTGCTGTAAACTTTACCTCTCTGGTCCGTGTCTCCATTCTTCAGCTTCACAAGACGACGATCCCGGCACAAGAAAAATATCCTACATCAATATGGGGGATTTAAGAAACTTTACTTCCTTTGCCTTCAAATTTTCTGGGCTGGGTTAATATAAGCTTTATAATTGGGTTATTGTTATTAAATTATATTTAACAATATGCAGTAAAACGTTGGATTGTGAGTAACATGATTTGCGAGTGTTCCACAAGATGAACAAGCATTTTTAACACATTTTAATGTGGTAAACAAGTGATGTCTTGCAATATGAGTAGTTTGTTTCTGGAATGAATTATGCTCACAAACCAAGGTATTCCTGTACATTATCTCTTCCAAGAATAATTTTTGATGTTTGCGACACATCTGCAATAAAATTATTTCGAGTAGGGCATATGGATGGCATATTTTCTGAATCTTTATTTATTTATTTACTTTGAGGGCAGTGTCACTGGCCTTCACATGTGGACCTGAACTGGGACCGCTGGCATCCCAAGCCAGCGCTTAACCACCACGCCACTCGGCCGGCCTTGAATCTTTATATTTTTGAAAGTGTTATTTCTTAGTTTCATATACTTGTCTGGGTAAAAAATTCTCAGACAATTCAGGAGAATTTGCTCAAGGTTCTATCTATTTCCCTATTATTTGTTTTCTGGTAACTCAGACTGATGTTTATTCCTTTGTACATAACTAGGTGTTTGTTGTGTCATTTGCCTTTGGAGTCCTGAATGTCAGTAGACTTTTTGTTTAATATCCTGTCATTCAAAGTATTGGGTTGTCGGAAAAGTCATGACGTATTTTTCCTATGTTTTTTTGTTGCAAAAATGCGTCATGACTTTTCCAACAACCCAATATTTGTCATTAATTTGCCTGGAATGCAACATGCACTTCCAGTCTCCAGTCACGCCAGTCATTTTGGTTCTAATTTGTTCTGCTTTTTTTCCCTACATTTCTTAAGTTGGATTTTCATTTTCTGTCCTCCATTATCTTTGTATTTTTTTTCTTCTTAAATAAAAAATGTCCCTCACTTCCGTCATCTTGCCAAATTTCTCAGGTTTATCTTCCACATCCCTTGTTCATTTGTTCTCAGGCTAATACAATTCTGCTCTTTACTGCTTCTTCTCTGGGTTTCACATCTGCTTGTTATAGTTTTCCTGCAGTTCTGCTTTATCCCACTTATCCCATTTTAGCTTCCTCTACTCTTACTCTCTCTGCTCCTGTTCAAATAGAGATGACTTCTTATTGAGGGTACCAGAGTTTTCTTCTAGATGTTGCAGATGGCCTTTGAGCCTTCAGATGGTTCCTCTCCTTTGTTCTATGGTATTTTGTCTCCATGTTGTTTTGTAACCAATGGACACAACCTCAAAGGAGGTGACACCTAACGAGACACGTGGATTCCATCAGCCCCATACAAGATCCACTCAGATGACAGCGTGTACAACTGAGGGCAGTTCATAGGGTGCCCAAGCTCCCAGTACCTCCCAGCTTCTCTCAGACAAAAGTGGAGTATTGATTTGCATTTCCCTAATAACTAGTGATGTTGAACAGCTTTTCATTTATTTGTTGGCCATCTGTAGCTCTTCCTTGGAAAAATGTCTATTCAGATCCTCTGCCCATTTTTCAACTGGATTGTTTGGGTTTTGTTGTTGTTGTTGTTGAATTGTATGAATTCTTTATATTTTTTGCATATTAGCCCTTTACTGGAGGTATCATTTGTGAATATCTTCTCCTGTTCACTTGTTTTTTTGCTTTGTAGATGAGTTGGTTTCTTTGTTTGTTATTTTGTTTTTTAAAGATTTTATTGAGGAGTTGGGGGAGAGAACAGACAAGTTGCTGTCCTTTGTTCTTCAGTCTAGTTGTGGAGGACGTTGCTTCACTGGCCCATGTTAGTATTGTGATCATTGAGCTCTTCCCGCCATTGGATGGCAGCTCAAAGCAGCTCACAGCAGCTTACGGTAGCTCAAGGCAGCTCACATTGGCTGCCGGCAGCTCACTGTAGCCTATGGCAGCCCACTGCATCCCCACTGCAGCCTACGTCATTGCTGGTGACTAACGGCAGCTCAGCTCCAAGTCAAGCTGTTGTTCCATCTTAGCTGTAGAGGGAACAGTGTTACTGGCCCATGTGGGATCCGAACTGGGGCCCTGCTGCTCAGAGCTGGTGTTCCAAGCCAGCTCTTAACCAATGGGCCACTCCACTGACCTGGGTAGGTTTTTTGTTTGTTTGTTTGCTGTGCAGAAACCTTTTAGTTTGATATAATTCCATTCATTTATTTGAGGGAAAGGAGGGCAAATTGGGTAAAGAGTCAAATATAGAGTAATGGAAGGAAACTAGACTTTGGGTGGTGAGCATGCAATATAGAGATATCAAATTATAATGCTGTGTACCTGAAATTTATGTTATTAACCAGCGTTACCTCAATCACTTTAATATACAAAACGGGGTGGATCTGCCTTCTGGAGGTGGGATCTTCTGTGCCTTCGGCTCTCCCAAACTATGGAAACGTGGACTAATAAAAACAGAAGCATAAACAACAAACTCACTTGCACCCCAGTAAGGGTCCTTCCTATTTCTGCCTCATTTTGTAGAGACTATGCCCCCTGTGACTCACACCGGTGTTCGTACCACGGCCCCACCTTTTCTGCCTGGCTGTCTTCCGGGATGTGCAGTAACTGAACGGGGAAGGCAGGATGGAGACAAGAAAACAGTATTCCAGGGAGGCCAGAGTGGCGTATTTGTTAAGAGCTGGTTTTGGGATGCCAGCAGCCCCGGTTCGGATCTCACATATGAGGGCCAGTGACACTGCCCTCTACAGCTAACAACAGCTACACCTGGAGCTGGGCTGTGCGAGCCTTGGCGACGGTGTAGGCTGCAGCCCCTGCTGCAGTGGGCTGCCATAGGCTACAGTGAGTGGCCAGCAGCCAGCGTGAGCGGTCGGGAGCCAGCGTGAGCTGCCAAAAGCCGTGGTGACCGGCCATCTAGAGGCCGGTGACCAATCTGCCTCATCCGGGAGGAGCATAATGACGATGCCAACATGGGCCAGAGAAGCAGCATCCTCCACAACTAGACTGAAGAACAAAAAGACAGCAACTTTTCTGTTCCCCTTCCCCGATTCCCCAGCGCTGTTCCCCTCCCCCAATTCCCCAATAAAATCTTTAAAAAAAAAAAAAAAGAAAACAGTATTCCAGCTCACTCCAAAGGGCAGCTTGGGTCCAGTAGAGGGTTAGGACATGTGAAGAAAGGCCCTTAATTAAAATAATACTCAAGTTTCAGTCTCTCCAATGAAGAGATTTCCAGGTGAGGAGAATGGCTGGGTCTCACATCCTCAATTTTTGTTTCCCAGATTCACTTTCTTTTTGGGGATTGATTCATCCCTTTATTCATTCCCTTGACAAGTAGTAATCTCAGTCAGCTGTCCTGTCACCTGTGCTGTCATCCATGGGCTCTCAGTGTGGAGTCCTCCTTTAATTCCCACAGCTGAGACCAGGTTCAAGGGAGCAAACAGAAATAAAGCCAGGAGTAACCATGGGGCACGACTTTGCAACACGAAGATAGCCTCAATAGAACCCCAAAGTCTAACACCAGAACCTCTGTAGCATCTGGTCCAGAGTACAGTTAGAGAAAGGGAGGGACAAAGTTACTTGTGATATCTCTTGGGTGGGTGTTTCAGGAGGCAAAATCTGAGAGGGTGCTAAAAATCCAGCTTCCCTGGCTATAGAATTAGGGGGCATTCCTCCTAATTTTTGCCCCACCGGTTGGTCATTCATCACCTTTTTGTTGTTGTTGTTGTTGTTGTTAGATTTTTATTATTTTTTTATTAGGGAATTGGGGGAGGGAAACAGTGTTGGGGAATTGGGGGAGGGGACCAGCCAAGTTGTTTTTCAGTCTTCTTTGCAGAGGGCTTCCCGTCAGCAGCTCGTGGCCTCTAAGCTCAAGGTGCTGTGTTCAATCTTAGTTGTGGGTGGGTGTAGCCACGATCCCATTAGGGAGTTGAACCCTGCAGCCTTGTTGTTAAGAGCGCACACCCTATCCAGAGCCATCCAGGTGGCAGCTCAGCTCAAGGTGCCAAGTTCAGCCTTATTTGTGGGTGGGCGTGGCCCACCATTGAACAGGCAATCTTGTTAGACAAGTTGAGCCATCCTGCCACCTGTTGGCAGCTCAGTGACTGCTCAGCTCAGGCGCAGCGTTCACTGGCCCATGTGGGAAATGAACCAGCGGCCCTGTTGTTCAGAGCTCGCGCTGTAAGCCAGCTCTTAACCAACTGAGCCCCTCGGCTGACCCATCCATCACTTCTTTTTTTTTTTCTTTTTTTTTTGAGGGCAGTGTTACTGGCCCTCATATGTGGGACCGAACCGGGATCCATCACTTCTTGATGACGTGAGTTTCATCCTCTGTCTTCAGTGATATTCGGAGCACTGTGCCAAGGGTTGCAATTAAACTGGAGTCTGTAAATTATTTCCATCCCTATTTTGTCTGACTTTCTGGGTCTTTTGACATTGTTTTTTTGTTGTTGTTTTTTGTTTTTTTGAGGTCAGTGTCACTGGCCCTCATATGTGGGACCCGAACCGGGGCCGCTGGCTTCCCAAGCCAGCGCTTCACCACTGCGCCACTTGGCTGGCCCTCTTTTGACATTGTTGCTTATTCCCTTCTACCATCAAAATATTTTTTGTTTTTGTTTTTAAACTTTTTTATTTTTTATTTTTATTTTTTAAAGATTTTATTGGGGAATTGGGGGAGGGGAACAGACAAGTTGCTGTCTTTTTTGTTCTTCAGTCTAGTTGCAGAGGATGTTGCTTTACTGGCCCATGTTGGTATCGTCATCGTGCTCTTCCCGGATGAGGCAGATCGGTCGCCGGCCTCTGGATGGTCACTCACCACGGCTATTGGCAGCTCACACCGGCTGTCAGCTGCTCACGCTGGCTGCCAGCCACTCACTGTAGCCTATGGCAGCCCACCGCAGCAGGGGCTGCAGCCCAGCTCCAGGTGTAGCTGTTGTTAGCTGTAGAGGGCAGTGTCACTGGCCCTCATATGTGGGATCCGAACCGGGGCTGCTGTCATCCCACACCAGCTCTTAACCAATGCGCCACTCGCGAGCCCTCATGTTTGTTTTGCTTTTGTCACCTTCCCTTAGTTCTGCTTGTTTCTCTTTTCACAACTCATGTCTTTAAGCTGGAATCCTTGGGCCAGCTCTAAACCGCAGTCAGTGCTCAGCAGGACCCTGTCCCTGCCTTCTTTTATTGTCGACAATAGCCATGCGGGGAGTGCAGACTCCAGAGCCCTCAACAAGGCACCTCTGGCAACGCCTCCTGACGCTGTATCTCTTGTCTGTATCCTGAGCTACAGCCTGTTTCTAATGGTCCTCTCCACACTTCACATGCCCCCCCAAACACACACTAAACCCACATGGTGTCCAGTTCACACCTCAGTGACTAGCACACCACTCAAGCCGGATACCTGGCTGCCACTGGACTCCTGACTTCCCTCATCTAGAATGTTCCTCCACAAGGCTTCCTGGCCATTCTATTAGCTTCAGTATTTCTATAATAATACCCATTTCTCCTCATTATCCCTACTCCCTTAATTCAGACCTTCACAAGCTGAACTGCCTGTTATGCTTCATTTACTGCTGCAAACCCCAGAAGGCGTTTTGGGACTAGGGGGTGGTAACTCCAGGCCTGGGGTTGAGGTCTGTCTCTGCTACAGATTTCTCACGTGACCTTGGACAAGTCTCCTGGTCTCTTGAGCCTCTCACATGGTGGTCAAGTGGTAGAGGGGATTAAAATGAGGGCACATTGTGGAATGTTTCGTAAGTAAACAAAGGAGTTTCACAGGCTAGTATAGTTATTGAAGGACCCATTTAGCCCATAGCTAAGCTAAAGGGGGAGGCGTAGGAGGAGGCGTCAGGGCCATGCCCTGTGGGAAGCACTCTTCATGTACTGCGTCCCTCTATCTTCAGGGCTCCATCTTGCCACCTCTCCAAAGAGTCTGGGAGGATTCCAGACGCTTGTCCCGGGGGAGGGCTGAAATGGAGCCTAACTACCCAGACCCTCCGGCTCATCTCCATGTGCCTTTATGTTCCTCCGGGGTCCACATTGTTCCCAGACTGTCTGTTCTCAGAAATACATTATGCAAATCCCAGCTAGCCCAGTATCCATAGAAACCAAAATCTCCCATCTTCCTCAGCCTGTTCCCTAGCAAAAGAAACCCACCCAGGTGACACCCACAAAGGACAGAGCTTCCAGAGCAGGGGAACATCCCTCTGCCCCATGACATCAGGTTTTAAGTCATTGAATCCACCTTGCCTTGTCCTCCCATTGTGGCTAGGGAAAGGAATGGGTGGCCCAGGCCAGTGCCTGAAGCTGCATTTTCTTCTTGAAACCTTGAAGGGAGATGCTACAGCCCCCACCACGAGCGGCCCTCTTTTGCCCAATCCAAACAGCTCTGCTGCCACTGAGATCATATTCATGGTGGATGTGAGTGACTATTTGACATCATCTTTAACCTGACACATACAAACACATGAGCCATCACTGGAATGTGACAATACAATTTTATTATGCATGACTGATTACTAATTTTAGGAACAATTTTTCAAGACACGTTCTTCTCTAGAATAATCTTTTCTGTACTTCAGACAGTATGACTCTTTCGTCTTCTTTTTCTCCAGGCTCAAAACACAAGGCAAAGTTCCTGGTACCACACCCAGGTTCTTGAATATTGGTCAGCAAAAGTCCCTGCTGTGTGCAAGACACTAGGCTTTTGTTGGTGACACAAACTGTGGATCGCAGGATGTTAGAATTGGAAAAGGCCTTGAAAAAAAATATGCAAGTGTCCTAGCTTCCCTGATTACAGGAGAGAAGTTGAATGGCTTTACTTAAAGTCTCACAGTATTTAGTAGCAGAGCCAGGTAAAACAATAGTAGGCTCTCAACTGCTAAGTATGTGCCAGACCCTATCCTAAGTGTTTTACATATTTGTTCATTAGCCAGATAACCACCTTAGGAGGTAGGTAATCCCCATTAATTGTAAGGGATCTCAGTATCTCCATTTTTCACATGATGAAACTAAGGCACTGAGAGGTTAAGTAACTCTCCCAAGGTCACACAGTGCTTGAGTCTGAGTTTGAACCCTGCTTGTCCATCCCATATCCCCATCATTTAACCACTAGGCTATTTGGTCACTAGATACCTTTGCGAGGACTGAGGTTTTAAGAATCTATGTTGAGGTCTCAGATTTATCTTCTAATGTCAGGGGCAACTAAATTCCACTTAGGTTTTTCCCCCATTTTAAAACCCTAGGGTGAAATATTTCAACAAGAACAAAAAGATAAATCCATTGGTTGGATTGCATGAACACATCCATGGCAAACCTTCCCCTTGAGGGGAGGAAATTATTTTAATAACATCCTTTATTTTTTCTCTGCTTGTTGGGTTGCTTAGGGATACAGAGCGAGTGTCTGCCCTTAAATTATAGTGTATTGGCAGAACCAGATACACTCATAAACAGAATATTGCTGTGTACAGAACATCTCTGGATTTTTTTTTTTTTAATGGTAATGTAATTGCCCACAAGGAGGGGTGGCTGAGTGTTTGGGCAAAAGTGGGAGAGTCTCCTAGTACTCTCTGTACCTTTGGAAATGGATTATCTAATCAAACAATACACACAAATGAGAGACGCTTGTCTTTTTGTGCATGCTGCATGTCTGTGTGTATAACTCTGAATCCTATTTTTCTCAGCTCTTGTAACATAACCATTTTCCCATGTTATTGAATTTTTCATAAATGTAAGTTTTATATATACATCCTTGTTGAAAATCTCAAGTGACCTGGGCACTCCCAATATGGATAACTTACGTTTCTCAGTTGCCTTTGGGATTCTTCATTAATGTGAATCATAACATCAACCTTCAGAACACCCCGCTTTCTGAAGAACTAGCCAACATGGATTAAGTCTATACTATGTTTAGAGTATAATACATGGCATTTGTCCCCCAAAATTACCTTGTTTAATCCCCACAACAGCCTGAGGTAGATATTGTAATTCTTGTTTCAGATGAGACAGTAAAGGTTTGAAAGGTTCAGGCAGCTCATAAATGATAAGGTTGGTGTCCGGACCCAAGAAACTGGATTTCAGGTTCCTTCTCCCTGCCAAAGATGCTGCATTTTGTGGAACTTCTGGGGACAGCTTCTCTGAACTCCAGTGCACACATCACTACTCATGGGACTCCCCAGCAGTGTGGCCGGATCTCGGAGCAGAAAGGTGAAGATGATGCGGTTCCTGCACTCAGAAGTCTCTGTGCAGAGAACACGGCAAAAGTAGCTCTGCCACCCAAGTGCCCTTCCAGCAGAACCAGACAACATTCAGTGGCAGCCAAGGGAGCCTGGGTGGGTCTCAGAAGGCACCGCCAAGCCAAGAAGGACCACAGAAGACAACCAAGGGATGGCAACAGGCCCTGCAGGCAGAAGCCACCAGAGGCAGCTCCTGGGACATGCGTGTGCCTGGGGCCTGGGAAAGCTGGGTGCTCTGTGCACAGAATGGTGGCACAGGTGGGCAGGCGTGCAGGACAGGGCTCTCGCATGTCACTCTAAGGAGCTGGGGGAAATTCCAGGATGGCACAGTAGCTTTGTGCCGAGGACCCTGGCACCGCCACTACTCACGGGAGTCATCAGACTTCCACTCTTCAGGTCAACAAATAGACCCTCAAACTCGGTTGAAACTTCCTCCTCCACAAGCAGGAGGAAGCAAGGAAGCAGATGGCCACGGTGCACTTAATTCTGACCAAAAATTAACTGGTGGCAGACGTGGGAGTGACGGGGAGCCAAGGAGGTCAACGAGGGAACCTTCCGTGATCTCCGTGTGTGCTCTTAGCCTACTTCTGATGGCTGCCATTGGGAAGTCCTCGCTTGGGCAGCACTGCATCAGACCTTTATGAGGTCGGGGTTATCCTCCTTTTTACAGATAGGGCCGGAGCTCAGGAAAGTAAAGAGTATGTCCAAGGAGACACAGCATGTAAGTGATGGGGCTAATGTAATCAGAATAGACAAAGTCACAGATGTCGGAACATTCCAATTCAAACAGCCAGGTGCCTGAGGCATAACGAGAAGCCTGGGCTGGCGGGGCATGTGTGGTGTGGCAGAAGTCAGGGAACTCTGGGTTCAGAGACAGCTGGAGAAAGGTGAATTCGGAACACTGCCCTGGAGAACTAACTAACTGTACCTGGGCGGGTAGGGGCGGGTGTCACTCAGGTGAGAGGTGAAACTGAAGGCTGGTGTGTCTGGCAGCTGCCCCTGCGATGGGCTGAACATGGGAGGAGCTGGAGATGGGCAGGCTGCAGGGGGAGGCTGTCCTCAGCCCGGAGACAGTGATGAGTGAAAGAGGGATGAATGAGCGAGTGGATACAGTGATGAGTGAAAGAGGGATGAATGAGCGAGGGAAGACAGGGTAGGAGAGGGTTCAATGAAGAAAGAACAGACACTTGGACTAGGGCTCTCTGTCCACAGGACAACAGCCCCTTGCCCAAGCCAAAATCCAGAACTCGGAATGTATGGGCTTAAGGGCAGTGGCAAAGGTGAGAGGTCTGGGACACACAAGCAACAAACATCATCAAAATTAAAAACTTTTGTGTTTCAAAGGACATCTTCAAAAAAGTAAAAAGACAACTCACAAACGAGGAGAAAATGTTTATAAATCATATAATCTGATATGGGACTTGTATCTAGAAAGTATAAAGAACCCTTAAAAGTCACTAATTAAAAATACAAATAACCTATTAACAATGAATAAAGGATCTGAAGTTGGTTTTCCTAAAAAGACCTACAAATGGCAACATGAAAAAGGTGCTCAGTACCATCAGGCATCAGGGAACTGCAAACAGAAACCACAATGAGATATTACTTCACCCCAACTAGGATGGCTAAGTTAAAAGACAGACAATAATAAATTCAGACAAGAATATGGAGGAATTGGAACCCTCATACACTGCTGGTAAGAATATAAAATGGTGCACCCAGATTGGAAAACAGCCTGACAGTCCCTCCAAAGGTTAAATCCAGCCAATCTCCTCCTAGGTATATACCCAAGAGAATGGAAATCCTGTGTCCACAGAAAAACCTATACACAGATGTTCATAGCAGCATTATTCACAATGGCCAAAAAAGTGGAAATGATCTAAATGTCCGCCAACTGAAGAATGGATGACTACAATGTAATCTAGATACACAGCAGAATACTATCCAATAATAAAAAGGAATAGTATATGCTACAACACGGATGAACTTTTGCTTTCAAGAACACTGAAAGGAAAATGCCAAAAAGAAAGAGTGCACTTTAGCTCAAATATCATTTTCATTTTTGTAAAAAGGGGCCTAGGCCATCCAAATCATGCTGTAAAAAAAAAAAAAAAAAAAAAAAAAAAAAAAAATTACAACATTGAAGTTGAAAATAAAAAAACATTATAAAAAAAAGTTTATTATAACTTAACAAAACAGTTTCAGGTCAAGATAATTATATAGAAATTATATTCGATGGGCTAAATACTGTAGAGGGTACACACTGGCCTCCGAGACGTGTTTGGCTTGAAGGTGCCTTGAGCTTTTCTGAATCTCAGAGGCTTTAGAAGGGCCCAGTCACGCGTTTGCCCACATTCCACATTGGCTGCCTTTACTCAGTGGCATTTCCTGCCACATCCCTCCCATGGCCCCTACCAATGTACACAGCGCATTGATAACCAATTTGTAGTTTGGGGTGATCATTTCTGTTTAAAATGTCTGTTTCTGTGAACTGGGGGGGGCACAGGCAGGAGAAAGGACGTGAGCTCTTGATAAGGAATGTGCTCCCCTCCAATGAGAACATTGCTGCTACAGGAAAACATTTCCTTTTACGATGCTGTCCCAGGACATGGTGAGTTGACCATTAAAAAGGACCTGTAGGCACGTGTGAGAAAGGAAAGATGGAGGTACACGTCTGTAGGCACGGCAGAGGGAGGAGAAATCAGGCTGAAAACACAAAAGACAGCAGAGCAAGGATGAGCAGGCAGAGGTGAGCACAGACAAGGGAGCGCCCTCCCTTCCCCCTCCGGCGCCAGACTGCTCTCTCTTCCTTCCCTTCATATCTTTGTAACAGAGACCAGAGGAATTCCTCCACAGCAATGCCTGAGGCACATCTTCCTGTTGTCTCATTTACACATGAGGAAACAAAGAACCAGAGAGGGAAGGTTCTAAAACCATGGTTTTAAGGTTGTGTTTTTTAAGTGCTCTGGAACCGTCTTTGGAGGAAATCACCCCAGACTTGTAAATAGATCAATCAGAGCTGATCTGATGGCAGCCTTGCCTCT
Organism: Aselliscus stoliczkanus; assembly: GCA_033961575.1. NCBI lineage: Eukaryota > Metazoa > Chordata > Mammalia > Chiroptera > Hipposideridae > Aselliscus > Aselliscus stoliczkanus. Next base: position 22,374,142 of record CM066735.1, read on the forward strand.
AAACCTGAGGGGCCGCAGGGAGGCTCTGTGAGGCCGTTTTAAAATACTGGTTTCAAGTGACAGATAAACTGAGCCTTGGTTGTGTGCCAAAGCCACGGCCATGACCCTGTATTAACTATGTCTTATTTTCTGTATTCTTAATGCTCTGACATCTGGAACTCACTGACCATGGGGACCTGTCCCTCCCAGGGCTAAACTAGCCCATCCTAAACCTCTCCACCCTATACCTGTCTCATCTGTCCCTTCCCATGAAAACCACAACAGTCTCTTGCCCATGCTCTCCCCTCACTCCCTCTGCCTCCTAGAGGACCTGGCGCTTCCCTGTGTGCCCCACTCCCCCATAGCAGGGCCCCTCCTCTTGGGAGCTCTAAGTAACCAACTCTTTTCGATGGCAGTTGTCTCCTGGTCTGTTGGCCTCACTGTACCTTGATAGTAATAAAACCTACATTTTAAAACAGGCCTATTCTAGAGGTAAACATTATCCCCAGAAATCCTGGAATTAGGATTCAGAAAATTCACATCCAGAAGATGCCACTCGCTGGCCTGGGAAGCCAGCGGCCCCGGTTCGGTCCCACATATGAGGGCCAGTGACACTGCCCTCAAAAAAAACCAACAAACAAACCAACAAAAAACCCAAACAGAAGATGCCACGACTCTGGGGAGAGCCAGGCCACAAGCTGGCTCCTGAAGGGCTTTCAAATGTGGGTAGAGAAGGGACCAAAAATCAAGAGGGAGGCTTGGGGCCTGGAGCCATGGAGAAGGACCAGACTGGTCAGTAGCAAGATCCTGGCAAGAAAGCAGGCGGCAGAGGCACCCAGGCGAGTGTGGGCTTTAGGAAGAGGAACAGAAAGGAAGCAAAGCCACAGCACAACACCTGGATAGGGTCTGGCAGGCTCCGGGCCAGCCTCAGCCGTCTAGCTCCTCCTTGACGGTGATGCGCAGGGGGCAGATGCGCAGAGGCTCGGGGCGGCCGTCCTCTTGTGTGCCCCCCACGTAGAAGTAGGGCCGCACTTCCCCAAAGCGGGCATGGAAGGTGTAGAGATGGCAGTGGCGCTCGGCGTCGTAGAAGGACAGCTCACCCTCCTCGCACTCCAGCTCCACACGCAGACGGCGTGGGATGGTGGGGACCAGGGGTAACGGGGCGGAGTCTGAGGTCATGCAGTGGTCTCCCTCTAACCCCTGTGTGCGGCACACGTACCAGAAGCCCGAACGACTGTCGTGGAAGCAGCTGTGCGAGTGGCCCTCGGGGCTGGGGTCCTGGCTCATGCGCACCACGCCCACCCGCCAGCTGGGCAGGGACCCCAGGTCCACCTCCCAGGCGTGGGAGCCGTGGGAGAAGGCACGCGAGCCTAGCAGGCAGGGCGCTGAGGCGAAACGCTCCGGGTTCTCCACCTGCACACGGTAGCCGTGGTTGGTGACGCTGGTGAGGTTATCTGACACGCAGAGCCAGCCAGCAGCAGTGTTGGGATCAAGGCTGAAAGGCACTAAGAGCAGAGCAGGAAATTGGGGGAAAATCAGCGAACCTCACATCCTGCCCTCTGCCACACAGCAGATGCCCCAGTCCCCCCAGACTGACCAAAGGTGTCTCAGCTGGCCCCAGTGCAGGGAGGGGGCTGTCCTGGGCTGAGGGACAGTGTTACAGGTCGAAATGAGCCTGGCCGAAAAAGGTATGTGAAAGCCCTAATCCCCAGTACCTCACAAGGTGACCTTATTTGTTTCAGATGTAATTACCCTAGAATACAGTGGGCCCTCTATCCAATGACTCTGTCCTTACAAAATGACGAGCACGGGGAGAAGGCCATGTGGCCACAAAGACAGAAATCAAAGTGCTGCTGCCCAGCCAAGGATTGCGGGCAAACACCAGGAGCTAGGAAGAGGCAAAAAAGGGTCTTCCTTATAGGGTTCAGAGGGTTCATTGGCCCTGCTGACACCTTGATTTTGGACTTGTAGCCTCCAGATGTGTGAGACTAAAAGCCTGTCATTTTAAGGCATCCGGTTTGCAGTCCTTTTTGATGACAGCCACAGGAAGCCAATACACATCAAGGCTGATGCTCACACAGCTCCCAGGCCATCTTAGCAAAGCCCTGGGTCACTGACACTCCTTCCTGTCAAATCACGATGTTTCAGTCAGTTTGGGCAGTTACAAGAAAAGGTCCACAGACTGGGTGGCTTAAACACCAGAAACGTGGCTCTCCCAGTTCTGGAGGCTGGGAGTCTGAGGTCAGGGAATCAGCACGGTGCAGTTCTGGTGAGGGCCCCCTTTTTGGTTTACAGATGGCCACCTTCTTGCTGTGTCCTCACAAGTGGGAGACAGAGAGGAAGCCAGCTCCCTGGGGTCTCCTCTTCTAAGGGCACTAATCCCATCATGGGGCCCCAGCTTCCTGACCTTATCTGATCCTAATCACCTCCCAAAGGCCATCGTTGGTAGTTGGGGCTTCAGTATATGAATTTGAAGGGACACAAGGCATTCAGTCCACAGCACCTGACTGAGTCACTCGCGTGGGCTGGAATCCCCCTGGGAGAGGTGATCCTGGACTGAAGAGGTCTTTCATTACCTACGCAACATGGCTCTGAATAGGGAGGGGAGCAGTTTCTCTTTCTGAAGAGGAGGCCAAGTGTCAGGACCCAAAGAGGAAGTTCTGCCAGGAGGGGCTCGACCAGTGGGGCAAGGAATGGAGGAGGAGCAGGGCTCTGGGGACCTGTCTGAATGAAGCTGGAAAAGGGAGGATTTGAGGGATGACAAGTTCCAATGGGGTGGGAGGTTGGGATGAGTGAGTTCAGCTGGCTCTCTGCCTTGCATAAAGCACTCCCCCAGGCCTGTGCCCATACTAACCAGATTCAACAGACATGACCATCTTCCTCCAGATGCGGTACTGCAGGGAGTCCAGGTACTTGCAGACGTCGATGAGCATGCCATACTGCACGGGCTCTGGCTCCATTGTGCAGAAGAGGCTGGGAAAGGAGGGTTGGCCTGGGGGCAGGGCCAGGGCCATGCATCCTGGGCCTTACTGCATCAGCTGGATTTAAAGGCCAACAGGACTTGTTCCCTTGCCTCAGGCCTAAATTCCCTGGCCACCTTTCCTAAGACAAACCCAGACTGGGCTCTGATGGGAGATGAGCCAGGAATCAATACCCCTCAGACCCCTTCAGGATTCAGTACTCGGGCTCACCCTGCCCTAGCAGGGATAAATATACACAGGAGGTACTCGGACATGCTTCCTATCCTTGTGGGCAGAAATGACACTCACACGTCTGCACATAGGATGTCTGAGTTGGAAGGAACCTTAAGGGTCATCCACTCCAACAGTCTGAAGGTGTCACTGGCCTTTGCTTGAATACCTCCAGTGACAGGGAACTCGCTACTCCCCAAAGCGCTCTCTTCCATCTTTGTGTCGCTCTGACTGGGACACAGCTCTTCTTATCCATCCCTGTGAACCCAACAAACATCAACACAAACTAGTATATGTCCTGAGGCTCTCAGAAGGAGGGGGATGAGTAAAAAACAAGCCAAAATGTTGGGATAACCCACTGAGAACTGCGAGCCATATGCAGGACAGCACACCCTCTCTCCATGCTCAGGAAAACACTACATCAATGGGATGCCTTGAAAGAGGGCTCTCTCACCCTGGCCAGTCCCCATCACTCCCTCTGTATTACATCCAGCTGGCTTCATTACCTGCCTGGCCCTTGAGCCACTGGAGTTTACACTCCTGGTATTTCTGCCTGCTCTTTCCCTCCCCTCCATTAGCCTTGGCAACTTACCGGCGCTTTCGGCTCTTATGTTTCTGAAAGAGAAAAAAATCACAGAGACACAAACATAGACACAGAGAAAACATATAAATTTCTGACCTCAAAAGGAGCCATATATCCCATGTTCATGGATCAGAAGACCAAATAGTCTTAAGATGGCCATATCCCCTTAACTGATCTACGCAATTCAATGCAATTCCTATCAACATTCTAGCTGGCTTCTTTGCAGAAACTGATAAGCTGAACCTAAAATTCATATGGACATTCAAGGGATCTAGAATAGCCAAAACAACCTTGGAAAAGGTTGCTTGGTGGCTCACATTCCTCCATTTCCAAACTTATTAAAAACAACAATAAACAAGACAATGTGGTACTAACATAAGGATAAACATATGGATCAACAAACATTGAAAGTCTAGAAATAAACCCTCACATTTACTGTTGATTGGTTATCCATAGGGCGCCAAGGCCGTTCAATGGAAAAAGAATGGTCTTCAACAAATGATGCTGGACAACTGGATATCCACATGCAAATGAACAACCTTGCACCATATACAAAAATGAACTCAAAATGGATCAAAGACTTAAATGTAGAGACAAAACTATAAAACTCATGACCTTGAATTAGGGTATGGTTTCTTCGGTATGACATCAAAAGCACAAGCAGCAAAAGGAAACAGATAAACAGGATTTCATCAAAAATGAAAAACTTTTGTCCTTCAAAGGATGGCATCAAGAAAGTGAAAAGATAACTCACAGAGAACCGGCCGAGTGGTGCGGTGGTTAAGAGCTGGCTTACGATGCCATTGGCCCTGGTTCGGATCCCACATGAGGGCTAGTGACACTGCCCTCTACAGCTAAGATGCTGAACAACAGCTCCACTTGGAGCTGGGCTGCTGTGAGTCCCTAGGGACAGCATAGCTGCAGCCCCTGATGCAGTGGGCTGCCATAGGCTACAGTGAGTGGCCAGCGGCCAGCATGAGCGGCCAGCAGCCGGCGTGAGCTGCCAAGAGCTGCTGTGAGCAGCTGTCCAGAGGCCAGCAACCAATCTGCCTCACCCGAGAAGAGCACAATGATGATACCAACATGAGCCAGTGAAGCAATGTCCTCCGCAACTAGACTGAAGAACAAAAGGACAGGAACTTGTCTGTTTCCCTCCCCCAATTCCCCAATAAAATCTTAAAAAAAAAAAAGATAATACACAGAATATAAGGAAATATTTATAAATCTTATTGCTGATAAAGGTCTAGGATCCAAAATATACTAAAAAAAAAAAAAATCTTACCATTCAACAACAGAAAGACAAGCAATCCAATTTTTAAAATGGCCAAAGGACTTGAATGTACATCCCCCCAAAGGAAAGATACAAATGGCCAACAAGCACATGAAAAGATGCTCAACATTATTAGCTATGAGGGAAATACAAATCAAAACCACAGTGAGATACCACCTCACACCCATTACGATGGCTATAATCATTTAGAAAACCAGACAAGTGTTGGCGAGGCTGTGGAGAAACTACAATCCTCACACACTACTAGTGGGAATATAAAATGGTACGTACGGTCTCTTGGAAGACAGCCTGGCAGTTCCTCAAGAGGTTAAACCTAGAATTACCATATGATCCACCAAATCTACTTCTAGGTACATAGCCAAGAGAGCTGAGAACATGTGTCCACACAACAACTTGTACACAAATGCTTATGGCAATATTATTTGTAATAGCTAAAAAGTGTAAACAACCCAAATGTCCATCAATTGATGACTGGATAAAGAAAATGTAATATATATCCATTTGATGGAATATTACACGCACCGATATATGCTATGACATGAAGTTTCAAAACATTATGGTAAGTCACAAGAGGCTACATAGTGTATAATTCCATTGAAATGTCCAGAATAGGCAAATCTATAGAGACAGACAGTATCATGATTCCTGAGGGCTGGTGCAGATGGATGTATAAGAGGGTGATAGCTCAAGGGTTTCTGTTTGTGAAGGGCAAAATGTTCTAAAATTGACTGTGATGACTCTGTGAATATACTAAAAACCATTGAATTGTACATTTTAAATGGGTGAATTGTATCTTCAAAAATTATACATTTCTTTACCCAAGTGGATAAAATATAGATGCAGCTTTCTTAGCACACATTTACAAGCTGAGCTTTAGTCAAATCAGACAATCCCAGATTAAGGAATATTCTACAAGATATCTGGCCAGTACACCTCAGGACTGCCAAGGCCATGAAAAACAGAAAGAATAAGGTGTCACAGTCCACATGAGACAGGAGACGTGACAACTAAATGCAATGTGGGAACTTGGACTGTAGACAGAGGACATTAATGGAAAACCTGATAAACTCCAAATCAGTCTGGAGTTTAGGTCATCATGACACACCATTGTAGGTTTTCTAGTTTGTACAAATGAGCCACAAGGTAACGTAAGGTGTTAACAATGGGAGGAGCTCGGTGTGAAGGGTATACAGAAGCACTCCGCACGGATTTGCAACTTTACATAAATCTAAAATTAATCCAAACTAAAAAGTTTATGAAAAAAGTACTCCCTTGTATTAGGAAGGAACAGAGAGAAAAGAAACAAAAAAGGAGAGCAAGAGTGAGTGTCTGAGTGAGGGAAAGGGAGAAGGAGAAGGAAGGGAGAGGCAAAGAGAAGCGAAGGGCCCTCAAGGAGCGCTGCTCTGATTAAAGTCTTTTCGGCATCTTGAGCCAAGCAGAGGATGTGGTCTGTACGCTCCTCCAGCCCAGGATCTGGAAACCACGGGAAGACGGGGTTGGCCAAGGGTGCTGGGCCCCGGCTGCCCACTGGTTCCTGGATACCTGGTCCCTGTCACTGAATGACGATGACGGGGAGCTCCTCACCATGAGAAAAGAAACATCATCTTCCTTCATCTCCATCTGCAGCCGCTCGATCTCATGGGCCAGAGCCTCTGTGTCGTCCGCGAGCTGCTTCATCTTCTCCTCGGCCAAGCGCAGCTTCTGCCTTGCCTCCTTGGCCATGGCGTCCAGGATGGCCTGCTCCTCCACTCTCAAGAACTCGCGAAGCTTATCAAACTCCTGGCGGATTCGCCCTTCCAGCCAGGTAGCCTCCACCTGCAGCAGAGAGCAGGAGGAAGCCCCAGACCATCAGACATGGAGGAAACCTCAAGCAGTCACCTAACCCAGTGACTCTCAGATTTTTAGCAAAGGAACTCTACTTTTCAAAGAAACTATGTGTAGAACCCAAGTGGATAAAATATATTAACAGATGCAGCTTTCTTAGCACACACTTACAAGCTGAACTTTAGTCAAACAGTAGAATGAGGTTGTTTTGATTAATTTTTAAAACACTGAAATTGCTGCTTACACATGGCAACCGTAATCCTATAACTTCCTCAACATACAATATTCAGTATCTTGTTTAGGCTACACAAGAGCACACATCCTGAATCACAGAAATGAACTGCTACAAACAGCAAAGATTCCAATCTTAGGACTTCAGATTTGTCTGACTGAGAGGCTTACCAAGAGAGTAGGAGGAGGTATTTATTTTAAAATGGAACCATTAATAATATGCATATTCCTAATTATAACTACAAAAAGCTTTTAAAAAGTTAAAACAAATGTATTCAAAGAAAGAGCAGAAAAATATTCCTCACCTTGGAATGAGACAGACCTTTCTTACCAAGATATGAAACTGAGAGGCCTCAAAGAAAGAGTGTGGTAACTAAAATACATATAAAAACAAGAACTTTTGTATGGTAAGAGTCCACTAATATATAAATATAAGTCCACGATGACTGCTGGAAAAATACCTCGAAATGTGTGCTCTCGCAATGGCAGGTTAGGAATCCACATCTTTGGATTGAAAATTCAATATATGTGTACAGCTCTGACAATATGATGATACAGTGATTCACTGAAAAGTTGAAAAATCTCTCTCAAATCAGATTGCTGGTCTATCAGACATGAGAAGTGAATGCCTTCTCTCGTGGGCACTTCCCATGCATTAGCTCATCTGAACATGTAAAAAACAATCCCAGTAAGAGGTAGCTGTCCTCTTTTCACAGATGAGGGCTTAGCTTGGAGGAGTGAGGGATCTACCTGGAGAACAAGCTTGGATCTGAACATAGGGCTGCTTTGTGGTCACCACCCTGGCCACCAACACTCCACAATCCTTCCTTCTGCCCTGTTCCACCAGCTCTGCCCTTGGTCAGATGTTAATGAGGCTCTTTTCCAAGACTAACCCTCTCCCATGGACACAGAGCACTAGTTGATTCTTTAGGGGAGGGCCAGGCAGCTGAGTCAGGTGTGTCTTAGCTGAGGCTGTAATAAGTCCACCAGCAGTTCCTAGAAGCACTCGCCTAGGAAGTGATGGAGCAAAGCCAAGACAACCAGTCAGAAACCAGGTTGCCAATCTACACAGGGCTCAGATGAAGGGAAGGTGCCAAGTTATAACAAAGAGATTGGGGAAAGAGGGCTAATTCATTCAATTAGCAAACATTTATTGGTCACCTATTGTATCAAGAGTTCTTTTAGATAATGCTGTGCCCTGCTTGCATTATATTCTAATGGCAGATTAAAAAAACAGAAAACAAAGTAGTTAATTACAGGTAATGGAGTGTTACAGAGAAAATAAAATGGAGATATGATACAAGTAAAAGGGGAGGGCTATTTTGGGTATAGCGATCAGGGACATTTCCCAGAAGGGTCATTTGAGCTGAGATTTTTTTTTTTTTTAAAGATTTTATTGGGGAATTGGGGGAGGGGACCAGCCAAGTTGTTCTTCAATCTTCGTTGTGGAGGGCACCAGTCACCATCTAGCTTCCCGTCAGCTGCTCGTGGCCTCTAAGCTCAAGGTGCTGTGTTCAATCTTAGTTGCAGGTGGGCATAACCACCATCCCATGCGGGAGTGGAACCAGCAGCCTTGTTAAGAGCGCACACTCTATCCACTGAGCCATCCGGGCAGCAGCTCATGAGCTGAGATTTTAATGACAAGTTACTGAGCATGGGAGGATCTGGGGGGAAGACTTAACTCACTGAAGGGACAGAAAGAAGGCCAGTATGGCTGGAGCAGAGGGGCCAGCCTGAGAGGAGGTGAAGTTGAGGGGCAGGTAGGGGTTGGATGAGGGCCTCAGAGGCCATAGTGAGGGGTCTGGAATTTATTGTGTGTGTCATGGAAGCCACTGAGCAGTTTTAAGCAGAGTGACATGATCGATGTACTTTTCTAAAAGATCAGTCCACTGTGTAGAATGTGGAGACCAGAACAAGAGTGGGGCCCAGGTAGGAGGCCAGGTGAGAAACAATGGTAACCTGGACCAGGATGGTGGCAGTGGCAATGGAGTGTTGGATGGACATGATGTATTTTGGAGACAGAGGGGACAGGATTCTGAGTGGACGTGGGGATGAGGGGGAAAGAGGAACAACTAATGAGCCTCAGGTCATCGCTGGCTTGAGCACCCAGATAGATGGAGAAGTGCGACACGTGCTGAAGCTAGTCCGAAATCCTAGTGCATGCAGATGGTGCAGGTGGCTTTTTAAGCCGCTCCTGTGGCTGCTGCATGGCCATACCCAGGTATTTAAATAGGCCATGCAGTGCAGCCACAATCAGCATCCAAGGGCATGGCTGTGTTTTCAGGGCTAAGGAAGGCCGACTCTGTGTCAACAGCCACAGCCAGGGCCAGCCGACCCTCGCCTAACCCCTGATGGCCCTGGGTGCCCCCCGTCTCCCCCTCAGCCTGAGCACTCACTCACCTCATTGTGCTTGGTGATGGCCTCGTAGGAGCGCCTCATGGTCCAGAAGGCCTTGCCTTTCTCCAGCAGTGCGTGCTCCATGTTCCTGCACTTGGCCTGAGGGGAGGAAGGAGAGGGAGGCAAGGAGGCAGGTTAGGGCTGGAGGCCAGGCAGGGAGGCGGACACCACATTTACAGCTGGAGTTCCACTTCTACAAGGGTGTAACTCAACTACAGTTACTGAACCAGGTCCATCCACATACTGTAGGGCACAGCTGGAAGCTAAGTACAACCCTGACTTTGAACCTGACGTTTACAGCATAAAGGGTGCTCAGATATCCTTTAATCTAGCAACTCCATTTTATACCTGCTACAGATGGGCAGGCAGGGCTCAGGAGGTCAACGGACCTGTTCCCTTTGGAGTTGGTCCTAGTACAGCATAGAGGGGCGTCCTGCTCAGACCTAAGGCTGGTCCTGGCGGGGCCACGAATCCTGAGCTGCTCGTACACCTGTAAAGTCAATGTGCTCACAGCCTCCCTTTGCGACTTTCTAAACTGGACTCGCCTACAGTCATTAACCAATAGGCATGATTACGGGGTGCATCCAGTTATTCCCACGGGGCCTTATGTAAACTACATGTCTCCTCACAGCCCAACCGTATCCCAATAGGCTAATAGTGCTTGGATCATGTGAATACTTTCATCAGCAGGTTCAAATACCTTTTCTTTAGTAGTTTCTAAACTTTAACCACTGCTCTGATCTCCATGGACTCCTTGAAGAACCATGACTAGTTTTAGGTTGAATTCCCACCTCTCGTATCCAAGGCCTAGCATTTTCTCTCCATTGTTATCCTTTCCTCTCTACATTGTGAGACAGCTTTTCAGTTTTTCCTTTGGAAAAATAATAAAAAATAACAATTCTAATAATGTTAATTATAAATGACTACCATTTATTGAGCATTTACTATTGGCCAGGGACTGCCTTAATTACTTTACATATTATGTCACTTAATCATGAGCCCTATTAGGTAAGTAATATTATTAGCCCCGTATTACACATGAAAAACACTGAAGCACAGAAAGGGGAAGTAACTAGCTCAAGGGCACACAGCTAGTGCCTGGTAGAGTACGAATGTGAACCCAGACAGTGGTGGTAGGCAGCCACTAGGACAGTCCCCAGTGATCCCTCAGTCCTGTGAGATGTTTGTTTTAAGCTGCCAAATTTGGGGAGGTGATTTGATATGCGCCACCAGGAAATCAGACTTGTCCTCAAAAGCCTCATCTCCACCTGGACCTGATTTAGATAATGAGATTCTGGACTTTGGGTGGATGCTGTTAAGAGATGAGATGCATGGGGCTCTTAAGAGAGGGTGGGAGTATTCTGCATATAGGAGGGACACCAATCATTGGGGGCCAGAGGGTGGAATGAAGGAGACAGCCTCTATAATGGCCCCAGTGATCCCCACCTCCTGGTATTCACGCCTTAGTGAAATCCCCTCCCGTGGACTGGACCTAATGACTTGCTTCTAACCGGTTGAATATGGCAAAAGTGATGGGAGGTCACTTCTGAGATGAGGTGACAGGAAGCCTGTGTGCACACTATTTCTTGGCCTCTCTTGTTTGATCTAGCCCATGGAGTGGCCCATGGGGCTAGAACTGAGGGCGGCCTCCAACCCACAGTCTGTGAGGACCTGGCCTGCCAGCAGCCACCTGAATAAGCTTGATGGGGATTTGCCCTAGTTGAGCCTTCAGTTGAGGCTGCAGCCCCAGCAATATCTTGATGGCAGCATTCTGAGACCCTAGGGTAGAGGCACCCAGCTAAGTCACGCCCAGATTCCTTGCCCACAGAAACCATGAGATTTTTCTTTGTTGTTTTAAGCCACTAGGTGTTAGGGTAATTTGTTGCACAGCAACAGGTAACTACTAGCCCATGTGTCCTGCTCCGTAGCCTGTTTTTTTAATCGATATGCCACAGAAAAGAAAAGCATGAGCGATTTCATTTTCTGCAGGTTTTGTTTTCTACTCATTCTGGTCATTTTTATGTTCCTCTTGAGAATATTTTACAGATTTTTTTTTTTAAAAAAAACATTGTTTTCTGTAGTGTGTCATCTCTAAGGTGTGTCTCCTCAATAGCAAAACTTTAGTATAAGCGTCCCACAAGACCTTTATGAAATATTATCCTGGTGTTTTATTTTGTGGGATGAGATATTTTGTTACAAAGTCATGTAATCAAGTCCACAAGGACAATCCAAGTGTGAATGATAGGAGTGCAGCAAATGGACACATGCATTACCCAGGGGTGTGCTGGCCCCAAAACAACACAGCCGGACAGTGAGGGAGTTATGGAGAAACATAGGTGGGAGTGACAATCCCTTGTCCTTCCCAGACTTTTCAATCACTTGGAGAGTTCTGGTTTAATTCGGCAAAGACCAATCCTAAAATGGCCCTTCTCCGAGATGGGTGAGAACGACCAATGACTATATTACTATTAATCCTAGCAAGCAGTTATTACTGAGCATGTACTATGAACAAGGCACTCATTAAGTATTTTACAACATCATTCTACATAATTCTTGCATTCCTGTGAGGCAGGCCCTGTGTTCCTATCACAGAGGAGAAAATCAGGCCCAGAGGAGTTCAGTAACATGTCAGAATTAGACAGTGGCAGCACCAGAATTTGTTCCCAGAACTGTCCAGTTCTAAAGGCCATCTTCTTAACACCAACATGACACCCCTGATTTCAATTGTTTCCCTTTCCAAACCTTATACCTTTTATTTATGATTCCTGGCTTGCTTTATTAGCAAGGATCTCCAGTACAAAACTGAATAATGTGCATTCCTGTCTTTTTCCTGATCTCAATAAGAAAGCTTTCAATGCTTTGCCTTAAATATGGTATTTGCTTAAGAAGTTTTTTAGATGCCCTGAATCAGATTAAGGCAGTTCCTTTCATTCCTAGTTTGCTGGGTATTTTTTTTTTTTTAATTTTCATCCCAAAAGGATATTGAATTTTATCAAATGCATTTTTTTTAACCTATTGACATGATACTTAAGTGGCACATAATTGGATTTTGTTCCTTATCCCATCTGGCAACTTTTGTCATTGGACTGGAGTATTTACCATAATTACCAATATATTTGCATTTAAACTTACATTCTTGTTCTGTGCTATTTGTCCTGCTTGTTTAATACTTCTTTTTCTGCCCTTTTGTGTCTTTTTAAAATTTACTATGCATTTTTTATTCCACTTTTTTTTTTCTGCATTTAGTAGTTCACCTAGAAAATGCTATTAATACATTAAAAAGTGTGAATTCAAATGAACCTAAACAATATACTTTTTTTTTTTTGAGGGCAGTGTCACTGGCCCTCATATGTGGGACCTGAATCGGGTCCACTAGCTTCCCAAGCCAGCACTTAACCACCATGCCACTCACTCGGCCCAGCCCTAAACAATATACTTTTAATGTTTGCTTTTGATATTCTAATTTTAACACTAAGAGTATCACAATCGGACCCACCATTTCAGGACACACCAGCAGGTAGCCCCAGGAGTGCCTGAATGAACAGAGGCTGCAGGATCAGTAGCGAGGTCTGCAGTGTGAGGCTCAGTCAGGACTAACTAATATGGAACATCACTGCCCTGGGTGGAGCTAAGTGGCCCATGACACATCTGGATGATCACCCAGGCCCCAAGCCCAAAAAAGCAAATGAGCTCTGATTTTGGCATTAAATTATAACATTCAAGACTACTTATTATACAGACACATAAAATATGAAGCTTTATTTACACTGAAGGATGGATTCAGAATGTGATTACATAATCTACAGTTTTTAAATTACAATCTGCTTCCTTACGCAAATTTCAATAGCATATTTAATACCCTAAGGATTTTGCAAAACTACTTTTCCTAAAATATCCATTCACACAGGTGCTATGTGGGATAACAGAAAGTGGGAAGGGTGTAGGGAAGAGAAAGAATAAATAGTATCTTCCAAAGTAGTCAGAGCACCCTTGCGAGTACTAGCCGTGTCTGAAGCTGGGGATGCTGGGCCAAACCAGGTTTCCTGTCTCCTGAGGCCTCACATGTGCTGCTTCTGACTGATCCCCACCCGCTTCATCCAATTATCCCAACATGGCCTTGAAAACTCAGTTCCAGCCCCTCCATTTCTTCCAGGAAGCCGGCTTGATCTCCCAAGAGAGATCAGGTGCACCTTCCTGGGCTCTCGCAGCTCCCCAGTATGCCTCTATCATCCCACTTACTACCCTGGATCATCACCTCACTTTCCTGGGAAGGCTGCAGGCTTCCTGGGGCCAGGTCCTCTCACCTACCACAGCCGTGCTCAATGGACCTTTGCAGAAGTAGAGACTGTTTTGCCCACTGAATATCCCCAGGTCTTAGCACAAAGCAGATGCTCAGCTAACTGCTTGCCCAGGCAATGAATGCACTGAAAGCCCATGTTCTCTTCACTACGCCACATTGCCTCCCAGACTGAAAGTTAGGAGGCTGATTTGTGCCCATTTTTGTCACTCACCACTGGTGAGACCTTTGGCAAAAGCCCCTTCTCTCTCTGTGGCTGTCAGGCTCCTCATCTTTAAGATGAAGGCATACATGTTCCTACGGTGTCTCAGACTTCACCATGAAAATGAAGAGTGTGGTTTTCTCTGTCCGGGCCAACCAGGATGGTCACCAAGATTTCCTCACATCTGTCTCTGGTTCGTGTCTTTTTTCCCTACATACCTCAAACACTTGATTTCAGGCAGATTTCATGCAGCTAAGAAGTCTGGTACCTGGCCACCCAGGTTCAAATCCCAGCTCTTAACCATTTAGTAGCCGGTGATCTTGACCAAGGTCCTTGACGTCTTTGTCCCTTTGGGATGAGAATGCTACCTAGCTCATAGGATGGCTATGAGGATCCAAGTCAAGCCGTGGGAAGTGTTTTATAAGTGCACCAGGCTTGTGTTGGCACTTATTACTATTCAGTGCCACTTAGCTTACCTCTCCTACTGGTTATTTTTCAGGTGTTTTTTTTAATTGAGATGTAAATGACATATAATATTATTAGTTTCAGGTGTACAACATAATGATTCGATATTTGCAAATATTATGAAATGATTACCACAATAAGTATAGTTATGGTGGTATAAGTATACCACCATAAAGTTACAAACTTTTTTTCTTGTGATGAGAACTTTTAAAATGTATTCTCTTAGCAACTTTTGAGTATGCAATACAGTATTATTAACTATAGTCCCCATGCTGTACATTGTCTCCATGACTTTTTTATTTTATAACTGGAAGTCTGTACCTTTTGGCCACCTTCACCCATTTCACTCACCACCCCTCCACCCCACGCCAGCTTCTTATCATAAATGGGTAGCATAAATGCATGAGACAACTTGATCTCGTCCAGGTCCCTTTCTTATCCAACTCTAATTCCGTCTTCCCGCGCTTCTTTTCCCCTTGGTGCTTGGCCCTCTTTGGAAACAGGTGCCTACCATGGTGCCCAGTGCGGGGCCCCATCACTCAGGAGCCTCTGGAAGCAGTGCTCAGTAAACCCTATCCTGTCCTGGGCACATGCATCACCAAGCAGGCAATGAACGTCCTCCAGCCACCTGGATCTGGTAGGGCCTGGCCCCTCAGGGGGCATCTGGGATGGGGGTGAGTAGACTTAAGAAGGGGAGAGACTTAAGAGGTGCCTGGAGGGGGCAGGGGCAGGAAGAGGCTGGAGGGCAGAAGATGGGCCCTCACGTCAGTCCCGTGGGACGTTGGGAAAGGGGTCGCCATAAGGCAGTTCAGAGGCCTGGGCCTTAATGCAGGTTCAGGGCAGGTTTACTTTGGAGACAAAAGCCAGAGCAGATCTAGACTGGGAGTCAGGAGACCTGAAGTCTATTCCCAGGTGTTCTACCTTCATTCCCTGTGATTGGCATGAGTGGCTCTATTTCTCCAAGTTTCCAATTTTCTCATTAGTCATAGGCAATCATCTCCTTGCAGTCCCCCACAGCTCTGGGTCTGCGTATTTGGGGGATCTGCCAAGTTTTCCATGAGTATTTTAAACTAGTGTTTTCATTCAGTGATAACGGAAAAAAAAACAAAAAACAGATAAACCTATTGTGAGTCTCCTTATAAATAGTGCTGACACATGCTTGTGGTTCCCACAACCTCAGTGCCAGCATTTGTATTTTCCTAACTACTTGTTTGACACCAGGCTACACTACTTTCTTTGTCCTGGCCTAATAAAGAAAGAACAGAAACACACTACCCAGGTGAAGGATACGCTAGACCCAAATAAAGGCCAGGAGGTTGTTACCGCTCGTCAAACAGGGAAATTTTGGCTGGTGAATCAAGTCATCACTTGGAACAGGGTGACGGGTTTCACAAGCACTGCCAGACAAACTCACAGCCACCCCGGAACAGCGCCTCAGCTCCAGCAAAATGAGAGCCCGTAGTTACTCTTTTCACTAGAATTGAACTGATTTCAGTTTGATTTGTACTTAATCTGGAAACTTCTTTTGGTTTTATTGCCTATAGGTGGCATAAGCAAGAGGAATTTACATTAGTTTTTGTCCTTGTATGTAAGGAATATAAGAAGACAATTTAAGACACACTGTTGGAATATTTTTCCCTTTAAGAAGAATGTGTACATTGTTCAAGTTTGAGCAACACTGCACTAGAGGATTTCCTAACGTCCCTTCAAGATCCAACATGCACTTTAAAGCTCTGGTTTAAACACTTCGGGCATGTTCTGAAATCTCAACAGTCCTTGCCTTCGTGCCCCATGGCACTTAGGACAAAATTCCAGGTTTTCAACATGCCCTGCAGTATCTGTCCTGGACACCCTCACCCCTCAGCCAGCACGTCGCTGGGTTGCTGCAGAATCACTTGCCCAGAAACTGCTTCCCGTGCTCACCAGACAAGAGCAGGCCTATCCTCTACTGGACATACCCTGCCTGGCACAGAGGAGGCACTCAGCCAGCCCACTGACAGTGGTTCTTATCCACTGAAGCCTCTAAGTCGTCCCCTCCCCACACGCCCAGTCAGTTGCCCTCACAGCTCCTGGAATATGGGACCAACAGGGAAAGTTGTACTCTGGGGCCCAAGAAGTCTCTCAAAGTCCATGACCACAGTAGGAGCTGAACAAGGCTCCCAGTGAACTCTAGAGTACCTGCTCTGTGACTCTGGATGGCTTAGCTAACCTCTCTGAGACTCAGTGTCACTGTTTATAAAATGGGGAGAGTATTACCTACCTGTAGCAAGCTGAAGAACAGTCCCCACAACATGTCTATGCTCTAATCCCTAAACCTATGAGTATGTTACCTTATGGCAGAAAGGACTCTGTAGATGTGATTAAATTACAGATTTTAAGATAGGGTGATTATCCTGGATTGTCAGGTGGGCCCCATGTAAACACAAGGGTCCTTTTAAGAGGGAGGTAGTCGAATTAGTCAGACAAGGCAGTGGGGTGACAGAATCAGAAGCTGGAATGATGTGCTTTAAAGATGGGGCCCCTAAAAGCTGGACAAAGCAAGGAAATAAATTGTCTCCTAGGCTCCAAAAGGCATGTAGCCCTGCCAACACCTTGATTTTAGGACTTCTGGCCTCCAGACTTATAAGATAAATCCATGCTGTGTTAAACACAATGTTTGTGGCAATTTGTATATTACAGCAATAGGAAACTAATACATTGGAAGGGTTAAATCTGTTGACATGTAAACATTGACGAGCACCTGACACCTAGTTAAGTGCTCAAAAATGTTGGCTGCTATGATAATTATTTTTGCTGAATTCTCCATGTGGCTGCCAAAGTGATCTTTCTAAAGCGTATATCTTATCACAAAATCCTTATTTAAAAGCTTCCAGGGCTCCCCATGGCACAAAATGGAAACCCCCTCGGCACCTTCTCACCTCTCCGGCCTCCCCATATTGCCCCCTACAACCACCACCTGCCCCAATCATCTAGAACCACAACTTCTCTATTTACTGTCTGGCCTCCCCGCTGCAGGTGACTCCATGGGGAGAGGGCTCTGTCTTATTGGCCTCAGCACTCAGAAGAGGCCCTGGCACACACCGGGCCCTCAGTACATCGCTGTCCAACACAAATGAACTGCACCCTGTATCAGACGGCACCCTCAGCTTGTATCCACCTCAGGCCTCTCAGGACTAGACTCCTTACCCCCTCAGACATTGCCCTGAGTGCCCATCTGATGGCATCATTCCTCTGCTGAAAACCCTCTCACTGCTTCCTATGCTATTTAGGATAAAAGCCAAGCCTCGAGGACTCCTGGCTCCTTCTGGATCTCCATTCTCATTCTAACTACTTGGAAATTCTCTTGGGGCCCAGAAAGTCAGGCTTCCCTGCTTCCCAACACTTATATATGCTGCTGTCCCAGCCTGAAATGCCCTCCCTCACCCCCTTCACCTGGCCAACATCTCCTCATCCCTCCGGTCTCTGCTGGAAGCTCCTTGAAGGTATAAAATACTGTTTATCTCGTGCAGTTTGTCCAGGGCTTAGCAGTACAAAGCATCTGCTACATACACAGAAAGTTGTCATATGCCCTTCCTGGCACCTGGCTCACTGCTCTTGAACCCTGGCTTCGCCCAGACCTGGAGGTTCTGCCTCCATCCTCTTGGCCTTGACCCCTGAACCCCTTCTTGATCTGTACCTCGGCCAGTCCCAGAGTGACCAGTCATGACTTGATCTATGGCACCCCTCTACCTCGAGCCTAGCCCCCAGAATGCCCAGCACTGACATTAGTGGCCCCAAATCAGGACCTGGCCCTTCTGCCAGTGGCAACGGGAAGAAGCACTGTTGTGACATACTGTTAAGTAAATAAGGTGACGGGAGTTAAGGGTTATCCCTTTGGCAAGTTACATTAGTGTTCAAACATGCATACGGATGACATTCCCCTTCACTTGAACTTTGTCAAAAATGTTTATGGCACTGTAATCGACTTTTGATATTTCTTAAGAAATTCATTCAAACAAACACACTAAAACAGTGTCTGAAGACCAGGCATGGGGGGGGGGGTTCTTCCAGCATCTCCTTTCCATCCGCTCAGCTTCCTTCCAGCTAACAGATGGTCTCCAAACTGAGGATCGGACTCATGTTTAGTAGGTGATGAAATAACGTTTCACACCTTTGCCATTTTAAAATAAAAAAACAAACATACAACAACAACAAAAAAAAACTCCAGAGTGCAATAGACATTGTCATAGTCACAGAACTTTTGTCTGCACGGATACACACATGAGTGTTCTGGATCACAATGGCTAAGGTCAAAAAAAAAAAATGTTAACACTGTGGAGTTGGGGGCCGGCCGAGTGGCGCGGTGGTTAAGAGCTGGCTTAGCAAGCCAGCAGCCCGGGTTCGGATCCCACATATGAGGGCGAGTGACACTGCACTCAAAAAAAAAAAAAAAAACCAAAGAAAAAATCCACACTGTGGAGTTGGCTAATTCTTATTTTCTGATCCTTTTCCCCCCAATTCTCCATGTTAGTTTTGCCCTGTACGGTGCTCCTTACTTTATTTACTGCTCCTGGAACTCTAGGTAGTGGGATGCTGTGAGAATGACCCAGCACAGGCCAGCTGGCCAGGGTCAGAGGCGTTCCCACCGCTCCACACTACACGGGCCACCTGGCGAAGCAAGTGAGTAGTTTGGGGGGATCCCAGTGCTCCATGTCCACGGCCAGGCCTTGGGCTCCTGCACTTCTGAGGGAGCCACGCTCCAGGCTTCCTGGGAGTCACCCACCCCTGTGCTTTTCAGAGAGGTACGGGCCCCCCACACACACACGGCTGGGAGAAAGGGTGCACGGCCTCGGCCCTGCAGGAGTGGGCGGGGCTGTCTGTGACAACGTGCCTGTAACCCCAATTCGCACACTTTCTGTTTACATCTTCTCCCATGTCGGGCCTCCCGCCCTCCATGAAGAAGGCAGCCTCTCTAGGTTACCCGGGTCACAGCGGTGGGGATCCCAGGGCGACGCCAGCAAGCTAGCAGCAGGGAGCGGGGCTGGGCACACTCAGCCCAACGGCGGGGTCCGGGGTGCCGGGCTCCCCTCCGGACTCGGCCCCCACGCGCGCCGGGCCCCCTCCTTCGCCCTGCCGCGCTCACCCGAAAGTCGTGCGCCGTGTCCTTCACGGGCTGCACGCGGTGCCCCTGATGCCGGGGGTCGGCCTGGCACGAGCAGCACAGCAGCTCCTTGTCGTCGAGGCAGAAAAAGTTGAACTGGCCGCCATGCAGGCGGCAGAGGCGCGCCGAGCGGTGGTCGGTCCACGGCGCGCCTTCGGCCTCCACGCGCAGCAGCTTCTCCACCAGGTTGTTGAGGGTGTGGTTGGTGCGCAGGTCGGCGGGGGCCGCGCGGTCCTTACACACCGGGCAGCTGGGCGCCACTTGCATCTCCCAGCAGCGAGTCACGCACCCGCGGCAGAAGTTGTGGCCGCAGCGCAGAGTCACGGCGTCGCTGAAGGGGTCGTAGCAGATGGCGCAGAGCAGCTCCTCCTTGAAGGAGCCGGAAGGGCCGGGGGGCTGAGTGGGGCTCGGCTCCATGGCAGCCGCCGCCAGCTCTAACGCCCGCAACTTTCGCTCTGGCCCCGCCTACCGGCCTCTCGGCGCCCCGCCCCTTCCCCCTCCGAGCGCGGAGCGACAGCTGCGCGGGCCAGTCGCGCAGGGCGCGCTCCGGAGGCTCCGCCCCACTTCCGGTCTACGCGGAAAACCCAGACAGAGCAGGGCGGGCCCCTGGGCTCAGTGGCGCCCTGCAGCCGGGGTGGCTGGCCAGGCGGGCTTAGTGAGGAAGAAACACCCCAGGCGTGCTGGAGGGCTTCCGTGTCACGGGAAACCGACTTCCGATTTGAAATGGGAAATGGAGACTAGGATGCTTTTCCTTAACCAACCCCCGTTATAGTACCCTTTCACAGATCTATGACCACTCTTGCATTCGTTTTCTTAATTTTGGCTTTCTTGTTCCTGCCCCGCGGAGTAAGAAGGAAAACAGGTTGAGGGAAGATCCGATCCTTGCCCCGTGGTGGCATCAGGGGTCAAGGTCACAATTTCCCAAAATCGATTGCCTCGTCAATAAAAGGACGACAATATCTCTGGGCTCCATGAGATGGTGAGGATGACAGTGAAGTAAACATGGGAAGTGCTCCTGGCATTAGGCAGGTCCTCGTTAACACAGAGATGAGGGAGCTCTGCCACGTTTAGCTCGGAGACCAGACTCTGATCCGGGCCGAGTTCCTGCCGAGCCCACCAGGCCCGCATCCCTGCAAACCCTGCCCCCGCCTTCGTTTCATCACTTCACAGCCTTCACTTACAGGATGCCTTTCCTCTGACACAGCTTCCATTCTGGGTACTGGTGGAAGACAATTTCCACGTCTCCTGTTTCTCTTTGGAGCGGAGGCATGGGCTGCCTCTTTTTGGGACTATCTTTCCAAGGACGTTTCTATGGTAAACAGCCGTGGAAGGCAGACATAACAGTCTGCCTCCAGAAAAAGGTCTGGCTAGCATACTCTCCATTATAAAAGATCCGGGTTGAGCCAGCGAGTGGTGCCGTGGTTAAGCACTGGCTTGGGAAGCCAGCGGCCCCGGTTCGGGTCCCACATATGAGGGCCAGTGACACAGCCCTCAAAAAAAAAAAAAAAAATAGAAGATTCGAGTTCCCTCAGCTTCAGGTCTTGAAGCTCTCTTACAATGCATTCTCCCGTGGCCATTATTAACATGGGCCTGAGGGACTTAAGTGTCAGAAAACTGACCCAAATGATGATAATCTGACAATTGCTGTTAGCAATAAACTGTCCTTTGTCTCTGGCCTAGGAGTCTCGTCTACCCACATTCATGAAACTGGGGCAGGCTAACTTGTTAGTTTGCAAGAAGCCTAAAAAACATCTCGGACCCTTTACAGTTCTTGACAATTTCCTTCCAGCCTTTCCCTCAGAACAGTCCTTTGCCCACGATGCCAAGCGATGAATACCACTAATTCGTATTGCCTTCTGAATTGTTTCTTGTATATGGTTCACGGCCCTCCTGTCGTCACCTGGGAGCTTTTAAAAGTCCAGATTCCTGGGCCCACTTTGACCTGCTCTGGGAGACAGGCCCAGAAATCTGTATTTTTATATGTTCCCCAGATGCTTCTCAGGGACACCAAAGTTCGAGATCCATTATTCTGTATCTACTCCACAAGTGGGTCTGAAATTATGGTTCCAAAATTCACCTTCAAGGCAATCTCTGAAAAGGCCAGAAGATGGAGCTAGTCACCCTACACTCCAGACACCTCACTGGAAAATCTTGTCTCTTGTCTCATTTTCTTTCCATTGTGTTCTCTTATTTATGTGTCCCAGTTGCTCTGTGGAATCTGTTTTGCTATCTATATGTTTCATTCTGTTCTTATAGGATTTTCCTTGTTTGTTTTGTTGTTGTTGTTTTTTTCTCAGACTCTTTGAGTGAGGCCACAAATCAAATCAAGGGTAAAGAATAGAAATTAAATGTATCTTTATTTTTAAGTAGAATACAAAGGTGAGCATTAAACCAGTAAGGTTGTCCAGTCTTTCTGGAAATCCTGAAAGGACTTGGCTGTATTCCAAGCTCCACCACCACTAGCTAGGGGCAGGACCTGGGCATAGTATTTCATTTTTCTGACTTCCTTTTCCTCAGCTTTAAAGGAAAGATTGAACCAAATGCTCCAAGTTCTTACCAGTTCAGACACTCTGAACTTTTTTTGTTCTATGCATAGTTTCGGTAAAGAGGATGACTAAGACACAGAGACCAGAAGGAGAAATCTGGGTGACTATAGCCAATCTGGCACCAATTTCTGTTTACTGTTTTAGTAGAAAGGACCGTCAGAGGACACTGCAATTCGGGTCCTCTGTATACCAGCTAAACTACTGCAAAAGTCTAGTGGCAGTTCTCACTGTCTCTAATTTGCCCCATCTCGTACCCCAGGTATCCTTGTTGGGCACTGCCACATTTTCAAACCCCCTGCTGTCACCATGTAAATTTGTGTAAGGAATGACAAGTATTTTTTAAATGTGTTAGGAAAAAAAAATTCCTAGGTGTAGAAAAAACTGCTCTTTTTTTTTCTTTTTAAAGCATTTGACTAGAAAGTAGCTACTGCAAGTAAAAGACAGAGATTGTTAGTTAGATTTTAAAAAAGCAAGACCCAACTGTAATGCTTCATAAAAGGAACCCACTTGAAATATAAGCATTTAAAGAAGTTAAAAGGAAAAGAAAAAGATACACCATGCTAACACAAATCAGAGAAAGCTGGGGTGGCTATATTAATACCAGACAAAGCAGGCTTCATATCACAGAATCTTGTAGGGGTAAGGAGGACAGCTGCTGAATACAATGGCTGCTGAATACAACGGCTGCAGAACTGGCAGTAGCAAGAACCATTTTTAGAAATAGGCAACCAGAGTTGCAGACATAATTGAGCTTGTTCAGCAGAGTTACTAAGGAAATCACGGTAGTCTGATGCTTAATGTGGGACACAGTGATGGCTTGGGCCTTCGCCGAGGCCTAAAACATGGGCAATAGGTGAGGAGGGCCCTGAGTTGGTTTGCATAATGCAGGGAGAACTTCCATAGGAAACTGCTAATGCAAGAGAATAGGAAAATACCTAGAGTGGTAAATAGCCTGCCTCTGGTGGCTTATTTCTAGAAATGGTTCTTGGGACTGCCAGCTCTGCAATTGTTGCATTCAGCAGCGGTCCCCCGTATCCCTACAAGAGTCTTTGATATAGAGTATGCTTTGTCTGATATTAATAACGGTCCTATTTGACAGCAGATTTATTTGATTCACAGGCTCCCTTTCTCCCCTCCCCCCCTTACTCCCATATCATTTATGATATTCTAAGCTGCAATTTTTAAAATGCAATGCAAAATGATTAACTGATAAGGGGATGGATTGTCTCACATAACAGAAAGCCTAGAGGCAAGAAGGCTATCCAACCCAGTGGCATTGAGACCCCAGATTCTTTAAATTTTTCGGTCTGCTTATAGCAGCCTTTTGGTTGGAAAATTACTGCAGCAGCTCCAGGCATCTTATTCTGATATGAACCAATGTCCAGAAATGGAATAGGGTCATTTCTCCCTAGTATGTCTCATTTTCAGAGCCAAGAAACCTTTTCTAAAGCCCTCCAGAAGACTTCCCCTCACACCTTATTGATCAGAATTGGGTCACATGCTTACCTCTAAATTCATCACAGGCAAGGGAAATGAGACCAATGTGATTGATGTGAGCCAAACTAGGATTTATCCGAGTCATGTGGTGGAGGGATGGTTACTAAGATACATTTGGGGCTTGGCTATTACGAAAGAGGGAAATCGCCATTAGGTAAGCAAATACTGGTTCAGGACAATTGCCAGAATTCTACCTTTGCTTTTTTCATTTTTAAAAATTTTCAATTGTGTTGACCATAACATAAAATTTACCACCCTAAACATTTTTAAGTGTACAGTTCAGTGGTGTTTATTATATTCCCATTGTCATGAATTTCCAGAACTTTTCATCTTGCAAAACTGAAACTCTGTACTCATTAAAAAAAGCCTGTCTTTTTCCTTCACCCAGCTCCTGGCAACCATTAGTCTACTTTCTGTCTCTATGTATTTAACTACTCTAGGTACCTCTTATAAGTGGAACATACAGCATTTGTCTTTTTTTTTTTTTTTTTTTTTGAGGGCAGTGTCACTGGCCCTCATAAGTGGGACCCGAGCTGGGGCCGCTGGCTTCCCAAGCCAGCGCTTAACCGCCGCGCCACTTGGCCGGCCCTAGCATTTGTCTTTTTATGACTGGTTTATTTCGCCTAACAGAATGTCTTCAAAGTTCATCCATGTTGTACAACGTGTTAGAGTTTCCTTCCCTGTTTAAAACAATAATAAACATATGTATATACCACATTTTTGTTTATCCATTTATCCATCAGTGGACACTTGGATTGCTTCCACCTCTTGGCTATTGTGAATAACGCTGCTATGAACATGGATATACAAATATCTCTTGGAAACCTTGGTTTCAATTCTTTTGCATTCCTTCGAGGTGTGATCAAAAAATATGATGAACGCTGCTGCTGAGTGCCATCCAATGGAAAGGCAGGGATCTTCAACATGGGAAGCGGCACGTTGAACCTTAGTAACAGTGTGTGACAAGTTTCAACTTGTTTGGTGCAGTCAGTCGGGTGTGAACTATGGATGAGAGAAGTGTGTTTTAAAGTGCTGTGAATCATCCTCCATCATGACAATGCTGTATGTCACACATCGCTTTTGGTATAATTTCTGTCAAATAAAAACATTACGTCTACGAGTCTGTTTACTTTGTTTTTTCAGGGTGAAATGCTCTAAAAATATCAACGAAGTCCAGCTGGTCGAAAGTATCATTTAACGCCCCTCTTTCTGTGTTGATTTTCTGTCTAAAGGGTCTGTCCATTGGTGAGTTGTACACCTGAAACTAATAAAAAAAAACAAAGAAAAAAAAACAAAACATTACAGTGTGTCCTCATCAACTGTATTCACCGGATCTGGCATTATACGACTTAATTCAGGACTTCAAGGCAGCCATGACAGTGCAACTAAAGACACTCACAAAAGAGGATGTCCAGAACTGCTTCAGAAAGTGGCAAGAACGATGGGATAGGTGTGTTTGAAGGGAGGGGGAGTTTTGAAGGGGATTAATGGCAATGTGTCTTTTACTGTAATAATTTTTAAAAATTTAAACATTCACTGTATTTTTTTTAATCATACCTCATCAATATCCAGAAGTGGAATCCCTGAATCACATGGTAATTATATTTTTACTTTTTTGAGGACCTGCCATAGTGTTTTTGCACAGTAGTTGCACCATCTTACAGTCCCACACAGTGCACAGAGGATTCTAATTTTTCCACAGCCTGGCCACTACTTGTTATTTTCTATTTCTTTTGATAGAAGCCATCCTAATGGGTGTGAGGAAATAGCTCCTTTGGTTTTTATTTGCATTTCCCTGATAATTAATGATGTTGAACCTCTTTTCCTATGTTTCTTGGTCATTTCGATATCATTTGTGGAGAAATGTCTATTCAAATCCTTCGCCCATTGTTGATTAGATTATTTTGTTGTTGTTGAGTTGCATGAGTTCTTTATATCTTCTGGATATTAGCCCCTTATCAGGTATATGATTGCAAATATTTTCTCCCATTCTGTAGGTTGCCTTTTTCACATTTTTGATTTTCATGCACAGAAATTTTTTATTTTGATGTGGTCCAATTTATCTATTTTCACTTTTGTTCCCTATGCTTTTAATGTCATATCCAAGAAAACATTGGTACATCCAATGTCATAAAGCTTTTCCTCATATTTTGTTCTATTTTAGTTTTAGGTCTTATGTATAGGTCTTCAATCCATTTTTTAAAGATTTTTATTAAAATATAGCTAACATAAAATATTATATTAGTTTCAGGTGTACACCATAGTTAATCAACATATATACCTAAAGAAATGATCACTATAAGTCCAGCAATCATCTGACACTATACTATGCTATCACATTATTATTGACTATCGTCCCCATGCTGTACAGTACAGCTCCATGACTTATTTGTTTTATACCTGGAAATTTGAACCTCTTATTCCCCATCACCTTCCCCCCCTTTTTAAATTTTTCACTTACAGATGACATTCAATATTATTTTATGTTAATTTCAGGTGTACAGTATAGTGATTAGACATTTATATAATTTAAGAAGCGATATCCCTGACTAGTACCCACCTGGCACTATACATAGTTATTACTATATTATTGACTGTATTCCCTATGCATTATATCCTCATGAGTATTTTGTAACTACCAATTTGTACTTCTTAATCCCTTCCCCTTTTTCACCCATACCCAACCCCCCTCCTTTCTGGTAACCATTGAAATGTTCTCTGTATCTATGAGTTTGTTTCTGTTTGTTTGTTTGTTTGTTTTGTTCTTTAGATTCCACATATAAGCAAAATCACATTGCATCTGTCTTTCTCTGTCTGGCACTCCATTCAGCACAATACCCTCCACATCCATCCATGCTGCCACAGATGGCAAGATCCCATTCCCTTCCATGGCCAAGCGATATTCCACTGTAGATCTGTACCACCTCCTATTTATCCACTCATCCATTGATGGATACCCAGGCTGCCTCCACATCTTGGCTATTGTAAACAATGCTGTAATGAACATATGGATGGACACATCCTCTCAAAGTAGCATTTTGGGCTTTTTTGGATAAATACCCAGAAGTGGAATTACTGGGTCTTTCTTTGTCACTTGTTATAGTCTTTGTTTTAAAGTCTATATTATCTGGTATAAGTATTGCTACCACAGCTTGTTTTGTTTCCATTTTCAGGAAATATCTTTTTTCCATCCCTATACTTTCAGTCTGTGTGTGGCTTTCAAGCTGAAGTGAGTCTCTTGTAGGCAGCATATGTAAGGGTCTTGTTTCCTTATCCACTTAGCCCACCATATCTTTTGATTGGAGCATTTAATATATTTACATTTAAAGTAATTTTTTTTTTTTTAGGATTTTATTAGGGAATTGGGGGAGGGGAACAGCGTGGGGGAACCAAGGAAGGGGAACAGACAAGTTGCTGTCCTTTTGTTCTTCAGTCTAGTTGTGGAGGACATTGCTTCACTGGCCCATGTTGGTATCATCATTGCGCTCTTCTCGGGTGAGGCAGATCAGTTACCAGCCTCTGGACTGCCGCTCACAGTGGCTCTTGGCAGCTCACACCGGCTACCAGCCACTTGCGCTGGCTGCCGGCTACTCACTGTAGCCTATGGCAGCTCACTGCAGCAGGGGCTGCAGCTATGCCATCCCGGGAACTCACAGCAGCCCAGCTACAGGTGGAGCTGTTGTTCACCATCTTAGCTGTAGAGGGCATTGTCACTGGCCCTCATATGTGGGATATGAACCAGGGCCTCTGGCGTCCCAAGCCAGCTCTTAACCAACACGCCACTTGGCCGGCCCTAAAGTAATTGTTGATAGATATGTAGTTACTGCCATCTTATGTTTATTTTATTTGTTTATTTATTTGTCTTAAAGAAGTCCCTGTAACATTCCTTGTAATGCCGGTTTGGTGGTGAGGAACTCCTTTAGCTTTTTCTTGTCTGGGAAACTCTTTATCTGTCCTTTGATTCTAATAGCTTTGCTGGGTGGAGTCATCTTGGTTGTAGGTCCTTTCTTTTTACCACTTTGAATATTTCCTGCCTGTCCCTTTTGGCCTGCAAAGTTTCGGTTGAGAAATCAGCTGACAGTCTTATGGGAGCTCCCTTGTATTCCTACTTTTCCCTTGCTGCCTTTAGATCCTTTCATTGTCTTTAACCCTTGGCATTTCAATTATGATGTGTCTTAGTGTGGACCTTTTTGGGTTCATCTTGTTTGGGACTCTGCTTGCTGGGCTTTGTATGTCTATGTCCTTCACTAGGTTAGAGAAGTTTTCAGTCATTATTTCTTCAAATAGGTTTTTCTATTCCTTGCTCTCTCTCTCTCTTCTCCATATGGTATCACTGTGATGTGAATATTGGTACCCTTAATGTTGTCACAGAGGCCCCTTAAACTCTCCTCATTTTTTTGGATTCTTTTTTGTTGTTGTTGTTCTGTTGGGTGTTTTCTGCTACCTTATCTTCTAAATCATTGATTTGATCCTCTGCTTCAGCTAATCTGTTGATTCCCTCTAATGTATTCAACATTTCAGTTATTGTATTTTTCATTTCTGGCTGTTTCTATTTTATATTTTCTATCTCCATTTTTATGTTTTCTATCTCTTTGTTGAAGTTCTCCCTGAGATCATTGAGCATCCTTATAACCAGTGTTTGGAACTCTGCATCTTGGAGATTGCTTGTCTCCATTTTGTTTAGTTCTTTTTCTGGAGCTTTTGTTCTGTTTTTTTTTGTTTTGTTTTTTTTTTTATTTTGTGACATGTTTTTTTGTCTCCCCATTTTGTCTGCCTCCCTATGGTTGTTTCTGTGTAGGGCTGTTATGCCTCCTGGTCTTAGTAGTGTGGCCTTATGTAGTAGGTGTCCTGTGGGAACCAGTGGTGCAGTCTCCCTTGTCACCAGAACCAGGTGCTCCAGGTGTGTCCCTTGTGTGTGCTGTGTGTGCCCTCCTGTTGTAGTTGAGGATTGAGTGCTGTTTGCACATCAATGGGAGGGATTAAACTCCATGCTGATTGGTTGTGAAGACTGGCTGTGACTACAGTGGAGGAGCTGTTGTGCAGGGGCTGACCCTACAGAACAAGGTTCACTTTAGCTGGGCTCTGGTGCTGCCCAGTCTTCCATTTGGGTGTATCATCCTTGGAGGTGGCCAGGTGATGCTCCAGCATAGTCCAAAGCTGTCCACTGGGCCTGCCAGCTCCAGGGCCTCCTGGATGGGGACCCCTACAGGCCAAGTTCAGCCACAGTCTGTGCCCTGCCCAGGGCTACCTGGCATGAGCCACAAAGCAATTCAGAGGTGGCCACTGCCCACACTGTGCTTGGAGGTCCCCTGAGAAGCCAAGCTGCGAATCAAGGCTGGCTGTTGCTGGTGCCAGGCTTAGGGGTCTTTAGCCAGAGGTACAGGACATGCTGAAGCCAGGTACTGCTTGTTGGTTTTGTGAACCTTTGAGAGATTTTAGGAGCATCTACAGCATGAGCCAAGGCAAGCCATTTATATGGAAAAGCCACTGGAAGCGGCTTGGGTGTGCTCAAAAGTTGGGTGGGGCATGATCTTAGGGAATCACTAGAGGGGGACAGATGAAAGGTATTAGCCAGTTGGACAGAGACTGAGATATGGTGTCTGCCTGCATCAGCCTGCATCAGCATGCATCAACAAAGAAACAGTGACTTCCACCTGCTCCTCCATCCAGGAAAAAACTGTCCCTCCAGCCCTTGCCATGAAATCAGCCTATTCAGTTACTCCTTGTAGGACCCTGGTACCTTTTGAACTGCTGTCCCAGGGCTGGAGCTCAAAGCAACTGAGTCCATCAGAGAGTAAGTCCTTGTGCAGTCCCTTTCAGAGGAGTGCCTGGGAGTGAAGCTGCCCTCCATCCCACTCAGCCACAATCTTTGCTGGTTTTCACAGCCAGAAGTTATGGGGACTTCTCTCCCCGGCACTGAAACCTTGGTCTGGGGAGGCAATGGGACCCCTCATCCTTCATGGTGGGGAATATCTGCAGCTGAGATATCCCTCCCAATTTTTAATGGTCACACGCAGGTGTGAGACCAGCCCGTTCCGTGTTTCTGCCCACCCTTGCCATTCCTGAGGTAGCTTCTTCTGTATGTCTGTAGTTGTAGGGCTTCAATTAAGCTAAACGTCAGGTGATTCTCAATGATTGTTGTTCTGTGATTTAGTTGTAACTGATGTGGTCCAGAGAGGAGGTGAGCACCGTGTTTACCTACTCTGCCATCTTGACCAGAAATCTTTTTGATCCATTTTGAATTAGTTTTTATATATGGTGTAATGTAAGCAAAGGGTCCAACTTGATTCTTTTGCATGTGGATATCCAGTTGTCCCTGCACCATTTGTGGACGGGACTGTCCTTTCCCCATTGAGTGGTCTTGACATTTTTGTTGAAGATTATTTCACCATATACACAGGATTTATTTCTGGTCTTTCTATTGTATTCCATCGGTCTATATGTCTGTCTTTATGCCAGTACCATACTGTTGGTGATAATTTTTGAAATCTGGAAGTGTGAGATCTTCAAGTTGGTTCTTTTTAAAGATTATTTTGGCAATTGGGGGTCCCTTAAAATTCCATATGAATTTTAGGATGGATTTTTTTTTTCTATTTCTGCATTAAATTCTGTTGAGATTTTCATAAAGATTGCATTAAACCTGTAGACCACTTTGGATAATATTGACATCTTCACAATATTATCTTCCAATCCATGAACACAGGATACCTTTTCATTTATTTGTGTCCTATAATTTTTTTCAGCAACGTTTTGTACTTTTCAGTGTACAAGTCTTCTTCCTCC
Source organism: Aselliscus stoliczkanus (assembly GCA_033961575.1). NCBI lineage: Eukaryota > Metazoa > Chordata > Mammalia > Chiroptera > Hipposideridae > Aselliscus > Aselliscus stoliczkanus. The sequence continues at coordinate 22,404,568 of CM066735.1, forward strand.
TTGGTTAAGTTCATGCCTAAGTATTTTATCCTTTTTGATTCTACCGTGAATGAAATTATCTTTTTAATTTCCTTTTCAGATACTGCATTGTCTGCTTAGCTTTTAACAAGAAAGATCTGGCTACATCGCCAAATTAAGCTTCCTCTCTCCTGCATGGCAGTAGACTTTTGAGCTGAATGGCAGCTGTTGTCCGTGGGGGGGATGTTTGTTCCCCAGTCTGCCCCGTCCCTACCCAGCCAGCTTCCCTCACCTTCCCTGCCTTGCCTCTGGAGGTGTCTGGGTGTTTGACCCCTTGTTTGGATGTCCTAGTGAAGGTTACTCACTGCGGCTCTTCTTTATGAAGCAGCTAGGATGGTAAAATACTCTGGCACAGAGAGGCAACTTAGCAAATGACAAAATGAAATCTAAGCTGATTTGCCATGTTCCTGAAATTGATCTTTAAGCACCCATTTATTTATTTATTGCAAACATTTTGAATAAATTTTTTTCTGAAATATAGTGTATGTTTTATTTTCCTAAAATACAGGATGCAGAACATAATTTAAACTTTTCTTCACAATTTCCAAAGTAGACAGGTGTGCTGCATACTAAACGGGTACCCTCAGGAGGTGACAAAGCATGTAGGATTGTTTGTCTCTGTCCTGTACATGGCCACAGAGGCCTGTGATATGAGGGTTCCTGCATTTGCCAGGCGTTTTTTTTTTTGTTTGTTTCTTTCTTTGTTTTTAAGAGGTTCTTCTTGCTACTAACAACGAATTTGCCTGTAGAAACCTGCCGTCACTTCTTAGTCGGTGCTTCCAGCATAGTGTGCGCTGAGAGCAGATAGCCACAGTTGATAGAAGGTTCATGCGGCTGCTCCATTGCTTCAGAGTTTAGCCACAGGCTGTGGGGCTCCCGGTGAGCTCACTCACAGGTGGGTGTAAGGGAAGCCGAGAAGGCCCGGGTCACAGACATCACGGGGCTGACTCAGAGTGGCCAGGGCAGCGGGCGGGCTCTGCTCCCATGCAGGCACTGCACAGAAGTGCTCTGCAGCCCACCAGGAGCTAGGCAGGGCCGGCAGCAGGGCCCGGGGCTGTGGAACGGCCTGGTCTCCGTGGCACTGAGGCTCTCTGTCTGTTGTTCGTTAACGGAAAAATAAAAACATTCTCCTGCCTTCGTCATCTGTCCTTCCTCTTTGAGTACCCAAATTAATTTCTGAAAGGATTTGATATGGTTTTATTTTTCCCAAGAAGATTCACTTTGGATTATGTCCAGGAATTTTTTTTTTTTTGTCTCTCTGTGGAAAGATTTTATTTATTTTAATTTTTTCACTATGAACATTTTCAAACACCATATTGGAGAGAACAGTACAATTAACCCCCACAAGCTTACATCAGTTGTCAACTTTGCTTTTTGTTTCACCTCCCCTCCACATGGTGGGGGGAAGGGGAACATGGAGTATTTTAAAACAATGAGTATTTTATAAAACAGGAGCACTTTTTTTTTTTAAGTTATAATAGGATATAATACCTTCCATTGACCATCAGCTATGAGCCATGGCACTAGTAAGGAAATTTACAAGTATTATTTCTTGTCCTACCAACAACACTGTAAAAGTAAATTATCCCCATCTTACAGATGTGGAAATTGAGGTTCTGCCTCAATTGTACATAAAAGAAAATAGGCTAAATGTTGATATATTAATTAGGATGAAATCTCAGCTATGGTAACAGAAAAGCCCCAAATGCAATTATCTGAACAATTTGTTTCTTTCTCTCCCATGTAAAATTTCAACTAGATCCGGGCCATTTGTAGGGCTAGCACTGTGGCGTGATGAAAGTAGAGACCCAGGCTTCATCTCTCATGTTGTTCAGCTATTCTCAACCCCACAGAGCAAGATGGCTGCTTGGGTTTCCATTATCAGGTGGAAAGGAAAAGGGAATAGTAGAGGGCATGCCCATTCCCTGGAAGGGCATGATCCTGAAGCTGCACATGTATCTTCTACTCATCAACCAGTGCCCAGAACTTAACCATACAGTCACACCTGCAAAGGAGACTGGGAAATGTAGTCTTATTTTGGGCAGCTAATGACCAACAGAAAATCAGGGATTCTATCGTAAGGTAAGAAAAGGGGACAACCAGGAGTGCTTTCATGGATAGAAGAAAAGGTTATTTTGAAGTCAAGGGCATGGTTTTGTTTTGTTTTGTTTTGTTTTAGCTGAGCCATTCTGCCACCTGTTGGCAGCTCAGTGGCTGCTCAGCTTGGGCTGGCAATGGAACCGACAACCCTGTTGCATAGAGCTCACACTCTTGAGTGAGCTCTTAACAAACTGAGCCGCTCGGCTGGCCCTCAAGGGCATGGTTTTAACTTCTTCATTTTGGCTCCAGTGGTGATCCATTTAGGAAACCTAATGGTACCTGGTTAAATTAGAGATGGGCATCTTTTGATGATGAGCACTTCAATTATTCAGTTCTTGTCCCATGAGTTTTTCTTTGCTCATTTTGTTGTTGTGGTTTAGAACCCTCACAACCATACCATTCTTTTTTTTTTTATTTTGAGGGCAGTGTGGTAACTGGCCCTCATATGTGGGACCCGAACTGGGGCCGCTGGCTTCCCAAACCAGCATTCAACCACTGCGCCACTCAGCCGGCCCCATACCATTCTTTTTAAATGAAATTTATTGTAATAGTAAATTTACAATGTGTGATTTAATTCCATTTTCCATAATGGAAAGACCCCAATTATATACCATCACAGCCCTGCCAATGATGGGTTTGGATTCAGCCCTACTCTTTACCTAAGCAGCGGTGGACAAATTATTTACTTTCTACAAGCCTCCTTCTTCCCCTCTACAGAATAAGAAAACTACTATCAACCTCAATTGTTGTGAAGATTAATTAGACGATGGATGAGAGTTCTTGGCCCACAGTGAACACTTGACAAATTGTATCTATGTCACATATATATATGCAATATCTCCTCACTAATCCTACCCTACTTAATTCCTATCATTTCTAAAAATAATCATTACAGCATTTTCAAACCTATCATTTAATTTGTACCCTGTGAAATAGGTAGAGCAGCTAGTACCTACTCTTCTACTCGCCTAGATTAGGAAGTACAGGCTCAGAGAGATGGATTCTCTTGTCCAAGGTCATGTCTTCCCTCTTGACTAGATCTTTCCCACGTGCAATGAAACCTGCTCTACTGGCTACCATCTGAAACAAATGACAAAACAGCCCTCTTTCAACCCACAACCCCCTCCACCTCCCCCATCTCTTGATTCCTCTTTCAGCGAAGCTTTTCAAACACTGTCAGCTCATGCTGTCTCCATGTCTTCGCTTCCAATTTACTCGACAGCCCACCCCATTTGACATTTGCCTCTTCACTAAATTTGCTCCTGGACAGAGCCTGGCCTGAGGGTCTCTGGCCCCCTTCCTCCCACCCCAGACCATCTCATCCACCTTTGTGGTTTCAGATGTCAACCCAGAAGTTCATGGCCAGCTCAGACCAGCTGGCTGCGCTCCAGTCACAACTACTGTTGGGGTGAGAGTGGGGGACAGGTTAGGAGGACATTTTTTCACAGGACTCTATTGTAAGAAAAGACACCATGAACCATAGTGGCAATAGGATTAGAAAGAGAAGGATGAGTCAGAAAGGTGCTGGGAAGGATTCCCAGGACTTGAAGATTGAATGGCTAGGGGATCATGAAAGAGAAGGGAGAGTCAAAGGAGACTCCAAGATGTGAACATTGGCTGCCTGGGGAAGGCTGGAAGGGGATCTGTTTAGGGAGCAATATCATGCACAGCAGAAGGCCTGAATCTGGGGTAAGGGTGGCACATCTGCATGGGAAAGTCAGCCTTTTTCCTTCCAGTCTTCTCCTCCTGCTGAACCAGCCAGGCAGCCCTTGCCCACCTCCATCCAGGGCCTTCCACAGTGACACTGCCTCTGCCTGAGACATAGAAGGAAACTATTTTTGCTTCTCTACTGGGGTATGTCACTATCCCAATCCACAATGAGCCAAGGGTAGAAGGTTTTCAGAGCATTTGTAGAGAATCCCAGGCTCCTGGGGGCGTTTCTGACAGGTTTTTTTAAAAAGTAGGTAACAGGCAGACATGTGTGGCACTGTCACTTTAGCTCCTATACCAGACAAAATGTAAGGTGACCTGAAGATGGAGTCGGCTCCCGCAGGCAGCTTCTCAAGATTTCTTTCATAAATAAAATCTATGATTCTACAATTCTAGGAGCTAGGTTTTGGAGCTTTAAAAAAAATTCGCTGAAGATTTCAACAACCTCTGACAATTCTGAATATCTGAAAACTGTTCTTTCTTGAATCAGGGCCAAATGAGGTTGTATTTAATAGATTTGGCCACAAGGGGGCAGCACACACAAACTCACCTTTTCTTAAACGAGTGTGGCTTCGCTTTGCGATTTTGGTTAGTTCCCACTGCTACGACCCTACTAGTACAGACCCTGAACAATTCCTGCCGGCGTCTAGCCTCCTCAACACTCACCGTCATCACCTCATTCCGCGCACAAGAATAGGGAAGGGCCACCCACTTTTCTGAAGCCCTCTGATAATTCCCTTGCAGTGTGGTCCGTTAGCACACAGAAAGGGTTTTTTCCACACTTTCCCCTGCTCACTCCAGTTTACCCTGTCTGACTTGCCTTGTCTCCCCAAGCACTAGCCAGGGTCTCCCTGGACACCTCCCTGGCCGCTTTCTGACTGTTATGCAGCCACCAGCATTACCTCCAAGATTCCAAGAGAGTGCTGGGAACACAACAGACTGGTCAACAAGCGGGGAGGTCCAGCAGTGGTGGCTTATGAGCTCCCATCAGATGGCTTGTAAATTGCCTTGCTGGCACAAAATTCTGATGTTTTAGTAGACCTGGAGTGGCATTCAGGTATGTGCATTTTAAAAGCTACAGGGAGTCCACCGATCATGCTTTGAGAAACTGATTTTTTTTTTTTTTGGCTTTGTGGCCATGGATGTTTATTCATCTAAGTCTCCATTTTTCTTTGCAGAAAATGGGAAGAATTAAATGAAATCATGTAAATCGAGTGAGTCCTTAGCACAGTGGTTGGCATTTAGACATGCTCACCAAAGGTTGGCATTTCCTACTGTTTTCCTGGGGTGGCTGATCCACTGAATTTGGAGGTTGGGGTCAGGAAATGTTGGGGGCTGTTGTGTATGCCAGGGGCACCCTCCTCAGAGCTGATCTCATGAAGAACTCCGAGACCCCAATCCTTCACAGGACACAGAATGAAGAAGTTTGGGGCTGGGACTCTGGGGAGAAGCTTTGAGGATGGGTGTGTGTTGGGGGGACACTGAATACACACTAGCTTTTTTACCTTATGCTAAGTCCAGTCCACCTCCTCCTACTCAGGAGAAAGTGTGGAATCTTTCTAGTGATAGGGGGAAAAGAGTTGCTAAGTGTCCTTAAGTCACTGCCTCGAATCTCATCACTCAATGGCCTGAGAAAAGAGGTGAAGCAGCCTCTTTGTTTGGGGAGCAAAGTGGGACGATGTGTAGCTGGCTGGGGAAAGGCTGCCTGGTTCCGATGACTGTTCTCGTGCCACCCTCTGGTCCTGCCCTATCACTGCACAGGGCTCTGGTCCGTGGTGTTCAGTTCTGCCAAAGCCCCTGGTGATATTCACCTGATCTCCAGTGTTCTAAAAGAGGCTGAGCCCTTAAGACAGGGAGAAATGGGAAAGGACCCAGGTGCTGAGAGAATAGGAGGCAGGTGCGGTCTCCTGCTCTGAAACAGGGAGTCTAGAGAGGAAACAGCAACCTCTAAATGTGCCCTCCAAGAGTCTACAGGTAGAGTGGAAGGAGGAGGGAGAAGGGGTAGGAATTGGGGGTCGACTGCTCACAGGGAGCACATAACCGCAGGAGACCCCAGCTAGGGTCGGGGGATGGCAGAGATGGCCCCCAGGTGTGCACGTGCAGCTCAGGGAATCGGAGGCTGCGTCTATTTCAGAGTTTATGGTAAGAGGCTGGAGCAGGCACACACTCAGCACCACACACTCAGCACCCCACCCTTTAAGGAAGTGGGGAGGAGAGCAGCAGGGGTGTGGTTAAGTAGGAGGAGGGAAGGGGAAAACACAAACCTGTCAGCCCTCTTACTCAGCGGCCGTCTTCGGAGCTGCCGTGAGCCCCTTACCTGCCACAGCCCGGGCTCACCTGTACCTGCCAGCCCCCTGCCTCACCTGGCCCAGCAGAGAGCCGCCGCCGGATCGGCGCTGCCTTCCGTGTGAGTTCCCTCCCGCGATCCGGGCTGAGCACCAGCCAGAAGTTGGCGGCTGGACGATGTGGAAGGGGTGGCGGGGGGGGGGGGGTGCTCCGGAGATTGTGGTACCGGGATGGGACCCGAGTTCCTGCTAAAGCAGCCTCGGACCCAGCAGGCGGGGCTTCCTAGCCTTCCACTGGGGGAGAGGGAGTCGATTTTTGGAGGTAATTTGAGACTAAAGGATGTTTCTCCCTCATGGTCCTCTTAACATACTCTGACTGGGGAGGCTGGAGGCAATGATGAGAAAGCACAGAGAGGCAGCTTGCCTCTAAAGGCCAGACAGCAGAGAGCAACAAGGAACCCACTTCAGCTCCTGCCTTTGAGCAGCTCCTGAGCCCTGCTGTCTCTCTGTTCCTCATGCCCTTCACACCCCATCCTGGTCGCACGCCCATGTGCAGCCAGCCCACTGTGCCTGCATCCACTTCTTGCCCCCAGAGAGGGTATCTTCTGAATCTAGCCCTGATTGGAAGCTCGCAGGGGTCTGCAAGGGAAGTAAAGGCAGAGCAGAGCTGGTGTGTGTGTGTGTGTGTGTGTGTGTGTGTGTGTGTGTGTGTGTGTGTGTTGTACTGTGTGTGTTGTACAGACTGAAGTTAACGCTTGCCACCGCCACACTGGTCCTTTGTGAAACTACTTTCTGAATGCTGCTAAAGGGTTAAGTTCTGTGCTGCCTTCTCCTCCTGTCAGGCTGTGCGTGGGCAAAGCCTGGGGTGGTGAACAGGGAACATATGGGTGATGTTCTGAGCCCACCGAGCCCCACCACCTGCCCTAACCCTCAGCCATCTGACACCAGCATCTCCCCACACTCCAAACTTGGAGCTCAGTCCAATGAGACTCCTTTCAGGGGGCCAAGGGGAGAAGGAGAGTGGAAGTTTGGACACAAAGGGGGCTTTTGCAGGAGTATTAGTAGCCCAGAGGAGGAGGAGCTTTCCGTGACCTGTAGCTTGCCTTGAGCTGACAGGGGCAGTTGGTATGGCATGATCAGGTGAGGGGCCTGAGAAGGCCTCCCCGCCCCCACGTGTGGCTGCTCTCTCCTCACCTGAGTCCAGGCCAAGACATGCTGTTATGGACCTCAGCCCAGACTTTCTCAACTCCTCTGCTGGGGGCGTGGGGGTGGGGAAAGGGGGCGAGATGAGGCAGATGAAAAAGTGAGTCACGTGGAAGGAGGAAGGAAGTCATCATATTCAAGAGGCCTAGCTCTGGCAGGACATTCTGCATTCATTCATTCATTCCATAAGCATTTACTGACTTCCTACCTGAGAGGTGCTGAATGTCAGGAGACAACAGTGTATGTGACCCGGCGTCTGCTCCCCAGAGCAGTGCAGAGAGTGATGGGAGCCTCGATGGGAATGAGCAGGGTGTTAACTAGCCCAGTGCTGGAGGCTTGTGGGAGGAGATGGTCAGGGCTGCATCTGGGAAGGGCTTCTGGCAGAGGTGACTCCAAGTAGAGACTTGAAGGGTCCATAGGAATTAGCCAGTGAAGGGGGGCGGGGAGTACAGCACAGAGCACAGCAAGTGCCAAGGCCCGAGGCCAGATGCAGCATGAGGCATCCTGGAAACTGAAAGTATCTCAGTGTTCAGAGCATGGAGAATGCAGAGGTGAGGTGAAGCAGGAGAGGTACGTGGAGAGGGTTCTAGGAGGGCCTGCTGAGGCTGCCATGGCAACCCCTGTTGAAGCAACACTTGGGATCTGGAGCCAGGCGTGAGACTTCCCAGCATGCTTCCCACTCTAGGATAGGGCTGCCAGATTTCACAAGTAAAAATACAGGTCACTCAGAGTTGAATTTCAGATAAGCAATGAATATTTTTCAAGAATAAAAAATACGTCCCGTGCAGTATTTGGGATGTACTTATACTTAGACATTATTCATTGTTTATCTGAAACTCAAGTTGACCTAGGAGACTGATATTTTATTTGGCAACTCTCCCCTAGGAGAAAGCTGAGGTTGCTACTATGCTGGGAAGTGAAGGATGGGTAGTGCCCAGGGGCCATGAGAATGTCTCAGGACAGATTTCACTTGTAACCAGTCCTTCTGGATTCCAGTTTGGGGCTCCTCCACTGATTGACAATGCTATTTCTTAAAAACAACAACAATAACAAAAAACCCATGCAGTATCAATTCCTTGGTCAGCTTGTTCACCTACTAAAATCAGGCTTGTATTGGACCTGGCCACTTGCCCACAGTGAGTCCTCACATACACCATTTAGCTTTTCTGAGCCCCAGAATCTCATTTCTGAAATGAGGACAAGGGTCATTGGGAGGATCTGTGATAATGTATGTAAATCACCTAATGAATGCAAAAGAAAAAATGGTACATATTAATTTCTGTAACACCTTCTCAGTGTCATCACCCAAGTAGCATCCACAAAGTGCCTGGGGCTCATTTATTTCCATTTATGGTTATGGAACACTCAGAGGTCCCAGGGGAAATAATGTGGTGGGGGTCCTGCTTCTAGTGAGAGTGTGAGGTTAGCTTCTGAGCAGAGAGGGGGAGCCTGAATCACTTTTTCATCCCTTCCCTGATGACCTGCTGCCCTGAGAGGAGATACTCACCCCTCCCAATGGAGGACAGTGGATGGGGGAGAAGGAGTGGCTCAGAATAGAATTAGCTGAAGAGAAACGTGAATGAGTTGAAAGAGAATCCATATAAAATACCTAGCACAGCACCCGACACAGACAAATCCTCATAAAATTTGGCCGTCATTATTCCCATTTTGTATAATGAGGATCTTACTAGAAAAATAGAGGTCAGGGCTAGATGAAGTAAGGGTACCATGTGAACCATGTTTTGACTTTAATGGGAGCATTCGTCAGAGGAAGTTGGGGACCTCCTCAAAGGGAACCTGAGGGAGTTAAGAATTTTGTAAGAGAAAGAGGAAATGGAAAGTGTGTTTCCCTTGTGGTAACCTCTGGGTTAAAAATGGCCCCTCTTTCCCATGGCTAATTCTCCCCATACACCCTAACTGTTTTGTTCCTAGCTCTTTAGAGCAGCACTTGCCAAGCGCTGTTTAGAGAACAGTGTTCTATGCCATGAGATAGTTATAGGTGTTCCATTGATGAAACATTCAAATGAGCCTACTCAGAGATGCGTCATGCATATTTGCACAGTCAAGTTTATGATAAGTCCTGCAAAAAAGACGTCTGTATCACTGGGCTTACTAGCATTCTCTAAATTTGACTCTACAACCCTTTCAGAGGCATGGTGTGGGGGTGCCTATTACCGCATCAAGGATGATAATATCCCATATCTTGTCAGTGTTAATGGGGATGCAGCTCTGGGACCAGGCACGACTTGCAGGAGACATTATTCATCCCATAACTCTAGCCAGGATTGGACCAAGATTCAGCAATGTCCAACTTACAGAAGATCTTCCGGGATTGAGCGCAGAAGTACCACTGTCCGAACCTCACACATCCCTCACAGACACACACCCCTACTTCCGTCAGCCTAAATCTTCCTTACATGGATTTCCCATTATTCAGAAGCCTCTGGGAAAAGTAGGTCTCTTACCACGTAGCCTTCCATGCTGACACCAGCAGCTTTGCATGTCCTGCATACTTCTAAGACAACTACAATTAATGGGGAGGTGGGAGAAGGGAGGGGACATACCTGGAGTGGACCCTGAATCGTAGGTCTCTTGGTCCCGGTATCCTCCCTGTCTAGGAGTCATGGGTTTTAGATGAATGGGGCTGCGAGGTTGGTTGGAGCACAGATGCACAGCTGCTGGCATGCTTGAGGCTGAAAGTGTGGTAATTCAGAGGCGTTCTTGCTGGCTCAGTGATCAAGAGTTTCTCTTAGACTCTGCATCAGTTCTAAGGTAAAGAGGGAGGAGCAGCTATTATAGAGTGATGACAGTCTCTGCAGCAGGAACATGGTCGGTGGTCTGGTGGTTTGGTGCCCAGGCTTGGTCAGTCATCTGGATTCCGACTCCAGCTCTGGGACTCATTATGTGACCTTGGGCAAGTCACTGAGCTTGTCTTCCTCATCTGCAAGACAGAGGTGTTAAAAGGGCTTTGCATGAAGGTGGAGTAGGGATGTATACCAGGAGTCGTACTCAAAATACTGACAGCCGCTAAAGCAGGGACAGTGATCTAACGGAACTGACACTAGCCATTGCCCTGACAGGATCAGCAAGGCCTCTGGGGGTCCCAGGCAGCTGGAGGTAGAGGCGGCAGGGAGTCAGGGGGTTGGGGTGTCAGACGTACCAACGCATATAGACTATTTCAATATTTTCACATCCCAGATGTCCGTATGCACCCACCAACTTAATAATAGCCTTGACTGTGCATAAAACAGGCATCACGCAGTAGGCATTCAATAAGCGTTAGCTCTTTTTTTCATTATATCTTTATACTTATGGTTAATCTGAGCTGATGCGGAAGCACCTTTTTTTCCCTCCTGAGGACAAAGAGCATCTTTGAGGAGCAGGTTTCTCATGAGTACTGTCTCACGGACATGCATCAGGTAGACAACTGTATTTGTTCCTTGCTCCCCCTCCCCCGCCCCCATTCACTGTTGTAATGAACAGCCAGGCCTAATTAGCTCTTTAGCCAGAGAAGAAACTTTCTCTGACTGCCCATCAAATAGGGGAGTTCTCATGGTCATTTAAAGTGCTGAGAGGGCTGATGGGCGGGAGAAAACGGTGGCTTCACTTTCTGGGGTTCTCAGCACCGTGTGCAAAGCTCTGAGCTGTGTGTGGGGGTGGGGGTGGGGAGGGGGCAGCTTTTTGAGTCACTGCTGTTTCCCAAGGCATAATTATTACTCACGGTGACAGTTTGATTAAGAGAACAGACTGGAGATGGCATGTTCCCATGCACTTTTTACCTAGACAACACGAGTAGGGAGATAAGACTGCAAGATTTTGTCTTCAAGGACCCTTCAAGTAGGCTGTGGGTGGGCAGCAGGAATGGGCACTCCTCTGGTTTTTGTGGGTGTCCCCCGGCACCAAGGCACCTGCTGCACTTAACAAGCCAGTCAATGTGATTAGAACTAAGACCAACCAATACCGGCAGAAGCTTGAGCCCTCCCCTTTTCCATCTTGGCTAACGTTTTCCTCCTTTCCAGCCCCCTTCTTCCCTTTTCTGTTCTGAAATCCACCTACACAGAATCTGGCAACATTACTCCCTGGAGAGGGGGACTCAGAGGGATGCCCAGTGTTTAGACCGTGAGACTGGCTTTAATTCTTGTCTCATGGACTTGTCTCCCTTTCAATCAGGCCAATTCTCACAACAACCCTGAGTGGGCCAGGACCATAGTCCCCGCTTTTTCATGCCCCTTTAATCTCTGAGGCTCTTCTTCCTGACTTTCTCAGACACCCCCCACCCCAGCTGTTGCAGTCCCACTGGACACACCCTTGGGGCGCAGGAGGCTCCTGGCAGGTCCGCTGGGAATTCTGCCCTGAGTGTGGACTTCGCTCTTCTCTGGGGTTCCTTTTCCCACCTGGTCCCTCCTCTGGTCCTGGCCACTTGGAGCTTCACATCTTTTCCTGGTTTCTAAATGAATGCACTTTGTCCCGCGCACCCCCTTCTCCCCTCCCCCCCCCCACTTCCTCCCTAACCTCAAGCATGTGTCTGTTCTCTGGAGCATTTGGAGTGAAAGCTCAGCTCCTCTCCGTTCAGCTCAGGTTAACACTCTCCCCACCCCCAGCTGCTGCTCCAGGCTGGTTACAAGAGATTAAGGCTCTCTCACCAGCATCCGGTTACAGTTGGTTAGGTTGGTTATGGTTCCCCAGTACCCAGCTCAAGGCAGGCAGCAGACTGTCGCTCAGGCAGTTTGTCAGCCTGGGACAGGGGGAAGGGGGTGGAAAGGCAGCCTGGGGTCAGGAGATATGGCTCTAGCTGTGTGCCTTTGGGTAGGTCCCTTCGCTCTTCCAAACCTCACTTTCTCATTTGAAAGTCAAGAAATGGTACTGCATCCCTCATAGGGGCACTGAGAGAAATAGTTGACTTGTGTGAAAATGCCCCATAAAACACCACCAGGCACTCTCCCTAAAAAGATGAGTTTTGGGTCAGGAAGATGTGGGTTTGAGTCTCGACTCTCACTTTCTGCCTGTGGGGCCTTGCCAAGTTATGTCACCCCTCCAAGCCTTGGTTTCCTCATTCCTTACTCTAGGCATTTGTTTCACATTTTTCCTCTTCTTCACCCCTGTCACTGTCAGGGTATAATTTCCTTTCCCCACATTCGAGGGACTGTGTCTGTCTTCCATGAGTTTACAGTCTGGTAGGGGAGGTAATACATAAAGATAAATAACTGTTAGACAAGCTGGGGACTTAAGGTGCCATAAAAGAGGCACCGATGAAGTGCTGTGACGTCAAAGGATGGAGAGATTATTTCTGTCTGGGGACTCTGGGAATGCTTCCTGGAGGAAGAAGCATTTGGAAAAGCTCTGAAAGGATGCGTAGGGTATGGGTGGTTGTCAAAGAATAATGTAAATAAAGACAGGGTTGTGTGGGGGGAGGCATGGTTCCAATGACTCATTTTGGGTGGAGCCAAGGGTATCGAAGGGCATAAAGATAAGGTATAAGTGCAGCAGTAAAATAAACTTGAACATGACAACTAAAGAGATCGGACATTATTCTGAAGGCTGTAGGGAGCTGTTGGACTTTACTCTGAAGACTTCAGGGTGCTGTTGAGATGTTGACTTAGGTGAAGAAGCCACAATCAGATTTGGACAGCAGCATAAAGAGTGGATCAGAGAGAAGGGAGCTTGCAGGAGGAGCAGGTAGGAGATTATTCTAACAGTTCAAGTCTTAAGAGTCTGGATAAATTGTGTAATTCAGGATGACTTGGGGGGTCCTGGAGAGGACCTGCTGGTCACATAGAGCTTCTACATTCTCTGAGTGGAAATTGGTCCTTACATGAAGGTAAAAGATGTAGGGTTGATGGGAGTATCGCATTGTTTACATATGAAATTTTCCATTCTCCATTATACTCTTCTGTGTTCTTGATTCACATGAATTTGGCTAGGGATGCACTAAATGTCAGCTTAGTCTAGAGGTCTAATGGCAACTGCTGTGTGGCAACTTCCTCCAGAGTCAAGGAGGAACATGCACTTAGATCTGCCCCCATCCACCCTCAGCAGTTCAGAGGACTCCAGTGCTCCACCTCCAGCCTGACTCTCCTCCTTTGCTTCAGCCCTCCACTTCCAAGACTCTATAAGGCATTTCCACTGGAGTAACTCATCTAAAATGCTACATGTCAGAAACTAAACTCATCAGTTTTTCACGCCAAACCATCTGTTCCCCCTGGCATCTTTCCTTCTGTTCATGCAGTTGTCATTCTCCCGGGTACTCAGGGCAAAAACCTTGGCGTTATCGTCCCTTGCTCCTCTTCTCTGCTTTTCTCCACTCATATCTTCCCCCTCACTAATAAGTCCTACAGATTCTTTCTCCATGCCTCTCAGTCCTTCCTCCCCTTTATCCAGCCCTGCTCTCCCTGAGCCTAGGATAAAGCCATAGAAACTATTACCTAATATCACCCCTATGGAACTAAGAGGCTCTGCCTTTTGCATTTCTAGGCAAATCCAGACCCTTTAAATTTACTACTCAGTGCCCTCTCTAATCCGACTTTTTGCTTAGCCTTCTAACCTAACTCCCCTATACTTTCCTCATCTGCTCACTGGTTCCCATCAAACCTTTGCTCAAGTGTCCTGCCTGGAACACCAGTCTGACTGCTTTGTGGCTCAGCTCCCCACCTGGGAAACCTGTGCTCTCCTCTGCAGCCTCCTGCTTGAGCCTGTGGGTGTGAAATTCCTCCCAGGCAGGGGGGTGCCCTTCCCTTGATTCTCCTTCCTAACTCCCTCAAGTTCCAAGAATAGGGTTTCCATTTCCCTCTACACACTCAGGGCTGGCTCACCAGAGCCTGATGTGATCTTTCCTCATTCCCTGTGCTAGATGACACAAGAGCCAGTTGCAACAGAGCAGGGATCACATTCTCCCCAGAGGTGGGAACGTGCTTCTTGCCTCTCTGGAATGGGGAGGTTTCTAGAACCCAGAGAGCCCATAAACCCTCTGCTAAGCTCCTGCGGTGTCTCTCTAATCCATGCGATCCTTGCCTTTCGCTTTCCCTCATCCTGCAGCTTACTGAGCCTGAGGAGGCCAGGCTGAATGACAGGAGAAAGACAAGGACTAGGAAAACAAGGCAAGGAGCCTTGAAACAGGGTGAAATTGCTTTGGGAATATGGGAGAAATTTGCAAGGCAGAGGTAACCTGGACTTCGCCCTAACTGTGCGTGGGCACAGCGCTTGCCATGGTAACTGCATTGGAGATCTCTGGCTCCTGCAGCCCAAGATTGGGAAACACTTAGTCCACATCAGCTCGCTTATCTCCAGGGGGTGACCTCCATTGTTCCCAGTGTGCCTCTGAGTCCTCTCCCTCTTTCTTTACCTGACTCTGTGTAGAAAAACCCTCCCTGCACCTGTTTGATCAAACACTTAGCTGCCCACCTGTGTTCACTCCCAGGGAGAGGTGTGAGGGAAAGTAAGCACTGCTCTGGGACTGGGAGCCCTGGGTCTGGTCACTGGCGGCTCTGTCACTGTCCTGCCATGTGATCTTGGATGAGTCATCTGGGTTTTCGTTGGTACATGCCATAAAAGGGGTTTTGGACTGTTCTCAGGTAGAGAGCTTTCTTTAAAATGGATCTTAGGCGAAGGCGCAGTATGTAAACCAGGTAAAAGGAGATCCTCCCAGGGCTGACACGGGGAGGACAGCTGCCTGCCTGGTCCTTGACCCCTTCTGCAGAGCCCAGGGCCCTCCATGCATCTCCCAGGCCTAGATCATCTTAGATCTTCTCCAGGGCTCCAGGTTCACGTGGGTTCAGTAAAGAATGATCTCAGAGTAAGGAATCCAACCCGGGCCATGGTGGGTGTATTTGTTGGGGTCAGGGGGTGTTGTATACATGCGCGCCCTGAGAGCGAATGCACGTGTTTGTGGGGGAGGAGTCCAGAGCTTTCATCTGAACTTCAAGCAGCCTATGCTCCCCCCCACCAATATTAAGAACGACCAACACGTTTTGTAATCTGGTTTACAAACTTTTCGTAAAAACCCCCTCAAACATGAATTCCATTTTCATTCAGGTGAACTAGACTATGAGCTCGGTTGAGGTCAGAACCTTCTCTGGACAGTATTATAACTGGACACGGCTGGTACCTAACACACAGTCAGCATTTGATGAGTACCATGTGTGCCTGAACATATGTGTGCTTCCCAATAAGGAGGGTTGTTTAAAAAAAAAAAAATTGATGAAAGTCTATAAATGTTTTAGGGTAATATTTAATATATTATTTTGCTGACACATGTTGTACATCACCTACTATATAAAATAATACGTTAAATTAAAAATACAGCTTTTCCCCAGCTCTTCCTGCTTAAAATTTAACATTTCACTCCCATCTTTGACATCAGTGTCTTTCTCATCACTTGAACCGCTTTTTGAATCCGCCACCTGTGTTCTGGCCTACAAGTATATCATCGGCCGTATAGTCTAAGGACAGTTGACTATTTCTTATTAATCCAGAAGGTGCTTATTTATTTTTTAATAATAGATATAATTCACATGCCATAAAATCATCCTTTTAAGATGTACAGTTTGATGAATTTAGTAGATTCACAGAGTTGTGCAACCATCACCACCATGTACTTGCAGAACATTTTTAGCACCCCAAAAAGGAACTCATGCCATTACCAGTCCTTAGTCTCCCCTCCCCTCAGTCCCTGACAAACAAGAATCTACTTCCTGCTTTCATGGATTTGCCAATTCTGGACATTTCATATAAATGGAATCATGCAATATCTTGACCTTTTTGTAACTAGCTTCTTTGACTTAGCATAATGTTTCAAGGCTCGTTCATGTTGTAGCATGCATCGCTCTCTCATTCCTTTTTTATTGCCAAATAACATTCCATTGTACGGATGCACTGCATTTTGTTTAATGCATTCAAAGATTTGAGTTGTTTCCACTTTTTGAGTTGTTTCCACTTTTTGACTATTTGAGTTGTTTCCACTTTTTGACTATTATGAATAATGCTGCTGTGAGCATTCGTGTGCAAGGTTTTGTGTGGGCGTAGGTTTTCATTGCTCTTAGTTATATACACCTAGGAGCGGAATTGCTGGTTCGTGTGATAAGGCTATGTTTACATTTTGAGTAACTGCCAAAGTGCTTTCCACAGCAGCTGCACCATTTTACATTATCATCAGCAATGCGTGATGGTTCCAGTTTCCCTCCATTCTCACCAGTACTTGTTATTGTCTCTAATTTTGATTTTAATCATCCTAGTGCACATGAAGTGGTATCTCGCTGTGGTTTTGATTTGCATTTCCCTAATGACTGATGAGGTTGAGCATTTTTTCATGTACTTATCGGCCATTTGTATGTCTCCTTTGGAGAAATGTCTAAGCAAATCCTTTAGAAGGTATTTCTTTTTCATATCCACAATATAATCCCTTAGGGTGTTGCTTTTTTAAAAAAATGACATTTTGAATATTTGTTTGCAACAAAATTAATCATTTGTAATTGTGAGGCTATACCATCAAGAAAAGTTACTAAATCTACATTATAGTATCATGCTTAAAAAAAAAAAATTCTATACAATGACTTTCGTAAGCATCCAAAACTTACATTGACTAAAGTGGTGTCAGGCTAATGTTTTTTTTCCCAAACAGTACATCTTTGTTCCAAATAGGGTAGGTACTTGAGAGAGAAGTGCATAATATGAAAGATTCTGACAGATAATTTGGGGGAGAGGAGGAAGAGCTTTACCTTATATTTAAGCATGTATAATATTTAAAAATGGATAGATGGATAGACAGATGGATGAATAACTTTAGGAATGAATGCATGAACAAAAGAAAGAATACAAGCTAGGCCAGTCAACCAAGCAACCATACCAATCTGACTCTCTTTATTCCCTCTTAATTCCTATCCAGAAAACCAGCACTGGTCTAATTTTACAATAAGCAGAATCATATACAAAATTGTGTAAAAAACAGTTTGGCAGTGACACACTGGAAACAAGACACTGTCTTTTCTGTTGCCTGGTATATCTTTATTGTCTTCCTTCAAGATGGGAGAACCTGAGTCTACCTGAGTTTTCCGGAGACCAGGGTGACTGCAGCATTTGATGCTGGGTAACAGTTGCTGGAGCAGGACCTACCGTTGGGGATGTGATATGATACCAGGATCCCCTTAGAGTTTGCCTTGTTCAGGCCTTGAATCCACTGCTGCCTTTCCCACCAGGACTCTGGGGTTGCTGCATGGCCCAGTGCTAGGCACCTTTCCTTCTCCCTTCTCTGGGGTGGGACAGTCGCATCCATCTCACAAGCCACACTCACTGGTGATTCACCAGAAAATTCACACAGAGAGAGACTGCTTCTTCCCTTCTTCCCCTGCGTTCTTCTCTTAAGAAGGCCCAGGTAAGCTAGAGAATAGGACTCTGGAGTTTGGGTAAGAGTGAGAAAAGGAAAGAGAAAGAATAGCTGGCAAAGGGAAAAGAATAGAAGCTGTAGCCAGATAAATGAAGACGGGACAGAGACACGAGCTGTGGAGGTGGCTTGTACAGGCAAAGACCCTGAAGGAGGAGTAAGTGACAGACAATATTGCTCTTTACAAAGACCTTCATAAGCAGCTACAGAAGGACAGGCTCCTGTGACGTTTACTCTGGAGTGTGTGTGGTTGGAGTTGGGGTCAGGGAGCAGGGGATGGGGAAGGGACTTGTGGACATGGCTTGGGCTCTTTCCTTTACTGATGGTGGTCTGTAAAGAAAGTGAGGGGTTCGGGTCTGCAGGTATCACGCAAGCGTCCAGGTTCTGTCCATAGCGATTTAGTCCATTCCTAGACAACGTCCCAGTGACAGCGACAGCTAGTCCTTCCTTCTGTGCCATGACAGGACTGAGTGTAAGCTGTCTCCCGAAGTGGGTGTTTCCCTTGGTTTTTAAACCTCTGCAAGGAAGGAGAGTCTATAGTCTTCCTCCTCGAAGTCCTGTTTCCTTTTTTGAGGATGAGGGATCATTGGCTCTGACATGGTGAATCCGAGGCCCAGCTCCATATTACTTAGCACCTACTATGGGCCAGGCACTGTGCTAGGCGCTGGGATACAAATGTGAACAAGAGACTATCCTCAAGGTGACAGAGCGGGGCAAGCAAGCAGTCACAGTAAAATCAGATGTGCTGCTAGAGGATGGCCAAATGCCAGAGGCACTAAGGCGTGAACTACCAACTTTACCAAGGTGAGGGGCATGGTTAAAAAGGCTTTACAAGTGAGGTGATGCTGGGAAGGGTTTTGAAGAATGAATAGGAGTGCACCAGGCAGAGAAAAGGTAGTGAGCTGCTCTTCCAGGTAGAGAGCACAGCATATTTAAAGGTTAGAAGGCACTGAAGATTATGGCCTGTTTGGGAAGCTATGTACAGCTCAGGGAGGCTGAATCCAGCAGGATTGAGGTAGGAATAAAGCTGGAAGGATGCAAAGAAGCGCTTTATCATGGTCACTTGGCACTGGATGTTATTGTCTTAACAACAGAAAGCTATAGGATATAGAAGATAATATATACATAGGATATAGAGCTAATAGGACTTTTAAAGCAAGACAGAGAGTCAGATTTTTGTTTTGGAACAGAGGACTCTGACCCCAGGTCAGAATAGCTTTTGTGCCAAGCACAGAGAAGGCTTTGGCTCAGAAACACAGTCAGTCATTTCTGGGGCATGGCCAAGGGCTGCCAGGGGCCAGGCCAATGGCTGGGAGTTCCTGCTGTCGGCTTGGGTGGCACAGCTATCCACACTGCTGACTGGTCAGAGAGGGCAGTGGTGAGAGCCGGCCCACAGGCCTGGCCCCAAGCAAGAGCCCACTTCCTGCTTTCTTCCCTGGTACATCTTTGTGCAGTAGGTAGTGGGGCAGAGAGAACAGAATGGGGCTTAGCCTGATGAGCAAGAACCGACCTGCCTCCAGTGGGGAAATGCACAGTGTGAGATGGTGCCCTGGCTACAAGAGTGGGGAATCTGTGAAGAGGACACCTAACCTGGAAAGCAAGGGGCCAGACAGGCCCCTTTGTTTGCCCCAACAATAGGAACAGGGCATTCCCCAGGAATTATGGAGCATATAGACTATTCAGGACTGGGAGATGCTGGTGGAAGGAAAGAGACTGGGCACGGGACGGGAGCTCACTTTCTGCCTTCCCGGCACCCCTCCTCCCAGAACTCTTGGCTGTACCAGCCATTTATGCCTGGCACATGTTATCTTGAGATAAAATTATTTTCCACAAGTACATGTCTCGCTACATGGAATGGTGGAAGGCAAGGACCTTGTTTTGCGCCCCTTTATCTCCTAATTATATTCCAGAAAATATCAGGATGTGAAATTTATACTCAGAAAACATTTGTTCAGGTTTGAGGAGGTTCTAGGGAAAAGATCTGAGGGGAAAAGTTCTAATTTAGAGATGGTCTCCCACACTTGTGGAAATTCGGGCCATCACAGGGATTCAAATGAACACAAGATACACAAAAATGTCATCTGCTGCTGAAAGAGACACAAGGGCAGAGGATGTCCTGCTTCCCGGATGAATACACTTTAGAGGACATTCTGGGTGGAAGCAACTGAGTTCCTCTAGTGTAGTGCAAGGTAGGGCTTCTCCAAGGTCGGTGCCATCAGAATCACGGAGAAGATTTTCGAAAACACAGAAGCTCCAACTCCAAGGTTTCTGCCGCATCCCATCTGGGGTGGGTCCCAAGAATCTGCATTTCTGATGGCTCTGCAGGTGATGTGAATGCTGCTGGCCTAAGGACCGCACTTTGAGAACCACTGGTGCAGAGCCAGTTGTATTACTTAGGGGTGCGTGTCAGAACCCCCCATCTGCAGTCAGACCCAGGCAGCCATTTCTTCCCTTTTTGGTTCTTAACACTCCAAATATGGTTTTGATGCCCACCCTGGTTGAAAGCTCTTCTATGTCGGCCTGGTCTCTGCCATCAAACCCAGCTTTCACTTGCCCAAGGCCCCCTGAGGGCTTGGTGGCCTTTCCCAGCTTCCGGCCTTTGTCCATGGTCTTCTCTCAGTCAGGACTGCCTCTCCTGGGCTTCGTACGTTCCCACCTCTCAGACCCCTTTAAGCCCTGATCCTAATACCACCTCTGCGTGCCCATCCCCCGAGCACCCCCAGTCTGGCTTCATCTCACCATCCTCTCTTTCCCTCAGCCTCCTTCCTGATTTGGATAAGACTTTTCTTCTGCCTTATTTTATCTTTGATTGTATGTATGCTCTCTGTCTCAGTCGGCATGAGCTGCCATAACAAAATGCCATAGACAGTGTGGCTTAAACAACAGGCTTCTATTTCCTCAAAGCTCTGGAGTCTGGAAATCTCAGATGAGGGTGCCGACATGGCCAGTTTCTGGTGAAGGCCCTCTTCCTGACTTATAGATGTCGGCCTTCTTGCCGTGTCCTCTCATGGCTTTTCCTTGGTGTGTGTGTGTGTTTGGAGAGAGAGAGAGAGGTTTCTGGTTGCTCTTCCTTTTCTTGTAAGGACACTAAATCTATCAGATCAGGGCCCACCTTTATGATCTCATAAATGCCCTGTCTCCAGACACAGTCACCGTGAGAGTTAGGGCTTCAACGTAAGGGTTTGGGGCAGGGATACAAACATTTAGTCCACAGCATTGTTTTTCACAATCAGACTATATATTCTGGAGGGCACAGTCATGGTGCTTGTGTCTGCCCTCAGTGGGCATCGTAGGAGGTGTTCTATCAGTGTCTGCCGAATCACAGTGAAGGTCTGTAAAACAAAGCAAAACAAACAAAGACCTGTTTACTTTGGCCCTTCCTGGCCCCTGGTTCTTGAAATGTATTAACAAAGGCTGAGTAGGTGGAGAAGAGAAGGTTTTTGCTGAACACAGTCCATGAGATAACTTGGCTGGCTGCCAGAGTTGTCAACGGGGCCCATCAGCCTTGACAATAATGTGATTACTAATCTGTATCACTTAGGGAACTACCACCCCCAGAGCCGTATTAAGAATGTTTTCCTCAGGCAAAAAATGTGCTGCCTTTGGCATCCAAGTTAGTCTCAGGAATCTCATTTTATGGTGGATCCTTCTCTGTTTTTGCTCCTTCCTGTACTTCCCCCAGTTCTTGGTCAACAGATAACCAAGCCCGCACCATGCCCTCTTCAACACTTGAATAACTTCCAAACATGGTTCTTTTCCCCCCCGAGGCGGTCTTTTACTTCTTGCTGTTTTACCTGATTCCTCTCAAATGAAGCCACCAAGGTTCCCCAGGCTGATGGTGTCCCCTGACCTGAGGACCCACACAAATCACAGGAGCCTGAGTGACCCAGTAACATCCCTCAGAACCACTGCGCTTTGCTATCTACTTAACAACTGTTGAATGACAAGCTCTCCCTGGGAAGACCCAGAGAATGTGCCTTGAACAGGCCATGGCTTATCTTCACCAGCCTCTACCTTATTCATGAACCTTGTTTCCTGCCTTCTGACCTTTTTTTTCCCTGGTCCTCTGAGTCTCCTGCCAAAAGGAAGGAAAACGGGAAAGTGCCCCAAGGTTAGAGAAAGGATTGCTAGACTCAGTTCTTGACCCCATCTTTCACTTTTCAGGAAAATGGCAAGCTCGTTGGCTAACTTCTTTGTGTGCCATCGGCCCACTCCAAACCCCCCCTCCGCCAACTTCTCCCCTCCCAGCACAAGCTTGGGCCTGATATCACTGCTCCTTTAAGTATGGAGCAATCCAGCCTCCCTGTGGAGGCAGAGGAACATCCACCTTCACACAAACAACCCCCAATCCATCAGCAGGCAGTGTTCATGATGGTTAGGAGCAAGCGCTCAGACTCAAGGTGTGGCTCCTTACTTCCCGGAGATGTGGCCTCAAGCACATTCTTAACCCCTCTAATCCTCAGTTTTCCCACCAGCCAAACTGTGGTAATGGTGGTAATAGTAGCACTCTCCTTAAAGAGATAGTGCAAAGACTAAAAAGAGATTTTATATATATATATATATATATATATATATATATATATATATATATATATATATATATTTATTTATTTTTTTTTTTAAGGGCAGTGTCACTGGCCCTCACATGTGGGACCCGAACCGGGGCCGCTGGCTTCCCAAGCCAGTGCTTAACCACCGTGCCACTCAGCCGGCCCAAAAGAGATAACATATTGATGTGTATAAAGCACTTAGCATTTGTACCTTGCACATAAGTACTCAATACATTCAGCAATTATTTTTATCGAAGGCATACACTCTTAGAAGACAGAAGTATGTGTAATGACATGTCACCTGGGGCCCCTGCCCCTTGTCTGTTAGGCTTGGCAGACACCTCAGCTCTGCAGCCTATGGCAGCCCAACGTCCTGCGCCAGGATCTCTGCCAGTTCTAGACTCATTTCCTTGTGTTCTGGCCACCTCTGTGCTGTCAGGTCTTGTTCAATCACATCCCCCCAGGGCACAGAACTCTCATCCTGTTGACCAACTACCCCAGAAGTCCAACCACGCAGAATGTTTGATTTTGTGGGTCTTACTGAAGACTAGGAGGTGAGAGGAAGAGTGTTTAGGAGAGGGTCAGTCAGGTCCTGCAGCACTCGGCCCTTTCTCGGCTCTTCTGCCCCGCCTCCTTCCTTTCTTTTTCCAAAGCAACGAACAAGTTATACTGCCCAGGCTCCCTGAGCCTCATCTAACTACGGTGATTTAGTGATGATCTTAGTCTGTTTGGGGCTGCTATAACCAAGTACCGTAGGCTGGGTGGCTTATAAACAACAGGTGTCTGTTTCTCACAGTTCTGGAGGCTGGGAAGTCCCCGGTCAAGGCTTTTGTAGATCCAGTGTCTGGTGAGGGCCCACTTCCTTGTTCACACACAGTCTTCCTTTTGCTGTGTCTTCACATGATAGATGGGGCGAGGGAGCTCTGTGGGTCTCTTTTATAAAGTCACTGATCCCAATCATGAGGCCTCCACTCTCAGGGTCTCATCACCTCCCAAAGGCCCCACCTCCTAATACCATCACCTTGGGGAGGATTTCAATATATGAAGTTTTGGGGGATACAACCAACCATTCAGTCCATAGCAGGCATATTTCTAAGCAATAACAGTTTTCTTCCTGGAGAAATTCTGCTATCCTCTCCTAAGGGAATAGAAACCTCATTATTTTTCACATGTGTTTAAACTAAGATGCTACATCCTTGCGGGAGGACTGCCTGTGCTCACATCTCAGTGAGCCTGAGTCCTGAGCCACAAGGTAAAGGTGGGGGGCTGCCCTCCACTGGGGGATGGAGCAATGCTCTGCCTGAGGCTGTTAGTGGTTTGGAGAACAAGGTCTGTGGGAACACACACCCATTCCCCAGCAAAGGCAAAATGAGTCAGGGCTGGAGTTTTCACTGCTTGTGCCGGGGAGCAGTTACTTTTCCCAGACTTCAGACCTGATGTTCTGGCAATGGGACTTTTTAACTGATCAAAAATGTTGAGGAGAAGCAGATAAACTGTGTTATATACAGTTGATTCAGGCATGAAAAACAAATGAAACCTATGACAGCGTTGACATACACAGGAAGATGAGTCAGGTAAAAAGGAATATACAGCTGCCACTGAGGGGGCCAGGAGTTCATGACCCTGGAGGTCACAGTGAGGGCTCGGGGCTGTGATGGGGAACTTTGAGAGGCAGGAGAGGCTCCGATCACTGGGTACAGAGACACACCATCCCAAAGGTGTCCACACTCCTCATGCCCAAAGTTGTATTCACATC
Organism: Aselliscus stoliczkanus; assembly: GCA_033961575.1. Taxonomy (NCBI): domain Eukaryota; kingdom Metazoa; phylum Chordata; class Mammalia; order Chiroptera; family Hipposideridae; genus Aselliscus; species Aselliscus stoliczkanus. Next base: position 22,428,562 of record CM066735.1, read on the forward strand.
TCACACCTTTGCCAGACGGGCTGCTTCTTCTACCCAAATGATCCTCATTGCTTCTTACTTCCTCATTCCTCCTCTTCACCCTTTGAAATCCTCCTCCGCTTGCAACTGCACCACCTCTGCGAGGCCTTCATAATCATCTCCTCTTGCCTGTAGTCAGAATAAGGGGCCCTGTTCTTGCTGCTTTCCCAGTACATGGCCTTCGGTGACAATGGGCATCTCCTCCTTTGGACTCTCAGTGAGCCCTGTAAGTCCATCTTACCTGTTTTGAAATCTACATTCAGCCCTATCTAGTAGCTTAAGCAGTGTCTGGCATGCAGTAAATTCTCCACATATCTTTTAAAAATCCATTCACTGTGATTCTGAAGTTATGGAGAACTTGATTCAGCTATAAGTCTGGTCACTCAAGACCAGGTTATGCATTATAGATAATTTGCCATCTTGGAATTTCCATTTTCCATTTGTGGATGAGGAAGAAAGAGCTCAAGAAAGGGGTTCTGTGGATCCTTATTTTTACTCTATTCTGATGGAACTTTTTGCTTTCTGCTCACCATGTTGCTCTGAGTAATGGAGAAAGTGATGGAGAGTTTCCTTTGATTACAGAAAAGGGGAGCACCCCAAAGGACCAGAAATGCCCCCATTGAACAAGGATTATTTGGGGGAAGGAGTGGGTAGACTGCAAAGTGATCTAGTCTAAACTCCATCGTGTGGAGAAAGGTCTTCTTGCCCTTGAAAACCTGTGGAAAATGTCTCTCCAGAAAACTCATTATTGTTGGAAAACTCTTATTACTAGAAGGCTCCTTCTTTCATGGAACTGAACTCCCTAAAATGCACCTGCTGGTGCTAGAATTGCTCTCTGCGACAGCCCAGCACAAATAACCATTTCTCAATATGACAGGCCTCAAAGATAGGGACCACCCACCCCATTATTCTCTGATCAAGGCTGAACATAAAAAGCTGACCCCCACCCCTACCTTGCATGACATAGTTTTCAGATGCTCTGCCTTTCTGGCTCTCCAATTCTGTATAAATAATTTTGTCACCGTCGAAAAATGTCATGGCCAGCAGTAGATATAACAGTCCCTAAAAACAAGACCTCTCACTAGTGGTTCCCAGCCTCTTTGTCACTGTGGGCTCTGTGTTTGCCCTCTCCAAATAGCCCTTTTATTTTAAAATATTCTGCTCATTAAACTTACTAAGTAAAAGTCACCTACAAATCCCTTTACATTTGAATTCCTTGGCCTGGCTTTCACGGTCCCAGGACTCCTCTGCGGTTTGTCTCTGGTCTACTCTCCTAGCCTTAACTTCTCATTGTTCTCGTGTGAGCCAGCTTGGCTGCCATAACAAATACCACCAACAGGGTGGCTTAAACAACAGACGTCTGTTTCTTCACAGTTCTAGAGTCTGGAAGTCCAACGTTAAAGTGTCTTCAAGGTTGGTTTCTTCTGTGGCCTCTCTCCTTGGCTTGTAGATGTCCATCTTCTCCCTGTGTCCACATATGGTCTTCCCTCCGTGCATGTCCTTGTCCTAATTTCCTCTTTGTATAGGGACATCAGTCAGACTGGGTTAGAGTCCACCCTAGTGACCTTATTTTACTTTAATTACCTCATGAAAGTCCCTTTCTCTAAATACAGTCACTTTCTGAGGTACTGGGTGCTAGAACTTCCACAAAGGAATTTTGGAGGGGACACAATTCAGCCCATAATATTCTACCTTACCTTCCTCTAGTTAAGCTGGTTTTACCTTGTCTTCTCAGAGCATGCCCTTTATTTTCACCTCTCATGCCCTTGTTCCTGCTGCCTCCTGCCCTGCTTCCCCTCCTTCTCTGTCAAGACCACTCTTCCAAGAAGCTCTTGTGGCAAGTGGCTGTCCCCTCTGTTTAGACACTCATAGACATGGAGAATTCCCTCCTCCTGAACCAACCAATTCTGCTGGGTTTAGCAGCATTCCACCCCAGCAACATGGCTTCCAGTTTCACAAATCAAAGGTGCTTTTCCTCCCAAATCAGATAAAATGATCTCCCAATGAAGAAAATGATCTCTAGATAAAATGAGAGCTGAGTAGCATTTGGAGGAAATAAATTTGAAATACCCCAGAAGTTGAAAACTAGTGAAATGTGATACCTGAAACCTGTCTACTCTAACATACTGTTCTTGGGGAGCAGCGTTAAACAGAACTTGGTCCTCTTCCTATGTCGTGAACACTCAAACATTTCTCAATTTGTTCCCCACAATTCAGCGGTATTGCGATCCATGTTTCCTAGGCAAGACAGGGCTTTCCTAAACTTCACCTGCCAACATCCCTCAGTTGAAGCAAAATCATCAGAGCCCACTTTTCTTTCCACTCCACTCTGCTGTTTCTCTCCAGCATGCACACACTCCAGCACACACACACACACACACACACACACACACACACACACACACACACCCCTCCTAGAGTTTCAGCCTTGCACATCGTCTTAATGCTGTTGCTTAGCAACCAGAAAGGCAAGTGTGATCGCACCTCCCAGCATTGTCCATGGAACACAGCAGACAATACAAACAGTTCCATGGCTCCTTTCTGCAGCTAGAGGAAGGTAAACTGTCAGAGGTGGCCAACATTATGCTCCAGGGATACTGGCTCATCATCCGGGGGCCCAAATTGGTTGCTGCTTCACTTTTACTTGGCATTGGGTAATATCTTTGTGGGGGCGGCTGGGTAGGTGGTTCTTGAAGGGCCGGATCTCTCTGCTTGCACTTGTTCTCAGGATGCCTGTGATACAGAAGGACACCTTGCAGAATCCTCTCTGCTCCCACGCAACCCTGCCCTGCACCAAGCCCACATGCCCCTAAAACCATTGCATTCCCTGCAGTCTTCCATTTGGAGGTTGTTCTTCAATGCTCTGGCACTGCCTTGCCCCACCCCCACCCTTGCCCCACCTTCACTTCCCTGCAGCCCTCTGTTCATTTAGTCTCTGGTTCCTCTGCCTTTAAGATACTCCTCTCTGCTGCTGGACAGCCCCCAGCTTCTCAGATCATCCATGTTCCTTCCCCATCTCTGATTCTTCCAGCCTCAGACCACTGGACTAGATACCACACAAGTGGGCTGAGGCCCACATCCTGCTCTCTGTTGGATCATTGTGGCTTGGAATTCTTAGGTGTTGTGTAGCATGAAACAGTAGAGAAGGCTCGAGAGTCTGGAGTCTGAAGATTATATCTATATCTATATCTATATCTACATCATCTGTATATCTATGTAGATGTATGTATCCAATCCCAGACCCTTTTTTATTTTTTGTCTTGACTGTGATTTAGGTCAAGTTTCTGTAACTTCTCTAAGTCTTTGTTTTCCAAGGGGATTGGAATATTTGCCTTACTGGCTTGTTATGACAATTATATGAATTAACAAATAGAAAGAACCCAGTAAAATACATAGCACACAGTTGGAGAACACTTAACTCTTCCCTTCCTCTCCTTCCATCTCTATGTCTTTCTTCTTCCTTTGGAACCTGTTCTTCGTCAAGCAAAAACCAGTCTTCTGGTTGGCTTCTCAAGAGGCAGTGCCATGTAATGATAAGGACACTGGGCTGAGAGGCAGAGGATCAGCTTGAGATCTACCACTCAGTACTCCAACTTGCCTGCAGTTCCTTTTGTTGACCTGTAAAATGGAGCTAAGAGCACCTGACTAGTTTAATGCACAGACTTGCTGTAAAGCTCAAAGGAGATAATATTTGTCAATACTCTTAACACATGTCAAGGTGTTTTACAAGTTTAGAGATTAGAGTTCTCTTGGCCCTTTGCCTCATCTACTGTAAGGATGAAGGTCATACTTGACAATCAGACTGTGGACATTCCAGAAAATGTGGACATCACTCTGAAGGGACTCATAGTTATTGTGAAAGGCCCCAAAGGCATCCTGCAGAGTGTCTTCAATCACATCAATGTAGAACTCAGTCTTCTTGGAAAGAGAAAGAAGAGGCTCCGGGTTGACAAGTGGTGGGGAAATAGAAAGGAGCTGGCTACTGTTTGCACTATCTGTAGTCACGCACAGAACATGGGCAAGGGTGTTACATTGGGCCTCCATTACAAGATGAGGCCTGTGTATGCTCACTTCCCCATCAACGCCGTTATTCAGGAGAATGTTTGTCTTGTTGAAATCTGAAATTTCTTGGGTGAAAAGTATATCCACAGGATTTGGATGAGGTCAGGTGTTGCTTGTTCAGTATCACAAGCCCAGAAAGATGAGTTATTTCTTGAAAGAAACAATATTGAACTTGTCTCAAATCCAGCTGCTTTGATTCAACAAGCCACAACAGTTAAAAACAAGGATATCAGAAAATTTGGGGATGGTATCTATGTTTCCGAAAAAGGAACAGTTCAGCAGCCTGATGAATAAGGTCTAAGTGCCAGCAGCTACAGAAGTGCTAAATGATTCCTTGGACTTGTGATATTTTAAAGATACAATCAAAGTCGTGTATGAAAAAAAAAAAGTTCTCTTGGACAAATCTGGTCCTTTGTAAAATGAAAGAATTAGATTCCAACATGTCTCAAGCCCCTTTTAGTCCTACAATTGTAGCACAGTGAGAGATGACAGTCACTTGCCCTCCAAAGGCCTCAAGGGACAGAACGGGCAGGGCCCTGTGTACCAAGGTGGCTATTTTTCACCTAGTCAAAACCTCAGCCCAGAAATGTTCTAGAGGTTTCTTCTAGTGCCATCTTGGGAATGCGTATAGCTCTGTCCTTTCAATAAAGAAAACAAATGGGTCAGAACATGCCCACAGTGTGATAGAGGTACTGGGAAAGCTATCACGGGGGTAGGTGTGTGAAGTTTATGTCATGAGCACTGCTTTGGTTATGTGTTTAGTAATGGCCTGAAAAAGAGCTGACTTTGCAAATGGAGAATACTTGAAGCAAGGCATATTAAAGTATGCAATATCAGCAATTTACAGTAAGCTAAATAAAAATGTGACCAACACATAGAATTTGGATGTTAATTGAAATCTTGAAGATTGGGAGCCTGGCCAAGGATGAACAAACATTCCAGAGACATTTGCATTCTCTTTAGTGAAACATCCCCCAGGCAATGATAGGGTCTCTCTATAAAGAGGATCCCAACAGGAAAGATGGGTGATGCTAGCAGCTCTCAAAGCTCAGACTTGACTGAAGAACTATTTCCAAGACCTTTGGGGAAAGAGATGCAACTTCACTCCTGGACTTTACTGCCCCACCCTCCCATCCCAGGACTTGAGGGGAAAGATGAACGGAGCCTCCTGCTGAAAAGTTGGGAACTCCTGTTTTCTAATAAGGTTGCAAGAGGTCGGATGTAATAGAAGTGTCAATGGCTAACCATATTATCGCTAACTTTTTAAAAAGATAGGAATTTGGTGGGGCAGCAGTGGGGAGACAGATTTGATCTATGTCGTGACTGGACCCATGAAATAATTAGTCATAGAATCAAACTGGAAGGAACCTTGACAATCACCCAGTCCAATCCCTTTATTAACAAATAAGAAAACAGTCTCCAACATGTTAACAGTGGTCAGCTTGGAATTACGGAAATGTTATTTTCTAGGTTGTTTCTTTTACATTTCAAACAAAAAAATACAAAAATAAGAAACCAGGAAAGTGACTTGCCTAGGGTCCTGTAGCAATGTAGTGGCAGAACTTGCCTAGCCCGCAAATCTGTTGACTTTCATTCCCCTGCTTGTCGGGGGCAGGGGACAGGAGAGAGTCTCTCTGAGACTAGAACTGGGCTTCTTCCACAAAAATATTTTACAATGAGAATGTAATCATGCCACCAATTAATCTTCACCGTTTAAAACTGAAATTATCAGCATTTTACAATTTCCAGGATAATTTCGTAAACATTGTCTTTTGACTACAACATAGGCTTATTCTGCAGAAAGGGTTAAAAATAAAATGTCAGTTGTAAGCAAATCTTTCAACACACACCTGGTTGTACAGGGTTAAAGCCACCCGCTGAAGGATAACATGAAAATGGAACCTGTGGTTGGTTTTCTGAACCCACATCCCACGTAGCCCATCGCTTGAGGAAAAAGGAACACTGCTAATGGGCTGGTAAGAGCCGTGTGAATGCCATCCCCCGCACAGGCTCCTGTCTACAGCTTTTGTTCTATGGTTTCTTCAATAAATATGACTCAGTCTGTTGTTTGGGCTCCACTTCCCCTGGTCAGGGAGCTGAGAGCAGCGCTCTGCTATGCTCACCATGCATAACTCAGGGGGCAAGCTCAGGGCCCCCACTAGTCATGCTGCCTCTTCTCTCCCCAGCTGACTAAGCTCTCTTCCGCTTGTCTGAGCACTGAGATGCCTGACCCTTCCCAGCTTTCAGAGCACCAACTAATATGGATGGTGTCACTCCAGCACCCCATTTTTTACAAAGTGCCATATAGTTGTCTTGACAAACTGCCAAAGCACTTTTTTCACCCGCCTATTCATCTACAGACTTTGTAGTCTCCAGCATATGCGTGATACACAAAAGGCCAAGTAAAAGCCAAAATGTGTGTCTGTGAGCAACGAAAAACGACAGGCAAGTCTCCCAATCACCTCTCCTCTTGTAAATGCTTGTTAGGGCAAGAACATTATATATACTTCATGTGTACAGACGATAGGTCATCTGGGCCAGCCTACACTTGTGAACTTGTTTTGGCTGTAAGAGTCAAGATAAGAGCTTCGATTTATTTGGAGGTACTTGATTTTGAACTCAAGGGAACAGTAAAAATGTCCCAGCATTTTCTATAACAAGAACAACAAAAAGTATTGAATAAGAAGCATGGGATCAGCTTCCCCTCAGCCAGCTGAGACCATAGTCACCCACGGAGATGGGGAGGCAGAGAACTGTGTACTCATGGGACGGCCAATCTAGGCTCAGGATTAAAGGGGATTTAATTCCAAAAATATGTATTTAGCACCCACTATGAAAGAGGCACAGAAGAGCTGGAGCACAAATGTGCTGTGAGCTTCACATCGATGCTGCTGGTAACGTTGGAGGCTGTTGTATCAGATGCCTGAAATAAAGGTAATGGGGCCACCACATCAAACTGATGAGTTGCTCTTAATTTAGGGGATGGCATGCCCCGTCTAAGAAGGTACTGTTGTTTACCAGGACATCTTGGATGCAGTGCCCAGTGCTTGCCAGTCTGCTGTAGGATTTTTCTCCCCACTTCTCCTTTCTTCTCCTGGGATAGGAAAGGCCCAGCTTGGCCTTTTGTACATGCTGACCTCTGAGTATGAATAAGCAAAGTCCCTAATTCTTCAGACTGTACTTTGCCCTTATAGAAAAGGAGTGTTAATGTTTTAATACTGACTGGTACATAATAATGGCTTCCCAAAGATGTCCTTGTCCTAATCCGAAAACCTGTGAATATGTTAATTTGCATGGCAAAAGAGATTTTGCAGATGTGATTAATTTAAGGATCTTAAAATGGAGAGATTAGCCTGGGTTATCACAGGGATCTTTATAAGAGTGAGATAAGAGGGTGCCAGTCAGAGAAGGTGAGGACAGAAGGAAATGTGACAACAGAAGCAAAAGTCATCAAGAGAGAAAGAGTTGAAGATACTCCTCTGCTGGCTTTGAAGCTGGAGGAAGATACCATGAGCCAAGGAATGCACGCAGTTTCTAGAAGCTGAAAAAGACAAGGAAAAGCATTCTCCCCTTGAGCCTCTGGAAGGAACACAGCCCTGCTGGTGCCTTCATTTTGGAACTTCTGACCTCCCAAACTCTAAGACCAGTTTGTGTTGTTTTAAGCCATGAAATCTGTGGTAATTGACAGGAAACTAATATAATTACCTTTCTGGAAAAGAAACTTGGCCACATGTACTAAGAAATAGAAGAATTTATGCTTCCAACTCAGTCATTCTGCTTCTAGGATTCTCTCCCAATGAAGAAGTCAGATACCCATAAATGTACTTACATATTAAGATGTTCATTATCTGTAATAGCAGAACCTTGGAACTACCTGGGGTCCTACTTGTGGTCTTTATTACAGTCACAACATTGTTCAAGTGAGTAAACATGGCCCACTGGATGATGAGTGTCCTCCTTTAATATGTTGCTTCTAGAATGAGTTGTAATCACAGGGATGGCCTGTGTTAGAAAATGACCATGATGACAGCATTGCTGTCAATATACTGATTCAACAAATACTAGTGGAGCACACTGGGTCCTAAGCCAGAGGTACAGAGGCAAAGGATACACAGGATTATGGGAGCTGTAGGAGCCAGGCCAGGGAGATGGTTATCAACATAAAAACTTCTAGAAAAAGTGGCGTCCCACTTAAAACTTGAAGGACCAATAGGAATGAGCCACAGCTGAAAAGCCAGTTCATGGAGTGCAGTCCTTTCCCCATGCTGTGCTGGCCTGGTAACTGCAAGTGAAGATGGAACCTGGCAGCGCGCCAGGAATTCCCAAAGCTCTGCAGCCTGAAGCAGGGCAAGCTGCCCTCTCGTTAAAGAGTTCCAATCAAAAACTGGAAACAATCCAGGTGTCCTGCAGTGGTGGCTGGCATGGCCAATGCCATGAACTGTTACTCAGCAATAAAAAGGAATGGGCTAATGATACATGCAATAACCTGGATAAATCTCAAGGGCATTGGGTGTCGTTAGTAAAAAGTCAATCTCAAAAGGTTTCATAGTGTATGATTCCACTTATGTAACATCCTTAAAAAAAGACAAAACTATGGGGATAGAGAACAAATTAGTATAGTCATGCATCGCTTAATGATGGGGATATGTTCTGAGAAATGCGTTGTTAGGAGATTTTGTCATTATGCGAAAATCGGAGTTTACTTACACAAACCTGGAAGATGCAGCTTACTACACACCTAGGCCATAGGGGATAGCCTGTTTCTCCTAGGCTCCAAGACTGTACAGCAATTACTGTACCAAACAACACAAGATTAAATCAAGCACAAGAGAACATGATGCGATAGAGAGGTACAAACACAAGATGCATGAGACTGCTGCCGGTGTAACGCAGCATAGTGTTTTACAGCAAACTTTTTTTTTAATAAGTAGAAAGGGTACACTCTGAAATAATAAGTATAGTATAGTAAACAAATAAAATAGTAATATAGTGGTTAATTATCATTGTCAAGTATTATGTACTGTAGATAATGGCATGTGCAGTGATTTTATACGACTGGCAGCACAGTAGGTTTGTTTACACCAGAGTCAGCACAAACCTGTGAGTAATGCTTTACACTAGGATGTTGTGAGGGCTGTGATGTCCATAGGTGATAGGAATGTTTCAGCTCCATTATAATCCTAGGGGTCCGTCATTGACTCAGTTATATGGCTCATGACTGTAGTTGCAGAGATGGGGAGGCAAGTATGGCTATCAAATGAACACAAGGGATTCCTTTCATGGTGATGGGATGGTTCTGTATCTTTTTATTTTTTTTTTAAGAAGGCAATGTCACTGGTCCTCATATGTGGGATCCGAACCGGGGCTGCTGGCATCCCAAGCCAGCGCTTAACCACCGCGCCACTTGGCCGGCCCATGGTTCTGTATCTTAATTGTGGAGTAGTTTCACAGTCATATATACTGAGGATAAGATTGCATAGGACTACACACACACACACACACACACACACACACACACACACACACACAAATCCATGTAAAAAATGGTGAAAATGGAATTAAATCTGTTGTTTCATCACAGTATTATACCAATGTCAGTTTCCTGGTTTTGATATTATACTACAAGATATCACCATTAGTTAGGGGAAGATGGGTGAGGGTACATGAGACTCTGTGTGCTGTTTTTGCAATTTCCTATAAGTCTATAATTATTTCAAAATAAAATGTTAAAAAAATAGCTATAGACTAAAATTCTTCATCTTGGTGACATTTCTTCTGTCCCCAAGAAGTTTCTCACTGCTCAAATAGTTGCAGATCCATTTCATTTTAGGATTTAAATTTAGTGTTCCCCCATCACTTCTAGATACCTCCTCATGGCCATGTAGGATAGGGAGGTGTTGCTAGCAACAGAATGGCAGAGGATTTCTTCCCAAATCTCCAGTGCATTGGGCCACTTTGTACCTGGCCTTTCCTTCAACAACTATCAAGAGCATCATTTCCCAACTGCCAGCCTGTAAGGAGACTGGCTGTGTTTGTGAGCCCCTGGACATGCAGTGAGAGCCTGGATTTCTTCTCTCTCCTTTGCCAACTCTGGATGAGGGACCGGAGATGGCCTGTAAACAGACTAGAGGGAGGTGAAGTCTTTGTCAGAGGGGAGATTTGGATGGAGTGAAGAGACAGACAGCTAAGATTAAAAGATAATAGGTGCTCTGGCATCATGGAAAAAGCACAGGCTTGGATGTATTCATTTATTCAGCAGGTGCCTTTGTTCAGGTTGCTAAAACAGAAATACCATAGACTGGGTGCTTAAACAACAGTTCTGGAGACTGGGAAGTCCAAGATCAAGGCACTGGCACATTCCGGGTCTGGTGAGAACCTGCTTTCAGGTTCATAGACAGTTTTCTCTTTTTCTCTTTGCTATGACCTCACCTGGTGGAAGGGGCAAGGGAGCTGTCTGAGGTCTCTTTTATAAAGGGTATTAATCCCATGCTTGAGGGCTCCACCCTCATGACCTAATCACCTCGCTAACAGGGTCACCTTGGGGGTTAGGATTTAACATATGAATTGTGGGGAGGGGAGAATACAAATATTCAGTCCAGAACAGCAGGCATTTATTATGTGCCTAATCTGTGATAGGCATAGTTTTACTCACTGATGATGCAGAGTAAAAATGGTCCCTGGCCTCATGGAGATTACATTAGATGATCTGAGTTTAAGCTCTATTGCTCAACAGTCTTGTGGCCTCTTAAAAGTCACTTAATATCTTTGAATTTTGGTTTCTACTCTAAATCCAACCTCTTTCGATTTCTGTGAGGTTACATGAGATGGTGTTGAAATGCTCAGCACAGTGTCTTAAAATATGGCAAGTGTTCCGTTTTTTCTATTGGTCCTCACTCCCCTCTCTTTGCTCCCTTTCTATATAGATAGCATATAATCATCTGAATTCCACCAGGGAGGCTCAGGGACAAAGCTTGGTATCGTAGGTTCAGCTGAAGTGAATGCAGGGGTGTCTGCGCACTTCTACAGAATTCAGGACAAATGAAGTTGGACAGGAAAAAATTCTTTTTGAATTACTGTTCATTTTTGTTTTCTATTTTTTTTTATTATTAAAGTGAGAGAACCTCACTTTTTGTTTTGTTTTGTTTTGTTTTTGAGGACAGTGTCACTGGCCCTCATATGTGGGACCGAACCGCCGGGCCCCTGGCTTCCCAAGTCAGCGCTTAACCACCACACCACTCGGCCGGCCCTGTTTTCTATTTTTAATTCTCTGTATTTGGCGTGTCTATATTACTGTGTCTTCTTAGCGAATTTTTCCTTATTAAAAACATTCTTCCTCATAATCCTATTTTTAACTTTTTTCTTCAACTCTAGCGTTTTTGTTATTTTATATATATCAACATTCTTTCATTGAGTAATTGTCTGGTTTATACTGGGTGTGCCAAAAAATGTATACACATGACTTGTATTCATCTTTTATTATTGGTATATATTATTACAATTGAATAGTTTTTTCTTTTGTATCTCCTTATTTTCTTTTTTTTTTTTTTTAAAGATTTTATTGGGGATTTGGTGGAGGGGAACAGCGTTGGGGAATCGGGGAAGGGGAACAGACAAGTTGCTGTCTTCTTGTTCTTCAGTTTAGTTGCAGAGGATGTTGCTTCACTGTTGGTATCGTCATTGCGCTCTTCCCGGATGAGGCAGATCGGTCGCTGGCCTCTGGATGTCGCTCATCGCGGCTATTGGCAGCTCACGCTTGGCTGCCAGCCGCTCACGCTGGTTGCGGGCCACTTACTGTAGCCTATGGCAGCCCACTGCAGCAGGAGCTGCAGCCCACACCATCACCGGGGCTCGCACAGCCCAGCTCCAGGTGGAGCTGTTAGCTGTAGACAGCAGAGGGCAGTGTCACTGGCCCTCATGTGGGATCCGAACCGGGGCCGCTGGCATCCCAAAACCAGCGCTTAACCAATGCGCCACTCGGCCGGCCCTGTATCTCCTTATTTTCAACTTTTCTAGGTCTTACTGTTTTAATTTTGTTTCTTGTAAACTACATATAGCTAGTTTTTTGTTTTTTTTTAAATGAGTCTGAAGGTCTTTGTCCTTGAACGGGCAATTTAAACTTTTCTGAATTTTTTAGAACTTGTAATATATTGAGTACATTTCTATGACATTATTTTATATTTGCCATGCTTCATCTTTGGCTTTTTCCCACTTTATTATCTTTTGTTGTGTCAGTTGCGTTTCCTTTATTTCCTCTTTTTTCACCCTCTTGGCTTAGAACATATATATTACAATTCTATTATTTTAATAGTTTTGCTCATTTTTAGCACATTACTTGAAAATCTTGTATTAGTCAATACACCATCCTTCTCCCCAAGGTGGAAGGACTTTATGACATTTTTGATACAAATCTTTCTTCCTCCATCTTCTAAGCTATTGGTCAACTCTTGTTTTAGAAGGTTACCAACTTTTCAATACTCCCTCCCCAGTTTGGCTATTAGGATTGTGTTCAACATGTCATATCTTTCCCCCCGCTCTATTTAAATACATTTCAAAAATATTTATGTTTGATATATGTTTTTTAAATATATTTAATTCAATTAATTAGGTTTCAAAAATATTTTTATTTGATTAAATTAAATATATTTCTAGTACAGTAATACCTTGGTTTGAAAGCATAATTCATGCCAGAAACAAACTACTCGTGTTGCAGGACTTCGCTTGTTTACCATGTTAAAATGTATTAGAAATGTTTGCTCATCTTGTGGAACACTTGCAAACCAAGTTACTCACAATCCAAGGTTTTACTGTATACTTTTTATAGTCCTCAATTATTTTATTAACTCCAGTTCTTGATTTTCCAGTCTATGAATTGCATCTGCTGAGCCTTCCCCCATATTGATTGTTTGCCTAGTTTATAATTTTGAATTGTATAGGTGAAGGTTTGGGGTTCCCATGTATTTGATTGTGGCAATGTCCTAAGGAGTTTTGCTTTTTCTTCTGCCTGAATCACTTGTCACCATTTCTGGATTTCTTTTTAATGACTCAGATTAGAATTCCCACTGCACATGTGTAGAATGGCACAGGCTTTGTTTTTAATTTCTTTTTTTTTTAACTGGGCTTCAGGCAGAGGTCAAGTTTCCTCAGCTCCGTGGGCTGGTGAGCCATGTTTCTAGAGTTTATCTTACAGTCCGAGAGGCTGTATATGTGCTCCCTGTACTCAGTCCCTGCTTCAAAAGGATCTGATGTCATGAACATGAACCCCCAGCCCCAGCTCCTGGGGCTTCCATAGCTTTAGCTCCCACTTAGCACTCTGGGTGTGAGTCCCTATTATTTTTGATACCTGGGAATTCCCTTTTTCTGACTTGGGCATGATTATCACACACACACACACACACCCCCCCCCGGTGACATTTTATCCAGCATTTGGAGTGGAGTGGGTCTGGTCTATATTAGTTCAATCTTTCACAATGACTGTCATATTCTCACACAGGCAGACGCTCACTTTCATTCTGTCAGCAAATGTCACTGAGTCAACTAGATTCTAGGGCTACAGGGCTGAGTAAAGAGACTCTATCCACCCTGCCCTCCCCGAACTTAACAACCAAAGAGGGAGACAGGCTTGAATTAAGCCGTCTAAGGAATAAAGGTAAATTTCTAACTCTGGCAAATTCAGCTAAGGAAAGGCACTCTATTCTAGGGCAGTGGATGTTCCCTGTGGGGCCTGACTCAGCCAGCGATCAGAGGAGAAGCCCAGAAGTCACAGAAGCCAGTGGGCAGCCTAAGGAGGATTTAATTGTAAGCAAGGGCCTGGGTTTTTACCAGGGCCTTTCCCTCGTTCTCTCCTTTTCACTGTGTGAGTCCTGTCTGATCTGGGTGCTAACTTTCTCTCTAACCAGGAAGCAGGAACCCAGGGTGATTAAACCCAACAGGGGTGGGATAGATGACAGGGGCAGGATTTCCCCTGGCACAGTGCCCTAAGATGCTGTGAACTACCCCCCAAGACAATGCTACATCTGCTGGAAACTAAAAAAAAAAAAGGGGATGTGAAAGACTTGTCTATAGAACATTGCACCTGGTATATTTTGACCAGCGGGGTGCAGAAGCAAAAAGCCAGAACTGTATTTCTTTTGCCCTCTGGATCTGGAGTTGGGGATTTTTTTTTCCTCTTTCCAAATGACAACCAAGAAAAAGAGACCTCAATTATTCTCTGAATCAAACATCTTGGTCACTCTAATGGCCAATGGGGTGATGAAGGGAATGTTGGGGAGGTGTGTTTTCTTAAAGGAAAGAGCCCTGGGCTGGGAGATCCATGACCCAGCTCTTCCTTGGACTTCCTGGTGGGATCTTGGGTCAGGGGTGAATGGGAACCAGGCCCCTTCTTTGTAAAATTGGGAGGTTACGCTAAGGGAGCTAGACGGACCCTTCTACCTCTGGTATCTAAGATGGTCTCCCTGGGGAGATGGGGTGCTGCTGAGCTCCCAGCTGCCTTTTGCATTCCTGGGGTTCCTGATGACTTATAGTCCCTTGGGTCTCTATACGCAGATTCTCTGGGCTTTGGAGCAGCCTCCCTGCCCACCTTCCCACCCCCACTTCCCATTACTGGTAACCAGATGATCCAACACGTTCCCTCAGGAACGTTCCTCATCCTCAAATCCATCTGTGCAGCCAGCTCTGCCCAGATGCATTTCTTGTGCCAAGAAAATGCAATCTCTGCGTCAGGAACCTAGGGGCTGAGTATGCACCTACTTGGTGTTTACTAATCTTCCTAGGTCAGAATAGTGGGAATTCCAGATCTCCCTTTGGAAATGCCTTTTATGGACACAGACTACTGACCAATCCCTGGCAGGCCTGCTCTAATCCAGGTCTGGCCCTGAGCCTTCTGTCATTTTGCTGACTCAGTTTGTAACCCTGGAGGCAGGGCCAGTGGAGTTGAAAAGGTAGAGAAAAGTTAGTGTTTGTGGCAGTGACGGAAGTCTGTACAACCCAGGGCTTCGTTTCTCCTTCCATTTCCCCTCCCTCCTCTGGGACAACCTGTTCTCCCCTTTTCATTTCCTGGGAGTGACTCACCTAGCAGGCACCCTCTCAGCATGGCAGGTATGTGTCATTTCCTTATATTGGTGAGACCCAGAGTTTCAGTGTCCCTCCACCCCATGACTGGTCTAGTGTGACTGAAAAGGGCTGAAAGGGTTGGCCCTCTAGCCCACAACAGCATCCGGCTAAGGATTTATTGTTGGGGTGAATTTATCACCTGTGGGTGGCTTTCGTATTTTCCACCAAGAGATGTTTGGGAAAAGCAAGGGCCTGGGGCAGCCTGTTTCATGCTGTTCTCTGCCACCCACAACCCTATGCCCACTCCACCCCAGTCCCCTCCCTTGCCCCAGATCCCAGTGGCACCACTGTCCCCCAGCACTGTTCTGCTTTCCCCTCACCTTCCCCCCCACTTCCCTGGGACCCTTTGGCCTTTCCAGAAGCCCCTTGGTAGCAGCTTGCCCATCGCTGGGGAGGCTAGTGGGGTGATGCTGAGCCCTGTGATTGAGCACGAGGGACCCAGCCTCAAAAGTCCATCCCTGGCCACCCTCGTTAGTGCTTCTCTATCAGCCAGAATGACAGAGAGTCAGCAGTGCAGGCAGAGAGCCATTCCCATGTGAAATTTAATACCACTGGGTGCAAATGAAGTTCAGTAAATGTTGGCATTGTCCAAACTGTTCTGCCAGCATTGTCTTCCTTCTTTGTGACAAGGAAGACCCACGATGTCCATGCGATTAGAGTCAGCTGGGAATTCTTGTAATGTTGGCTCCTGAGTCAGATCTTCCAAGGAGAGCAGCCATTCCTGCTCCCCCCCCCTCCCCCGCACGGTGGAAAATGGGAAAAAGTACAGGTATCTCACTGGGCCTGGGAAAGTCTCCCTATTACGGTGGGGACTAAGAGAAGGGCCAGCTCATTCTATCCAGCCATGGTACTTCTGTGGTCTTGGGCCCAGTTCTGAGATCCCCATCTTGACCTCAAGGGAAAGAGCTTGCTGGGAGTATCTATCTAGGGACTTGCAGGATCTGAAATAGAATCTTGTGAGACTTTGAAGAACTTGAAGAAATGTTGACTGGGGAAAGCCTGGAGGAGCAGGTGAGCTGTTTTCCAACATCAACAGTTTGTTAGGTGGAAGTAAGATGTGTTTTATTTTGTGTGTGTCCTGAAGATAGATGCACAAAGTTACAGGAAAGTGTATTTGGGCTGAATATAAAAAGAGGCTTTCTTCTCATTAGAGCTCTGAGCAATGGAAAAGGCTGCTAAATTTCTGAGGTAGTGAGTTCCTTGTCACTAGAAGAATTCAAGCAGCAGGTGACCTAGAGGGAAGTACTGCCCCGGGCTGAAGTTTGAACTGCATGATCTCTGACAGCTGTTCCCATTCTGAGCCTCTGCGAGTCTCTGATTTGGTTCTAGCTCTGTCCAGGATTTCTTCCAACTCCACGATGGTCCCTATCTTTCTCATCACAGGCCTCCTTGCCTGAGCAAGACAGGCACATGCTCTGGCCTGTCCCTAGGCCTGGTGTGGGCTGTGTGACAGCTCTTGGCAGAAAGGCCTGCCACATGCTGAACTGGTGCAGGCTCTCGGCATTTCTGTTGCATATTTCTGTGAATTCTTATTGGTCATCTCACCCACCCCCAGTCCTGTGGGTCAAGATTATTCTGCCTCATGCTGCAGAGGAGGAAGTAAGGAAATACCCAGGCCACTGCAGGGCTAAGATTAGACCTGGAGCCTGCCCACCCATTCCCAACACTGTTTGAGGAGTGCTTATGTGCCAGTCTCCGCGTTGACCATGGATTCCATGTACAGCCTCGAAGTGAATCCTATGGCAGCTCTGAAACAGCTGCATCATCATCCCATTTTGCAGAGAAGGAAAACCAAGGCTCAGAAAAGTTGGAATGGTGTCTGGGACACAACTAATAAGGGATAGAGTTATGCTATTAGCTCTTTAATCAGGAGTTGCAAAGGGCAGCCACCAGCATGCCAGGAGAGGGCCCCAGGCAGCTGCAACACATGTGCCCTGGAGTGTTGCGTCCCGCATGACTGGGCTAGGTGGGTGTGGAGAAGGGATGGTGAAAGGTTAAGGAAAAGAGAGAGAGACACAAAATAGGAGAGAAAACAGTTCTGGGCCAGGGGACTCCAGCCTTGTGGACTGGAGCACAAATCAGGCCTGACTGTTCCTTTTATTATCTTACACATAAGCAAGGGTCAATATAGGGTCAATGTAGCTTCCAAGGTCTGTGAGTCTCATACCCGAAAACATAACTTGGGGCCAAATCACCCACACCTGCAAGCTGTTATTACTGGAGGTTATTGTCATGTACCTCTTAAGAGACAGAATCTCCTCTGCCAAGACTTACTAATAAGAATGCATGGAGGACAGACATTATCATATCAATAGGTCATTTCACAGGCAGGCTGCCAGACCCTGAAGCAAGGGGTTCATGCCCTACATCTGTCAACTTGTGATTCCTCCTGTTGGTACCCACTGGCATCCACGGGCACCCAAGGGCACCCATAGGCACCATGTGACTGTGTCTGGCTTGGGTTGTCCCTCTTGTGGGATCTTACCCATCATTGACTAGCCGGCCATCCTTTGGTGCCAAACAGGGATATATATATATATATATATATATATATATATATATATATATATATATATAAATAATTAAGCATAATATTGAAATTGTGATCTGTCTTTATGGAGAGGTGCATGGAGGCAGACAGGCAGGCTACAATGTGACACCGGGGAACCATCCAGGGGCCATTTAATTCCATCCTTTGGGGTGAATGATGGCCTACTCCATATATTCCAGGTCCTGTGCTAAACGCAATGGAGGGAAAAGGTGTACAAAGCACTATTCCCAGCTTATGAGAAAGCTGAGGTCCAAAAGAGTGAAGCTGGCATGTTTACAGTAAGCAAGATGTGCCTGACAGAGAGCAAAAGCTCATCCTGTTGAGGGACAGGAAGGAAAGCTTCATGACAGAGATGGAACTGGAAGTGGGCTTTCAAAAAGGAGCCTTAGATAGGCAGACATATGGGGGCATGGAGATGAGAAACATTGTGTTCAGTGGCACTGGGAACAAACAGGATTGGGCCCATGAGTTCCTGAGTTATTGCTAAGCAAGCGTGATTGACCCTCCCACTTTCTCCCTACCCACGGATGGCTCCAGTCCAAAACAGAATTTTCCAGCCCAACCTCCTCATCCTCTGACTTGATGAATAGACTCACCCTGGTCCCACGGACTGCAGAAAAGTGTAGATGACATGAGCTCCCCTTCCAATCAGCTGCCGAGTCCTGTGGACTCGAGGAATCTCTCTTTTTCCATCCCGTTTGTTGCCGCATCCTGGGTGAGACTCTAATCCTTCTTGCCTAGATCAGTACATCAGCTGCCAAGACTGCTGCCCCAGGGTCTTTCCTTGCAGATCGTATGCACTTTCCTAAGCCGTGGCACTTTGACTGAATTCCTTAGCAAGGTTTCACTTTCCTGTTGTCTTGCCTACATTCATTCTACGTTTTGCTGACAGCCTTACTCGCCCACCTCCTTTGTGTACAAATCTATCCATCTCTGAAGGCCCAGCTCGAAGGCTGCCCTTCCCAACGAGGTGAAGTTAACGCCTTTCTCTTTGGTTGTTCCCCAGGTAGAATAAGATTTGTGCCTCTGTGGTAACACCTCACTATGTGGAATTTTAATCTATGGACACGTCTGTCTGCCAACTTGGTTGTAAGTTCCTGCATTAGACTTTACTTCTTCTGTACTCTTTCTCTTGTCTGTCCATTCAGTGGGGACTCAGTGATGTTTGCTGAGTTGACTGGAATCACAGCCCTGCAGCCCAGCCCCAGGCTGAGGGAGGACAGAGAAGACCCTGGAAATGCATAACTTAATCTTAGCACAATGTAGCAAGTGTTTTCTATGGGAATTTTTTTTTTTTTCAGCAAGAATAAGGATCTTTCAAAGCCCTGTTTGCTTTCTTCCACAATGGGACTGAGTCCCATATGTTTCTTACAGAGATGGTGTGGTGTGCTGCTTACAGAAATAAGAGACAGTTCTGCCATTTCCTAGCTCCATGACATTGGGAGAGTTACTTGAACCTCCCAGTGCCTCAGTTTTCCCATATGTAACATGGCAGGAGAATAATAGCACCAACCTCTTTGCTGTTTGGGGTATGTGCTGCCTCAATAACTCCTGTTGCAAAACAAATGCTGAATGCTATTTTTGCTTTTTGCCTTTTTTCGTAAAAGTGAACATCCTTTTTGGGTTTTTTGGTTAGTGAAAACTGGTACTAATGTAGGTTTTTTTTATAAAAGTAGTGATGTAACACGATCTTTTGAAACTCAGGGAATACTTACATTTGTAACTGGCATATTAAAAATATCCAGGGCTGGCCGAATGGCTCAGTTGGTTAAGAGCTTGCTCAAGAGTGCGAGCTGAGCTCTGAGCAACAGTGGTTCGAGGCCAGCCCGAGCTGAGTTGCCGTTGAGCTGCCAACAGGTGGCAGGATGGCTCAGCTAAAAAAAAAAATATATGGCTGAAAAATATCCAACATATGGCTATTGTTTTAGTCATTATTATGAATAACCTATGCCTCCACTTCTGGTAAGAGGCACACATCTGAAAACTAGGGAGGCCAGAAATGCCCCCCATTGATGGGCACTGTTGGGGCTAATGGGTGGAAATTATCTTCCTGTCAAAGACCACAAAAGGACCGTCAGAGGGCTCTGATGTGAGATAAGATAATGAGGGGCTGCAGACTTATGAGTCCTGAGAGAAGGATTTCAACACCATCAATCAGTCTTATTTTTTTTATAGTGTTCCTTTTGACACTGCCTCAGAAATATGAGACCTCTGGCAATCAGCGCTGACAACACCCACCCTCTCATCTCTTCTTGACTCTCTCACATTCTTGAAGCATCTCAGCTTCTTTTTCAAAGAGAACAATGACCCACCTGATATTCCACTTCCTGTGATCGACAGGAAGTGTAAAACCCAAAGAGGAAAATCATGTCTTGGGGTGATACAAGTCACAGTCTAGAAAATCTCAGGGGACTCTGTGCCATTCCTGGTCCTGAAATTGGTTCAATCTTCCTGAGGATAGACACCTCCTTAGCGCCCCTCCCCCTTTCATCTCACTATCTGCGATGATCTGAATGTGTCTCCCCACAAATGCATATGTTGAAACCTGACCCCCAAGGTGATGGTATTAGGAGGTGGGGTCTTTAGGAGGTGATTAAGTCAAGAGGGTGGAGAGCCCACATGGATAAGATCAGTGCCCTTATAAAAGAGGCCCCACAGAGCTCCCTCTCCCCTTCCACCATGGAAGGGTACAATGAGAAATCTGTCACCTGGAAGAGGGTCCTCACCTGACCATGCTGGTGATCTCTGGTGATCACCGTGATCTCTGACTTCCAGCCTCCAGAGCTGTGAAAAATACATGTCTATTGTTTGTAAGCCACCCAGTCTATGGTATTTTGTTATAGCAGCCTAATCCGAGTGAGACATCCCCCAGGTGTTCTGCTAGTGCAGGTCACTTTCCCTCAGGAGACACTATCCGCTTCTTTCAAGGCTTTGGACTAATTCCCACCCAGCCCCCTTCCCAGCTTCATACCTTCTTATACTAACCTAGTTGGTTTCATATGGAAACAGCACAGTCTCTCTGGCAACATCCATCTTTTAGATTTGTGTGCCCAGTGTCTGGTGGTGGTAAATTAGCCTTTGCCTCATTACATTTAGGAAGCCTTTCAGCTGGCCCCATCAGGGTCTGCCAAAAATCCTGCAGAGTCCGTTCTAGGCCAAGATCAGAGCAGGCATCTGCGAATGGCAGAGATGTCTAGCCTCCTGCATTTCCCCCTCACTACCTAACCTCTCACTCTTGGGGATACAGTTCCTGAGCAGAGTTCCTGTGCAAGGTCAGCTTCACAATATGCACATTGCTTATGACCTAGCCTGTCTCCCTGAGCAAGGCAGGAAGTCTCATTTGAAACATCTGCGCATGTAGAACAGAAACTGGGAGAGCACCCTGCCAGCTTCGGGGCTCCAGCTCAAGTTTGTCAGGGTTGTTTGTGTGTGTGGGTCTGTGTGTGTGGAGAAGAAGGGGTGGTGCAGGGAGGTGCAGGGTGAGGGACTGAGCGGAGGGGAGTGGTGAGCTGCCGCCTAAGAAACAGCATTGGGCTGGGCCGGCCGAGTGGCGCGGTGGTTAAGTGCTGGCTTGGGACGCCAGCGGCCCCGGTTCGGGTCCCACATATGAGGGCCAGTGACACTGCCCTCAAAAAAAAAAAAAAGAATAAGAAACAGCATTGGGTGGAGAGGCAAGGACACGCGGGGGCTGTACTCTGGCTTCTGAGTATTTGAATCCTCAGTTTGAGGAGGTAGAGAAGGTCCTTGAAAATGGGGACTCTACAGTTCTGGAGAGATCTGGGCCTGGTCCATTTTTGGAAGCTCTCAGGATTAAACAAGAAAAAATATCAAAATAGGACAACACATATCATGATGTATTTTAAATATTTACTTTCACCAATTAATAGTTTTAAGTGCATACACACACATAGTGACTTCATGAATGGACTCACAGGGATGTCAAGGGCTCTTTATCCTCTGAAGCCTGAGCCAAATGGCCCTCTTGGCTTTGGGGGTTAAAGAACAAAATTTAACTGAGTACATTTCAAGATCTAATTGGCTTTATTAAGTGGTTCATAATTGGGCAGCATCCCATCTAGCAACTAGATGGGTGCTCCTGAGGGGTTGTACAAAATGCAAAGTTTTTGTAGGAGGAAGGATAGGGCAAGGAAGCTACTCACCAAAGAAAACAAAGGATTATTTGGGGACCAGAATATCTTTTTTGCGGGGGAAAGACTATAGAAGGGTTTTTACCATGCAGATGGCCTCGTCTTTCTATGAGGGGATAGAGAGGACCCGTGTCACAGATTACCTTATTGGTGATGACCAGAACATTCCAGACTGGGTGATGTAGATTATGTTTCTGGGAGAGGCTGAAACTGCAATTGGATCAGGTATTAAATCTATGTTTGTTTGCATGGGCTTTTACCACAAATGATGCCATTTTGGGCCTGTGGTTTTCTCTTTAACGATGTTCATATTGAGGGGTTTTTTTCCCCAGGAAGAAGGAGAACAGCTCTTTCCCAAAACTACTGACCTCTCTGCTTCCCTTCCACTGACCAAACCATAGTCAGGCTCCCCTGAGTCCTTTTCTCAGCTAGGCCTCATCCTTGGCCTGCTGTGCTTGGCCCGACATGCTCAGTTCAGTAAGAACACCTCGGCCCTGGATACCTAACCGGGTTCCTCCTAGTGATTTCCATCCACTGATTCCCTCGCCCATTGTCTATAAACCCCCAGCTGTCCCAGTTGTATCTGGAGATAGATAAGTTCAAGTTCTCTCCCCTATTACAATGGTCTTGAATAAAGTCTTCCTTCCCCCTTTAACTCTATTCTGTGCAATTTTCCTTTGTGCCTGCACATGTACACACACAAACTCTCAACACAGAGTGCTTAACAAACCCCCTGTTTCTAGTGGGTTGTCTCGTTAACTCTTCTTTACTCAGAAAAGCTTCTGGAAAGGATTTTGAGGTCAGGGGAGAAGAAAGCCATCTATCCACCTGGCCACAGGACCCCCTGTCAGGGTAGAGCTGAGCACTCTCACTGGGGCCTACAGGTGACTGCAAGGCCATACTCAGTTCTGCAGTCAGTCAGCTGTGTGCCCTGGGGACTCTGGAAAGAACCGCTGTGTGGCCTTGGGGGGAGGGAGGGGGGAGGGGAGCCAGCAGGGTAGGAGTGGAAGAAGCATCCAGGAGTGTCTCCCTTTCAGGCTCTTCTCTGCTCCCATCCCTTGAAAAGGGCTGTTTTAACCTTGGTTCCTGCAGAAGCCCTCTCTGTCATTAGAGGCATTTCTCGGCATATCTATTTTGGAGCTGCAGCTGGTTGCTTCTCAGAATAAACAGAGCTGTGATATTGGCATAAAAGAAGAAAGGAATACCATCTCCTCTTTGTGCCCTCCCTCTTCCCAATGTTTTCCAACCTCCACTTCCCCCTTCTTAAAGGCCTTGCCCTAAGACCCCTTCTGTCTCACTCCCTGCTCTGTAGCTCCCTTTCTACCATCTTATAATCACAGGCTCCCCTCCCAGGCATGTATGGGCCCTGCGATGGCCAGGCCCTTGCTAGGTTTGGGGGCTCCAGGGCCTGCAAAGAACTCAATGTCAAGTGACACAGGTGTTCCTATTTAAGGACTTAAGCTAAAGAATGTAAGAGCTGGTCCACTCCTCATATTTAGGTGAAGCTGCGGTCTCCGATGAGGATATGCAGTGCTCAGGGTCTCAGGGATCCTGGGGGTTAAGGCAGAAGCTATAACACCCTGACTGTGCAGCTTTCCTCATACCTCAATGGGTCATTATCAGAATGTCTGGGTTGTACTGAAATCATTGAAATGGGAGCTTGATGTTGCAGAGAGGGGAAGAAAAATCAGACCATTTTTTCTGATACAACTGATGTGGGGTACCAGGTGTATTTATGGACTGAAATGGCTTCCAGGAGGGATCAGGACAATCAGGGATACTATCTGGTTACCTGGAGGTGGGAGGGTCTGGTCAGTAAGAAGAGAATGAAAAGACTTGTGTGTGTGGCCACATTCAAAACCAAATTAAATATTAATCATCCCTTGTTATGTCTTCTGCCCCAAGTGGGTCTGACAGTGCGTCCATGGTTGTACAAGCCTCTTACCCCTGTTCTGGTCCGTCTGGGCCCTTCCTTCACCACCTTCATCGTTTCCCCTCTCTTGCCTCTTTCTTGTGCTCACTGCATTTTCCCTTTTGTGAGTTCTACCTAATTCCATTCACCATCAGTCCTGTAGCTGCCGCCTGCTGTGCAGCTTGACCCACATGGGGTTACAGAGGCAGAAGTTAAGGGGGTGGAAGTATCTAGAAATTGTGCACATTTCCTCAAAACCTTCTTCCTCCCAGGGGCAAGATGGTCAGCCTCATTTCAATCACTCTATGGTCTGGCCTCTCAGCGGGTCAGACCAATCCATTTTCTCCGTTACCTGAAGCAGCTGAGCAAAGGGGACAAGTCAACGTCCCTAAGTAGGTTTCCTCTTTTGCTTTTGTTTTATTTTTAAATATGAAACTGTGGTTAGACTCTCAAATTAGTCTATAGAAACCTCAGTGGACGGCCTGTTGGCAGACCTGATGCTGTAGGGGTGAGTGTAGGGTGCTGAGCTGTGAAGGCGTCACACTCTAGGCACCCCCATTGGCTGAAAAGTTGTAAGTGTGAATGTCAAGGCCGGGCACTGGAGATTGGTCTCGCTTTCCCATGCACCCTGGGAGGGGGCAGAGGATCATGGATGAGGGTTTTGAATTTGAGAGAACTTGGGGTTGTGTCTCAGCTTCGCCATTTCTTAGCCCTGTGACCTTGGGCTGGTTATTTAAGTGTCTCTGAGATTCCATTTCCTCATCTGTACTATGAGGATATTAAGAGTATCTATTTTAAAGAACAGTCAATTACTTAATTCAAGGCATAATTTATTGAGCATTCCTTCCTTGCCAAGCCCTCGTCCAAGTACGAGCATACAGTCGTGGGAAGGACTGATACGGCCCCCGTTCTCATAATACTCATGTGTTCTGATAAGGGAACAAGGTGTTGTGTGAATTAAATAAGAATATATTTATATCCAAAAAAATGTATACACATTTTAAGAAAGGAAAAAACTATTAAAATGGTAATATTCAATATATACTGATAACAAAAGATTAATACAAATCACGTTTCACTTCTGTAATTACATGAGGCACTCAAAGTGGTTACCATCAGCGTAATTTTAATATCGTTTTTTTCCTTGCTTAAAATGTGTGTACATTTTTGGGGCACCCTCCGTATATATGCATCTATATCTTAAATATGTGATGCATATATGTGTGTGTATATGTATAAAGAGATTTATTATAAGAAATTGGCTCCTGTGATTATGGAGGTTGACAAATCCCAAGTCTGCAGTGGGAAAGCTGGAGACGGAGGAGAGACAAAGGTATAAATAGTTCAAGTATAAATGCCGGCAGTCTCGAGACTCAGGCAGAGCTGATGTTTCAGTTCAAGTTTGAACAGCAGGAAAAAGCTAATGTACTACTTCAAAGGCCATCAGGTAGGAAGAATCCTCTCTTATTCTGGAGGTCAGGCTTGGGTTCTGTTATCCTTCACCTGATTGCATGAGCCCGCCCACACTAGGGAGGCATTCTGCTTTACTCAGTACGATCCAGTTGTTAACTTCATACAAAAACACCCTTAGAGAAACACCCAGAATAATCTCTGACCACATATCTCTGACCACACACCCCATGGCCCAGTCAAGTTGACATACAAAATTAACCAGCGCAAGGCACCATGGTTAGAGGATACGGTAGTTGAGAAAGACCTTGGGGAAGAGCTGAGTGACCATCCTGAAGAGAAGGGTAACCATGGCTGGGGGTCAGGACAGGATGCAAATTAGTTGTCCTATGATTCAATCCAATCCAAAGACGTGGTTTCATTAGTTACACTATGTGTCAGCATTTAAAAATGAAAAAGTTATATCACAGTCTGAATTTCCAGCTTCTCCTGAAAAACTAGAAGTGGTCATGTGGAGGTGAGGTATCTGAGCCGGGGCTGCCCCCCAGCCTGGGTACCAGCTCTCTTGTTGGCTTAGCCTCCACCACCCACGCCTGACCCACTGCATTCATGTCTGTTACTATTGCCCCCGCTTTAGGACAAAAGACACCTAAACTGAACATCCCAGCGGGGAGCATGTCAACAGCATGCTATGTTATTTTCTTGTGAGAGTGGGGGTGGGGGGCAGTATGAGGCTGTGTGCAGAGTGTACATTGAGATCTTGCCCCTGGTACCCTCACGAACTTCTCTGACAAGCTGCTACTGAAGTGACCCCCAGAATCTTGACCATCCAGAGCTCTTTGACCGGGAAGGACTTTTGATTAGGGGTGGCAAAGCTCTGTCCCCTCCAACTAAGGAATAGCCAAGCCATCCCGGGGGAGATTGGTCTTGGGTGAGTGGCTAGGGGATGGCCAGCAGCTGCTCCCTCTGTATCATGTTCTGTAAGTTTGTAGCAATATTTAAAAATTAAGAGATTTCACATTCAAAATCCCGTGAAAAACTAGAAATGGTTGCGTGGAAGTCAGGAATCTTTTTGGGTCAGGGTATCTTTACTTCTTCAAGCTTGACACTCAGACATGGGTCTTGGGATGGAAACCTCTAGAACCATAGAATCATGAAAAGCATGACTCTTGACATCTGAGGCACAATGAAGGACCTGGGAATATTTAAACAGGAGAAGAAATGCCTCTAAGGGAACGAACCAAGAGCTGCTTTGAAATAGCTGAAGGGAACATCATCCTGAAGTGGGATTGAACCAATTCTGAATGTCCCTGGAGGGTGGAAGTCCAACCAGGGACCAACAGTTGTAAGAAGGCCAGTCTGGGGTGAGCGTAATGCAGACTTTTTCAGCAATGACAGTGCCTTAGAAGTAGAAAGTCCTGATGCATAAGGCAGGAAGTCCCCACAGCTGAGGGCAGCAGGGCCTACAGAGAACATTCAGTTATTAGATTGGAGGTGGACTGGATCAGGAGTTC
This sequence comes from Aselliscus stoliczkanus, assembly GCA_033961575.1. Taxonomy (NCBI): domain Eukaryota; kingdom Metazoa; phylum Chordata; class Mammalia; order Chiroptera; family Hipposideridae; genus Aselliscus; species Aselliscus stoliczkanus. Next base: position 22,455,286 of record CM066735.1, read on the forward strand.
CATGTCTTTCTCATGTGTGGTGCATGCAGGCAATGAAAACAGGTAGACTGGAGGGGATTTCGGCCTCCAAAGGGGTTGCACACAGGCCCAGAGGCTCAGGCCATGGCAGGCCTGTTTGAGGGGACCTGGGATTTGTTTGAAGCAGGTATGGTAAGGCACACAGACTCAGGGATGACTCAAGGAAGCAGTTTATACTCACAGGTCCTTAGAAATGGGGCCACATGGGGAAGCACCAGGGTCAGTCAGGAGGCAGAGGGCATGGGGGAAATGTGGACAAGAGCATTTAATGTGGTTTTCTTGGGAAGGAACAGGTGAGGCAGGGTAAACAGGCTTAGGATAGGCTAATTTGGATAATTTCATTGAGTCCTGGGACACAGGGCCTGTCCCTCACTGTCTGGTATCTGGTGGCCCTAGGGTGATTAGAGCAGGAGAACAGTGGCCCAGAGGGCTGAAAAAGAGGTGATGGGGGTGTGAGCTCTGGGTTGACTGGTTTGCATATGAAAGAACTAGCTAGCATTGGGAGGAGCTGTCCCTCCAGGGTTGTCAGGGCTCCAGAGGTCAAAGCATGGTTATTACAAGGTCCTGCCCACAGGCCTGAGGATTAAAGAGATCTGCTTCTCTATGTGCACCAGGAGGAGAGCTCAGGACAAGATGATGTCTACGTGTCTTTTGGGTCTTGGGGTGCTGTAATCACAAAGCACATCTGAGCCGGAAGCAGCTCAAGAGTCCAGCCTTACCCTCTCTTTGTACAGAGGGGGCGCTGGGCCCAGAGAGGTGAACCAACTTAGTCAAAGGCTTAGGGTTCATTGCATAGCAGGGCCTGGACTTAGTCCTCTTTTGGCCATTTCGTGCGGTTAGAAGGGTTTGGAAGGAGCAGGCAGGGCGTCTTCATCTACGAGAGTCCATGATGGGATAACACAACCTAGAAAATACCTCTGCCTGCAGCCTCTGGGATTCCAGGGCAGTAGGAAGGGTGGGGTGGGGTGGACAGTGAGGAGGGTATCAGAGTGCAATCCCTGCCAGACCTGCTCTCCTGACTCCCCCACTCTACCCTGGACACACAAAGAAGACTTAGAACCTGGGTCTTAGAGCTGGATGTAGCCTGGGATGGGAATACCTCATGCAGGCCCCAGCTCTGTTTGCCCTGCACCAAGTGTCTGACTTGGGTGGCTTATTTTCACCCCCTGGCATCAGCCTTACCAACAGTGATTCAGTCATTCCCAATGTGTTGTATATTGTCCTTCCTGTTAGAATAAAGATTCCTATTTCTTTGCCCCACCTGCTTGTTCTGGACTAGAAGTCCTAGAGTAGATCACCTGTGTTTGTAACACCCCTGAGTGGCATTCAGGTTTTGGAAACCACCCTACTGGGTGATGCTAAATCCTACAATGTTCTGATCATCTGGGCCGGTTCATGTGGATAAATCATTAGCACCTCACAGCAGAGGCAGTGGGGGAGGAACTAGAGAGCTGAAATGACTTCTTACTGCCACAGCTACTAGATAGTGAAGTGTGGGAACCAGAATGCAGATCTCCCCTCCTATGTCAGTGTGCTCAGGCTGCCATAGCAAAATACCACAAACTGGGGAGTTTAAACGGCAGACATTTATTTCTCACGGTCTGGAGGCTGCAAGTCCAAGATTAAGGTGGCAGCAGAGCTGGTTTCTTCTGAGGCCTCTTTTTGCTTGCAGACAGCTGCCTTTGCTGTGTCCTCACAAGGTCTTTTCTCTGCAATGTAGCTGGTGTCTCTCTGTGTGTCCAAATTTCCTCTTGTAAGGACACCAGTCACATTGGATTAGGCCCCACCCTAACAGCCTCATTTTATCTTCATCATCACTTGAAAGGTCCCATTTCCAAATGCAGTCATAGTCCAAGGCCCTCAGGGTGCTTAGGGCTTCAGCACAGGAAGTCCATAGCCCCGCCTCCTAGGCTGTGTTCTTCCCTCTGCTCTGCCTGCTTCTCTGATGGTGGTCTCTTCTCCCTCCCCAAGTTATGCAATTAGCCCTGCTCCCCATTTTGAGCGTCCAGCTGTAGATACTATGTGCACCGTGTCCATCCACATCTGGTTCAGCATTCTGCCCATATGAACTGTTTGTTCCCAGAAGGGCCGTGGGCCGCAGCAGCACGCAGGGAAGCCCGTGTTCTGGATTCTTTATTCCCCTCACCTGGCGCACAGCCATGTGCAATTAGGCACTTGACAAATGATGGTGATGTTGACAGCTCAGAATAGAACCCTCGAGTGGGAGGTTAGTCTGCTCAGCTGGCGCTGTGGGGACAAAAGGGGGTGTGGTTGCCACCTCGACTCAAGGCTGATCAGGGACCAGAGTTCAGACTGAGCATCCAGCACGAGCCTCAGCTGTGACTGCAAGGCTGTGGGAGAAGGCCCAGGGGTGTGTGACCTACAAAGCCCATATGCAGCTCTAGAGTCCTGAGAACCTGTCTAGAACCAGAGAGCTGGGAGCTGAGGGGCAGGCTCTAGCCAGTCAAGTCTCGCTTGGCAGGTCCCCCTGAGGCTGGTCTGCCCAGCCAGTGCCCCTGCTGGGAGGCTGAGTGACCTCTGGAGGTGTCTGGTTGTCACCATTGCTGTCAGCATAGCTCATCCAAACTGATTTCTATGGACTTCTCTTGAGGTTGGCATTAAAATGTGTATGAGTAGCAGGTGGTCCTGGTATGGAATGACCTATATGTTTCTGAACCAGTGTCTCCTCCTCTATAAGGGGGCCAGCACCACGTCGAGAGAGAGGAGGAAGGCAAAAGGGCAAGTGCTTTGTGAACTGTCACTTGTAACTGCATGTGTGATGGGAGAGTGTTTCTACTTCAAGCCACCATTAAAATGTAGACTTCCTTTCTGGGCAGTCGAGCATGTTAGCCCAGGCAGAAAGAAGCCTCTCCCAAGGGGGCAGTCCACAGTAAGCAGGGCAAGGTAAAGACCAGGGAGGTGTTAGATGCAGGTGCAGAAGGTTCCAGAAGACAGAGGCCTCCTTTTCTGTTCAACTCTGGAGTCGCCTGAACTCCAGCACCCACCAGGGCATTTACTTTGGGTGAGGCGGGCCTCCTGACAAAGACTTAGGTCCTTTAGTCCTGGGGTTGTACCTCATCAAAGGGTCCTGCTCTGTTCCCCACTATCAAGATTTCCACCTTGACATCTCTGACCTCAGTTTCCTCATCTGTAAAACAAAGGAGGTAAAAACGGGTCATTTATACGACTAACTCCCATCAGCTCAGGTTCTCACCACCACTGAGTTTACTTGTATAATCTTTGTGGTTATGTTTTTTTTCCTTATCAGTATCCCACATCCTTCTTCTTTTCTTCCTAACTACAGCCCTGTCCCTCACATTTTTTATTTTTCTGAGAGCTCTCATCTCTCCCTCAAGGATGCAAGGTCTCTCCTTGTGGCTAATGATTTTAGCTCCCAGAATTTTAGATCAAAGAGGGCACTTTGGGAAGCATCTAGTCTGGTCTGGTGGCTTTAACCTGGAAGTCAGGGCCATAGAGAGGTGTTGGGCATAGGGGTGAGGGTGAAGCACTTTCAGCTAAATAGCGAAGAATTAAACTACTTCCAGAACCAGGCTATCACTTTTAACAGTTTGAAATATTCATGCTCAAGACTTGATTGGCAACACCTTCCTCTCACCTAATCCCCTCACTTTTTAGGGGAGAAAACTGAAGTTCGGATGGGGGAGGTGATTTGGCCAAGTTATCTAAGTATCTTTCGGGCATTGAAGTTGGATGTGATTCAAAAGAATTTAAACAGTATAGATTTTGTGTGTGTGCATGAGGTAACCAGAAAACTCAATCCACAGAAGACCCTTGGGGGGTTCTTGAAGACCTGGATGTGGACATGACCCCTATCCTGCCCTTGCACCCACTTCTGCTCATTCCCACTGTGCAGGGAGGGCCCACCAGCACATAGTTCCCTTGGCTTCTGCTCTGTCATTTTCTGGGTTCTGCTATGTTCTCTCTCCTGCACCCCCCCCCCACACACACACACACATACACCTCCTATCTGTGGTTAAGATGCAGAAGTGGGTTGATGCTGGTTTTCTCAGACTTCTGGTGTGCTTCAGAAACCTCAATGAAAAAAGAGCAAAAGGAAGAAAGGGCCAAGGACTGTTAGGCTGAATGCAGACTTCCTTCTGACACGGGGGGAGCAGGAGTCCTGATTTTTACAGAACTAAAGCTCAGGATCCTGATGGCCCCTCTTCTCTACTTGGCTGCTGAGGAATAGAAGTGCTTAAGGCTGGAGGTAGGTAGTGGGGTCCTGGGTATTCTCAGACTTGGGTCACATGAGGTGGCCAAAGTGATTTTTGAGAAGTATTTATCATTGAAACCAAACCCTTTAAAAGGAGAACTTCATTACCTCTCTACTACAACTGTTTGTACTATTTTCTGTGTCTCCTTTTCTGCATCCATCTCAGTTCTAACCATGGGAGCATATTCGTGCTGCAAATATGCATGTAATCTTTGGAGTTTTTATATTACTTTAATTGTATATGCCTAAGTAGTCTCTTTATCAATTACCTTCAGGATAGGCAGAAATTAATTTATGTGGGAAGTTCTGTACCTGGTTGAGAAAAACAGAATTATAGGAAAACACTATGTTTTCTCCCCTTTTTTCCTCTCTCTCTCCCTTTCTCTCTCCTTCCTCCCTCCCTCACTCCCTCCCTCACTCCCTTCCTTCCTACCTTGCTACCTTCCTTTCTTTCTTCCTTCCCATGGCACATTGTTGAGTCATCTGTCCTTAAACTCCCATTCTCAGGACCTCCTATTCAAATTGTGACCCACAGGGGACCCTAAGGGTCAGTTCCCTCCCAGCCTGGCCTGGCCACCTGGCTGTAAATTTGTCCACCTGACTTTGGGTTCAGGAGACCTTTCTCTTCCATAGTTTTTTTAAAAAGGATAACTAAGTTTGCTATCTTTCAGGCTCAGGAAATTTGGGGTTGGGTTTTCCCTTTGTATTTTATTTTGTTTTTCTAACCAGGGAAGAACCAAATCCTACCATAGTTTGAGTAGCGGTTGGGAAGATTGTGAGAGAAGAGCTGTGAGCTGGGGAATCCCTTGCTACTGCGCTTGGGGTTTCCCTTCCTTGGAGGTACAGTGGTTGGAATTTTAAATGACCAGGATTCCCAAAAATTTTCTGAGTTTCTGAGCTGTGGATAACTGAAATTACCTGTTTCTTCTTTTTCTGTCCATTTCCCATAATGGGCTTAGGTAACAAGAAATTAAAACAGAAACCACTACTGTGCTCTGAACTAAGGCGCTCGGAGACACCCAGGAAGGTCCAGCATTTAAGAATCATAACTCACTGAAACCCATCACTCCACCAAGCATTTGTTGAACACCACCCTGGGGTGTGGGGCCTGGGTTCTAGCCAAGAGTCCTCACATTTCAGTCTCTCTGAAACTCAATGCTCTCCAGTGAAACAAAGAAGTTCTTCTCTGTCCCCACTGGGTATGTATTAGAATCACCTGGGATATTATTTTAAAATACAGATTGCTGGGCCCCAACCCCAGAGGTCTCCATTCATTAGGGTGGGATGAAGGCTTGGGATATGTACATATATGTATGTATATATTGTTAAAGAAAAATTATTCAGAGACTTGTTAAAGAACAATAAAGAAGACTGTATTCAGGAGGCTACTACAATGCGGTTTTGCAGGAAAGAAATTGAAATAAAACAAGGAACAGTGAAGATTTATAGCCAAGGAGCAGGGTGGGTGTGAATAGATGGAAAATTGCTGAGAGGGTAGGGTAATTCTTTTCTTAAATTGACCTAACTGAATTCTTGCTGAAAGCAGGCCAAAATGACCAGGTATTACCTAGGGGATGGAGGAGGAGGGGAAGGGATGTGAGAAATTTGATCAGAAATCAAGGGGTAATCAGCTATAGACGTTAGAGAATTCTGGCTAAAGCCACTGAGCAGGATTTTTGCTAAAACTGGACTCTACAAGGGCAGAGACGGAAGCTGAGGTTCAGGCCTAGTCAGAGAGCTCAGAGGGTCTGATTGACATTTGGTCAACTGGAGAGAGTCTTTGTCAATAGCTACATTGACACATGTGCATATAGCCAGAATGATGAAGCCACTGGATCAAGTTCTGTTTGAGGTGATGTTTCATGTCCAACAGTCATGAGTCTTCTCTCCATGAGACTCCCAAGCCCAGAGGATATTACCCTGGGGGTGTCTGTGGGCAGTGGCCCCCTTCTCGGGAAGTCTTGGGGCTCTAGATTATTGCAGGGTGTGGCAGTCAAGACCATATCTGGAGCCCCTCGGACTCTGTTTGAATTTCAGGTCTGCTCCCTACTTGCTGTGTGACCTTTGGGAAGTCTCTTGGCTCAGCTTCAGTTGCCTCATCTGTGAGACGGGTGATAACGGTGCTTACCTTGTAGGTTTTTTATTAGGACTGACCGGGGTCATCATGCAGGTGAAGTGCTGACTCAGGGTCGATCTAAGGATGTGCTCCATTTTAACTGCTGTTAGCTCTTAGAAGTGAGCCTTTCAGTGGCATGCAAGGGTGGAGGATGATGGTGGATGTGTGCTCATAGAAGTGAGCCTTTCGGTGGCATGCAAGGGTGGAGGAAGATGGCGGATGTGTGCTCATGGTCTCAGAGATGGAGAGGGAGTCCTGCCGCAGTGGGGCAAAGACCCCCTGGGAGGGGCTGCGGTGGCTCTGGTCTCTTGGAGGACAGCCTGAAGTTGAGCATAGCTTTCTTATAGTCCTAGGGTTCTCTTGGTTGATTGTATTGAGATATCTCTCTACCCTAACCACCCCAATTTTGATTTTGGATAGGATCCAGGAAGCCAGATGTCAGGGACCTATTTGTTCCCTCGTCTGGATTTGGGGTAAGAATATTGGCCACCCTCTGCACTATGTGGAGAGTCCAGAAAGTAAGACTGTGTATGAGAAGGAGCGAGAAGGAGACGACAGAAAGAGGGCAGGCTACTATCCTTGCAAAAGCCACTTATTAATTTTATTAAAAATATATTCAATCAGGGGCGAGCTGAGTTCTGAGCAACAGCAGTTCGATGCCCAGCCCAGGCTGAGCTGCCAACAGGTGGCAGGATGGCACAGCTTAAAAAAAAATAAATAAATAAAAATAAAAAAATATATATATATATATCTTTAATCAGTGTAACAGTAAAAGAATGTAACAGCTTTTAACTGTATGTAATTTAAATGTAGAGGCATTTTTACATAGTTATAATCAGTTATGTCAACTCCGTTCCCTGTCATTTAACATTTTTATATAAATATTTTCATGTATTACCACTGCTCGCATTATCATAGTTTGTCATTACTGATATTGCTTAGACTTCCTCCTGAGCATTTTGTTCTGATTTTACTATCTCACCATTTATTATAAATAGCACAGCTCTGAACATCTCTGTGCAAATAATCCATACCCACCTCTTTAGATATGTGGGGGACATTTCGCAAAGTTGGGTGACCAGGTCAACACATGTGAGTTGTTTTTTTTTTGTTTTTTTTTTTAAAGATTTTATTGGGGAATTGGTGGAGGGGAACAGCGTTGGGGAATTGGGGAAGGGGAACAGACAAGCTGCTGTCTTCTTGTTCTTCAGTTTAGTTGCGGAGGATGTTGCTTCACTGTTGGTATCATCATTGCGCTCTTCCCGGATGAGGCAGATCGGTCGCTGGCCTCTGGATGTCGCTCATCGCGGCTACTGGCAGCTCACACTTGGCTGCCAGCCGCTCACGCTGGCTGCGGGCCACTTACTGTAGCCTATGGCAGCCCACTGCAGCAGGGGCTGCAGCCCACACCATCACCGGGGCTTGCACAGCCCAGCTCCAGGTGGAGTTGTTAGCTGTAGAGGGCAGTGTCACTGGCCCTCATGTGGGATCCGAACCGGGGCCGCTGGCATCCCAAAACCAGCGCTTAACCAATGCGCCACTCGGCCGGCCCATGTGAGTTGTTTTATATTTAACCAACTTGCTCTTCAGCAAGCCAGTTCTGAATCAACTGGCCCTTTTACCTGTTTCATTTCAAACTCATAAACATAAGATTTTATTATTTTTCTCCCAGTATCTTGGCTTGTTTAAAAGGTGCGCGCTGGTGCCTCCAAGTTGTTTTCCTTAGCATTTTTAACTGCTGAGGATTTTTCCATCTATTTTTAATTTTCCCAAGTGTTTTCACACACAGGTGGCATCCTGTTTGCTTGATGGGGCATCTAAATTGCTGTTTTACCCAATTCAAGCTAAAATGAAAGCTGATTACTGCAGTGTACAGATGGGGGCATCATCATGTTTAATGGTTTTGCTATCTGTTTACAGAAAGCAAATTTGTAGTGTATACTGGATTTGCAAAGAGTAGCAGATTGGGGATTGGCAGGTGGAGAAGCTCGTTCGAGATGATGGTTTAGTTGGTTTCAAGGTGGTAATAGATGAGGGGACAACACCTGTACTGTTAGACTTGGCTGTGTACTTTCCGGTTGAAAAACAAACAAACAAAACAAAACTACTTGAGTTTTCTTTTTATCATCAATTTTTTTCTGTTAATTAAATGTGTCATAAAAGACAACATTCAAATTCTACATTGCCATCATTATTATATATATTAATATATCAAAGGCTGATATTCTTTTTAGTGCTACATGGCTAGGAACTGATGCGTTTATGTGTAATTTTCTGTTTGAGTGGAATCTGGGAGGCCACATCAGGAAAGCAGTGTTCCAAGCTATCCTCTTTGGCACAGAAATAACCTTGATGTGTGGCGACAAAGCCCAGAGTGGTGGGCTCACTGATGGAACTTGGGCTGTAGGCTGTGTTTGTTGGATTCTGATGGGAAATCTGAGTCTGGCCCTACCTCCAGCACTTAACAGAGGCAACCCTAGGCAAGCTGCTCAGTCACTTTTCCTCATCCTCCAAATGGGAGTGACATCTGCTTTAGGAGACATCAGCAAGATAGCAAGGGTGCCAATATACTAGAAAGGGATGTGAACATAGAGACCCTCTTCCCTCCTATCTGGTTGCACATTTTTTTAACCTTGACTTGGATGAAGGAATTGGGTCCATCTTTTGCACGGCAGCCCTACAACCATTTGAAACCAATACTCCATCATCACTTCTCAGGACTCCCCTCTACCCTTAATTTTCAGGGTCTGTGTCATGTGACAAGGTCTACAGGCTCCAAGGGCTCTGCAGGTCCTCACCCTAGAAAAAAGTTCTTCAACTGTGAGGCCCTGGGCTGGTAGTGGGTAGATGTGGTCATATCTATGTAGGGCCCCAAGGGAAATCATGGTCCTTATTTTAGGAATATGCTGGTACCCCCAATACTGCATAACCATTTCTTGGCAGACATATCATAGTGACTAACAATGAGTTCACAGTTAGCTTAATCCCCATTTTTTTAATTCATGTGGTTGCTAAGCCACATCTTCCTCATCCCAGACTAGGGAAGATTTTTTTTTTAAATCTGCATGAAGAACTTCACATTTATTCCATTTCACTAGTTGCATTTGTTACCCTTGGCATGTCTTGCCAGCTTGTGTAGATTCCAGGGGTCATTTGTGGTCTGCAATGAAAGTCACTTTCTCTCACAATCCTGGGCTCAATTCGGTACTTCTTGGTGATAACCACAAACCCCTTAATGCCAAATCAAAAGGTATGAACAAAGGTAAATTAAAATAACAGTCCTCAGGTTAATACAGACACTTGATCAGCAGCTGTGGGAAGAAACCATTTGACCAGTTATGAGTTCACCTCCTTATCATCTGGTTTCTTCATTAACCTCTCAAGAAAATGAGGAAGAACTGGGTCAAACACCCAACTGCAATTTTTATTTGTCATGGTCCAAATTTCCCTGCTCAACAGCCAATTCTATAATGCACACAAAGAGGGAAATGAGATTCATTGAAGTTGAAGGTTGAGAGAGAAGGAAAAGTCCAAGACCATGACTCAAAATGAAGAGGTTGGAGAAGAATTTAGTTTGGGGTTAAAGATGACAAAGAGTGTGGTTTTGAAAATTACAATTTAGGAGATTGGAGAGTAGCAAAAGGTCCTCAGAGGAAGGCACACAGTTTAAATTCTGTGTTCTGCACACCTTGTATCTTGCTGTCTTAAAGTGCCAGGTGATGGGGTCGGCCGAGTGGCTCAGTTGGTTAAGAGCAGGAGCTCTGAGCAACAGTGTTGCTGGTTCAATTCCCACATGGGCCAGTGAGCTGCACCTGAGCTGAGCTGCCACTAATCTGCCAACAGGTGACAGGACAGCTCAGCTGGTGAAAGCACGTGCTCCTAACAACAAGGTTGCCAGTTTGACTCCCGCATGGGATGGTGGGCTATGCCCAGCTGCAACTAAGGTTGAACATGGCACTTTGAGCTGAGCAGCCGCTAGCTGCCGACTGGTGGCCGGATGGCAACTGGACTTGGAGCTGAATTAGCTGTGCCTTCCACAACTAAGATTGAAGGACAACAACTTGGCTGTTCCCCTTCCCCAATTCCCCAACACTGTTCCCCTTCCCTAATTCCCCAATAAAATCTTTAAAAAAAAAAAAGTGCTGCGTGGTGATACTACTGCTGGGAACAAGCAACGTCAAGGGCAGAGGTGGGCTTGAGGCAAGTGATTCTGAAATCTGCCCTCCTCCCCCGGGGCCCTCACTGTTCAGGCAGTGGTGTGCTGGAACCAGCTCTCACAGACTGGCAGTAGCCATTTCTCCCCAAGTCACTCTCAGTGAGGTCACATCAGTAGCTGCCATCAGCCATAATGGAAGCATTTACACCAGAGAAATTGGCAAATGCTACAAATCACCTTTCCCCTGAATTGCCAGTTGTGAATCATGTACCAAGGCCTTGTCTGAACTGCTCCTGCTGCCTCCTAACTCATGCCTGAGCTTTTGCCTGTGGCCAGACTTATGTTTTTCAAATGAAAATCTGCTTTTCTACAGGGTGAAGTTCAAATTCCTTAGCATGTTGCCACTGTCTCATCTCACTTCCCAACAACCCCTCACCACCCTCCTCGCCAGCCCTATGTCAGATCATGTGGTTTCCCCATCTTGCTGTGTCACCTTTTCCTGAGTTCCCCCACAAGTCTTCTTCTGTGCTCCTCTGGCACCAAGCTTAGATCCGATTACAGCTCATATCATGACATGACGGTTTTTTTTTTCCATATTTTTCCTCTTTATGGGATTATGAGTCTCTGGTGGATGGGACCCTCTTCCCTCTTGTATTTATCTTTGTCTAGAGGCTCGCATGCCTCCTGAGACACAGGGTGGGTGGAGTGAGGGATGGGAGAGGTACAGATGAAAGGAGGAAGGTGGAAAGATGGGGAGGGGAGAAAAGGAGAAGGAAGGAAGGAAGGAAGGAAGGAAGGAAGGAAGGAAGGAAGGAAGGAAGGAAGGAAGGAAGGAAAGAGGTAGAGAGGGAAGGAAGGAGGGGAGAAGGATGGAAGGAGGGAGAAGGAAGGAAGGAGGCAGAAAAACAGACCAGCCAAAATCACTCATGAGCTGGCAAATAAGGAGCAAGGTGAATAATTTTTTTGAAGGGTTGCAGAAGCCCAGAGTTCACATAGGAGGTAAGAAAAATGTGCCCAACTGCAGGAATCAGAGTCATTGAACTAGTGAGGAGAACAGGGGTTCTGTTAACAGGGAAACATGGGTAGTGCATCCCTGTTGCTCCCCTCCTGCTCCCTGAGAGCCAGCCCCAATTCAACTGGCCTCCGGGTTGGCAGGTGCTGGCAACAGGATGAGTCTCAGTGGATAATATGTGCAAGAGTGGCAGACTGAAAGTGTGATAGAGCCTCAATAAATGTTTTTGAATTATGTTGAATTATAGCTGGCGATAATCACAACCTTTCTGCTTCCTTCTTTTGCAAGGCAATGGGGAGGGATACTTGGAGCAGAACGGAAGGGCTTAGCCAAATGATGGATTGGGAGGCCCAGGAGCAGGCAGGATGCTGGGGAGGGGGAGAGGGGCTGAAAGCGCTTAGGCTGCATGGAGCCAGGAGGGCCCCGCTGCTCAGAAACGCAGGCCTGGCTCCCCGAGGCTACAAGGTCACTGCCAATTAGTTAAGTGGCTGCTCTCAGCAGGCCTTTGCAGAGGAAAGGCATGTGTTCCCCATTTTGTTGATGTGGAAACACCAAGAGGAAGTGACTCAGAGACAGAGTGGAAATAAAGTGTGTCTTGTGACATTCTGGCTTCCATAAAATCCAAAGGGCTGGTGTTTTTAAGTCTCCTGTGAGGCTACTTTCCATGCTTCTGTGGTGTTCTTAAGACAGACCACGGCCCTATGTATGAGCAAAAAGTAGGAGGAAGGGGTGATCTTTTCAGGTGGGCAGGTGGATGGAGGCAGGCAGGTGTTGATGGAAAGCCAGCCTCAGTGCATTGGAGACAGAGGGGCTCCCACAACCATCTGATCCTCAACCTACTAGGCCAGCTTAATTTTTTTACAAGTGGGGATGAGTACTGGGTTTCTGATTCTTTCTTCTGCCAAGTCATAGGCATTTAAGAAATATATGTGCCAGGGAGTTGACATAAGTAATCTCTGATTCTTCAGAAAATTCTGCAGAATAGGTAATGTTAGCCTCATAGTTCAAGAGCGGAAACCGGGCCTAGTGAGGTTACCTTGTCTGCATCACACAACTGGTAAGTGGCAGAACCTTCAGTTCTGGAGACAATGCCTTTTAGCCCCCAGCTCCCAGCGTCTGCTTTCACTTCTGGTTCCCCGAGAGATCAAGTTTCACTGTCTATTGCCAGAGACTATCATTGTCATTTCATAAGTGAATGAGCAAAGAAAAGAATGAAAAAAAAACAACCAACAAAATGTAAACAAACAAACAAAAATAAAATAAAATAAAAAACATGAGTGAGTGAGCATTGGTAACCCCCAAAAAAGTGGAAAGACATAATGTTAGAATGAAAGACTGCCCTTCAAATGGGGTAAATTGAACTTCATGATGAATTCTCTACAGTGTCCTTATTTTTCCTGTTTTGCCATGGACACGGGGAAATATCAAAGGCCATTATCTACCTACTAACTGCTGTCTGGGAACTCTGACCCCTCGGGCCTGATGTCTCAAGGCATCAGAACTGGTCAGTGGCAGAGCTGAGCACTAATTCCTAAGCATGGTGGCAGAACAGCCGTGACACCAGCCCTCTAGTAATTGGCAATTGACAGTGAAGCTTAGTCTCTTGGGAACCAGATATGAGAGGGAACCAGACATGAGAACGGACACTGGGAGTCCAAGGGTAAAATGCATTGTCTCAAGAATTGAAAGTTCCACCCAAGATTTGAGGGAGCATGGATAGGGAACCATTAGACAGAAAGGCGGCATGATGTCAGGGAAAAGGTGCACACACATCTGACTCATACAATCTGCGTTTACAACTCATGTCCTTGGGGCAACCATGCCACACAAGTCTGGGGTGTTACTCATGATGGACTTCAGAGTTAGGTAACATGGTGGCCTTAAGTCTCTGCCACTTACTTACCAGTTGTATGATCTGGACAAGTCACCTCTCTGGGCTTCAGTTCCCTCTCTTAAGGTCTGAGGCTGACATTGCCTATCCTACAGAATTTTTCTAAAGACTTAGAGGTTTCTAAGTGCACTCCCTAGCACATAGAATGTGTTTAGTAAGACGCAACATGACCCTACCATGTCTTCCAGTGCAAGAGTATATATTTCTGGGATATTGATGCCTATAATCCTGACATCTTCCCCATACCAGGAACAGTGACAATCCAGAGGCTCTGAGAGGACTTAAATCCTGCTTCAGCACCCTCACCCCACCCCTTCAGGCAGGTGAATGTCTTGCCATTCAGGAAGACTGTCATTTATTTTCTTCCCAAAGACTTCAGACACTTAGGGATTGTCCAGCCTCTCTTAGGACCCTTTACAGGTTTGGGCCAAGACGTTCTTGTGGCCAATCAGAACGTTTCCTGTTTTAATTTGATCCCATTTCCTTGTGTTTGTTATGTTTTGACTTTGACTTGGGCAGATCTGGGGGTTGGGAGGCAAGCTGGAGCCCACGATGGCTCAGAGCCAGGATTTTTGCTAGTGTGGAAGGATGTTCTCTCTTCTGACAAAGATCGTAGGGTCTGGGGCAGGCCAGGAGGCAGGGGGCAGGGATTGCCGCGCTGGGGCTCCAGGTCTGGACTAGAAAAAAAGGGGCAGGGCTTTTGGCTCACAAATTGAGTCAGAGGATTTTATGATCATCACACGACTAGGTTCTAACTTGGGAAGGGGTGACACTCTCTAAGCCAGGAGGGCCTGAGGATTCTTCATGGACTGGGACTATTCAGTGCTGGGATGATCAGTTTCTTCTTGAATGTAGTTTATGCCAATGTCAGTAGTATCAAGAGATGATACCTTCTTCAGAGGCAGATAGGAAAGGGGGAAAAACTTTGAACTTGAACGCTAACCTGCTTTGGGGTCCAAGTTTGCTCTTCAAGAAGCATGAATCCTGGACCAGATGGCTTAAACTTTATTGAGTATATTTTCTTATCTGTGAATGGGCGTAATCGTCCATACCCATCTCCTAGGATTGTTGTGCAAAGCACTTATGTTTCTTTCAACGTTTTTTAAATTGTAATTCCTTCGGAAATGAATAGCACAGGACTAAAGACGTACCTAAGGAACTTGCATCAGGTTGAAGGTAATGGTAAATCCTGAGTGACTGAAATATTTTGCTAAAATATTTCAACTGGAGCCATGTTGACCACTGTGAATGATGGCTCCTGAACCAAGGGCCAGTGGAAACTGATAAAGATGAGAAACTCATATCCTCCAATCATGTTGGTGATGGCCAACACATCAGTCTGGGCTGATGTAGACTATCTGACATTAATCAGATGTAGACTATGAATATTTCTCCTTGGTCACGGTGGGGGCATGACTGGCTCTTGAGGGAGGGGGAACAAGACACTGCCAGGTGAGGCTGGGCAAGGGGGTCAGCTATTAGGCTGTGGTTTCCCACCATTACATTTTTTTTCTTAATAGACTTTATTTTTTATTTTTTAAACTTTTTAATAGATTTTATTTTTTAGAACAGTTTTAGGATCACAGCAAAATTGAGAGGAAGTTACAGAGATTTGCTGCATACCTCTTGCCCCACACATGCACAGCCTCCCCCAGGAGTCCCCCATCAGAGCAGTACGTTTGTTACAACTGATGAACTCATATTGACACGTCAAAATCATCCAAAGTCCATAGTTTACATTAGGGTCGCTCTTGGTGTTTTAGATTCTGTGAGTTTGGACAAATGTGTAATGACATGTGTCTACCATTATAGTATCATACAGAGTATTTTTGTTGCCCTAAAATCCTCTGTGCTTCCCCTGTTCATCTCTCCTTCCCCCCCAAACTTGGCAACCACTGATCTTTTTATTGTCTCCATAGTTTTGCTTTTTCCAGAAGGTCATATGGTTAGAATCACAGAGCATCTAGCCTTTTCACCTTGGCTTCTTTCACTTACTTTTACATATTTAAGGTCCTTCCCTGTCTTTTCATGGCTTAATAGAGCATATCTTTTTAGCACTGAGTAATATTCCATTTTCTGGATGTACCATAGTTTATTTATCCATTCACTTACTGAGGAACATACTGGTTGGTTCTGAGTTTTGGTAATTATGAATAAAGCTGCTATAAACATCTGTGTGTAGATTTTGGTGTGGACACATGTTTTCAACTCCTTTGGGTAAATACTAGGGAGCATGATCGCTGGATTGCATGGTAAGAATAGGTTTAGTTTTGGAGGAAACTGTACAATTGTCCTCCAGGGTTTGCACCAGCGAGAAATGAGAGTTCCTGATGCTTCATGACTTCGTTACATGCTTACATCCTCTTTGTGCCTCAAGTTTGAAAGCGCCACATTTCATTGTATGTTGGCTGCACCTGCACAGGTATAAAAGCACCGTAAGAGTCTAATCCCTCCTCCCATCTCCCCACCCCCACAACTTTGCCTCACGCTCTGCCCAAGCCAAAGTTTCTAACCCCCTGCTCTATCTGCTCCTGTGTCCCACCTTTCAGAGAGGGCTTATCTCCTTCACTCTTCCCTTCAGCCATTGACACACACAGTGTGTGAAAATGGAGTTTTCTGGATTGCACCAGCCAGATCTCTTGAATTTAACTGTTCTCTCTCAAACTCTTCCCTGGTACTTCAGGGACTCCCTGGGGTATCCCGTGTGTCCTCACTGGCACCGGCACCCTTTGGGTGAGAATACTGCTTGGGCAGGGTGGGGGACATCTCCTGAGTGGCACCCATCCCCTTCATTGTGAATGCCTAGAAGCCATATGATGTAACCTGCAGAAGTGGGTATAATGTCCTTCTTTCCGGCTCTGAGTCCATTTTCCCACTGGCCAACATGAGCACTGATTATACCTCTTGTTTCCAAATGGTCTTTGGAATGTAGGCCCTCCGGCTCCCATTAGTAGGATCTAGTCCCTGGGGACAGACACCATATGCCACTCCACTTCCTTCCTACCCCAGACACCTGTTTCACAAAACTGCCTCATGAAGCCCCTGATTGAAAATTAATTTATACAAACAGATGCCAGGGACCATGGGGCTCCTTGCCCAGTAGACAAGCAGATCCTGAATCTGTATGTTATTTACTTGCCTGTATGTATACTGTGCCCATTTGTCTCTACGATTAGAGTTCATGCTCTTAAAGGAGAAGACACCCTTCTCTCATCTTCGCATCTTCTAGCAAACCTGTCATTGTCCCCTCTGATATCCCCTTGGGCCTTGTCACTTCAGTATTCTCCTGCTCTCTTCTATCTGCCAGCATCTGCATCTTTGTACCTGAGGACTTTCTCTGGCTCCTTAAGAAGTCTACTCTGCCCGTGTGCAGAACTGGCTAAAGCGCGGGGGATGAGGACTGTAAGGAATGGTGCATACATACATGCCCAGTGCCCGCCTTCCCTGGGAGGGACAGCTCTGTGGGATTACGCTGCAGTTGCCCAAATGACGATAACTCAATTGATAACGCTCCTTTGGCTGTCTTCCCCTCCCTGTCACACACTTCCCACTCCACTGGTGGGTTTCCTCTCAAGCTACTTCCTCTGGATTCCGTATTGAGGGTTTGGGGAAACTGA
Source organism: Aselliscus stoliczkanus (assembly GCA_033961575.1). NCBI lineage: Eukaryota > Metazoa > Chordata > Mammalia > Chiroptera > Hipposideridae > Aselliscus > Aselliscus stoliczkanus. The sequence continues at coordinate 22,472,330 of CM066735.1, forward strand.
GGTACATGCCCAGTACATAGCCAAGTATTGGCACACAGGACATGCTTAGTAGATATCTGCTGAAAAATACATGGCTACTTCTAGAATATTCATATTACTCTCTAAAATAAAGCAGACTGGATATTTTTTTCTCCATCTGTGTTGTTCCAAATTCTAGCTGGCCTGTGGCTTCAGGCTGCACTCTGCCCAGTGTCTGACTGTCCCGGAAGGAAGGAACATACTCTGCTTCTTCCCTCAATCTCATAGCATCTCTTTCATGTCTCATAATACATACTGGTTTTTGAAAAGAAATGACTCTTTGAAGCTAATGGCTGTCTGCATCTTCCTTTCTAGTGCTTAGCACAGTGTGAATGAATGAACCAGATTTTGATACAGCTTCTAAAGTATTTGACTCCACATTTGTATTTTAACATTGCTAACTCTACCTCTTTGCTCCCAACTCCTGGCCTAGGAATGTTCCCCTAAAATCCAAGTCTCTTGTTAGAAGGGAGATACCTTTCTGTACGAATGGGTTCAGAAGAAGAGCTCAGCTTAGTCTAGAATGGTGGTTCCCAACCCAGGCTGAATGTTAGAAAAATCCCTGGAAACTTCAAAAAATACCAATTCCAGGCCTCCCCACAGATCAATTCAGTGGCAATCTCAGAGTACAGGGCTGGATTTAGACTTTCCTAAAATCTTCCCAGGGGATCCTAATGTGGAGCTAAGGTTGACACTACATGGGCTGGAGATAGAACCTCCATTGTTCCTCGGGGCACTCCTGCTTTTGACCAGTGGGGAATAAACCCAACAGTATCGTGTTGGATCAAAAAGATCAATTTTGCTGAGATTCAGGGTGAAGTAAAGATTACCAGGATTCTTATAGTCCATATCAATGTCAACCAAACCGTCATCAGAACTGGGCAGGTCTTCTAGGGGCTCAGCCCCTTCTGACCTGGCAGAAAATTCTCCCAAGTTGGGCTGCTGGACTGCTGTTCCTCTTGAATTCTTCTGTACACAGTGAATGATGTGCTGTATGATGAGTTCCTGTGGGTCTGAGGCACCCTGCCCAGAAAGTTCAGGATGGTAGCTTCAAGTGGGGCAGACAAAGCCATCAGCTGATAGCCTGGCACCCCACCTGGGCCCTTTCCTGCCTTCTCTGTTCCAGTGCCCTCCATCCCACCCATTCTTCATTTCTGTTTCTTCTTGGTTTTTCCCCTGGTCCCTGCTTCTCTCCTGCTATTTTCCACTGTCCTTCTCTTCTCTTTTTTCTGCTCAGCTGTGCCTTGGAACTGCGCTGCGACCGCCTCCTCTCACAGCTGTGTTTGCGAAGTGTGGGCCCCTTGCCTAGGAGCCAGTGTGGGAAGAGAAAAGGGATGGAGAGAGGGGGCTTCTAGAAGAGAGAGCTCACAGCCTGGGAGTTCCAAGTCTGGGTTTAATACCCGGATGTTTATGCAAACTGATTTTTTTGTGTTTCAGTTTCCCCCAGTCAATAAATCCCAATGCCTTTAAGGGAGGTTTGCAGGAATTGGGAGAGTGTGTTGTTTGCATGGGTCTCAGCTTGGTGGGTGCTGTCCTGAGGGGTGAGGCATGTGGAGCTACACAGACTCGCTTCAGGGTTGTCCCTCTGCTGTCTCCACAGGACTGCAATGTACCGGTCCTAGCTGCCGTCTGAGAGGATGTCTGGGGTGTCCGAGCCCCTGAGCCGAGTGAAGGTGGGCACATTACGTCAGCTGGAAGGCACTCCAGAGCCCATGGTGGTGGTGCCAGTAGATGTGGAAAAGGAAGACGTGCGGATACTCAAGGTCTGCTTCTATAGCAACAGCTTCAACCCTGGGAAGAACTTCAAACTGGTTAAATGCACTGTGCAGTCCGAGATCCAGGTGAGTGTGGCGGGCAGTGCCTGCTCCATTTCTTCATCTCTCTCTCTCTCTCTCTCTCTCTCTCTCTCTCTCTCTCTCTCTCTCTCTCTCTCTCTCTCTCTCCTTCCTGGGCAGCTGAGGGGCCCTCCTTCAGCCTGGCAGGATCTCCTGCATCCACCCCTGAACTGGGGGCACCAGGAGAAAAGTTCTCTGCCTGTAGGGCCTGGTTTCCTTTCCATGGGCCTGCAGTCCACTTGCACAGTAGCCTGAAGGCAAGTTTTCTAGCCTTATTTTGAACCTCAGGTCATTTATTTGCTTGGTCATTTGATTCAACTCATTTCAACTCATTACATATTTATGACATTGAAGTATCTGCAAGGGACATTAAGAGCCCCCACCCACAAAGAGTTTACACTCTGATGGAATTAGAGAGATACACAAGTGATGGCATTGAAATTAGAACAAAAATTGTATAAGACATGTGCTGGGTGCTTACACAGGGGAGTTGATGGGACATTTAGAGGATGATAATGAGCTAGAGATGCCCTAGACCAGGTGGATGGTGGGCAGGCCCTTTCTGAGGCAATATTTCAATTGGCTCTTTCTCATCCGGGGTCACAGAATCTGTTTTGCAAGTCCAGGTGCCCACCATCATGAGGGCACCTAGATAATAGGCAGCCAGTTCACCTTAACCAAACATATCAGCACTTGTCATCAGGAGCAGAGTTACAATACATTGATTGATTTTAAACACCTACATTTATTAACAATCATTGTGTATAGCCTGGATCAATTCCTCTACATACATTATCTCACTGAGTCCTCCCAACAACCTCATGATACAATGAGGCCCTCCTTTGCACTGCCCAGAATATCCCTTTCTGATGATGCAAAAGAAAGCCATAGTGGTTCTCAAAAGGCTGCTTGGTGGGATGGTAATTTGAACAAAGGAAAGAGGGAACTTTTGAGACAACTAACCAGGTATGAGAAAGGTGGATGAACTGTCTCCAATCCTCTCATTACCAACCGTTCCCCTGTCCTACAAGTCAGTATCCCCCAAACTCAGTGGGCGTCTGTCTGGTCAGCGCTGACAGCAGCCTCTCTGCACATCAGTCCCATGGCTTCCTTCCATTTATTACAGCACACACTATGCTTCAGTATAACAGAGCAGAATGTAATTGATTAGGTCACTGCCCTGGCCAGTTATCACAGATGATTATGGTTTAGTTACTCCCTCTGTTTCCTGTAACTGATGTGATTTGGGTTTCTTTTGCTCATCTCATGGTTCCAGGTATGTAGGTACGCTTGTCCTGACAGTCAGCCCTGGGTACCTTCTTCCAGGAGGGCGTTTTCATATCTCCTTAACTATCTACTTCTCTTTTTTTTTTTTTTGGCTGGGCCATCCTGACACCTGTTGGCAGCTCAGCGGCAGCTCAGCTTGGGCCCATGTGGGAATTGAACCAGCGACCCTGTTGCTCAGAGTTCACACTCTTGAATGAGCTCTTAACTAACTGAGCCACTCGGCCGGCCCAACTATCTACTTCTTGAGTCTTCTCTGGGTGTATTCTTTTGCAGACAGCTAACGCCATCCACTGTGGGTTTTACTATTGTAATGTTTAGAAGTTAAATGGATTTCCAAGTTTGGGGCAACTCCCAGCCCTTTTGTGCTAAAAGCCAGAAAATTCCTGGGTAGTCCTGATCAGGATGTGTTCTGTGGCATTACAGTGAAAAGAGACCTCCAGGATAAGTAGATTTGAAGCTGCAGCACTTGGGAGAGCAGAGGGATTTCCACAAGGAGGGAACAGCAGGAACAAAGGCAGGGAGGCTACAAACAGTGAGTAGTTTGGGTAGGCTAGAGCATGGGTTATATTTAGAAAAGTGTCTAAAGTCAAGATCAGAGAGGAAAAGTTGGAGGCAAATAAGGGAGGGCCTCGAATATCAGGCCAAAGAATTTGGAGTTATTCAGGCACTAGGAAGAAACAGTTTTTAAGCCGGGAGAGGCTTTCCTGGAACTGTCTGACATCTTGATGGGTGCTTAAGGGGAAAACAAAATACAACAGACCTACAGAAAGGGCAATGAGACCCAAGTTTAAAAGGAGTAACTAGCACTGAGGCATTATCTGGACAGGTATGAGAACAGAGGTAGAGAGGAAGAAAGAAAGATGTGATAATGGCCTTCTAAGAATTTATGTCCAAGCTTTCTAGTTTTTCCTGTTTCCACTCTGTCCTGCAGGCAAAATGTCACCTGATTATTGCAAACAGTCATGGCTTTAAAGCCACCCAGACCTTGAGTCAGATATTGCTCCCTCTTATTGGTTATATGGCCTTAGACCCAACACTTAACCAACCTGATTTCTGTCTCCCCACTTGGGGATCATGCCCATCTGTAGCCTTGTTGTAAAGATTCGAGATGATAGAGAGGCACTTACATATAATAGGAGCTCAATCATTGGAAGCTATTGATTGTGTGGGTATTAGGTCATTACCCTGCTTAGGAATCTCTAAGGGTTTCTAGTTGCCCATAGGATCAAGTTTGATCCTTTAGTGTTTATCTGCTTATCTGTCATATTTTCAAATAGAGAAGATGATCAGATTTGTGTTTTGAAATGATACATAGTATCCTGTAAGATGTCAAAAAGTGTGTCCTGGAGAAAGCGTTCTTTGTCAAAGAAATTTGAGAAATGTTTGGTTAAACAATTCTAAACAGATTTCTTTGCAACAGGACTTCTCAGAGCCTTTAATGTGCTAATATGCATGATGGGTCAACTAGGAAAGGGCCACAGAGAGGATGTTTTCTTAAATAAACCATTTCTTTGTTGCCTAAGAAACCCTTCTTTTAAATGTTGGACCACTAGTCCTCTGGGAAATCATTGAGGGATCTGTTTTCCTTAAACTCTGGCAGTGGTACAAAAAGGTCAGGAGAGAGCAAAGGCTGATGAAAGGGAGATGGTTTAGGAAGCCATGGCCATAGTGCAGGTGGGAAACAACGAGGGCTGAAACAGCGCGAGTGGCATTGGGAACAAAGACAAGTCAACAGATCTGAGTGCATCTAAGGAGGCAGAGCCAACAGAATTTGATGATTAAGTAGGGAGAGAGAGAGAAAGGAAGGAGACAAGGGTGACTCAAGCTTGTGCTTGGGCAACTGAATGAGTGTTGGTACCATTCATATAGCTACCTACAGAGAAAGAAAGAGTGTTCAGAGATTTCAGCTTTATATGTGTTGTGTTTATGAAACACCCCCATGGAGGAACGTGGGCCTGGAGCTCAGAAGGGAGAAAGGACCTGGAGATGAGGATTTGGAAGTCATTATGCAATGGATAGCATGCAAGTGGATAGAACCACCCACAGAAAATGAGTAGAGCAAGAGAAAAAGAGTTCCAGATAGGAAACCTTGGGAATTCATCTTTTCAGGGGCTGGTAAAGAAAGAGGAGCAAATGAAGGAAAAACATGAACCATTTAGAGAAAGATGAAAAGAACCAAAAGACTAGGCAAGTGAGACAAAGGCAGAGGAAACTTTGAGGAAAGAGTGGTTAGCAAGGTCAGACACTCAGATGTCAGCTAAGACTATAAATAGGTTCATTAGCTTCAGGACCAGGTATGATCTGGTCCTGAATGATCTTTTGCTGTACAGTTTCAGTGGAGAGATGGGGGCAGAAGCTGTTGTGCAGTCGGTTGGAGAGTGGAGACAATGAGTATAAGTGACATTTCAGAGAGGTTTCGATCATGAAGGAAAGGAAAGAGGAGAAGCAAAAGGAACAGTGTTACCTACCGAGGGACCAGCATATGTGAAGACCCTGAAGTGGGAAGGCACATGGCAGGTTTGAGGCTAAACAATAACAACGTTTGGCTATTTAAACCACCTTAACAATTTTGGATTTTACCCCCTCTCTTGTGGAAGTCACTGATATAGTTTAAGCATATGAATGACATGAGATTGCATTTTTAAAAGATCACTTAGATTACATAGTGGAAAATAGATTGGAGGAAGCACATGCCGTTATTATCTCCATTTCGTGTATAAGGAAATTAGGTTCAGAGAGTTAAGCAAATTGCTAGTAAGTAGTGGAGCCGATTTTCAAACTCAGTCAACCCACCTCCAGAGTCTGCCTGAACTCTTGGTCTACAGAGAGAAGTGATTTTATCCAGAGAATTGAGGGGATGGAAATGAAAGATTTTGCTGATGGAGAGGAGATGCAGGAAGGAGGAAGAGGGAGGTGTCAAGACTGGCAGCCTTGGTTCAAGTGGACAGGGTCCTATTCCCTCAAATTAAGAATACTTGAGAACAAACTAATTGGGAAGTAGGGAACTCACAAATTCAGTGACCTGTCAAGTATAATTGAGATGCTCTAACATTTTCATGTGAAAATGTTGAGTAGACTGATACATGATTCTGCAGGAGGGAACTGGGGCTGGGGATAGACATTGGAGTGTTGTTAGCCTCTGTGTGGTGAAGGCATGGCTGTGGGTGAGATCACTGACAAAGGAGTCCTGAGTGATTTCATCATCCATTCCACAGATATTTGTTGAGTGCCCCCACATAACTGTACCATGCTTGTTATGGCCTGGGGAATATCATCATACCCCCAAATACAGATGCATCCCTTGCTTTCATGGGGCTTCCAGGTCAAGGGTGAGCCTGACATTGACTCATACTGATGAATGACACTTTGTACAAGTGGAGGCAAGCACTCTCTCAGGAATGAAGAGGTTCTGGGAGAGTATGGAATACAAAAGAGCTCAGCTCCAAAACTGAGGAACAGCTTTGCTTTTCAGGGCCTGTTTGTGGATATTATGTCCAGTTTTGTAGGTCCAGACCCAGCTTCCCTGCCTAAGACTCTCTAAGAGAAGCCCCTCCCACTACCTGCTTCCTGACTTCCTCCTGCCCTTTCCTTCCCTACCTGGGCTTTGTCTTTTGATGGATTTTTCTACTTCTAGTTCCATATCTTCTTTCACCATCCTCCCCATGCTCAAAATACTGCCAGCCCTTTCAAGATTGCCTAGATTGCCTTGCCCTTCCGTTAGAACCCTCCTGAAATTCTGATGCCCCTATCTAGATCTGTGTTTGATCAAATAGAAGTAACCGAAAATCACCCTGGCACAGTCCATGTGCTCCACCTACACATGTCTAAAATATTGTTCCTCCATGAATATTTGATGATTTCATGTTTTTCTTTTTATTCTCAATTTCTTTCTGTGCGAATATAATAACCTCCTGATGCTTTCTCTGTGCCGTTAAAAGCTGTGTGACTACCTGCTGGCCCTTGTGCTTAGGACCCAACAGAAATTAGACAGGTGTTGAAGAGAATTGAGCAATGTGCCAAATGAGAAATGCATTTTACTCTTCTTGATTTTCCATGTCCCTTTTGTTTGATATCCATGGGAAATTGTGTTTGTTTGGGAGCTCTGAATCTCTGTAGCAAGTGGAGGCTTATATTATTATATATTTCTCTAACATGCTAATTTGCTTGTCTGGGAAAGGGGTTAAGATAACACTTTGTAAACAACTAGCAGAGTGCCACCCAGACATGCCCACACAGGGCGTCTTTGACTCTCATAGCCTCACAGCCAATCTTTCAGTCTCATTATCTTTCTCCCTCCCTCCTTCCCTCCTTTCCTCCCTCCCTCCCTCCCTTCCTCCCCCTCCTGCTTTTTCCCTCCCTCTTCCTTTCTCCTTCTCCTCTTCTCTCACTCTCTTCTGAGGTAGGTTGGGTGTTGACCCACCATATGTCCTGGTTTGTCTCAGACAGTCCTAGTTCATACACCCTGTCCAGGGATGACTATTAACAGTGCCCCTGGCAATCTCTAGAGCATCATGATTCAGAGGATAAGTTAGATGGTCACCTACTACCAAGTGCCATATTGACTCCTCTCTCTGCCTCACACAGGCTTGCTGGCTCATGATGTTTTCTCTCTCTGGCTGACCCACTCTCTGCACAGGCCCATCTCTGTCTGTCATTGGACCACCTGTGTCTCAGAAAAGTAGGCATTTAAATAGAAAAGTAGGCACTTGTCTGTGATATGGTGTGGTTCCAAGGGTGTAGGAGGGGCCCCCAACCCCAAGACCCTCTCCTTTGGCCAGCCTCTATCATGCTAAAAAGCCATGTTCAAGATTCATTTGTTTCCTCTCAAAGCACCACTCCATTTAGAATCCACATTTAATTCCATGAGAGGGACAGAGACTGAGACACTCAGTGCCCTTCCCCACTCCCACTCTCCCACCCCCATTCACTTGTGTCCCCTCCCCCCACAGCAGGGCTTCCAGGCTGCAGGGGTGGCTGACAGGTACTGTTTGCCTAATGTGTGAAGAGGGCAGAGTCCAGTCCCAAATTCAGCTTGCTCTGCACATGCTTGTACTCACTGTCCTCCCCTGTAAATTCAGTGGTCACACAATACATTCCAGAATATTCCTAGAGAGGCAGATTTCAGATATTGGGACCCATTCTGCCCTGCACTCATCACACAATCATCCCAGTTAGTTTCAGATTTAAACCTATCACTTAACCAGACACGGTATTATGAACTGGATGTTTGTGCCTCTCCCCCCACCCCCGCCCCATCTCCAAATTCATATGTTGAAGCCCTAGCCCCCAATGTGATGGTACTTGGAGGTGAGGTCATTGGGAGATGATTAGGTTTAGATGAGGTCATGAGGGTTCCAATAATAGAATTAGTGTCCTTGTAAAATGATGAAGAGACCAGAGCTCTCCCCACACCATTTGAGGACACAGTGAGAAGGTGGCTGTCTGCAAACCAGGAAGAGAGCCCCCACCAAGAACCAAATCTACCAACAGCTTGATCTGGGACTTCACAGCCTCTAGAGCTAATGAGAAATACATGTCATTTAGGCCACCCAGTTTCGGGTATGCTGTTATAACAGCCTGAGCTAAGACACAGGGCCAGCTGCTCCATGTGGTCCGAGGAGCTGTCTCCAGCCCACAGTTCATCTGCTCAGCTTCTTTCTTTCCAGAACAATCCCTACTGCCCTCCTTCACATGCCTCCAGGGGCAAGGCCACAAGACTGAGCTGTAAGAAGAAGGCAAGGCATGATTACCTGTCCTGGGAAATTGCCATTTCTAAAAGAAAGGTTACCCTAAAGAGAATAAATGAAGCCACACAAAGCCATTCCTCCCCCACCCGCCCCCGTACGTAAGAATAGTCCCTGAAGACCTGAGAGGAAGGGGTTCAGCCAGGAAACCACAAGTTGACACCACAGAGGCACTCACAGTTATATGAAAAGAGGTACATTTACAAGGACCTTTTCCTTTCTGCACTCCCTCCCCATTTCCTGTGTGTGCTCACTATGCCAGCCCACCTACCCACAGACACCTGCAGAGGGGAACATGAGGCGGAGCTCTGGGTCTCTATTTATCTGTATGACTAGATTTATTATTCCGACAAATTAGTAGTCAGGTGTCTGTGCTTACATTTCTATTTTTAATCTGGCAGTTTCACTGCTGAATGTCCTTGTTAGATACAGGTTTTTTAGCACATCAAAATGAACACTTTCAGAGTGGGATAAGTTATGCTAACTTTTATTATTTTGTTCATCAGCCACTTCTTAAAAATTATCCCTTAGGTGTGTGGAGAACTTGGAACTTGTATAGCTATTATATTTGTTTACTAGGGCTGCTGTAACACATTACCAGAGAACTGATGGCTTAAAAACAACAGAAAAGTATTCTCTCACCGTTCTGAAGGCTGGAAGTCCATATTAAGAGGTTGACGGGGCTGTGCTCCCTCTGAAAGCTCTCAGGGAGAACCCTCCCTGGCCTCTTCCAGCTTCCAGTAGCTCCTGGCTTCCTTGGCTTATGGCTGCATAACCCCAATCTCTGCCTCTGTCTTCACATCCCTTTCTCTTCTTCTCTCTGTGTGTCTTTTACAAGGACACGTCATTAGATTTAAGAGTCACCCAGATTGTACAGAATGATCTCATCTTGAGATCCTTAATAACATCTGTAAAGACCCTTTTCCCAAATGAAGTTACATCACAGGTTCCAGGGGTTAGGGCACAGGTGTATCTTTTGTGGGGGGTACCATTCAGCCCACTGCAGCCATTAATTAGGATCACAGTGTCTGTTGAGGGTAACCCCATTTAGGTTACACAGACCTGTGTATACAGTATGCAGGTGAGCATGAGCACTTTGCACACCTATGCACACCCACACTGAAGCAAGACTAAGAGCTGGGAAATGACCATGGAGCCCAAGCTGAGGAAAGTCCATCTCTTTTTCCACCTCTATTGCCAGGTATTCTCAGTTGCTAGGCAGCCTGTGGCCTGCCTATCCCCTGTCCTGATATTTCCTGTGATGCTGTCTGGCTACGTGACACCACAGGCTGGTGCCTTGTCTCTCCTCAGGTGATCACATCTAGTCACATAGCTTGAAATTTTTATTTTAACCAGCGGCACCCAGATTTGTAATATGGGCTCTGATCTCCTCCCACTACTCTAGCTCACATATCCATCTACCTGCTTGCCATCTCCACGGGATGTCTAACTTCCACGTGAAGAATCAAACTTATAATCCTCTCCTAAAACTATTTCTCTTCCAGTCTTTCCCAGCTCCATTCATTATAGCTCTGTTCTCTCCGTTAATTGTGTCTCAGGCTACAGACCTGAGAGTCAATCTTGAATTATTTTTCTCTCACACTCCATGATTTAATCCATCAGGAAATCCTGTCAACTCTGCCATCAAAACATATCTGGCTTCTGACCACTTCCTTCTCTTCACCTCCACTGCCTCTACCCTGGTGTAGGCCATCAGCCTCCCTTACCTATCACCTCCTATCGCTGCCCTTATTCCCCTGTGGTTCATCCTACAGGGAGCGGCCATTGTAAATTTTCAAAACACACAGAGGGATATGTTTGAGGTATAGCTTAGCTCATATCACTGCTCTACTTTAAACTCTCCAATGATTATCTGTCTCACTCAAAATAAAATCCAGGGCCGGCCGAGAGGCACATTGGTTAAGAGCTAGCTTGGGATGCCAGCGGCATCAGTTCGGATCCCACATATGAGGTCCAGTGACACTGCCCTCTACAGCTAAGATAGTGAACAACAGCTCCACCTGGAGCTGGGCTGCTGTGAGTCCCTGGGTGGGCATAGCTGCAGCCCCTGCTGCAATGGGCTGCCATAGGCTACAGTGAGTGGCCGGTAGCCAGCGTGAGCGACCGGCAGTCAGTGTGAGCTGCCAAGAGCCACGGTGAGCGGCCATCCAGAGGCCGGCAACCGATCTACATCACCCGAGAAGTGTGCAATGATGGTACCAACATGGATCAGTGAAGCAATGTCCTCCACAACTAGACTGAAAAACAAAAGGACAGCAACTTGTCTGTTCCCCTTCCCCGGTTCCCCAATGCTGTTCCCCTCCCCGAATTCCCCAGTAAAATCTTTTAAAAATAAAATAAAATAAAATAAAATCCAAAGTCCTTACGTTAGCCTACAACGGGGGTTAACAAGCCATGGCCTGCAGGCCAAATATGGCCAACAACCCATTGGTGTAAATAAAGTTTATTGGGACACAGCCATGTTTATTTGTTTATATATTGTCTATGGCTGCTTTTGAGCTACAACCACAGAGCTGAGTGAGCTGAGTGGTTGTGACAGAAGCCCTAGGGCCCACAAAGTCTAAAATATTTACTACCTGGCCCTTTACAGAAAATGTTTGTCAAGCCTGACCTAGCCCCTCTGACCTTTTCCCCCATCGCTTCCCTCAAGCCCTCTCCTCAGCAGCCCCTCTGGCCTCTTCACGATTGCTCAAACACACCAAGCACACTGGGGCCGCACAAATAACCCTTGTGGAGCTTCTGTGCTCTCTGGTCCTTTTGCTGGAAAGACTTGCCCCACAAGGCCACCCCTCTCCCTCTTGCTTCCTGTGGGCATCTATGCCAATACCCCTTTATCAGACAGAACTTTGCTGGCTACCTCATGTAAAATAACAGCCCTCTGTCACTCTGGTGGCCTTACCTGCTTTGTATGTCTTCTTAGCACTTATCAGAGCCCAAGATTTTATTATGCTTATTTGTTTATTGTTTACCCCTCCCAATAGAAACTAAGGTTAATGAGGGGATTTTCCTTTTGTTTCCATAATTTGCCAAATTTATTAGTGAGTAAATATTGAATGATGGATGGATGGATGGATTCCAGTGATAAAGCCAACAGGAGCTGACTAGAATTCCATGTCTCAACTGCAGGAGAAAGAATTTCTGATTAACCTGGTATATGGAAGGGGTGGCATCTTGGATCTGTGGCAACAACTGCCTAAGTGGTGTGGTGTGTAGGGCAGACAGATGGGTTCATGTAACCACTACATCAGTCTTCCCAGATGAGGCAGAAGATCTGAGTCACTGGAGAGTTTTTAAAATACCAGATTTCTAAGCCCCACTCCAAATTCACTGAATCAGAATCTCAGGGGTGCTGGGATCCATCATGACCTCAGAAAGGACCTGCCGGACACCCCGCTGTCTCACACTTTGGGGGGCAGGGGAGGGAGAGGAAGAAGTATCAGCAATCATGTTGATGTTCGGGAGCCCCAGGTTATGAGATCATTGTTATAGGGTCTGAGAACTCACAAGATACTGAGTCTGAAAAGGTCTACGAAAGGGTGACAAGAGAGGGCTGGGGCAGAAGGGAAGAAAGTCTGTAGATGGGCATCATGTGGTTGGAGATGGTACCACAGCACTCCTATTCCCCCATCTTAGCAATTGACAGGCTGCATTGTAATGACTTCTTGTCAGTCTCTAAGCAGAGGTGGCCTCTTGGAGAGCAGGGGCTGTGGCTTGTTCACTACTGTATCCCCAGGGCCATCACAGAGCCTAGCACAAAGGAGATACATAGTAGAAGTTTATAGAATGAATGAATAAACAAATGAATTAACTGATGCCTAAAGAGAACTCAAATGAGGCCAATAATCTCCTAGATCACTTGATACAAAGACCAAATTGGACGTTGACTAGAAGGAAGAGTGTCATTCATAAATGATAAAGTATAGGAGAATTAAAAGAATTTCAGCTGGCTTAAAATAGAATCCCCTGTACATACTTGGGCAAGTCACTTGTCCTCCCTGGGTGTTAGCTTCTTTGTTTAAAAACAGTCAAATTTAGTGATCTCTGAATTCACTTAAAACTCTAAAATTCCAGTTTAAGTTTTGTGAGCTTAATAAATATTTGAACATTAAAGTATCTGTAAAGTTTTAGGTTTTATTTTTGTGATTACATTAATAAGGTCTGCTTTTCATATATGAGCTTCTAACATCTAGAAGGCAAAATATCTGTTCAACTTTCATTAAGATCTGTGTGAATTTTGGCCAGTCTTTTTTTTCTCTGGCCCTGTGACATTTACTATCTAGCAAGCATTTTAATTTTAGAGTTGTATATTTCACAGGGAGTTTATCCTCCTCTTAAAAGTTGAACCTATCATCAGTAAGGTATGAGGTCCCCAGTTGGAAGCACATGAGCAAACCACATAAGCATAAGCTATGGCATTTGTTTCAAGTTGGAAGATGATATCTGCTCCTATCATTTCACTATGATACTGAATTTTTTATGTCTAATCTGCAAAGCCAAGCCTATTATGATTGCTAAATTTAAACTTTTATTTTTGAAGAGATCTTCTACAATTATAAAATGAATATATGAGTGATGTACATGAAGGAGAACTAGAGATCAGTATCTCTTATGAGCATAGTTGCAAAAGTTCTCAATGAAATATTAACAAATCAAGTCCAACAGTATATAAAATGAATGCATGTTCATTGAATAATAATAATACATTTTAGTTAGCACCACTATTCCCAAGCCACTATGCTAAACTAAGCTCCTTAGTTGTATCGTCTCATTTAATCGTCATAAGAACCCTCATTTTATTAACATAAATGAGGAGAACAAAGCAGAGAAGATAATTTGCCCTAAGTCACAAAACACATCAGAGATGAAACAGTTTCTGACTCCAAGGATATTCTCTTAACTACTACATTATTTACAAAAGTTCAAACACAGGAAACCCAGAATAAAAATATCCATATGTGTAATTGCACTACCCCAAGACAACACTGTTCATGTTTTGATATATTTCATCCTGGATTTGTTTTGTTTCTTCTTCTATCACTGTCATACTTTGTATATCATTTTCTATCCTCTATATCTCATTATAATATTACAATAGAAGCAAGAAGCCCAAGAGTTTAGTAATGCACGAAAACCCCCTTAGAAAATGGAAGGGGGACGACAGTGTCATGTGCTTATAATTTAATATCTGCTCTTTATTTACACCCCTCCTGAGACCCAGTCTCAAACTCCAGGGTTCCCAAGCCACCCACACTTCTGACAAAGTGACTATAAAGTTCAGAGTTCCAGCTAGCCCCACAGGTCCAGCAACACCCATTGTATTTAATCATCCTAGGTCTTTGGTCTCCTCCAATCTGGAAGACTTCCTCAGTCTGAAAGAGCACAGGCCTTTTATTCTATTGATCTCTGAGAAGACCCCTCCTCCTCCATCTCAAGGCCAGACTCCGCATGAACTCGTGGCAGGAATGGCTCAGAAATGGTGCTGTGCTCTTCAGGGTGCACCAAAATGAGAGACAGGCTGTTTACCTGTTCTACTGATAATGGTGATGTTAACATTGACGACCTGGTCGTTTGTGTCTGCCAGGTTTTCTTTGGTATATGATTAGAGTCTGAGGGAAGATATGCTAAGACCATGTCAATATCCTATACATCATCAGACCTCCCCTCTCCAGCTTTATCATCCATTGATGAATCATGCCTAAACCAACCAATGCTGAGTTTGTTGGCAAATGGTGATTTCCTGTTTCCATCCCTTCTACATCTACTAGTTGATATTCTATTGTAAGGAGGAACATTCTCTACCTCCTCATTTATTTACTTATCTATCTCAGATCCTATTTTATTCAGTGGGAGGTAACCTATTCCTATCATTATATATGTTAAAGCTTAGGTTGTCCCAGATTTAGCCAGTGTCAGCACCTTTAAGCTGACGCTGTTTCCTTGTTATATAGCCCCAACATTCTCTTAATGCTCCCTTTTTTTTTTTCTAGCACAAAAAGATATTTCAGGTTCAATTTGTACTTTCTTTGTCGCAGCCCTGGAATCAGACATTCCTTCAAGGATACTTTTAGTGGAGAAGGATATTTGGAAACTAAGACTGGGTGTTTGGTATGCAAATGTCTGGCTTACTAGCTAGTTCTCTCTCTCTCTCTCTCTCTCTCTCTCTCTCTCTCTTTCTCTCTTTCTCTCTCTCACCATGAGTTCTCACCGATGCTTCCAATTCTAATCCCTTACCAACAGTTTTCTCTAGCCTTCCCCTCTCCACATTTCAAGTACTTTCTCCAACAGTAAGAAACCCATTTCACATTATCCTCAATATATTTACTTCTTTGCTCAATCCCCATGCCTGTAACCAATTGCCTAACCACTGTAGCCATTGCGGCCCTGGCCCACCTTTGCTCTGCTCCTGACTTTGCAGCCACTGCCAACCCGTTAGACTCACCACTTTGACCTCTGGCCATAACACCACCTCCAAGGGAAGGAAAAAGAAAAAGGATTAAGAGATGAAGAGGGCCAGCTGAGTGGGGCAGTGGTTAAGCGCTGGCTTGGGAAGCTAGCGGCTCCGGTTCGGGTCCCACATATGAAGGCCAGTGACACTGCCCTCAAAAAAAAAAAAAAAAAATGAAGAAACCAGACTTTTTTTGTTTTTTTTTTAAAGATTTTATTGGGGAATTGTGGGAGGAGATCAGCATTGGGGAATCGGGGAAGGGGAACAGACAAGTTGCTGTCTTTTTGTTCTTCTGTCTAGTTGTGGAGGACGTCGCTTCACTGGCCCACGTTGGTATCGTCATTGCGTTCTTCCCGTATGAGGCAGATCGGTTGCCGGCCTCTGGATGGTCACTCACTGCGGCTATTGGCAGCTCACGTTGGCTGTCAGCCACTCACGCTGGCTGTCAGCCACTCACGCTGGCTGCCGGCCACCATTGTAGCCTATGGCAGCCCACTGCAGCAGGGGCTGCAGCCTACACCATCGCCGGGGCTTGCGCAGCCCAGCTCCAGGTGGAGCTGTTGTTAGCTGTAGAGGGCAGTGTCACTGGCCCTCATATGTGGGATCTGAACCAGGGCCGCTGGCATCCCAAAACCAGCTCTTTACCAATGCGCCACTCGGCCGGCCCGAAACCAGACTTTTGTGTTTTGTACAAAAGCACCGGAATCTACACTGGACTGCTATGTTAAAATAATGCTGGTTTTGGTTTTTTTTCCAGTCTTACCTTGTGCCAGCTTTTGTCCTAAGGAGTTTTATTTAATTTCAGCCCCACAAAACCATTCAAAGTAGGTGCCATTATTTTCTCCATGTTGTAGATGGTTGTCTGTAGGCTTGGTGGCATACACATTGCAAAAATATTCGACAGAGATTGGTTGATTGGTCAGTGCCTGAGAGTTTTTAAATTTGCCTTTGAGGGTCCTCTCTGCTCCATCAGGAGTGGGCTCAATTCACCAGTTATGTACATAGAACTGCATGAGAAACCTGAGTTAAACTGGAACCAATGTGATTCAGAACTAGGCAGGACCTTAGAGATGGGCTTCCCGGCAGCCACCCAATTGTCCTCTTTGAATTCAGCTTCTTGTGAGGGAATCGTGACACCTAATCCCTTCATGTCTTGCCCAGCCCCACCATCCCGCAAAAGCAGCGTGGTCTAGTAGAAATCTTCAGTCTACTGGCCCTGTGTTCAAAATCCCAGCTTAATCCCATAAGCTGTGTGACTTCCATCATTTTTCTCATCAGCCAAATGGAGCGAGATGTAACACGTACTTCCCTGTGTTGTACAGATTCGATAAAATAATGTATGCAAAGTGCCTAGAAGTACCTACAACAGACCCTAAGTAATACTGGCTATATTGGAAACCACTCAAAGGGTCCTTTTTACATGGCAGATGCTCGGTAATTATAAACTGGTTTGGTTGGAATGAAGTGCAGAAGCACAGAATTTGTATTCTTTGCCTTGCTGCATTTTCTCCTTCGCTTCAGTTCTCTCCTTTCAGTTCCTCTGTCTCTGCTTCATTTTGCCAGTTTGCTCGCTCATCAAATAGAGCCTACTACAGCTTTGCACTAAGTGCTAGAGAATCAGAGATGTATAAAACATTCAGACAGAAACTCACCCTAGAGAATCACCCTGCTAGGGCTGCATGAAGACTGGGAGCCTAGAAGGAGGCACCTCTGAGCCACGTCCCTCTCTTCTCCTCTGCAGGATGTCATTGCCTCCATCCTGCTGAGCGGGCGGATCGGGCCCAACATCCAGCTGGCTGAGTGCTATGGGCTGAGGCTGAAGCACATGAAGTCGGACGAGATCCATTGGCTGCACCCACACATGACAGTGGGTGAGGTGCAGGACAAGTACGAGTGTCTACATGTGGAAGCTGAGTGGAGGTAGGACGGGAGCCCTGGACTATTGAATGCGGGGAGATGAGTGTGGAGTGGGGAGACCCTGGGCAGTCCTTCCTTGGCGCACTCCCAACCTCTGAGAATGTTCTAGAAAATATGAATGATGTCATAGGTTTAGTCCTCCTGCAGCATCCAATGCATGTATTTGCCACGGCCTAACATGGGCTCATGGCACACCCCATCCCAGGCAGACACCACGTTTCCCTGAAAATAAGACCTAACTGGAAAATAAGTCCCAATGTGATTTTTCAGGATGCTCATAATATAAGCCCTACCCCAAACATAAGCCCCTGTTAAGATCATCAGCCAGACATGACTGTTCGAATAAATTTTTTTTTTAAGATTTTTATTGGGGGAGGGGAACAGACATGTTGTGGTCCTTTTGTTCTTCAGTCTAGTTGTGGAGGACATCGCTTCACTGGCCCATGTTGGTATTATCATTGCGTTCTTCCCAGATGAGGCAGTTCGGTGGCTGGCTTCTGGACGGCCATTCACGGCGGCTCTTGGCAGCTCACACTGGCTGCCAGCCCCTCATGCTGGCTGCTGGCCACGCACTGTAGCCTATGGCAGCCCACTGCAGCAGGGGCTGCAGCCTATACCATTGCTGGGACTCACAGCAGCCCAGCTCCAGGTCAAGCTGTTGTTCACCATCTTAGCTGTAGAGGGCAGTGTCACTGGTCCTCACATGTGGGATCTGAACCAGGGCCGCTGGCATCCCAAGCCAGCTCTTAACCAACGTGCCTCTCGACCAGCCCTGTAGACATTTTTTTGATTTAATTTTTTTTTAATGTAGATTTTTGTACATGAATAAATGAATAAATGTAGATTGTTGGAGCCAAAATTAATATATTGGTTTGTCAGAAAAGTCACGATATGTTTTTTTTTCTATGTTTTTCATTGCAAAAATGTGTCATGACTTTTCCAACAGCCCAATAAGACCCGATCTTATTTTTGGAGAAACATGGTATCTAGAAACATCCCCAGACAGGATGCTACTGGTGTTATGGAGAAGAAAGAACAGAAGTGCAGGGAGGAGAGGGACCCAGGCCAAGAGCTAGTCCAAGGAAAACCGTTGCCATGAAGAAGAGTGGAGAGTCAGGACTAGTGCTGACCACCACCTGTTGGCCACTCCTCTGTCCTCTATGGTCTTCCACCAAACTGAAAGTCCTCAATGGGTGGCCAGGAACCTCGTGGGCAACCCCTTGCATGTGGGCGGTGAGGTTGCTTCTGCCCTTGGCCAGCCTTACTCTTCCTTTAGACACCAGAGAGTCTGAATTTCCTGTCCCAGGTATGACCTTCAAATCCGCTACTTGCCAAAGGACTTCATGGAGAGCCTGAAAGAAGACAGGACCACGCTGCTTTATTTTTACCAACAGGTAAAAGTACTTTATCTTCCTGTCCCCAATGTCCTATTACACTTTAAATGCCAAGTATTGCCCATCCTCTCCTAGGGAGAGAGAAGGACAAAGCCCAGATCTTGGAGGTCCCAGTCCAGGAAAATTCGCTCCAGGACATTCTTTGGCCCCTGATCAGCTGTCCAACGCTACCTCTCTCACAGCTAATGAAGTCTTGGCTAATCCCACTCCATATGCTCACAGCTCCTCTTGGACTTTCCTGGTGGCTCTTACTGCCCAGGAGACCTAGCTGGTAAAGCAGGCAGGCCAGGCCCAAGGAGAAGGCTGCAGTTTTGGACACACAGGCTCAGCCATCTGACACACCTGGCTTCTAGTCCAGCTCTGCCATTTACTAACCTGGTACCTCCAGGGACTTAACTTACCTGCACAAAGCTGTGTCCTCTTCTATAAAATGGGGGTGATAATAATAATACCTACTTTATAGGATGGTTGTGAGGACCAAATGATACCATTAGCAGTGTGCTGGTAAACCAGCTCTCTGAAGAAAAAAACAACAACCCTGATTTGTAGAACTTGCCAATTTCCATGGTGTAAATAGGTCTGTTTCAAGCTGCCAGTATATCAGCCAGCTTGCAAAATTTCAGAAAATTTAATAACTGGCTTTCATGAGCTGCTTGGAGCTGCTCCAACATACCACCGACTATAGGACATGTAAAGTGCCTAGCATAAGACCTGGCACAGAATAAATGCATATTATATTCTCTCTGGCCTTAGCTCCCTCTTATATCTCCCCCCTCCCACACCTTTTGCTGGAGACCAAGCCAGACTTTTCTGATACAGTGGATGACACCTGTCACTCCTTACCAACAGGGCTTTGGATAAAGTTACTGACTCTACCCCCAAATCCGAGTTTTCATATGTCCAAAATGAGAAGTGTGAGAGGAGAATCTGAACTTCCTGCCTCACAGAGCCAGTGGGACCATATCTAGCACACATCAAAAACCTGAAGGCCTTGGGCTGGCTGAGTGGTGCGGTGGTTGGGTGCTGGCTTGGGAAGCCAGCGGCCCCGGTTTGGGTCCCATATGTGAGGGCCAGTGACACTGCCCTCAAAAAATAAATACAAAAATAAAAAATAAAATGTTAAAAACAAACAAACAAACAAACAAAAAAAACCTGAAGGCCTCAGGCTTTGAGACATGCTCAGCACTGCCCAGGGTTCTGGAGGGAGGCAGAGGGTGAGCCCCTCTCTCCAGTCTTCATCTTCTGCTGCACGTTTGTACATGATGGGGTGTGTGAGAGAGACAGCTCAGGGTGGCAGGGTTGTATTCAAGGCACCCACCAGTTCCTGGGGCCTCTGCTCAGGAAAACCGAATGAGGGTGGGAGGCTCAACAGCAACCTTTCTCTCCGCCAGCTCCGGACTGACTACATGCAACGCTACGCCAGCAAGGTCAGCGAGGGCATGGCTCTGCAGCTGGGCTGCCTGGAGCTCAGGTATGTGGCCTCGAGGCTTCTCCAGAGAGGGTGCCTGCGCCTCCCCTCCTGGCCAGCTCAACTTTCCTCCAGGGCGAGGAGCAAGAGTGGGCGTGTGAGAGCCAGAACGGGATAAGTGGTGCCTGTCAGAGGGCCAGCCCCTGAGGTGCTCCTTGTCTGGTCCTTGGGATAAAAGTACCAGGCCCTCTCTGGTTGGTGTCCCCATCTTCCTTTGGCTGCCACTGCTCTTGCCTCCAGGGTGCTTGCTTCTTCCATCTATCTCCCATTCAAGTGATTCAGTAAACATGTGTTTGAGCCTTAGGTGAGATTATAGGAGATATTAAAATGTTGAGATTTCCATCTGTGTTGTTTGCTGCTGTGTCCCCAGCTCCCATAGGCACAAGTAATTATGTATGGAATTAGTGAATCATCCAGAGAGGCCCTCAAACATACAGTATTTGGTAGGTGACAGGTGTGTCTACAATTGATAATACAGGGCAGGATGAAATATGTGTCAAACAGATGTACATATAGGAGCCATTAATCTTGCCTGAGGACATCAGGAAGATGTGATTTGGATGGCTCTAGAAAGGGGGATAAAGATTTCCATCAGTAGATAATGGGGGGGTGACAAAGGAATGTGTGCTCTTGGTTCAAGGACCAGTGAAAGGAAAAGAACAGACTGGAGGATAAATGGGACATGAACTTGGGGAGGTAAGTTGGGGCTGATGGTGGAAGACTCTGAATGACAGTCTAAGAAATAGGTCTTACTCTTGGCTATTGGGCTGAGGAGGGTGGTATGGTTTAACTCTAGTGCTCTCTTGATCAAAGCTACACTATTCAGTTTCACCATCCATCACCATCCATCTGCCTCCCATCATTTTTTCTGTACTCCTTATCTGTCTAGTGGTTCCAAAATCTGGTTGCAAATGACAATCACCTGATTGCTTATTAAACTAGAATAACCCTAAGCCCATCCTTGGAAACTCTGGTAGAGTAGGGCTGGGTGGCACTTTAGGATATACATTTTTGACAAGTTCCCCCACCCCCACTCCCCAGATGATTTGGAGGCAGTTAGCCTCATGAGTTGTTGGAAGGACTTTCAGGACCATCATCAGGGAAACCTTTGGCAAAGGATTACTTTTGGTTTGCTGGAAATGTGTTGTGAGGAAGTCCTGACCCTATCTGAGATCTTAAAGTAATAGAGAGTAGAACCGTGCTGCTGCTTTCTGCAGAGTTGGGGGCCATGGAGGAATTCTAGGGTTGCCATCATGAGTTTCAGAGAGAGTGCTGAGTGGTCCCCCAGGGAGGGCCATGGGATGAGAAGGGGAGGTTCCCACTTTTATCTTAGCGTCTGAGACAGTTGGCTTTTGTGACAGAATAGGTCAAGGAAAGCCTTGGAAGGAACCTCATTGCTTTTTCACTTGGTCACCCTTTCTCCATAAGCAAGGAAACATTAGGGCCCTCTGTGCAGAAGTCTGCAGCCAATGATGCCAATTTGAAGACAGAACCCCCTTGCCATAGTTAGTAATGGCCCTGGGAGTTCGTGCTGGTGGGTTGGGGGGCTGTTTGTGAAGTTTACTTAATTACATGTGCTCTCTTATGTCTTCCAAGACCACTGTAGCTCCTATAACCTGCATTGCATCTAATGCAGTCTCATCTTCTCCCCTGAAATTTGACACCTCGAAAAAAACTTAGCTTTCCCTTTTTATTTGTGGTTCTCATACCCCAGACTCTAGTATCATTTGAGACTCTGATCATGTAAGTCACCTGTCAAAGCATCTCTTAGTAGCAAAATAGAAGCATAGAGAAGACCCATTAACAGTCTATTTTGTGTTCTTATTTCCTCAAATTATCCCCAAACTAGTATTGGTTGTAATAACAATAATCACTATCATTTAGCACCAGGCACTGGACTAAATGTGCTGGAGGGGACCATGAACCCTCTGATATGGCGTCGTTTACAGTCTTGTCAGGAGCATATACTCCCGTGGTGTCTGCTGTCTTTTCAACTCAGGCTTATTACAGAGCCCATGATTGTTTTATGACAGGGATGTATTGTTTCACATCTCCTGGGCCTGAGGAACAGAGTTAGATAGTTGTTCCTATTCTTACGGGTGACCTTTGAGGTGGTATAGGTTATATGATACTAGGGAGACAATGTGGAAAACACCTCTTTTGTAGGCGTAATAGAAGATTTTTCAAGCCTATGATTTTTAAAGTTGTGTACAAAGCCATACAGTATCACAGACTATTTTAAAGTCAAGTTATAACAATTTCTCACCAAGATAGCTGGAAACATTTCTGAAAATTGGGCCATAGGCAGAATTTTCTGGGGCTGTGCTTTTTTTTTTTTTTTTTCCCCTGAAAAGGTTCCAGAGTGCAGTCTACTTACAGATCATGGGCAAAAGTCCCTTGTCCTAGTAACATCATTGATTGTATCACCTACAGAGATATATGGTGTCTCCAGTCAAATAAAAAATTCTTTTCTGGCTTAAAAAATAAGTGTGATATATGCCCAAGATATGAGATTAGCAAGGTGAATCTTCAGTGGGCTCAGTTTATACCAAGGAGCAATTACGTGTAATGATGAAAAGCAAAGGGTCTGAAATTGGGCTGCCTGGAAGATCCCGCGTCTTCCATTTGCTGGGCAAGTCACTTAAGCTTTTTGTGCCTGAGTTCCTTCATCTGTAAAACGGGGAATGATAATAACAGTAGCGACCTTAGAGGATTATTATAAGGAATAAGTGAATTAATTTTTTAAAGTACTTAGAACAATGATAGGGACCAAAGTATTCAATAATGATTCATTATTTGTACTATTTTTTCTCTTTACCTTTATTTATTATTTTTATTTTTAAAACTTATTTTTAATAGACTTTAATTTCTAGAGCAGTTTTTAGGTTCATAGCAAAATTGACTGGGAGGTACAGGGATTTCCTATATACCCCCTGCCCTCCACCCACCACACACACACACAGCCTCCCCCATTATCAACATCCTTGCCAGAGTGGGACATTTGTTACAATCGATGAACTTACATTAACATGTCATTATCACCCAGATCCACGATTTACATTAGGGCTCACTGTTGATGTTGTACATTCTTTGGGTCTTGACAAATATATAATGACACGTATCCACCATTACAGTATCATATAGAGT
The DNA here is from genome assembly GCA_033961575.1 of Aselliscus stoliczkanus. Taxonomy (NCBI): domain Eukaryota; kingdom Metazoa; phylum Chordata; class Mammalia; order Chiroptera; family Hipposideridae; genus Aselliscus; species Aselliscus stoliczkanus. The sequence continues at coordinate 22,495,606 of CM066735.1, forward strand.
AGTTTCACTGGTCTAAAAATCCTCTGTGCTCCACTTATTCATCCCTCCCTCTCCCCAACCCCTAGCAACCACTGGTATTTTTACTGTCTTCATAGTATCGTCTTTTCAATACTATTGTTGGAATTAGACTTAGTCAATTTTTATTGATTTACTGGAGGTACTTTATAAATGCCAAATACATGATTTTATCTGCATGTCCCTCTATAAGTTAAAATATGAAATGCATGGTCCAAATGCTAGAAATTAGTACCTGCCCAGTTTGAGGAAGGAACCAAATAGCCTCACCTTCTCGTGAGGCATCCGGGGCCATTGCCCACCCCTAGCAGAGCCCTAGAACACTTGGACCTAAAATCTCAGACTGAATATGTAACCCAATAGTAGTTAACTAGTGACTGATAATAAGTAAAGATTAACAAAAGAATACTCAGCTTACTTCACAAGGCATTTTGTCTCATAGTCGCTTCGTAAATGTTGGTGATGAGTTAATATTTCTATTGCTTTTAACAAGAAAAACACAACCAACTGGATTTTGCAAAGATGTTTCTTTACTTCTGCTGTCATTACTGGGTAACAGTCATGGACCTGTGCCTGCCCATAGGCCCTCTGTCTACCTGGTGCTAACTCATCAAAATGGCAGACCTGGGCCGGGGAGGACCAAACGGGCACTAGAGGGTGCTCCTAGCAGATGCAGCCTCATTCAATGACAGCAGTTGGGCATTGGGAGCAAATTGACAGCAGCTGAGATGGGCTCAACCCAGAAGATTGTGAAGCTCAATCCCTGGGGAAAGCAGTACATCTGATTAGCAGTGATGACTGGTTCCCCCAGACATCCCAGTGATGTTCAGCTGCTCCAAACATTAGAAACACAGATCATGGCACACTTTAGTGACTGGGTACCTTTGTCAAAAGTAACACAATAACTATCTTCCATGTATGAGAGAAGGACAATCAATGATGTAGAGACTGGGCTGGATTTCAAAAGATTAGAATGACCTAGGTATGTTACCTGAGTTACCTTTTTTCCTAATTAAACATTTTTCCATTCACCATAGCCTAATCATTCTAAAATTACTGTTATTTTTCATGTATTTTAATTCTTCAGTGTTCCCATGTATGGTGGGGGAGGGGGCTTCTAGGCCAACGTGTGGGCAGTGGGTGACCTGGGTCTGATGGCCTCATTCTCCGGTCACCAGCCTCTCCATGAATTCTCTCTCTCTCTCTAGGCGGTTCTTCAAGGACATGCCCCACAACGCACTTGACAAAAAGTCGAACTTTGAGCTCCTGGAGTAAGTCCTGAAACTGGCCCCTACTCCCTTCTTTTCTTGCTGCCCTGCTTTTTCCAATCACTCCCTACTTTACTCACCCCAAGACCAGAGCCAGACAGGTCCCATCTCCCCAGTCCTCAAGCCCTCTCTCCTCTCCCTGATTGATACCCCACTAGGTTGGGGATGAGGGGGAGTCAAATGATGCTTTTGTTCTTCTTTCAGGAAGGAAGTGGGACTAGACCTGTTTTTCCCAAAGCAGATGCAGGAGAACTTAAAGGTAAGGGAACCAGAGGGCAAGAGGCCCAGAAAGATCCCCTTTGTGCTGTTCCCCCTTTAGCTAGAATTAAAGGGATTGAGCTGAGGGTACTTAGGGATATAGCAGGGTGTCTGTGCTGCCTTGGGCCATCTGGACATAGGACCATGAAGTGCATCCAGTGGACCCTTTCCATGATTGGAAATCAGGGAATCTGGCTCCAGTTCCACATCGGAGGCCATGTGGCCTTAGCACCGGGACTGTACCTCCCCTGCCTCCCTCCAGAGCTATGGTGAGCCTCCCTTGAGACAACAAGTGTGTGCTTTATGTAAAGATTGCTGCTGCTCTCATGGCAGAGGCCTGGGGACCATCCTACAGCAGCGGGTAGCTTTCGGTGCGATCCTAAGGAAGGAATCCGAGCTTGGAGGAGCCTCTCAGCCCTGCCCATCTCCCCACAGCCCAAGCAGTTCCGGAAGATGATCCAGCAGACATTCCAGCAGTACGCCTCGCTCAGGGAGGAGGAGTGTGTCATGAAGTTCTTCAACACCCTCGCCGGCTTTGCCAACATCGACCAGGAGACCTATCGCTGTGAACTCATTGTAATCATGCGCTCTCATTATTCTCTCCCTGACCTGAATTTCAGGCCTTTTGGGAAAGGGGGCCACAGGACCACCAAGGGGAGGGGGGCAGGAAGGGGACTTTGCTTGCTTGTAGTGGCCTGCCTTAAAATACAACTAACATTGCTGTACTTGACTCAGGAAGGGAACTGAAATCTTGGCTCCAACTCTGGGAGGTGGGCAGGGATTAGGGGAGGAGCTACTCTGTATGACAGGGGTTTAAGGTGGAAGGAATTGAAAGGCCCAGGAAGCAGTGGCCAGTGTCTAGTTTAGTGGGCCTTTTAAACATTTCTGAAATATGCAGAGAGTAGAGCTTTGAGCCACAGTCCTCTCTCTCCTTTTATTCTAGCAAGGATGGAACATCACTGTGGACCTGGTCATCGGCCCTAAAGGCATCCGCCAGCTGACAAGTCAAGATGCAAAGGTAGAGAGAGCCTGGAGGCAGGCCCCGCCCAGCCCCTGGCTGAGCCGTCTTCCCTCTCTGCTGCCTCCTACCCTGGCCTGCGCCATTGGTTCTTCCTGCCCCATTGCTGAGAGCAGAGAGGCCCTTGGAACGAGCAGCTGTGGAGAGAGTGTTTGGGATAACAGCATGGAACTGATGATTCTTTACTGCCCAGTGACTATGTGCCACACAGAGGCTGGGGGGTAGGAGTGGTTCGGGTAGGGGGCAAGAGGGAAGGGCACTATCACTACTCTGGCTCAGATAAGAGAGTTGCTCTTTCAATGGCAAGATGGGGCCATCATTCCCCTGGGAGTCGGAAGACTTGGGACAAGTCCTGGCTCCACTACCAACTTGGCATATGACCTTGGGCACATCCTGGCTCTCGAGACACATTTTCTCTTCTATGAAGTGAGGGGCTTGGACTAGATGAGCCGTCCAGCCTTCATAGTCTTTGATTCTCTCTTCATGTCCCTGAAAGACTCCTAGTTCCCACTTTCCCCTTGTTCTCACCCCGCTGACTGACCAATTTGCATGGCCTGATCCCAGGAGTGGGATAGCCTGAAGCGCCTCTGCCCCCCCTTTCCTACAGCCCACCTGTCTGGCTGAGTTCAAGCAGATCAAGTCGATCAGGTGCCTCCCGCTGGAGGAGGGCCAGGCAGTACTGCAGCTGGACATAGAAGGCGCCCCCCAGGTGAGCATCTCTGGGCACCTGGAAGCTCTGAAACCAGGGGGTGTTCTTTCTTGCTCAAGTAGGCAGGAGGCAAAGGGTTCCCTGGCTTCTGGGATCTTGTTAAGAAAATTGCACTTAGTTCTTAGAGAAAATACTACGATGATGATAAATGACAAGGAAGTTACCTCAGGAAGCAAAGCTGTTTAAAAATGTATCAAGAAAGAAGTTGGTGAAGTTCTTTGGTGGAGGTAAAAGTTACCAAAATCAAGATACAAATCAGAGGCCGAACTCTGAATGAGTGAACAATGACTCAGAATCAAGAGCTCAGGGATCTAGGACTTTTTGTGGGTAGAAGAATCAAAGAGACCTCAGACTGCAAATAGATTGTTTATCTCTCCTTTCATTTGTCTGTCCCCTGCTCCACGCCCTCCCTCTTCCCTTTTCTCAGTTTCGGTTCTTGCGTATTTTGTACCTATTAGGTCCAAGGAATTGTGCTATGCACTCTGAGACCAAAATAAGTCAGACCTAGAAAAACTGGCTTTCCTAGAGTTTAGGGTGGTTAGCTGGGCGGGATGACAAGCGCGCCCCCTGGTGGTTATGGGGAATTCAAGCCTAGCCCCAGGAGAGGCACAGATGGATTGAGGGGGGGCGGGGGGAGCGGTGACAGGGTCCAGCTCCTTTCTAAGTATGCAGTTTCTTCTCCAGTCATGTGTGGGGTAGACTCTAGCCAAGGCTCTGGGGCCTCATCCTTGGCTGGTCTCTTCTCGCAGCCTTTGTCTATCAAAACCTCCACTCTGGCAGAGGCTGAGAACATGGCTGACCTCATAGACGGTTACTGCCGGCTGCAGGGGGAGCACAAAGGCTCTCTCATCATTCATCCCAAGACAGGTGCGTTTCCACTTACAGGCGAACTGACCCAATGGGCAGATGGTGGCACAGCTGAGCCAAGCCCCTGAGAGCCAGGGAAGCTAAGCCATTGACCAATATATGAATGAAATGGCTTTCCTAGTGTGTGGAAGTGCTCACTCAGCTCTGCAGGACAGCCCCTGTGGTCCCATCCTGGGTCCCAAGCTACAAGCCCTGGCTCCACGGGTCAAGGGCCTGTTTCAGGAGGAGAAATGTTTGTAGCCCCAAAGGGCACTAATCCCGTTGCTGGAACATGTCTGGTCCCTCCTGTGTAGATGTCCCTGTTTTAGGATAGGATCAGGAGGCAGGGGTCAGGGCTGGAACTTGTGGCTGTTGGCAGGAGGAAGCCAAAGAATTTCTTCTACAAAGAGGATTCCAATTCAGGCCAAAGGCTATCCAGCTCCCACCCAGACTTTCAGAGCACAGAATGGCAGGGAGGGGTCACCCGCCCTTGTGTTAGTTCATAGCAGTGAGGTCAGCCATCCATCCAAGGCCCCGTGTCTCCAGCTGCAGCCCCCTATCTTCCTCCCCTCTCTCCAGATGGTGAGAAGCGGAGCAGCCTGCCCCAGATCCCCACCCTGTGAGTACAACCGGAGGCCAGGGAGCAGGCCCTGCACTCAGCCTGTCTTCCCGGGAGAAGCCAGAATAAACAGGGAGCCTCCAGCCCCATGGTCTCTGGTTTCTGGGCTCCAGGGAGGAAGAATGTTGGGAACTCTAGAATTTCACAAGTCGTGATTTTTCTCCAGTAAATTCTTGCAGGGATATTCCTATGTCTTAATGCCACCTGGCATCATCTTAGCTGGGATTGCTGTTGTCCCCTCCCTCCTGCTCCTGGTGTCCTCAGCCATGCTCCCAAGTTATGACCATTAGAACAGGCTGGTTCTCCAGGCAGGCAGGGGGCACAGTGCCCCTCCAGGTGGGGCTGTGGGAGAGGGTGGGCTGAGGCTCCCCCAGGAAGCATTGTCAGGCTCTGAGCTCACTTGGACCCTGCCTTCTCATCTCCTCCTACAGAACCCTTGAGGCTCAGCGGTCTCGCCTCTCAGAAAGCTGCAGCATAGGTAAGCCTGCCCATCTGCTGTCCCCAGCCTGTGCCCCAGAGCCTTTCTTCTTCCTGCTCTTGTGACATCATCAAGGATTCCCTCATAATGACAGATAAATGAACTTCCCCTATGGTGTCTCAATGAAAGCTGAAAATATCATTAATTATAATAACTCACAAGTATTGAGTAGTTAGTATGTGGCACCAGGTCTGTCTTAGTCAGCTCAGGCTGCCATAACAAAATACCACCGACTGGGTGGCTTAGAAAACAGACATTTATTTCTCATGGTTCTGGAGATTGGAAGTGCCAGCTTGGTCGCGTCCCGATGGACACTCTTCCTGGCTTGCAGACAGCCATATTCTCCCTGTGTCCTCACATGGTAGAGCGATGGAGCGCTCTGGTCTCTTCCTTTTCTTACAAGGGGACTAATCCCATCAGGGGACCCCAACCTAATGACTTTATCTAATCCTAATCACCTCCCCAAAGTCCCACCTCTAAATGCCAGCACACTGGGGGGCAGGGCTTCAACATATGAATTTGGGGGATCACAAACTTTCAGTCTACAACAATGTTAAATATATAATAGGCATTATTTTATTCACTCTTTAGGACATTCCCCAGGAACATTCATTTCACAGACAGGGAAACTGAGATTAAGGGAGACTAACCAACTTTTCCTAAATAATGCAACTGGGCAGTAGCAAGCAGGGACTCTAGCTGAGGTACCCTGGGCTCTGGGGCCACCCTGAAGCCTGGAACAAGAGTCCCACTTCTCTCCTAGCTCTTCCCCCCCCCCCAGTGATGTCAGCCTTGGTTCCACTAGCCTGACATGGGAGCCACACTCTCTGGGTCCTGGTGGTGCCCTCGGAGGACATCTTGCCCATGGGATGTCCTCTCCCTGTCATTGCAGAATCAGACATCTATGCCGAGATTCCTGATGAGACCCTGCGAAGGCCGGGAGGTAGATTCTTGACCTCACTACGTCAGCCACAGCCAGGGCCCTATGAAGTGACACTGTGGACACGGACACATGTGACACCACAGGGAGACTTTCTTTCCTACCTTTGTCCTCTCCCATGTATGGCTCAGACATGGACAAACCTGAGCGAGGCACCTTTGAGTTGAAAGCTGAGGTCATTCTTTTATCCCCACAGTATTGCCCTTTCCTGTGCCTGATGGGACCAGCTTTCACAGGGAACAGGGTGGTGGCTCTTCCCTGGGTCTGAAACAACAGGGCATTCTAGATCCCTTTTGCCAGCCCAGCCCCTGGATCTTGGCTGAGGTGTTGTTGGGAGTCTGATAATGCCCAGGTAGGAGGAGAGAAGAACCTGGCATTAGGGCTTGTGGACTCTCAGGTTCCTGGGATGCCAGCCAGTTTCTGAACTCTGAGACTCTGCTTTCTCCATCTGCACAGGTCTCCAATATGGCATCGCCCGGGAAAATGTGGTTCTGAATCGTATTCTTGGTGAAGGTTTTTTTGGGGAGGTCTATGAAGGTGTCTACACGAATCACGTAAGTTCCAGACTCTTTCCCTTCTGCTTTCTGTAGGATGAGCGAGGAGCACAGATCTTCTAGGGCTGGAGATGGCAGCCATGATGTGTGGGTCTTCATGCATCAGCCGTTGCAATACTCATGAAATACCTAGGGAATGATGGAAATGAGAGTCATTTCCAAGAAGGATAGCAATGCCAGGGATCGAAATAGAGACTGCAGCAGGAGAGGGGTGACCGATTCTTGCTGGGAGAATACAAATGGGGAAGAGTAATAAAATATAGTTCTGGGGAAAGGAAGGGCAGAGTTGAGGCAGGAGTTAGTCTTGAGGCCACCCATGGGGAGAGACAGGGTTTGCCTTTGTGGCTATGCTTCCACCAGTCCTGGGCAAAAGGCAGAGCTGAAGGAAAGGGGCAGGAAAAATGTAGAAAGGAACAGTAAAGAGAGAAAAAGACCTGAGTAGCCTCTGATGATGGCCTTGCCCATGCTCCACTCAATGCCCGCCAAACCCTGGGCAGATCTCCTGTCCTCTCAGCCTCAGTGTCCCCATTTGGACAGCCAGGGATTCAAGCTACCTGATCTCAAAAGTCCTTTCCAGTCCTAACACATCCTGATCAAGAAGAAAGGGAGAAGGGAGGAGAGGAGGAGCAGGGAAGAGGGGAGAAGGGGCCGGAAGAGGAAGAAAAGGGGAAGGAGGTGCTATGCAGAGACTCAGAAGCCGGATGTCACCTGTCTTCCTTCGGCTGGTGGTGAAGCCTGTGAGAAGACCATGGTGACACCAGAAAGGGACACTTCCTTTGGGGCACTGGGTTGGACCGAGAGGCCCTGAACACATTCTCATTGCAGAAAGGGGAAAAAATCAATGTAGCGGTGAAGACCTGTAAGAAAGACTGCACTCTCGACAACAAGGAGAAGTTCATAAGTGAGGCAGGTAGGTAGGTGTCCCTGAGGAGGGACATAGCCCCCATGGACTGGATAGGACCCCTGAGTCTGTGCAGACCTCCAAGACGGGCAAGGGGCCTGGAATGCGGAGAGGGGAGGGTGTGCGCAGTGCTGAGACCCACACCAGGAGGAGGGGTGTCATCCCCATTTCTCCAGATTGGGACAGCAAAGCGCCTTTCTCATATTGGGCCTTCGAGTGGGTCCGCCCATCCCTCTGTCACCCCATTTCAGCGGTGATGAAGAATCTGGATCACCCACATATCGTGAAGCTGATAGGCATTATCGAAGAGGACCCCACCTGGATCATCATGGAATTGTATTCCTACGGCGAGGTGAGCTGGAGGTGGCAGAAGAGGAACCATGTGATGACGGCTGAGCCACAGCTGAGCAGGGCCTCTGGGTGGGATGCTTTTAGAGCTCCCTGCCTTCTGTGTTCTGCTGAAACAACCCCGAGGCCAGCTGCAGAGGAAATCGCTGGAACGTCTTGCCATCCTGGGTTTGCCCTCCCCCACACCCCGCCCCCTGCCTGGGGGGTGCCCCTGGCTCATGCTGAGGCTGTGTCAGGGTCTTGATGGCACTTTCCCCCTCCCGGCAGCTGGGACACTACCTGGAGCGAAACAAGAACTCTCTGAAGGTACTCACTCTCATCCTGTACACGCTGCAGATTTGCAAGGCCATGGCCTACCTGGAGAGCATCAACTGTGTCCACAGGTGCGGCTGAGAAGGAAGCTGGGTCCTCGATCTGTTCCTGGAGAGGTCGGGGTAAAGCAGGGCTTTGGGGTCACACAGAGCAGTGTTGAAACCCCAGCTTGGGGCCTACCCTAATGTGACAACTTGAACACCTTCCACGCCCTTGTTTCCCCATCTGAAAAGTGGAAATAGGGATATATTGTTAGTGAGGGTGAATCCAAAGTACTAGGTGTCTGATGATAACTCAGTGCATTCCAGCCTGCTCCCCTGTGGGTTCCAGGAAATGGCTTCCCTCTTACTTATAGCTTGCTCGCCTCCTGCCAGCCTATTTGGTGGCGTCTGTGGTAATCCCACAGATAGTACCTTCGACCCAGGCAGATGGAACTGAGCTAGGGCAGTGCTGAGAAGATCCTGAGGTCCAAACCCTTCCAGCCAGAGCAGCTGGCACTGCCCTGGTCCCCAGCACCCCCAGGCTGCCACATCTAATCCTCTTTCTGGCTGTGGAGCCCACCCCTTTCTACTTGGCTTTGTTCCCATTCCCTGAAAGAAAGTCCCTGCCATCGGGGACATGACCCACTGGAGGAAACGGAGTGGGTATATGAGTAAATTCTTCAATCCAGCACCACTGATGTCAGCTATGTAGCCTGTGGTGTACTATGCAAAGCAATGTTGGGGGATATAAACATTCATGCATTCATTCACTCACTCAACAAATATTATGGAACTCCCACCCTGTGCCACCAGGCACTGTCCAAGGCTCTGGGAGAAAGTCATAATCAAAACAGACAAAAATCCCTTTCCTTATGGACCTTACCTTCCAGCATAAGGGCAGAATGCAAGATGTAAATAAACATATTTTTTTGCGGGAAATGAGTAAACTCGTCATATAGCTCAAATGCCCGCTTACAAAGTGTAAATAGTCATGGGTCCAAGGTGGTAGGATAATAGATCTTTTTCCTTTGTTTCTGTGACATGATCCTACTTTGAAGCCACGTTTTCAATAATAAAGACAAATGACAGGGAGTGAGCCTGCTTATGAGAAACCAGCAGATGAACCAGTTTGGGGTTAGAAGTGATGTAGGAATAGCAGGTAAACTGAGTCAGCAAGTGCTCCACTGGGAGGGTGAGAGCCCAGCTCTGAAGTTAGACTGACCGCCCCCCCCCATACCCTATTGGGCAAGTTCCTCCTGCTCTCTGTGCCCGTCGTCTCCCCTGAACCAGGGGGTCCCAAGTGTCTCTATTTCATGACTTGGGGTGTGTAAATCACTTGGCTGGTCCTAGCTATCCTAGCGCCCCATTTAAGTTAGCTACAAGCTGCTGCTGCTGCTGCTGCTGCTGCTGCTCTGAGCCATCACAAAAGCCTACACCATCCTGTGGAACTGCAGAATAACTGTGATCAGGACAGTTGTCAGAACTCTTTCTTGGAGAATCAGCAGGGTGGCAGCATCCCTGGCAGAGGGGACAATATTGACAATAAAGCAGGGAAACAGAGGGAATAAGTCCCAGGAACCCGAAACAGGTTTCACACTGGAGGCACATGAGAAAGGGTGACGGGAGATGACAAAGGGCCTGGTCTGTGGTGGGAATTGGAAGGCCAGTCCAGGCTCCCACCTCAGCTGGGCTTCAGCTGGATGACTCGGTGGGTCAGAGAAGGTGCCTGACTCTGCTCTGAATGCTGGATCCCTGGCCTGTACTCTCCTCTATCTGCCCATCTGTCTGTCTGTCTGTCTGTCTCTCTGAAGCATTCTGAATCGCCTCACCCTTGTTTTTGTATCCTTCTTCCAGGGACATTGCCGTCCGAAACATTCTGGTGGCCTCCGCTGAGTGTGTGAAGCTGGGAGACTTTGGTCTTTCCCGGTACATTGAGAATGAGGACTATTACAAAGGTAAGGGGGACATTCCAGCCACTGCTTTGCCCCTGGCAGGCTCACAAAAGCCAAAGTCCCAGGAAAAAAACGGGCTATGGTCAAGAGTCTATAGGTTCTTGGGTCTCCAGAGAATAGGCTGTTTTTTGGGATAATTCTGGATCTTTTTTCCCCAAATGTCTCCTGTAAACCTCTTTGCCCATCCAAAGCCTCAGTGACTCGTCTGCCCATCAAATGGATGTCGCCTGAGTCCATTAACTTCCGCCGCTTCACCATGGCCAGCGACGTCTGGATGTTTGGTGAGTTGAGTTTTGGGACAGTGTGGATAAGGGTTCCGATTCTCAGCTCCATGACCAAACTAAGAGGAGGTGCAGGGTGCAGGGGTCTAGACCCCACCACCAGGTTGCCAAGATTCTGTTTTGCTGGGGCCACTGAAATATGTCAGAAGTGGGAGGCCAGTGATGGGTTGAGGCGATATGGGCCAAGGACTGGCCGGGACAGTGTTGGTGAATCTTTCTGGAAAAAGCTCTCGAGATGAGTATGTATGCCACCAACCAGTCCCAGGGATTAGGGTGGGGACACCATGGTGGGGATCCTCAAAGACAAACTCTGAGGCTTGTTCTGAAAAGGGGGTACAGGGAGAGGTGAGGGCAAAATCAGGTGATACACAGACCCTTACAGAGCACACAGCCTCATAGGTTACCCCTCTCAGTTCTCCACAGCCAACCAGAAAAATCTCATTATTATTATTCCCAGTTTTCAGATAAGAAAGCTGAGGTTCAGACAAGTCAGGGCCTTGCCCTTGATCACATAGGCGGCAAGTACTGGCTTCAAACCCAGCCTTCTGGTAGAGCCTTCATTCTCTCCTAAGAGAAGGCACCAGAGATCCCAATGATGTGCTTTCGACTGCTCCTCTTCACTCCACAGAATCCTAATAGTTCCATGGGGAGGGGACAGAGAGGAGGACCTTAGTTCGCTTACAGATGCAGGTGACTGGTCCCTCCGTGGACCACCGTGGTGGGCAGAACCCCAAGGATGCTCATGGGGGAGGCAAGGGAATACAGGGGGTCTTCCGGGCAGGTACCGAATACTGACTGCCACAATTGCTCCTGGAGAGAGTGGACTGGCTCCTCCAGGCACAAGTCCCCCCAGCACATGTCCTGAATCCTCTCCTCCTGCCCTCAGCTGTGTGCATGTGGGAGATACTGAGCTTCGGCAAGCAGCCCTTCTTCTGGCTGGAGAACAAGGATGTCATCGGAGTGCTGGAGAAGGGAGACCGGCTACCCAAGCCCGACCTCTGCCCACCTGTTCTCTATACCCTCATGAACCGCTGCTGGGACTATGACCCCAGTGAGAGGCCCCGCTTCACGGAGCTCGTGTGCAACCTCAGGTGAGCGCAAAGCAGGGGGCGGGGAGGGCTTATGGGCACAGAGCCCCCCACCCCCTCTCTGCAGCAGCACATAGAGATTTACGACATTTACATCCTACTTCCCTAAACAATATGCACCACCTTGTGGGGAACAGAATCAGGCTCATACCAGGTGACTCACCCAAGGCAGTGACAGGTAAGGCTGGAATTTGCACCAGGACCTCCTATCTAACCAACACAGAGCCACGTGTCCAAGTAGAAATTAGCCGATCCTCCCTTAGATTGTTCCCCTCAGATCGCAGGGAAGGGAGCCAGTTCTGACTGGTGCAGACAGTGACCTAGGGGTCACTTCTCCCTTCTGAATGGAGCATCTGCAGCCTGAGGGTCTGCTCCTCCTCTGGTGCCAAAGAGCCATTATTCCCTGGGTACTGGGAGGTCCCTGGTGAAGGGTGTTATCAACCTTTTAGAAGGTCTGTTTCCTTGGTGGCCCACCTGCCATCAGCTCTTGGGTGCTCTGACTTCTTTTAGTATCTCTGAGGGCGGGGGTCTGCAAACTTTTTCTGTAAAAGGCCAGAGAGTAAATATTTGGGGCTTTGCAGACCACACAGTGTCGGTTGAAAATATTCAGCTCTGCCACGGTTGCTGAAAGCCGCCACAGGCAACATGCAATGAATGGGTTGGATTTGTGGACACTGAAATGTGAATTTCATATAATTTTCACATGTCATAAAATATTTTTCTTTTTATTTTTTTAATCATAAAAAAAAATTAAAAGCCATTCTTAATTTGAGGCCATACAACAATAGATGAGGGTGGGACTTGGCTTGTTGGGGGTGTTTGCTGACCCCCGCTTGGGGGAGTCTAGAGCTTAGTTCATGTTACATACCGCAGCTTTGAACACTGTAGTCAACATGCTAGCATTTTTTTTAGGGCAAGAACATAGACGCTAAGGGCACCCAGGATGGGATGCTGGGACCGCCCAGGCCAGGCAGTGGGAAGGGCATTGCCTTGGTTTGTAGGGGAAGGGTTTCCAACTGTGTGCAAGACTACCAGCTTAAAAGGTCACTCTCTTCCTGTCTATCCCAATTAATTCTAGTCACATCCGTTTGCCCTCTATAAAGTTAGATTTGGGAAACCAATGGATTCCATTTGAAATATTTAACTTGAGAGGGCAAAAGCCTGGGGGTAATGAGGTGAGGGCTCTTAATTCATTCTGGGGCGTGAGAATCATGGGGAGCTGTGACCAAGTACCTCTCCCTGGGCTGAGAGGTATGCCCGTCAGAGGCACCAGGCCAGTGCCCAACCATGGATGGAGGTAAGAGCTGACTTTTCTGGTGTGATTGAAAGGATACCCAAAGACCCCAGTGACCCCAGGATACCTCCCCCAAGCCACAGCCTGGCAGTCCTCCACTAGAGAGTTAAGAAAGAATTTAGTGAGTGTTACCAATCTTCGGGGGAATAAGAAGGACTCTTTTAATGTTAAAGTTTGAGAAGACCTCTATGTAGTGATAGTTCTACTTTTAGTTGATTAACAAAATGTGGTAAGCCGTATGATAAATTTCTTATTACACACAATATCGTACATAGATATCTGAAAACACAACAGCAAATATATATTCAGTGGTACTATTAAAAGTGATTAAAGAAGACAATTTAGGTGATACAAAGTTTATTTAACACTGCATTGAAGGGGGAAGTCCCTGTTCCCAAGGGGCCAGCGAACAACAAAATGGGGCAGAAAACAGGAAGCTTTAATAGGATAATGAATAAGGAGCAAGGAAGAGAAAGTTAGAAAATGAATAAGGAACAAGGAAGTAAGTATAGACGCCAGAGTTGTCTTAGTGTTTGGGGATTGGCTGACTGGTTATACTGTGCTTCTGGTCAAGCAGAGCATTTAGAAGGACATGAAAGCTATCTGATTCTTGGTTTGCTGATGTGGCACCTCAGAGCACCTCCATCTTGGGCCTAGGAATTTATTTCAATAGTCCATAATACCTGGTCTACAGACAATCTATGGTACACATGTGAGCATGTAAATTCATGAACCTCTGCCATCATTCCAGAATCCTGTGGGGTCTGTAATTCCCAGGTTGGGAACCAATGGATGGGGTGAGAAAAGCAAGAAGCACATACATCGCCAATGTGGGAGTGATCTACTGCCCTTTCCTTTAGCACAAACCAGGAATGTGGGATGTTTAATGAAAGAAAATGGGAGATGTAGAACCCAGGCCTTGGTCATGACATTTGCTGGGACACCAGAAATCTATAGAGGGGATCAGTGCTGATTGCAGGCACAGGATGGCAAGAGGCACGGGGAGATGGGCTGGAAACAGGCTTCCATGGCCAGGTTGGGTTGCTACTAACGGTCCAAGGACTTTTTCCCACCATGGATTCATCCATTCCTGTGGTCCTCCCAACCTCGGTGTGGGAACAGTCTCAGGGTGCGTATCTCAGCCCGTCTCAGGGGGTCTCCCCAGAGGAGATGGAAATGGAATCCGGTGGTCATCCTCTAGGTCTCTCCAGGCTTCAGTGGAGTGCAGAGAGGAAAACCCCACCAGCATTTTTTACTTTGTTTCTCTCTCCTTATCTGCCTTACTCCTCTACAGTGATATTTATCAAATGGAAAAAGACATCTCCGTAGAGCAGGAGAGGAATGCTCGCTACCGACCTCCCAAAATCTTGGAGCCCATAGCCTTCCAGGAACCGCCCCCCAAGGTAAGCCAAACCCTGGCCTCATTGGTCTCCTGAATCACAGCAGAGCTGGGTCCCTGTCTGGCCCACACCTGGCCTGATTATAAAACTCCCTGCCCCCGACAGCATAGACACAATGTGCCCCTACAGTCCTCTCAGCCCCTCCACCCAATCATCTATCAGTCCCCAACCCATCAATGCCCTGGCAGGTGGAATCTGAGGCAGCAAGATGGCAGACACCTGTGGGGCAGCTGGGGCAGGGAATCACCCTGGAAACACTTCCCTTGAGAGGCTCAAGCACTTCTCTTTCTGGTAGTCTTTAGGGGTGAATTTAATCTCCATGAGGGCACATGAATGGGGAATGTCCCTGGGTCCCTAGGTCCAGTCTTCATGTCCATACCCTCCATGGCATCTCTGGGATCAGAAGTCAGTGTCCCACTGCCACACCATTAGGTGGGTGGGTTTTGAGGGACCATGCCTGTATTAGTCAGCTCAGGCTGCCATAACAAAATACCATAGACCAGGTGGCTTAAACAATAGACAGCTGGGGAGGCTGGGAAGGCCAGAATCAAGGGGCTGGCAGATTCAGTGTCTGGTAAGGATTCTTCATGGTTTGCAGACAGCCACCTTCTCTCTGTGTCCTCACAGGGCAGAGAGAACGAGAGGTCTGGTGCCTCTTATTATTATTATAAAGACACTACTCCCACCATAGGGGTCCTACCCTCATGGTCTCATCTGACCCTAATTATCTTCCAAAGGCCCTGCCTTAAAATACCATCACACTGGAAGGTAGGGCTTCAATGTATGAATTAGAGGGGGACAGAAACGTTCAGTCCATAACAAAGCCATATCTGGTCCAGAGCCTTTTTTTTACTGTCTCCCTTGCCTGGCATGCCCTCCCCCTTCCCTGATTCAGGGTCCAGCTCAGCTTTCATCTCTTCCATGAAGCTGTAGTGAGTGTGTGAGCCTTCTGTGACCTCCTGCCTCTAGATGTCTGTGGCTCTTGACTGCTATTTGGAAGGTGCTCCCACACCCAGAGAGGCTACCCACACAGAGATCAGTAACCCCTCCAATTAGCAATGGCCCCCAGGAGGGCAGAGAGGTTGGCCTCTTGGTACCTTCCCATCACTCGGCTCAGTGGATGCAATGATAACTTTGTGCCTCACCTTCATTCTGAACTAACCTGACCTGCCTCTGGCCTGATACTCCCCTTGGTGAGCTGTGCTCACTCAAGATGAGAGATGAGGACTGACTTGTCTCTTTGTTCTCTCTCCAGCCCAGTCGGCCCAAGTACAGACCCCCTCCACAAACCAACCTCCTGGCTCCCAAGCTGCAATTCCAGGTAAATGTAACCAGAGGGCTGGGAAAGTTCAGGGCCATTTCTCTTTTGGTCCTTGCTGAAATTCCATTCTCATGCCTTTGAGGAACAGCAACCACCTTCTTGGGTAATGGACATTGCCTGCATCGGTACCCGGAAAAGAATTTGAACTCAGAATACCCAGAGATCAAAATGCAATTCTATTAGGCTGTGTTCAGCTAAGATGTGCCTTAAACCCGTTCCATCTATGCACAGCATTTGCTGCTGTGTGTGCCTGCCCACAGCCTGCCTACAGACTCCTTGGCTGCCTGCCCTGAGCAGAGCCTTCTGAAAAGGAGTCCCAGGCAGTTATGGACAATTGATGTTCCCCAGAGAATGAAGGTGCCCCCTGGGCCTCCCCACAGAGGCCCTGGCCACAACCTAGGTGGCCAGTGAAGAGAGAAGGGTTCCATCTGAGCTTTTCTCCCACCTTAGTCATTACCAACCATAGATCTTCCCAAGCTGTAGGACCCTGTCCCAGCATGTCCCTTTCCTGTCTCTCTCCTGCATCTGGGTCACAGGGAGTCTGGACCCTTCTCTTTTCTTCTCCTACATCCCTCAACTCCTACACTGCCCAGTGCTAAAACAAGCCCAACCAAGTAATAACAGATAAATATTCATCATACAAAGAAAAAATCTTGATGCAGAAGATAGGAGCAATGTCGCTAAGAAGGA
The DNA here is from genome assembly GCA_033961575.1 of Aselliscus stoliczkanus. Classification (NCBI taxonomy): domain Eukaryota; kingdom Metazoa; phylum Chordata; class Mammalia; order Chiroptera; family Hipposideridae; genus Aselliscus; species Aselliscus stoliczkanus. The sequence goes on from CM066735.1 coordinate 22,511,879, forward strand.
ACATACCATTTTGTGATTTTAAAGTAGTGATTTTTAAATATATGTATATATACACATATATGTGTGCTAATCATATCTGTCAGTTTGTAACATAACTATGAAATATAGCTCTTTTCTGAAGAGTCCTTGAAGGAGGAGATGTACTCAGTAGGTCAGTCACATGTGTGGATCCACCATATACAGAGTGCTACGGGGAGGGCTGTTAGATGAATGAGGGGCCACAGTAGTCAGCCTGACTCCTAGCCAAGAGCTCTGTGTGTTGCTACGCCATGTCTCCCAAACAGGGCCAATGAGATGCCCACATTACCCTCTTTATTAGCTGCTGGAGAGCAAGCCCTGTTCTCCCATGGTGCTCATGTATCATTTCTTTGTGCTCATGTTTGTAGCAGCTAATTGTCCACCTTCTTGCCTTGTCCCTGTGCCTGGTGCTTCTTTGCTTCTCCTGAATAGGTCCCTGAGGGTCTGTGTGCCAGCTCACCTACGCTCACCAGCCCTATGGAGTATCCATCTCCTGTAAACTCTCTGCATACCCCACCTCTCCACCGGCACAATGTCTTCAAACGCCACAGCATGCGGGTAAGAGGGCTCTGCATGCTGGGTCCCAGCCCGGACCAAGGAAGCTGATGGAGGGAGGTACCTGGGATACCGGGAACACCACATCGTCAGATTCAGAAGGTGCCCTCCATGCTTCCATGCTTCAGTCAGGCCACTGAGGGTGCTCTATGACCTCCTCTCCTTTGCAAACACATCAGAGGCTGTGGACCAAGTCAGGTTCTGTTCCTGAGAACACCAGCTGGACATGGACCTGCCCCTGTCTATACTCTGGTGCTGTGGTGAATGATGCAAAACCTCCCCCTTTCCTGAGCCTTTGGTGTAGTGAGGAGTCTTGTGGGCAGAGGGCAACCAAGCCTGTTTGTGCCAGAGAATAAAAGATCCTGGAGGCTCTGCCCTGCTCTGCCCTGCCTGCCTGATTGCTTTGGTTGCTCAATCTCTTCAGTCAAAGGAAAGGCTTCCTTTTGGCTTCCGTTCCTGCTGCTTTTGTAAAAGTTGCTGCTGTATGGGAAGGAACTTGGGGGCTGGTGTGGGGCTAAGCCACCCTCTCCGGTCACCTCTTCCTCATCAATTGCCAGTGAAGCCCTGAGTACTTCATGGATTAGAATATGGTTGTCAAGTCTTGTAAAAAACAAAACAAAACAAAACAAAACTCTTTGCTTGCCATCCTGTCACTTGTCACCACTCCTTTGTCCTTCAGTACAAATGGTCCCTGTGGTCAGTTGCCATTAACACTTAAAATATTTTAATAAGCTGAGTCTTGATTTGTGACAGAACAGACTAAAGCCCTTTTTATTTTAGTTCTACCTCTGCATATATGCATGGTATTTCAGGCTCAGTATACATGACTCTAAATTTTTTTGAGGGAAACTACATGGCTACTCCAATAGATTTAGAAAATGTAGAAAGGTATGTATGTTGATATATTCCATGCCATTATTCTTCATTTAGTCCAATTTTGAAATGAGTAATATAACTTAGAATTCTAGGCATCAAGACCTGTTGTGGAATAAATTTTCCTCCAACCTACCTCATTTTTCTCTTTTACATTAATTTAACCAATTTATATCTTAGCATGCACTTAACAATAATAAAACTGCATTTTAAAGCATGCACTATAATTTAGGCAGTGTTCAATTCCTCCACCCTCCTGCCCTCGACTCTTTATTCATAATTAATTGAGTTTTAGAGAATTTTGCTTTAAAATGTGACCTTTTAAGAAGAAGCTATTTTGCATGTTTGGTAGGGTGGCATTGCCTTTGTCTAATCCTGCTTCACCATAAGGACTTTGTTCAGTTTCATAAAGACAGACTGTGCAGCAGGAAAAAAGACCTTTTGTGTCAGGGGTTTAAAAGTACTTGCCTAAAAGAAGTGCCTGAAAGAACATAATGAGCATTTCTTAAAATAAACCAAAAAAGGTTAAAAATACAAACTCCATTTTATGGTATACATCAGAAACATTGAGAAAGGCTCTTCAGGTAGAATGCCAAAAAAGTATAATAGGCTTCCTGCAAAGCATTTAACAAAAGTCAGAGATGGTTTTCCCATAAAAACAATTTCTCTACTGACTGACTCTATTGCCTGACTCATCTGGAAATCTGTGGGCTTCCACACCAGAGTCAGGATGGAAGCAATCTCCCTCCTTAAGACCTCACAATTGAGGTTTAAAATAACAGTAAAATTCAATAGACAGTACCTTTTTCAGGGATGCTTTGCTGAGAGCTGTCCTAGGTGCTGAAAGGAGACCGAAGCGGTTCTGCCCTCAGTGAGCTTACAGTTGGGAGTTCAGAGAGAACAACTCTTTCCAGCTTCTTTTTTTTTTTTTTTTTTTTTTTTTTAGCTGGGCCTTGAAAGAGATAAAATTTGGACAGGAAGAAACTGGGATGCTGGGGACAAAAGAGGCAGAGACCTCAGTAGGAGCTAAGATTGAGTGATGGGAAACCAGAGGGCAAGTTCAGAAGCTGTTTGGCCAGAACAAGGAAGTATTTGTGTGGGGGTGGAAATAAGTTTGGTGGTGGTGAGGAGTGGGTGGATAACCAAACTCTGGAAGAGTCACAGCTTGTGAGAGTCATTTTAAAACACCAGAAGTACCTGGTCCCTTTTAAGAGTGACCAACAATGTTAGTATCCATTGCCTGATAGGAATATCTGAGGTACATTTCAGACAAGTAAACCCCAAAGAGTTTCAATTTTTAAAACTCCCATTTTTGTCCTTGGATTTGGTTATGGAATTGGAAGACATAGGAACAAATCTTCAAATGCATCTTAAAATATTTTGTAAGAGGCTGATCAAATCTGTGCGTACTAAACATTTGTGTGGTGGGAACCTTTTTTTAGCACTTACAAATTACATAGTGTTTTCTTGACTTTGGTAACTCCGCCTACCGGTATTAACTCTAGTCTTCTTCAGCCCACACATTTTTCTTTTACCTGCAGATTTCTAAGTCTATATTCAAAATGGTTGATACCTAGCTCCTATTTGTCCCTGTTTGTCAGTCGCCTGGAGTAGCCCTACCATTGTGGTTGCAGATGTTGACATTTAACTGGGGATATTCATAGCTTTAAAATTCCCCCATTTTAGAGCATCCACCTCTGTGACATAAATCTTATTTACTTTTCTAATCAATTCTATGATTATAAAATACTCTTCTGTTCTGAAATTTGTTTTCTTAAAATAAGGTCTGACTCAGTAGCTCTCAACTGAAGTGATTTTGCCTCTGAGGGGACATTTGGTCATGCCTGGAGGCATTTTTGTTGCAACTGAGGAGATGCTGCAGGCATTGAGGGGTGGTGTTGCTGCTAAGCATCCGACAACGTACAGGGAAATCTTCCCCCAACAAAGAATTATCTGGCCCCAAATGTCAGTAGTGCTGAGGTTGAGAAAACTGGTCTAACTATGTTTACTTAGCCCCATGAGAACAGGGACATTACATATTATCATCACTGCCTTCCCAGCACCCATCCCTATGCCACATAGTAGGTACTTAATGAATGGTTGTTCAATAAAATAATGAACAAAGAATATTTCAGCAAGAAATCTAAGTTGTGGAGAGAAGTATTGTTAGAAATTGAGAGCAGTAAGTATTGCTCCTGAGCACTAGGAAAAACATCCCAATATAACTGTCTTTAAACTTTGTTGGTACAGTCAAATGTGTTTCAGAGAGTTTAGTGTGGAAAATATTTTTAGAGACTTGGCAGAGATTATGACTTGCTAAAGTCGATAAGAGAATAACTTTTAGCATTTTATGCAAGTGACTTGAATGTAAAATGGCCATGTGAAAGAAAAGAACCGGAGGTGCCTGCAGGCCTGGATGTCGTAGGGAGGTCTGGCCTGTGGAAAAGGCCACCCTGGGCTTTAGGAAATCCCAAGAATGCCAGTAACACTCATGAGTCCATGAGCCCAGGTGCAAGGTGGGCAGCAGAAAAAAGCAAAACAGTTTGAAGGGATTGAGCACATGATTATATAAATGAACCCTGGGGAAGATTGAAGGAAAAGCAGTAGTAAGAAAATATGCAATACCTCCTGTTTAACAAACAGTAGGTGAAACTATGAAGAGGTCCAAGCTCCCTCCCCCTCCTGCCATGAGTTTAAACAAGGGTCAGATTAATAAAGCTAGCAGAGGAAGCATTTATTGCATATCTATAGATTTGTTTCTTTACACTGTTGTTCTTCACTTTATCTCTTAGCTCATGCATTTCTTGTAACCTTTGGTTAAATAATCTAAACTACTATCTTAATAAAGAGTGTGTTTTAATCAAAAGGCATGATCAGATAGATGGGTGCATGCTTTTGCCCCTTCTCTCAGGCTCTATCCCACCATGAACAGCTTTACGGGATTGCATACCGTGGGGCTACAGGCAACACCACTGCTCCCCAAAGCTTCCAGACCTGCTGCTGTGGTGCTTAGGTGGATATAAACGCCTGAGGCTTTCCAGATGGCTGACTTTGCACTACTGAATTTATTAAGTGACAGCAACCAGGGCAAATGCCAACTGAGGAAATAACATTGGGGCCATAGTTTGGAAATAAAATTGTCTTAACAGATCATGTAATCAATCACTTGAATACAATGTATGTTAAACACTGTGTTCCAGGTATGACATTACACTGCAATAAAGGCATGTGTTTGGGCCTGAAGGACCCAATCTGCATATATGGCTGAAGGACCCAATCTGCATATATGGCTGCGGATTTAAGAACAATGTTACAAGAAAAAAAGCAGCTGGCAAGACGAAGGCTTGTGGCCTCCACCAGGCTCCTCAGAGGCCTCGCCCCTAAGTCTGGGGACTGGGCTCATTGTGTCCTTTCCTCTCTCCCCGCTGTCCTCCCAGGAGGAGGACTTCATCCGACCCAGCAGCCGAGAAGAGGCCCAGCAGCTATGGGAGGCCGAGAGGGTCAAGATACGGCAGATGCTGGACAAGCAGCAGAAGCAGATGGTGGAAGATAACCAGTGGCTGAAACAGGAGGAGAAGTCCTTGGTGAGCAGCTGTGGAGCCGTGGGTGGGATGGGACATCACTCTCCGCAGCACCGCTGAAGACATTTTGATAAAAGTGCTTGCATAGGAGAGATCTCCGTGCCATCATGTCATTTTGTGTCCTCTTCCACCTCTCCCCGCTGACTAGAGTGAATGCTCCCTGTGCATTCTTGGGGTTTTTAGTTCTGGAATTCTAAGTCCTTTGCTTTGGTTTCCTCCTCTGCAGGACCCCATGGTTTACATGACTGACAAGTCCCCATTGGTGAGTCACCGGGAGGGGTCTCTACCTTAGAGTGAAGGCCTGAAAAGTCCCCATAGACAGCAGGACCCCAGCTTGGGCGTGCCCTTCTCTTCCTTTCTGCCTCTAACCTTGGAAGTGCATCTTTTATCTTTACTCTGATCTCCACAAGGCCTCTTTCCTGGGCTCTCATTTGATTGACAGTCTTAGTGCCACCTTGCTGTGCCCCAGTCCCTTCAGCCTTTTAGAAAGGAAAGGCCTGCCCTCTGGATCGCTTTGGGTTAGGATCTCCTCGGATATCCGCCCCCTGCCCGCCATGGCTATAATCTCTAAATCTCTAAATGCACAGTTGAGGGGGTGGGGAACAGGTCAAGGGAGGAAGTGGGTTGTTCCCAGAGCCACGTTAGTGACGTGTTTTCTTTCCTTCCTTCCAGACCCCAGAGAAGGAGGCTGGTTACAGTAAGTGTTCATACCCGCCTGCTTGGCGGGAGTTTCCACTTGACATCTTGTGTCACGTCACCACCCTTGCTCATTGCTCACTGCAGAGAGCAGTAGAGTCCTTTTACAGCTTTAAGAAATGTCTGCCTTGCTTTCATTCAGGGTGTGCAGGGAGGTTCAGTTTTGGAGTTGATATCGACCCCTCCACTCCATCTGTGGCTCCATGCTCTCCCTGCCCAGTGCCCTTTCTCATCTCTCTCTGTCCTGGGGTCCCTGGTCCCCTTCCCAGTTTATCTCCTTCTTGCATTTATTTGGAGGAAGTGGTGATTCTCTCTTCCTTTCTATCCCCTACTCACTCTGTTGGAGGCTCCTTGTGGAGGAAAAAGTAGCCCCACGCACCACTCCCAGCTGATGCTCATCTTCCCTGAGCCCAAGGGATGGAAGAAAGAAAGAGGGTGGCTGAGCCCTCCGGGTCTCTCCAGGGGTTTCTGCTGAAGGGGGTGAGGGAGGAGCCAGCAGTGAGCCAGGCTCATTGCAGTCCTAGATGGGTGAGGCTGATAATGATGATGAAGATGTCAATGACAGCTATGATGGTAACAACACAAGCCAGGCATGGGCCTAAGTCACATACAGATGTCCACCTGTTTAATCCCACAGCAATTCTATGAGATAGGACAATTTCCTCTTATGCCCATTTTACGTACGAAGGTCACAAAACCAAGGCACAGGAAGGTTAACTAACTTACCCAAAGTCACACAGTGAGTAATTAGCAGAGCTCAGATTGGAGCCCAGGCAGTCTGGCTCCAGAGACCTTTCTGAGCAAGCCCCTTATTTGATAACTAAGGCCCAGGTGGTGTAAGCTCAGAGTGTGAGCTCTTCCTGCAGGGGCCGGAACATCCTCTGCAGTCACTCCATCTCTGCTGGGACATTGCCTTTTTCTTTCTGTAACATGGACAACAGGGCTTGTCTCTGACAACGGGAGGACCAGGGAGCCCACAGGTTATTTTTCCTGCCATCTTCTGGAATTCTCTCGGGTTTCATTTCCCCAGATCTCCTGGCCAGATGGCGTTGGCTTGGTGATCCGTAGGTACGAAGGGGAGGGCCAGGGTGCTGAGCACTTGCCCCACTCACTCTTTCTCCCTTTCGCAGCGGAATTCACAGGCCCCCCACAGAAGCCACCTCGGCTGGGCACACAGGTATGTGTTGGCTTTGCCAAAGCTGGTAACGAATTTGAATCAGGGCTCCACAAGAATGAAGACCACACTATGAAGACCAGAAATAATCAAGTCTGATATCATCGTGATATAGCTGCAGCCCAGAGAAGGGAAATGCCTTGTTTAAGGCCACACAGCTAATCCATGTCTCTTATCTCCTGTGCCCACTTCCCAGCCTAGAGGAAAGCTCATGGGTCCTACCCTAGGAGTAGAAGGTGGGGTCCCCTTCCTCTCTCGACCCCGCCCCTTGGCTTCCAGCATCCACATTATTCTTACAGTTGCCTGGGGTGGGCGCCGGTTTTTCTCACTCTGGAACAGGCTCTCAGCCTTGGTTGCCGTTAGAATAATCTGAGGAGCTTTGAAAAGCACTTGGCCCCCATTCCCAGGTGATGGTTCACTTGGTCTGGTGTGAAGCCAGCTACCATATTCTTTAAGGCTTCCTGGCAGATTCTAATGTGAGCACCACTGCCCTGGAATCAGAAGGGAGGGTTGCATCCCCAGGACAGGGCACTGTTATTTTGGAGAAGAGTCTTTTCAAATTGGGCTGGTGATTGAGTTGGCACTGGTAGTGCCTGCCCAGAGAAGAAAGATAGCATCCCCCTCACTGGAGACCCTCATCCGCAGTCCATCCAGCCCACAGCCAACCTGGATCGGACTGATGACCTGGTGTATCACAATGTCATGGAGCTGGTACGGGCGGTGCTACACCTCAAGAACGAGCTCTGTCAACTGCCTCCCGAGGCCTACGTGATGGTGGTGAAGGTGAGCACCGGACAAGGGAAGGCTGCTCATCTCAGCCCTGGATGGAAAGGGGAGGGACTGTGCTTCCTGGTCTGCCCAGCAGGTGCCTTTCCCAGGAACACCCCCATAGAGCGAGGTGGTCCAAGGGAATTCAGCTGGAGGTAGTAGCCTCAGAAGGCAGGTACACCAGGAGGGCTCTTCCCAAGAGAACATGGCTTTCTCAGAAAGCAAGAGGTGATGGTCACCCTGCCCCTTTCTCCCCCAGAACGTGGGCCTGACCCTGCGGAAGCTCATCGGGAGTGTGGACAATCTCCTGCCCTCCTTGCCATCATCTTCACGGACAGAGGTGAGCGTCCTGATCCCAGACAGTGCCACTGGCTGTCACTTCTCCCCTTCCCCTCTACCTACCCCACCTGTTTCACCCAGAAAGCTCAGAAGGGCCACCTGGCAGTCAAATTTCTGTGAGCTGAGCCTCCAGTAGGGGGCTCTCCACAGCTCACGCCAGCAGGTACCACAAAGAGGCTGAGTTGGCACCCATGGACAGGGCCAGCTTCCTAGGCAAACTTCCCAGTTTAGGTCTCAGCGGCAGTGACTTCTTAATGTGTGAGGATAGGCAAAGGAGAACACACCTTCCCTTTTGCCCCTCCTGTGACCTTCTATCTATTCACCTTCCATCCTAAAGTTGAATGAGTTATCAAAATAGCAGTTAAGGTTTCTTTAATTGATCATTTAATCTAATTTTCTTTATTTAATTGAAAACAGTTACCAAAAGTCAAACTAGGAATCTTGGTGCTCTGTATTGAGACAGTGCCTGTAGTGGGCAGAATAATGGCCCCTCGAACACCATCATGTTCTAATTCCCCAGAACCTGTGGTTACCATATGTGGCAAAAGAGACTTTGCAGCTGTAAGTTAGTTAGGGATCTTGAGATGGGAGATTATGTTGGAATAGCCAAGTGGGTCCAATGTAGTCGCAAGGGTCATTATCAGAGGGAGGCAGAAGCAGAGGTTGGGATATTTCAAACTCAGGCTGAAAGTATCCACAAGCCAAGGAAGCAGCAGCCTTTAGAAGGTGGAAAAGGCAGGGGACAGATTCTCCCCTAGAACCTGCAAAAGGAACACAGCCCAGCTGTCACCTTGACTTTAGCCCAGTAAGACCCATTCCAGAATTCTGACTTCCAGAACTGTAAGAGAATAAATCTGTGTTGTTTGAAGCCACTACATTTGTGGCACTTTGTCACCACAGCAATAGGAAACTGATCCAATGCTTTGCACAGTTGTTGGTTGTCTGTCTAGAAGCCAGCCGTAGAGCCCTGCAGAACCTACAGCCCCTGCCAGGCTGTGGTTTAATGTAGCGTCTCCCGACGGTCAACAATGTGGCACAGGTGACCACAGCATCCCGCTGCTGTCCCCACCATGCATGATTGTTCAAGACAGGACAGTGGGGAGTGGGGGTCTGGGCATTTTCCAGCCTCCCTCTGGGCAGCAGCAGCAGCCTACAGAGGAGCCCAAGGCTGGGCTATCCTGGGGAGACTTACGAACATGTTGGCCCAGTTATTCATTTCACTGGATAAATAGCTCTTGAGCTATCTCTGAGCACATCTGAGTATGTATGTGCTCAGCGTATGCTAGGCACTGGGCATATGGCAGTAAACAAAACCCTACAGCTCAAACCACAGTCCCTGAGCTCTTGATATGATGGCGCACAGCTAACAAATGAATAAACGCACTTGACCCCTGACCATCCACTCCAATGATGGGCCAGCACAAGAGGGCCTGTAGGGCTGGATCATACTGGGCTGGGGTAGGGTGCACTGAGGTCTGCAATGTCTGTCCTTGATGACCTGACTCCAGCCCACATGGAACTTTGGACTCAGCCCTGGCCTGGGTCTGACTTGCTCCCCCTGGCCCTCCCTCTCCCCGAGAACTTCTGACTGCCTTGGCCATGTCAATGTGGACACTTGTGTGGCTTCCACACCCTCCCATCCTAGACTGTGCAGCCCTTTAGGCTCCCAGCCTCTGCTAATTCACCCTTCCTACAGATTGAGGGGACCCAGAAACTGCTCAACAAGGACCTGGCGGAGCTCATCACTAAGATGCGACTGGCCCAGCAAAACGCCGTGACTTCCCTGAGTGAGGAGTGCAAGCGGCAGATGCTTACAGCCTCCCATACTCTGGCTGTAGACGCCAAGAATTTGCTTGATGCCGTAGATCAGGCCAAGGTTCTGGCCAACCTGGCCCACCCACCCGCAGAGTGACAGAGGGTGGGCGCCATCTGCCTGCCTCTTCCGTCCCTTCCTGTCGTGTACCTCCCATATCCCCGGCCCCTGCCTTGCCTTTGGTCATGTGGGTCTTCTCAGGGGGAAGGCCGAGGGGAGTCCTTCCCTTGCCACTTTGCACGACCCCCTTTCTCCACCCCGACCCCTAGAATGTGCTGTTCAGGCTGCAACTGGACAGAGGGAACTCAGGGCTGTAGACACCAGGGGGTGACCAAGAGGGCTCAGAGGGACCACCGGGTCGCTGCTGCTGCCAGCCATGCCCTCCTCATATCTGCCTGGCCCACTGAGAGTCACATTTGTGCCCCTAGAGGCCACGATGGCTTTATGCATGGACATAGCAGGCCATTTGGGAATCAAGCTATTCCTTCTCCTTCCTCTTCTGCCCACAGAGGTCCCCCGATGCAGAGGGGTAGGGAGGGGCTTTCTTTTGGCTGGTGGGCAACTGGTGAGATGAGGGATGGACTTGGCATTCTTGTACAGTGTATAGTGGAATTTATTTAATGTGACTTTGGTCTGGATTGCTAGTCGTATGTCCCTGAGGGGGGACCTGAAACACAGTCCAGCGACAAGTTATTTGGAGTCTGGGCACAGGACACTATGTTGTCAACACGCCAAGTGTCGAGAAGAAAGGGAGACAGGGCCAAACAGGACTTGACCACAAGCTGCTCTCTTCCTTGTGCCCATTTTTCTCTTTCTTTCCTTATTTTGAGCCCTCCTTCTTTCTTCCTCCTTTTCTTCCTCCTTCTCCTTTTCTCTCCCCTTTCTCATCAGCTCCCTCCCTCCTTCTCTCTTGTGTTTGTGCAGAATACTCTTTACATCCTTTCTAATTGACTTGTGGATGAATTAAAATTGTACCATTTGCTTTGTGGTTTGATTGCGTTGTTGGTCTGACCTGCTGTTTATGGGGGCATATTGACCTCAAGCCACATCGCTGGAAGAAATTGATTGTGCTCAGTTGGGCATAGATCAAGCGCTGGCACCAGGGCTCAACCCAAGGGTGGCTGGGGATGCCTGGGCAGTGGGGTCAGTTGCCTGTGCACCTGACCAAAGAGCCACTTTCCAGTGTGGACCCAGGGCAGCCCCCTACATGGCCTCATGAGGAATGTCAGTGGAGTGGCACTCTCCTAGCTGGCATCCAAACCACCAGATCTCCAGGGGAGGCTTGGGTGGTCCTGGGGATGCTGATGAGGGGCCCCCAGCTAAATGAACAGTGGCTTTGGTTTTATTTGATCTCTTTACTCACATGCAAGATGGATGGGAGACAGACTAATATGAGGGAGCATCATCGCACCAGGAGATCCAGTCTAGGAACCCAGGAGGAAGGAGGGGGGTTGGGGAGGTTATGGGCACAGGAGCAAGGAGGAGCCAGAAACCAGAATGAGCCACTGAGTGGGGGGTCTTGGGAGAGAATTGAGGAGCAGAGGCCTAGGCTGGGGTATCATGGGTTTCCCCTGAGTCTGTCAGGGAGAAGCAACTAGGGGTTTCAAAGGAGGGGACCACAAAGGCTGAAGGGAAACTGGAAGCTTGCCCTACTTGGCTTCCTGTCCCAGGTCCCCACACTGTCTGGAGAATCTAGTGCCTACATTTGTTAGCTGCTGGGGTTCTGCCCTCTGGGGCTGGATGGGGCAGGGGTGAGGCCTGATACCAGGGGGGCCATGGCTTCCCTAGGCTCCCACTGCTGCTGAGGGCTGTGGGTTGCTGGGTCCAAGGTGGGAGAACAGATGGCACAGAATGGTATAGGGTGGGTCAGACATATGATGGGGCTTTGGGAAGGAGAGGGAGGGCAGGCTGGGAAGGGCAGCAGTCCTGGTCCTGCCGCGTTTGCATTTACACAACAGTCTGAGAGTGCAAAATAACCCACTCACACCCCTCAGTCACTCAGAATACATGTCGAGTGCCAACCACTGCTTGCACTGGGAAGGAAGCAAGCTGCAAACTTGAGTTGGATCAAGAATGGCTCCGGATGGCCTTTTCCATGTGTGTTTAAGGACAGATGGTGCCCCTCCACACAGGGACTCTCAGCTGCCAAACTTCTGGGGCCAGCTGGTGCTGAGTCAGTTTGCAGCAAGTAAGGTGGGGGGGTGAGGGTGGCTAAAGGTTGGGGGCTCCCAAGAGCTTCCAGATAGGTGGAGTGGCCCAGCTACCATGCATCCTCCTTTGCCTCAAGGGTCCCCCCAGCACCTGCACCCCACTTGCAGCCTGTCTCCCCCTTCCTCCCCTCTGGAAAACCTTTACCACTCTGCTGTTATACCTGTCGGTTCAGACTCTGAACTTCTTTCTCTACCTGGTTCAAAGACACCCCAACCTGTCTTCCCAACCTCCTCCCACTGCTCCCCACACTGAAGCCCCACTGAAGCCTGGCTGTTCTGACACTTCAGGCTCATTCCTGAATCCAAATCTACTCGCAGCCCTTCCACCTCCTGCAGAGCCCTCTTCCCTCTTCCCCACGCAACCCTCCTCTGAGGTCCTTTCTGTTCCTTCTCACCTGGCCCCACCCCTGCCCTCTGTTCCTTGGGTTTGGCCCTCCTGTCACTCAGTGTTGGCTCGTTCCTTCAGGAGAATCTTAGACGGCTTCACGTTGTCACCACTGTACCATCACCTTCGGCAGAGTAAGTTCTTTCTTTCCTTGTTCCTCTGCATTCAAAGTGGGGCTCTGTGCACAGTCGATTCTCAGCACATAGCACAATAGTGTCAAGTGAACTGTGCCAGCAAGTCTTCAATGGCTGGGACAGTGTCAGGACTCTGCGGAGAGGCACCTGCAGTCACATGGTGTTGACCCCAGAGGCAGACTTGAGAGGCAGCAGCATAAACAGTCAGCAGTGCCACCTTCGGGCCAAAGCGAGGGATGTGAAGTCAGATCATTCCAGCCAGAAACGGAGGAAGGAAGAGTCCCACGGTCCCCAGGAAACAGACGATGATAAACAGCCAGAGGAAGATCCTGTCAATGACCATGGCCACATACTTCCAGTCTTCCTGTACCTGCAAGTGGAAGTGGGCTCCCAGTGACAGAGGCCAGGCCTTGGGAAAGGGGAAGTGCCCCATCCATGCCCAGCCTCTGTAAGGATGGCACAGGGGCAGTGGCAGCCCCGCTCATACCTTGGGAAGCTAAGGGGCTGGGGGTGGGGGGAGTGGGAGACTCCCAGTGTTGTCTCAAGACTCAAACAATGCTCTTCTTAGTGATTTTTCACCCCAACCCACCCCTGACACAGCCCAGAGAGCCTTTCCATAGGCCCTGAAGTTCTGGATAAGGGGAGCTGGAGGGACACAAGGAGGTTCTAGAACCACCCAGGAGCCTACACCCAGCAGTTAGAAAATGATGAAGAATTTTCTGCCCCGTGTTGCCTCCCCACTCACTCAGCCACCCACTGCAGGAGATGGAGAAGAGGAGGTAGGTGAGGGTAAGTGCAGCCCAGGAAGGTCGGGCGGAGAACTTGGTGGAATTTGGACTCACAGCCCAGACAAGCAGGTCTGGTCTTCTAGCTGCTCCCACTTAGACAATGATTAATGTTTCTTATCTACTCAGCAAGTCCACCCAGTAATAACCTCCCAGCCCTTCATCCTTCCCTAGGTTGTTAAGAACAATTCTGTGATCTTGGGCAATGGCTTACTAAATGCCAGACATAGCAGAGGCCAAGGAGGGGAGCCTACCTGGTACAACCAAGCTTCCTCAGGGTTTGTGAGTGAACAGTGAAGTCTACAAAATGCCCAGGGCCCACAAACAAGAAGGAGGGGGAGACTGTCAGGACAAAGCAGACAGGCTGGCACCTCTTCTGATGATACTCCCTTGGCCTCTGTTTGCCCCTCTCCTGCCACCTATCAGGTAATGGTTAGAGATGGCGTGGGAAGTCCCATATCTGAGATCCCTCCCTCTTTGTCCTGCTGTCTCCCAGTTAGGCTTAGCTGGGGCATTCTTGATGCCATTCCGCCACTGCCAATTAATGTCTTAAGAACTGCCAGCTAGACATTCTCCATCACTATTTATTTCAGACACCCAAGGGCCATGGCTGAGGGAGATGGGTCCTCACGAAGGAGACTGGGTTGGCCCAACCTCACACTCTGGGGTACGATGGGTCCCTCCTAGGCTAGAGTCACCCAGGGAAGGGGCCCAGCCCCAACTCACCGAACAGTCAGCATCCTCAGACCGCAGATGATCAGCAATGTAGTGCACGCCTTCCAGTGCCTTCTGCATGTGAGGTGACAGCAGGAGCCCGCCCTTCTGCAGCTGGGCCTCTGCCTCGGGACCCGAGGCCGCTTGGTGCAGGCCACCATGGCTGTGGAGGACACCCGTGGAGGAGGATGACACCCATTTGTCTTCCTCTTCGTCCTCCCTCTTCTCCGCATCCACGTTGGTCTCCAGCCAGTGATAGGAAGGGCTGAGCTTCAGATCTGGGGCCTCGTGAAGCTCCAAGGGGGGCAGGGGCCGGTTCATCAGAAGCCACCGGGGCACACAGCCCAGAAAGGCCACCCTCACCCACCGGGGCATATTGTGGGTGCTGGGGGAGCGGTGGTGGACATTGAGCACAAAGACTGTAATGACGATGGACAGGGTGACAAAGATCATGGTGAAGAGCAGATACTCGCCGATGAGCGGGATGACCAGGGATGTGGAGGGGATGATCTCAGTGATGAGCAGGAGGAAGACAGTGAGTGAGAGCAGCACGGAGATGCACAGGGTGATTTTCTCCCCACAGTCGGAGGGCAAGTAGAAGACGAGCACGGTCAGGCAGGAGATGAGCAGACAGGGGATGATGAGGTTGATGGTGTAGAAGAGGGGCAGGCGCCGGATGACAAAGTAGTAGGTGACATCAGGGTAGATCTCGGCGCAGCAGTCATACTTCTTGGAGTTGTAGGTGCCCGTGGCATTGATGATGGCCCACTCGCCACTCTCCCAGTAGTCCTTTAAGTCCACCATCTGCTCCATCTGCTCCAGGTCGATCTTGGCCTTGTCGTATGTCCAGGAGCCAAACTTCATCTTGCAGTTCTGCTGGTCGAAGGGGAAGAAGGTGACATCGATGCTGCAGGAGCTCTTATAGATGGCCGGGGGCACCCAGTGTACGGTGCCCGTGGAGAAGAGGTGGGCCTTGGTCATGTGGGTCACCGCGAACTCCCCATCTGCACTGGGGAGAGGAGAAGAGCTGGGTGGCCTGGCACACGTCACCAGGCTGCTCCAGATAACCTGCAGTAGAGGAACCCCAATCACAGAGCCAGACCTGGCCAGGTGGTTCGGGTTTATGCCAGTCTGTAAGATTCCCCCTGTGTCAATGAGACACTGACATTTATAGCTACCTCAGTTGTCTTTTCAAACAGCAAAAGTAAGGATTTTGAAGAATATAAGAAAGTATCAAGAATTTAAAAAACAGCCACTGTTAACATTCCAAAGTTATATACAAGATCAGACAATTAAGTTCACGAACTCATTGCAACAATGTTGCTAGCCTTTTTTGCTATCAGAGGGACTATTCATTATAAATTTGTACCAACTGGACAAACAGTTAACCAAGTTTACCATTTGGAAGTGCTGAAAAAGCTGCGTGAAAAAGTTAGACGACCTGAACATTTTGCCAACAGTTCATGGCTCCTACATCGCGACAATGCACCAGCTCACATGGCACTGTCTGTGAGGGGGTTTTTAGCCAGTAAACAAATAACTATATTGGAACACCCTCCCTACTCATCTGATCTGACCCCCAATGACTTATTCCTTTACCCAAAGATAAAGGAAATATTGAAAGGAACATGTTTTGATGAAGTTCAGTACATCAAGGGTAATATGACAACAGCTCTGATGGCCATTCCAGAAAAAGAGTTCCAAAATTGCTTTGAAAGGTGGACTAGGTGCTGGCATTGGTGCATAGCTTTCCAAGGGGAGTACTTTGAAGGTGACCATAGTGATATTCAGCAATGAGGTATGTAGCACTTCTTCTAGGATGTGTTCGCAAACTTAATTGTCCAACCTTGTATGTCATTTATATTTGATTGTCTTATAGGTTTTATATATATATATATATATATATATATATATATATATATATATATATATATAATTTTTACACATTTGTGATAGTGGGGAATATGTAGTTTGGTTGTCTGTATTCATTTAATATTTTATTTATTTATTTATTTATTTATTTATTTATTTATTTATTTATTTTGAGGGCAGTGTCACTAGCCTTAGTACGTGGGACCCGAACCGGGGCCGCTGGCGTCCCAAGCCAGCACTTAACCACCGCGCCACTCAGCCGGCCCTCATTTAATATTTTACAGTGATTATTTATGAGTATATTTTCTCCCCCAAGCAGATGGTAAGGCCCTCTGCTGGGAGGTCATATCTTTTCCACCTGGGATCTTCAGTTCCTTGCTCAGAAGAGTCCTAATAATCTTTGCTGGTGAAGGAAGATACCTCCTTGATGCCACCCATTTACCGTGCATTTCCGAGCCAGTCTCATCCACTAGGGCCTACACGGGAGCGATGGAGGGACGAGGGATGCAATGTGACACTCAGCCTGCTCTTAAGAAACCAGAAGGAAATGAGACGTAGCCCTGAACACCTGCTACACAAGAGAGGCAGTTTGGCAACAGCATTATGTGGGCTGTTCATGCGCTCCCTAAGAACTTTGGGAACAGGACTCCCTTCTGGCTGGAGTGAGCAGGGTCGCCATGAAAGTGGCCATTCAAGCAAGACTTTTACCGACGTTAGGGTTTGACAGAGAGACGGGGGCGCAGAGGGTTCCAGAAGAGAATCCTCTGGAACAAGGAACAGAGGAGAAGGACAAAACTCACATGGGGGCAGGGCGTGAGGGGCCAGGCGTGAGGAAGCGATGGGAGATGAGGCTGGCAAAAACGATGGGAGATGAGGCTGGCAGCGTCGTGGGGCCAGGTATCTAAGGGCCCACAAGGGCCCTAGGGACACTGGAATAGCAGTGACTTCCCAGGCAGGGGCTTCCAGGGACCCTGAACCCATGATTCCCCCTAGGAGGTGGCGCAGGGAGTCGGCGCCTGAGTCTTTATGAGCCATGGCTCCCTCTGCCAATTCCCAAGGTCAATCCTACAGGCAGGGGAACCAGACGGGTACACAGGAAGAGAGACTTCTTTCCCGTGGAGTGGTTCCAGGCTAGAGATATATACGGGAGTGAAACAAGAACTTTGAAATACAGGGACTAATTGATCAGGGCAAAAGTTTAAAAAAAAATAAAAATTAAAGGCATTTTTGTCCTCACACACTATTACCACTAGATGGCAACATGCGCCCATTTTTGAGAAAGAGGAGGTGTAATTTCCTTGACCAGCCGTTTACCTGGAGTGGAGTGTTTGGGTGGAAGAAACCCTTCTTTAAAGGTAAGAATTTGGTTTGAAGTATTGTCTTATCCTAAGAATTGCTTATGATATTCAAGGCTGAAGCCTTACTGGCAATCCTAAAATGCCAGGTCATATTTGCTCCTGACTTCAGCCAGATGCACAGGAAGCAGAAACTAGAAGGGTCCTGGCTCCTGCCCGCCACCCTGCCGGGGCACAGAGATATGGGGTGAGGTGTCCTCAGTGTGCCCCATGGAAAGGTAAACACCAGGTGCCTGCGGTGTACACCTTCCAGGTAACCTGTGCTGACTGTGTGTTTACAGAGATGGCTCTGATGAAAGGGCATTATTGCTGCTCTCCGTTGACTTAGCTGGAGGCCCCAAAACTCCAGCTGTGGATCTTAGTATCCGCCAAGCTAGAGTTGAGAAAGAGGCAACAAAGCTGAGACACAAGGGGGTGCACTTCTCAAGTCCAACCCAGCCACCCTTCCCCTGGCCCTCCCCAGGGGCCTTCCCAGGACCCCAGTGGCTTCCTACTTGTTGTAGAGGACAATGTCAGGAATCCAGATCATCTCTGAAGGGACCCGGAGGGATGTGATGTTGCCAAAATCGGCTGGGTTCCAGCGCAGCTTGTAGTCGTTCCACTCCTGTTCATGGGGAGGGGTGTCCGGTCACCAGGGTTGTCTTGGGAGGGGGCCTCAGAGCAAATGCAGGGCAGCCTGGGGACGCCCCAGCAACTGGATTCAGGAGCACCACAGCTCCTCCTCCAGCCCCAAAGGGAGACAGGGCTCTGAGCTGGGAATCAGCAGTCTAGTCTAAGATGGCCAACCCTCTTGCTTTGTCCCAGTTCTACTACTCGGAGTCCCCCCCCCCCCCCCCGCACGCCTGGAGCATAGGTCACCCTAGTCCCGCCCCTAGTCCTCATTCTGCCACTCACTAGCTGGACAACCCCAGCAGGGCGTCTTACTCATTCGTAGTAACAGTTTTCAGTGCATCCCATTTTACAAAGTTTTTTTTTTACACCGTGTCTAGGAAGAACCTCAACAGGAGAGCCAGGCAAGGAATGCCCAGTGGGTGAAAGCATTTCCTCATGTAACAGCTAAGGAGACTGCAGAAGAGGCCGGCAAAAACCTGCTGGATTACACAGCTGAGAAAGGGGAATCAACCAGTGACTTTCAAACTGTGCTCCAAGGCGCCCCCTGGCGGTCCCAGCAGCCCTTCCGCTGGCAGGGCCAAGTGAATCTATTTTCTCCCCCAAACCAGGTTAGTACTCTTCGCTCTCTGAAGTTTTCCTCTATGGCATTATCGCAAGTGGTGATTACCTGTGGATTATTTATTTAATGTCTCTGTAAAGTCCATGCAGCCAGGGACAACATCCGTTTCACTCTGCATGGCTAGCACTATGCCCCTGGGAGATGCTCAGGTATCCAAGCAATGAAAAAACCCCAAAGTTGTATGGTTCTATCTCTGGGAGGGATTTCCATGTCCCTTCTGGACCTAAAAGGAATAACTATCCCCAATAGATAATGACTGGTGTTGACACACAACCCTGTCCTTTGCCTCACAGGGGCTTACAATAATTAAAAGAATAACCACTACCATTTATAAAGTCAGCTTTGTTAGGGGCCTCTTTAGATCATTCTTTCTAATCTTCACAACAATCCTACAAGTTAGGGTCAGAAAGTGAGGGTACACTGCTAGTAAGTGGAAGCAATGGGCCTTGAACCCCTGCCTCCCCAACTCCAAGCCTGCCCTAAATCCAGGGGCCATTTTGCTTTTGTGCATTTGCACCAAAATAATGCAGTGTTGTACCCTTGAAAGACCCCCATGCATAGTGCCTTTCTCCCTCCAGGAATAGTCGTGTAACATTAATACAAACGCATCAACCTGGGTAAGGATCCAGGGAGGGGTGAAGGAAAACAGGAGTGGTTCCTGGAAGCAGACGCATGACAGGGAACCCATTGACCCTGCTCCTGCCTCCGCCGGGGGAGGGGCCCTCACCTGCTTTAGCCAGACGTTGGTGGTCATCATTTGGTTCTTCTCATCCTGGCCAGTAGGCAGCGGGAGAGAATGTAAGAGCAGTTAGAGTGATGGATCCATCCCAGAAGATAGGAGAGCGTGGGATGGGCCCCCACCCCGCAGAAGAACCTCTCTTATGATACTGCAATCCCAGCCCGCCCACGACCCCATCCTGACACTGTCTTACTCAGGATGGTGCAGGCCACTTAGGTCCAGTGGGGCAAGCAAAGCATCTAGAAAACCCACTGCTGCCAATCAGTGCCCTTCAGGAGGGGCTTCAGGGATGGGGCAGGGCGGGGGGGGGAGCTCTGATTAAAGTGGGCTGGGAGCAGGGGGGAAGCAGGGCTAGGAGGGAGGGAGGACCCGGGAAAGGGGCCCATGGTCTGGGGGCTGATCCCAAGGTAGGGTGGTGGGATAGACGCACCACATCAATGAGCTGGGCAATAGACAGCCCGAAGCGCACGATGACCACGTCGGAGGTGTTGGGCACCGGCCGCGCCCAGCGGTTGTAGCCGCTAAAGAGGTGTTTGAAGAGGCGGTCCTCAGCTTGGATGAGGGGGGTCCGCTGCGCCAACGCTGTGGGACAGGAGGGAAGAGTGGGGTCTCTGAGTCTGTGAGGGTGGGTACTTGCTTCCCTCTCCCATCAAATCAGAGCCGCTCAATCTCACTGAGCCTCAGTTTGCTCATCTGTAAAGTGGGGATGCTATTCAGAACCTATGTCACAATGTCATTGAGGATTCAGTATAATAATGCTTATTAGAGCCTAACCAAGAAACCTGTACATGGTTGGAGCTCAATAAATGTCAATTACTCTGTGATTATTAAGTAAGAAGACTTGGAAATAAGTGCTGGGGAGGGGTGCTGAGGCAGAGGAATAGGGAAGAAGTCAGGTGAGATTCAGCCTTCAACTGAGCAGCCCCAGGGGGACAGCAATATGGGGGAGACGTCTGGTCTATGTGGGGTGAGCTGCAGGGAGAAGGGTTTTCACGTATTACAGTGAGCCTTCCATTCCTAGCTACCTGTCAGTGAACCCCTGTGATAATCATGAAATCCTCTGCCACTTTGGGCAACTTCCCCATTTTTCCTTAAACCACTGGCATTTGCTCCTTCCTATTAGCTAGGCAAAAATTGTTCCGAAATTGTCCCATGGAATGCCTCAGGTCTGTTTCGTCCATATTCTGCAAACAGCTTCAGCTCTTAGGGTTCTGATGCCTGAGCAAGCAGAGACTACCACTCTAAAATTCAGAAAAGCACATCAGAAGCAGCAGTTGCCATGTATGGAGTGCCTGCTGTATCCCAGGTGCTAGGCACAAACTCTCATCTCCTGTAACCCTCACAATAGCCCCGGGAGTTTCACAGTACAGTTGGCATGAGCAGATGAGGAACACTGAAGCTCAGGGAGGTCCAAGGCGACACCAATGTCAGAGCTGTGAGTGCCCCACCACCTTCTAGCTGTGAGACGAGCTACTCCAAGTCCCCTGCAGCTTTGGCAGTTGCCGTGAGCCCACCTGCAGGACTGTCTTCCGTGTGATGTGAGCTTGCAGGTGAGACATGATGTCCTAGTGATGCTACCCACTCACCTGCTGGGATCAGAAGGAGCCACCACAGGCTGAGCTTTGCCATGGGTGGGAGTGCAGGGTGGGTGGGGCCCATGACTTCAGAGAGGAGCTGGATGCGCCTGGACATCAGAACAGCAGACCAGGGCTTTGTTGTGCGTTAAACCCGCCTCTCCAGCACCGCCTCACGTTGCTGGGGCGGCCAAGCTCCTGTTGGATCCCACGCCGCTCCCTCTGACCGCTGAACCTGAGCAAGCCCGGGAAAGCGTTTTAGGGTCGTGCATCCTTGACACAGATGTGCCTTTACTCCTCACACTTCACAAAGGTTCGACAGGCGAGCAAGCAGGCCTCCCAGGAGGGGACCGCTCTTAGGCTCTCCCTGGTTTGAGGAAGCAGCATCTTTTACTTTCTCAGGGTCAAGCAACTACTCTGCCCTAAGATGAGCTTTGACCCACCAGAGAGAGGAGGGCACAAGATAAGACAAAAGTCCCCATTGCTCTGGCCTCAGCGTCACATGTGTGAAATGGGGATATCATATTGCAAAGTGTGGTCAATAGAAGAATTTGGGTGCTATTTATGATAGCCAAACGTTGGAGACACCCAAGTGCTAAAGCTGATGAATGGACAAAACAAATATGGTATATCTATGCAGCCACATCCATGGAACACTATGCAGCCACAAAAAGGAATGAAGTGCTGACACATGCTACAGCAAGGATAAACCTTGGAAACATTATGCTAAGTGAAAGATATCAGGCACAAAGTAACTACACATTATATGAGTCCATGTATATGAAATATCCAGAATAGGGAAATCTATGGAGACAGAAAGCAGGTTAGTGGTTGCTGGGGGTAGGGAAGATGGAGAAGAGGGAGCGAGTGCAAATGGTACAGGTTTCTTTTTGGTGTGATGAAAATATTCTGCAATTGTATGTGGTGGTGGTTGCACAACTCTGTGAATCTACTAAATTCACCAAATAGTACATTTTAAAAGGGAGAATTTTGTGAATTATATCTCAGAAAAAGCTGTCAAAAAATAAACACCTTATGGATTAATAAGAAATAGCCAACTCTCTTTAGACTATGGGGACGACGATATAAACTGGAATACTCGTACAGATGGCTGATTCAAAAAACGATTCTAGTGATGACAAGGACACTGATGTCAAAGATGTGAGTGAAATGTTAGAATGTCTCAAAAACAGGGAGAATTGGGGAAAAGCTGTATTTTTAAGTTAATGTATTACTATATAAATATGTGATTTAAAATATGTGTCACTAGAAAATACCGGGGGTGCCAAAAAATGTATACATATGATTTGCATACATCTTTTGTTATCAGTGTATATTGAGTATTAAAATTTTAATACAGTTTTTTCCTTTCTTAAAATGTGTATACATTTTTTTTGGTAACCTCTGTTTATTAACTATTATTCTAAACCGTTTACATATTCAAGTTAGTGCCTTTTTAAAAATATAAAATAACCTTCTTTATTGGGAGAATGGGGCTGTTTTATGTTCAGGCACACGTTGTTTGTATGAAATGCAGACTATGTGTTAGATTCTGATTAGGTCCTCAGGATATAACACCGACTCTCAGTACAAATAATGGGCAAGAGTTTCCCTTTGGGGATGCTGAGCCTGTTCTGGAACTAGATGAGGGCGGCGATGCTTGCACAACACGGTGAATAAACTAAATGTCACTAAGGATAAAGTTTACGTTATGTAATTTAAAAAGAAAAAAGGAATATGGGTGAAAGTGCTTTAACAATGTAGCTACCAAGTACCTGTGGGAAGTCACTAGATCTCTTTAATCTAGATCATTCTCATCCCTGCTCTGTCCCAAATCTTGGAGTAGCAATTCTATCGCTGGTGCTCCCACCTCTCCTCAATCCTGTCACATCACCACCCTCTCCCCAACCCCCTTGGCAAGAGAGACGTTTGTAAATGTGGCTTTGATTCCTGACTTTACCACTCACTGAGTAGCCTCAGGCAGGACAAGCAACCCTGCTGGGATTTGGTCTTATCTATTAGATAAGAATAGCACACTCTCTGCCTTGCCCGCCTCTCAGAACAAGGGCTAGCAGCAGATGGGATTGTGCCCTTGAAAGAGGCAGCAAAACCTTGGAGAAATGTGCAAATGAGATTTCGTGGACTTTAGAGGACACTTTCCTGAAAGATGCCTCAAATTTGCCTCCCCTGTAATTAACCCACTATGATACTTTCATTAATTTGTCACTGGAAACCAAAGGAGAAATTGTTCCTGGTAATTGAATATAATTACAGTAACCTTCTATCTCTCATTAGAAAGATATTTAAAAAAAAAAAAAGAAAATGTCCAGGACCTTTTGATTCTCTAAGTGGCTGAATTGGCAGGCTTTGGGGAAGCGGTGGCTGTGGGATGATGTCCTTGTTTGTTAAGTGGGTCTGAGTGGATGGAAAGTACAGAAAAACCTACAAAAAAAATTGCATATGTCAAGGGCTCACACACCAACATCCCTGCCTAGCTTGTATCACTACTGATATACAAGGGTGTCTAGGCCACCCCTCACCCGCACCCCAACTCATTGCAGCCTCTCTCACCCATCTCTTTTTTTTTTCAAAGTCTAATTTTAATCCAGACTGAACAAACAAGCAGAGAAGTGAGAAAACTAACTGTATTAGTAGGCACAGATGTACCAAATGTAAAACAGTGGGTTATTAACAGAACTATTTACATGCATATTTACAAGCAGTCCTTTTGTACATTAAGTTTGACTTTTAGTTAGTTGGAAAAAGACTTTTTGACATTAGGTAAAAATAGGGCTGAGGCGGTACTACATTATAGTAAAAGTATTAGAAAAGTGATCCTCAAGGTGTATCAATTATAAAGCAGATGAAAACTTGAGTGACAAAGACCTAGCAAAATTCTCTAGTAAAAAAGTCAGTGCAACTCATGCTACAAAATAAAAATGAGAAAGCCATATAAATGAAGCAGAAAAATGTTCTAGGCTTCTGGGTAAGGTAATGAAGTTAGGTGAAAAAAAGTTAAAAAAGAAAAAAGAACAATTCTAGGACTGCAATAAATCCTCAATGAAGAATCTTGGTTGTTTACTTCTAAGTCTTTTTTTTAAATGACATATTAAAAGCCCTTCTCACCCATCTCTTGAATCCTGATCTCACTGAAGTCAAGGTTATTTGGTCTCACTTCTTTATCCATTTTCCTATTTGCAGCTGGTTTCAACTTCTCATCCACCAGGCCATGTTCTGTTCTTTTCACAGGCACCACCTTCTCCACCCAGCCCCTCTCTGCCATTTGGTACCCACCCCCCAAAACTCCCAGCATGGGAATCCCAGCTCTCCCACAACTGGTAATACCCCCAAAGAAAGCCCCTTCATTAGAAGAAATGATACTGTTTCTTCATCCAAATAATTTCACTGAAGATCCTTAGTGGGGAGAGAGCATATAGGTAGCTTTCATATCTGCTCTGCTTAAGAAACTGATCAATCACAGAAGCCTAATATCTCAAGGTTGGGTGGAAAGCTCTTCTGGATTCCCCCGCCAGCTGATGAAGAAATCCTCTCCATAATTTCTGGCCTCCGAAAATCCCCAGCAATGAAGAATTTGCTATTTTCCAGGTCAGTAAATACCATTAATGTCTGTTAGTCGTTATTAAAGGCTAGAGAGTATTTACTGAATGAATCAAGAAATGACCAAAAAAGGAATAATAGCAGCAAAGGCATCAAAGGAGCTTCGATATAATAAAGCTGAAACTGAACTACCCTCACCAGTGGGAGGGGTTGATTGCCACTGAGCTTTGAACAGTCCTAGCAGGGACAACCAGAAAGCTAAAATTTTCCTAGGAGCAAGCAACTGCCAGCATTGACACACCCCTCTCCTATGTACCCAGAAGCTGTTAGTCTGATAGTATGCCTTTGACCTCACCCCCACAATGTCCTCGCCCCCACAATGTCCCTCACCCCATACCCACAATGTCCCCAACATAAGCCTTAGGGGAACTTTTCTTACCTGTGGCCACAGAAGAAGACAGGCCATTCAAAGAATGCAGAGAACCAACCTGGCTTGGAGGTCCTGGTCAGCTGACTAAAGTGCCCCCAAAACAGAGCGGCAGGTACAGAGCAGAGCTGGGTGACTTCATTTCATGGTCAAACCGAGGTTGGGGCAGGACACACCTTGGCGGACGAGAAAGACCTGATTCTGAGAGTCCAGTGGGCTACCTGAGGACAGCTGGACAATCCTGCACACAAGTTGATTTGATGGGGCCCCCAGCTCTGGCAGCCAGAGAAGCTTTGTGCAGGCACCACTGAGGAAGGCGTCATGGAGAGCTTGACAGAAAGGCTTCTGCAGGTAAAAGGCAAGCGGTCCACGGGAGGGACTGCTGACTTGCCAAGCACATCCTCTCTCTCTCTCTCTCTCTCTCTCTCTCTCTCTCTCTCTCTCTCACACACACACACACACACACACACACACACACACACACCCCCTCTGGAGGGGAGGAGGAGGAGGAGCCTGTGACAGTTCAGCCTATGTCCAGTGGGGACAGACATCAGCTTTGCTTTCCCTCTGTCCAGTCACTAGGATGTTTTGCTCTTTGC
This sequence comes from Aselliscus stoliczkanus, assembly GCA_033961575.1. Taxonomy (NCBI): domain Eukaryota; kingdom Metazoa; phylum Chordata; class Mammalia; order Chiroptera; family Hipposideridae; genus Aselliscus; species Aselliscus stoliczkanus. The sequence goes on from CM066735.1 coordinate 22,537,279, forward strand.
TCTGCAGGACCCTATACTCCAGGATCGCTTCCTGGGCCCCCTGACCCACCCATAAGTGGGGAATCTCCTGGGCCCTGGATCTGTCTATCGATAGAGCAGGACAAGTTTAAGTAAAAGAGGATGGAGGCCAAGCCACAGGACAGCAGCCTACAATTCTCTCCTTCCCCTTCTCCCCTGGAGGAACACCCATCTCCCCCTACCCAGTCTCCTGTGGGAGCACCAGGTCGCTCCTGCTGCCACCTGGCTGGGCTGCAGCTTGCCTGCCACCTCTTCAGCGTCCTTGTCAGTGACCTTGGCTTCATTGCCCAGAGAATCAAGGGCATCCTTCTCCAAACCATAAACCAGCTTCTCGCCTTTCTTCTCTCTAGCATCAAACCAGGAGTCCTGTTTCTCCTCCTGTGCATGGCAAGCTTGGCTCCTGTGATCTTGATAGTGTCCCATCTATGAAATGACCTCAGGCTTTCTCACATCTTCACCTCCCCCTTCCACTGGTTCCTTCCCCTCAACCCATGAATAAGCTTATCCTCCATCCTGAAAACACTCTTACGCTTCTGCCTCCCCCTTCAGCTACTTGCTGTCTCACCCTGTGTTTTGTCAAAAGCAAAGGGATGGCCCCAGACATCACTCTTTAAAAGCTGTGTGATTTCGGGCAGGTATCTTAAGCTCTCTGTGCCTCAGTTTCCTTATATGTAAAAAAGAGGATGAAAATAATGTTTCCTGCTTCACAGGCTTGTAATGGGGAATAAATGAGTTAGTATAAACAAAAGGCTTAGAAAAGTGGAATAGTAACACACACACACACACACACACACACACACACACACACACACAGGGTGCCAAAGAAATGTATACACATTTTAAGAAAGGAAAAAAACTGTATTAAAATTGTAATGATCAATATACACCAATAACAAAAGATGAATACAAGTCATGTGTACACATATTTTGGCACCCCTGGTATATATATATATATATATATATATATATATATATATATATATTTATATTTATACATACATATATGATTGCTAATATGATATTCTGAGAAAATTAAAAGACCTAAAACACAAATCATTAAAACCCAAATACCCACTATCCATAATTAATGAATTAACAAATGTTAATATTTCACTATATTTACTTCATGTTGATATATATGTATGTGTATCTGTGTGTGTGTGTGTGTGTGTGTGTGTGTGTGTGCTTAAAGTTATATAAGTATTAGATGCATACATTCTCCAGAGAGAAAGACAGGAACACAGAAGGAAGGAAGGAAAGAAGGAAGGAAGGAAAGGAGGAAAAGAAAGAGAAAGAGAGAGAAACGAAGAAAGGAAGAATCATTATAGATTGTATTAATCAGTGTTCCTGGTTACAAACAATAAAATCTATTGACGGTGGTTAAGCGCTGGCTTGGGAAGCCAGCGGCCCCGGTTTGGTCCCACATATGAGGGCAAGTGACACTACCCTCAAAAAAAAAAAATCTATTGATTGATTTTTTAAGCAATAAATGATTTTAATAAGGGATGATGGGCAGTTTACAGATGCACTTTGAAAGCTGGAGAACCTGCTCAGGGCACAGCCAGACTGAAGCCAAAATCACAACCCATCACCTGCATGGTGGGCCCTGTTGCTGCAGAACTGGATGCAAAACCTTGTATTGTCACTGGCACTGCTGTCATTGCTATCTCTGGAAACCAGCCATTGCTGCTGCTGCTGCTGCTGCTGCTGCTGCTGCTGCTGCTGCCAGAATTAATTCTCCTCTATTCCTGCTTTTTTGTCACTGGCTCCCAATACAAAGGTCAGGGACCCATAAGTCTGATTAATCATGTGCCCATGAACTAGATGCAAGAAGGCTGAGGAAGCATCAATGTAGTGTTGTGAGCTTCTATGTGGAAGGTGGGCAGTGCCACCTTCAAGATGGGGACATTCCCAAGATACTTGAAAAGAGTTTAAATTCTGGGAAGCTCCCCAAAGTCTAGCTCTTTGGTTTCTAACATCAATTTGTCTTTTATAGAATAGCCACCCCCAACTTTCTATAATTATACTTTCAAATACATGTTACACTTAACTGTTCTATAATCTGTCCCCAGAATTTGTTTGGTCAGGTATAGTAAACACACTGACACTGGAATGATTGTCACAAGAGAAGACATTTATACTCACAGATTCCTAGAAACAGGAGTCATGACACACCAGGCAAGGCCACATGGGGAAGTACCAGGGCCAGTCCTGGGGTGGGAGAGGGGACAAGGAGGTAGGTAGAAAGGGCATAGGAAGGAGCATGGCCCAGGGTGTTTATTGGAGTTTTCTGCAGGAAAGACAAGGCAAGACAGGATAAGTAGCTTAGGGTTGTGTAGTTTGAATAATGTTGGTGGGCTTTGGGAACTAGTTGTCTGGTACCTGGCCTTGGGGTGATTTAGTGAAGGGGGGATATTGCCTTGGTGTGTGAAAGAGAGATAAAGGAGGTGATTGGGATGTTGATCGGGGTTGGCTGGAGGGTTTGTAATGAGATTTTTGTACTCCATGAAGACTGGATCACAAGGGAGATGTAAACAATGCCGACCATTCATTTGGCCCTGTCAGTAATAGATGCCAAATAGGCGAATACAGAATCTAAAAAAATGCAGTTAGAACACTAACACAAGGCAACCATCCCACACAGAAATAAAAGTGTTCATCCCAACTAACCTCAGAGAGACACAGCCCTGAGTCTCATCAGTTGCTCCATCTAGACTCTCTGGGCAATGTCCATTCTTCCTCTAACCCTGACACAATATCATCTTGCAAATCCATGTCCTATGGAGTAAATCATAAAGTTCATCAAAAGTACACTGCCTATAAAGTAATGAGGTGGACAGAAAATAAAATAAATTAACAAAGTAAGAAAGAAAATATAGGAAGGCACGGCCCCCACTCTTGTCAAAGATGATTAGGTTGGACTTACTATTTATAGCCTGTCCCTCCACCCATTCTCCAGAATCAGCATCCATTCTATAAAAATAAATTACAAATGTATCTCCTGGAGAACTCTGACTAAGACACATTCCCTGATGTGCAAACTTGTAGACCAAACCAAAATCTTTCAAAAGCATATCCCATGAGTCAGCCAAACCCTATTTCAATTTTCTGTCCTTGGTCTAGCACCTCGAGAATTTCTGATGAGACAGGTAAAATGTTAATGGGAGTGAGCTTCTGGGCTAAACATTAACCCCTTGGCTCTGATTCCCCTGGCTAGCACTGTACCTGTAAGCTGACAAGCACTTTGCATCCATCATAGGTGAGAACAGAACAGTTCCCAATCACAACGGCAACCCCTTACAAGCTGACCTCCATCATAGATGGGGACAGGATAGTTCCCAGGAGAAGACAATTGTAATGGCAGCCCCCCTGCAACTGACAAGCAGTCTACATCCTGCACAGAAAAATATAAAACCCCAGCTAAACAAACCCGTCACAGCTGTCCCTATCGGAATCTACTTTTCCAGCAATGTCGGGCATGGACAATGAGACCTTTTAGCCTTATCTGGCAATAACCTCTCTGTAGCCATTTTGACATAGAAAGCAGAGCACACAGGCACCTGTCCAGACTCCCTTGGCAAGCCCCCACCTTGCCTGCATGCAGTTTTCTGTGACCAGTGGGTCACACATGAGGAAGAATGCAGGAGAGATTGTTCAGAGAAGAGAAGGCTGGTTGAGAAAACCCAGAGAGTGATCATAGATAAAGAAGAGGCCCAAGGACTGACATTTATTTCGAGATCAGGAAAACGATGAGGAAACAGCAAAGGACGCCAAGCAGAAGCTGCCAGTGGGTGATGAGGCAAACTAAGCAAGAGAGTCCCAGAAGCCAAGTGCAGATAGTGTCTAAGGGAGGGGCATGAGCAATTGGCCAAATGCTGCCGCTAAGCCAGGTAGCAGATACGATAAACGTCCTATGCATTTAGCAATGTGGAGGTGATAGGGACCAAACTCACTATAGGAATTTTAAGTCTCCTTTTCCCTAGTGTCTTAGCTCCCTAATCCCTGGTCCTAATCACTTTTTAAATCAGTTTCTTAATCTTAAACAAAAGATTGTTCCTAGCCAGAATCATAGAATGTCTCCTACCCCTTGCTTCAGATAATGACCCAGAAACTTGTGATTTTTGCTTGTTGATTGTAATCATGGTGGCCCAGTGTTCTTTCCAGGCAGTTCTGGGCCCATGTCCTGGGTAAATAACACCATCTGAATAACTGGTTGAACCAGAGAAAAGGCCACAGGCTCCATGTAGGTAAATGGACTTTCCATCACATAGCCAACCTGAGTCAATAGCTTTAGGCCACCTGCTCCTTGGGCCAACACTTCTAAATCTATTAACCAAAATCTATCTTTCCTCGTCTAGGGGCCATTGGGATACAAATGGGCCCCAGCAAGGCTTCCAGTACACCCTGACCAAAGAGGTCAACAGTCTTCTAGGCGGATCCTGTGACCCCTTCCTCTAATGTAAGATCAGATAGGGCGAGAGTTCTGTGAATCCCTGATAGGCAGGGACAGTGACCACATTCAGCAGGAAGCAGATACAGAAAAAGAGACTTCCTGTCCCTCAACTTCCCATAGAGGTTTATGGGGATCACGACTCTCAGGGAAAAATGAGGCAGGCAGTTAGAGGCAGAAATTGGGTCTCTGACATGCCTGGACATGCCCAGTAACATCACACACTTACGGAGAGCAATCACCCAGAATCCTCCCCTCCCCGCCCAAACTTTTCCTTATCTACCATAACCATCAACCACCATGAAGAAGCTAAAGGATACCAAATACCTAACTAGATTAGACTGGTCACTCACACCTGCACAGTAAAGGCTACAATGACCTTCATTTCACCTTAGTCTCATTATACCATCATTGTAACATCATACATATGCCCCAAAGTTTATTACTATCATTATAAAAGACTGAATTCTGGGAAGGAACATGAGCAGTCTGAAAAGATGAGGTAATAGCCTCCTGTCAATCCTAAGTGCCAATCAAGAGAGGAGTAGCCCATTCTAGAAGAGAAGGAAATAAAAACTTCTAGTCCTCACCAGCCGGTGCCTTTTGAACCACTCTTTTGCTCGGGCCTGCTCCTATCCCTTTGGACCATACTTTCACTTCTAATAAACTGCCTTTTGGTGTCCTACTCAATTCTTTGTTCAGGAACCAAGAATCTGGACACAGAGCTGAGAAGGGTCTGTTCTCCAGTAACAGAGGTTTTTCATGATGTTGGCAAGAGGATTTTCAACAAGGGGGTAAAGATAGAAGCATGATTTGAGTGAGCTCAAGGGAGAATGGGCCAAGAGGGCTCCGAGACAATGAGTATAAACAATTCTTTGACACTTTTGCTTTAAAAGAGGGAAATGAGATGGTACTGGATGGAAATGTGGGTTCAATAGATTTATTTATTTATTTTCTAATGAGCGAAGTCACAGACTGTTGGTGTCTTAGTGTGTTTCAGCTCCCATAACAAAATATGGGATTGGGTGTTTTAGATTTATTTCTCACAGTTCTGGAGGCTGGGAAGTCCAAGATCAAGGTGCCAACAAAGTAGGTTTCATCCTAGGACTCTTCTCTTGGCTTCTAGGTGGCCACCATCTCGCTGTGTGCTCACATGACCTCTTCTTTGTACATACACAGGCAAGAGAGCAAGCTCTCTGGTGTCTCTTTTTGTGATTACACTAATCCCATCATTGAGGGATCTGCCCTCGTGACCTCATTTAACCCAGTCACCTCTCAAAGGTCCAATCTATCTTCAAATATCATCACATTGGGGTTTAGAGCTTCAACATGTGAATTTGGGGTATAAGAGGGACATAAACACTCAGTCCATAAGAGTTAGCATGTGAATGGGATCATCCAGTAGAGGTGATAACTGAATGTAGTGTAGCCAAGCCCCTGTGATTTTAATGCCCCTAGTATTTTGGCAGTTAGAATTAAATAATTTCATTCTTTTTTTTTTTTTTTTTTTTTTGAGGGCAGTGTCACTGGCCCTCACATGTGGGACCGAACCGGGGCTGCTGGCTTCCCAAGCCAGCGCTTAACCACCGCGCCACTCGGCCGGCCCAATTTGATTCTTAATTAGGCCTTTGTTCACCGCTCTTTTTGCCCAACTCCTTTTGTTCTCATAGTATAATTTTATGTGTGCTGTTTCTTTGTCAAGCAGGAGGAGGTAACTTCAGGGTCTTGAAGAGAATTTATGAGTTTGTCTTGCAGGAGGGAATTGTCTCCAAAGTAGCTGTGACCAGCTGCTGGAGCCCAGGAGTCTGATGTGCAAAAGTGTCCTTTATGACTAAAGGAACACAGACTTCTGTCTCAGTTCCCCGGAATTCCTCTCCCCTTTCCTTCCCTTAAACACCCTGCCCTCAACTTCTCTCTGGGAGCCTGACCCTCTCACCTGACCCCTTTACTTTCTCGGTTCCCTTGCTCACAGGCTTAATGAACCTTTGCCTCTCGCCTGAACTGTCTTGTGGGAATCTCTCTTGATTTCCATCCTGGAAGATTGCACAAACCCAAGAAAATAGGGAGAGAGGGATTGTCCCTGTGCCTACAAGGGTACCAAATCTAATGCCTCCGTGGAAAATAGGCCTTAGGCTGGAGCAGAGGCAGCTGATCAGTGTAGCTAGAGGGAAGGTGGAGCAGAAATAGCCACAGGTACAGGTATATAGGTTAGCAGAAAGGTGGGACATTGTGGAAGTTTTCTGATTGCTCCAATTTTCCCAATGCAAGAGGAAGCAAAGACACTGGCTGGGAGTGAGGGTGAGGAAGAAAGCAGTGGTACAGGGGGAGGGGGGAAGAACAGCAGAAGCAGATGCCTCAGGAGAGAGCCAGGTTTCAAGGAGAGAGAGGAGGGGAAGAGACTAGGAAAGATGTTGGGGAAATAATGGGTTTTGCTGATGATAAATCTGAAGTTCCAGAGGGAGCAGAGAGTCCTATAAGGTCCCAGAAGGCACAGTAGAAGGGTTTTGGAAACTAGTGAGGAGTAAATCTCCTCTCTCTGATTTAAGTAGAGAATATATTTAATGACAGCATAATGATGAGGCCCTTTGGGAGCTTGGAGAACCAAGCTTGAAAAACAAGCATAGCTAAGGCCAACACCAAAATCACACCACAGAACCAGACTTGTGAGGACACTGCTGCTGCTACTGCCCCTAAGTGCTAAGACCACAGGGCCTGCACCATCCCTGCCAGCCGGGGACCCTAGATACTGCTGCTGCCTCAAAGCTGCCCACCAAAACCCTTCTCCTCTGTCCTTGTCCTCCTCACCACTTCCTGTTGTCAAGTCTGGGCTGGGTGCCTCTGATTTGCTGAGCCTAGCTCATAGGCCTTCACTCTAGCTTCAAGGCAGGCTGAGAAAGTGAGCACATGGCATCAGAGTGGCTCTTATTTCTATTATACTAAGATCCATAACACAGAGGATATGTCTTACAGGCTTCTTGTTTGCAACCACAGAACTTCCTCTGGGTCACATAAGCAGAAAGCGGATTTTTACAGGATGGTGATAGCTCACAGAATTAGAGAGGACAAGAGAAGCAGGTTTGGAAACTATACAGCCAAGAACAATGCTATGACAGCAAACCATGTGACATCAAAGGATGACAAAGCCATCACTGTCACCCCATCCACACCAAGTACACCCAGGACTAGGCTGGGAAAGCTCCATCTCAGCCTCCCCAGAAAAACTAGATGCTTCTGCTACTGCCATCTCTGGATGAAAGTTCCAGTCACACAGCTGTGGCTTCAGGTTACTCATTTCCATACCCAAATCTCAGGCAAAGAGGCTTATTGTCAGAGCCCATGCCACATGACCAGCATGAAGGCAGCCTGGGAAACATGGTGTTTGTGGAGTCTACCTTGAGAAGATAGAACTCAAAATGTGAGAACTATCAAAGTAGAGAGAAGATGTTTGAATGATGCTGTGCTTTTCTAAATGACAGATGCCCACTTTAGGGCAAAATTTTCCAAATGTAGGTGTTGGGTAGCCAAAAAAAAAAAAAAAAAAGGATACATAAGAAAAATGACAAGTAGCTACCATAAATATTCCTAGTCTCATTCTTCTCATTGCCCCAGAAGCAACTGGCAACTCCTTCAATTCATCATTCCACTAAAGTCGAAGCTCATTGGTTTTTCCCTATTTTTTTTTTTTTGAGGGCGGTATCACTGGCCCTCATATGTGGGACCGAACCGGGGCCGCTGGGTTCCCAAGCCAGCGCTTAACCACCGCGCCACTCGGCCGGCCTTGTTGTCCCTATTTTTGTCTGTTTCATTTATCAATGAATCCTAAGCACACTGCAGGTGCTTAATACATATTTGTTGAATGAATGAAAGATATTTATTTGCTGCATTAAAGAAAGACAAAGCTTCATGTAGAATGTGGGTTCAGGAAACTGCCAGAGATGAGTTCAATTTCAGTTTGATTCAAATGCCTATAGCAGAAGCATTCATACAAACTCCTTTCCCAGCATTAGGAATTAAACAGAGTTTTCAAATACGGTTGGAAAACCAAGACCTAGCAGGAGGTGGGAAAGTGGTAGCAGTGGCAGGAAATGCAAAACGAAACCTAATGAGTTCACTGTAACTTCATTACAAATTTAGTGATTGACATCAGGTGCCACTTCAGGGTTTTCACTTCTACATAAGCCATGTTTGATGATTCTATGCTATCAACTAAAACGTATCTTATAAATACGAAAATTAGCAGACATAAGGCTTAGATATACATTTCCAAAAGATGCCAAGTTTCCATAGCCCAGTTGAAGTGAGCTCTTATCTTGCTGTACCTTCCTTGGGAGGCAGAAAACAACGGGCAAGTGTGACATGTGACAACAAGTGGATCACAGTAAAATGCAATTGAGACCTCTAATCCTTGCCTAAGCAATTCAGCCACGAAATTCTGTAATTTACAAGGTATTATAACATATTCCAGATAAGATCAATCTACTGGTTTACCGCCCCTGAATAAACACAGATCCATGTGATAGCTTTAGTTTCCTCTTAACCAAAGATTAAGTCCCATCTTAAAGTAGAGTCTCATAGTCTAAGTTTCTTATTTTCCTTCTTAAACAAGGGATTCATAAAACCCAGTTCTGTATGTGTTTCCTTCCTCTTTGCTTTGCTCCTTTTGCAAATATATATATATATATATATATATATATATATATATATATATTACTGCACCAGTCAGGGAACAGAAACCACTCTCGTTATTTTATTTTTATTTATTTTATTTATTTATTTTTTAAGAGGGCAGTGTCACTGTCCCTCATGTGGGATCTGAACCGGGCCCGCTGGCGTCCCAAGCCACTCGGCTGGCCCCACTCTCGTTATTTTATTTTATTTTATTTTATTTATTTTTATTTTTATTTTATTTTTTTTTTTTTGAGGGCAGTGTCACTGGCCCTCTCATATGTGGGACCCGAACCGGGCCCGCTGGCGTCCCAAGCCAGCTCTTAACCACTGTGCCACTCGGCAGGCCCACTCCCGTTATTTTAAATAGAGATTTAATACAGGAGATGAGGAGCGCACAAAACTTCTGAAAGGAATGCAGGGAGCTCCAGACTGGGTTTTTAAGAAGGCCTTCCAGAGAACACCACCACTGACCCAGAAGCTGCTGCCTCCACCCCAACCAGCTGACCACACTGGGGTGAGTTCCAGAACACACAGTGAGGGATCTGTAAATAGATGTACTGAATCTACAAAAGAAGGGCAACAAAGCGATGCCTTCACTGGATATGTCAACCACGGCGAATGTAGAAGCAGCCCAATATTGAATGAAGAAGCTTTTGGACACACACACACACACACACACACACACACACACACACACGTCTGGCAAGTTGACATTCAGCTGTCAGCGGGTCCCAGTGCCTGGGTCCGCCTTTTCAAGGAGCCACTGTGGCGGCGCGGGGGTACTTTGGACTTTCATTTTTAGCGGCAGAAAGCGTTTCACCCACAGGCGCGATTCTAGCCCCGAGGCGCCCGGAGGCGGTCGAGCTGGAGTCCGTGGGAATGCGGGTTCAGCAAGGGAGCCTGGGGTGAGACCTGGCTAGGAAACGTGTTCAGAAAGGGGGCAGGGCGGAGGCCGAGGCCAATGGTGCGGGTGGCCAGGCCCAGGGCAGGGGCGGGGCGGGGCGGACTAAACTTAGGCTGCTCCCTGGGCCGCAGCTTCTGTTCCGCTCCCGCGGCCGCAGCACCAGCCCTGACGCCTAGCTCCCTCTGTGCGGGGCTGCGGGCAGGCTGCCATGGCGTTGCGTGCGGTCGTGTGTGAACTGGATGGGGTCCTGGTGCTGCCATCGCTCTTCAGCACCCTTGACCACATGATAGACAAGCAGGCGCTGCCCAGGTGAGGGGACCCGGCCCTACGCCTGCGTGGGTGGACGGGCGCAGTAGAGGGTGGGATTCCTTTTAGGACTTCCAGCCCCGGTTTCAGATTGCTGTAGTTTGGGAGCCCTGCGAAAGGTTAAAACAATTATTACCGGGCCCTAAAATACCAGCGTAAGTAGATACATTGTCTTTCTAAATGCTAAGTAATTAAACCTCGCCAAGGACTCCAAAGTTGCCCTCTATAGTTTTTTTTCCTAAACTAAGCTTTTTTCTAAGCTTTTCCTAAAGTTAAAGGAATTACTCGACAACCGGGAAGCTGCCCGCCTATCTTTTTTTTTTTTTTTTTTTTTTTTTTTTTAAGCTGAGCCACCCTGCCACCTGTTGGCAGCTCAGCGGCAGCTCAGCTCTGGCTGGGCATTGAAGTGCTGTTGCTCAGAGCTCAGCTCGCATCCGTGAGGCATTTTGAGATGGGTTGGAGAGGGAGTCAAATAATTGGTGCTCTAACTCAAAGTAGCTGATTGTTGGGGTGATGGATCAAGTACATTTGGTAAGAGGAAAGAGGCTGCCGCTCACAGTAAGATCCAAGAGTTTGGCAGCTTGGAGGCAAAGCAATGTGGACTGATGGAGAAACCTGATAGAGGCTGGAACTGACGCCAACAAGACCTTGAGCTAGGAGTTTGCAGGGCCGTTGGCATGGAGGATGAAGCACCTGGGCTGCAGGGCCCAGGGGAAGACAAAGAAAGCCTGGAAACCTGGTGCTAAAACCTTGAGGGGAGGAGCAGGTGAGGGTCCTGCATGACATCTGTCTGAGGACAAGGTGATACGAGCACAGGTAGCTGTCATGAGCTCTAGAAGTAGAGATTGTTGAATACTTAGGGTGGACCAGGGAGATGCAGCTTCTTCCAGCATCATACAATGGAAGGAGGGAAGGAAGGAAGGGAGAGAGGAAGGGCTCCACTCTCAGTCTGGTTATCCAGACCAGGGTCCTCTGAGAGTTAGGGTGCTGGAGATGGTGGTTACCTCAGCAACTGAAGCTGACATGACCTGGAGAAGCCAAAATGGTTCCCTGAGATCCAGATTTGATGTGTGTGCTTCATTTAATACCTTCTCGCACAACTTCATTGTGGAGGGTCTGGCCGGTGCCACTGAAGTGAACATTAGGGCTGGTTAAAGTGTCAATTTCTTACAAAAATGTATACTTTAGAACCTAAGGTGCTTTCCATATGCAATGCTCACTAAATGCTTTTTGAAGAAAAGACATAAGTGATCAACAAATACAGAAAAAGTGTTTGAGAACCAGGACTTCTTATTCATGACTTGTGTACCATTTCAGGACATATTTATTGAATGCTTCCAGGAGCTTCTGGGTTTGTGGTTGCTTTTTGCACTTCTGGGTTTCTATGTACTCTTTGAAGTAGAGAGTACATATTAATGTAATATATATATATATATATATATATATATATATATATATAAAAGTAAAATACATGTCGGTTTTAATTATGCAAATTGTACAAAAGTACATTCTTATTATGAAATAATCAAATGAGTGAAATCATGGAAAGAAGGAATTGCAAATTCCTCTTCACCTTTCCCTGTTCCATTCCCATCCCAGACAATTGTGATTGATACACTATCCCAAACCAAGGTTGTTTTGTTTTGTTTTTCTTTAATTCTTTAGCAACAAAACCTGACCTAACTTCATTTGATCACAAAATCTGACCTGACCTCATTTAGTAGCAAATCTGATTTGAGCAAGCATAAGGGTATTTATTACCGTTATCTATCCTGCTACTGTAAATAGAACCTACAGTTCGAAGGAGGTGGCTGTTCTCATATTAATCTCCAATTTTTATTTGCCACTATGGTGGAATGACCAAGACTGAGCTATGTTTGAGAAGAGTTCAGAGGAATGGAACTGAAGGAAGTCAGGAGCTATAACTACAAACCATAGTCTTGTAGGCTTTCAACTAATGGCATTTAAAAATTATACAACTGAATCCTTTTTGCTACACACGTAAACCAGTGTTAGAGAAAAAGAAAACTGTTTAGATCCACAGAAGTAACCAAATCATACTGGAATTTACAAAGAGACATGATCTGTTTACCTTGCAATTAGTTGTTTGTGAAATTGTAATGGTTAATAGAACAAAATTTTTATGAACATAGTACTAATGTGTAGTGAATTATACCAATTAAGTAAGCAGCTCAAATTTCTAAGGGTAAAAACCCAACACCCCAAATTTCTAGGTATTTATTTTAGTGTTAACGTGATTTCACCTAAATGTTACCCCATTTAGAACAGAGATTTTAAATACTCCTCCCCTTTGAAAACATCATTATACTTTCAGAGGTGGAAAAGGAACAATTTGATTTCTCCATCATTTTGTCATGAATCTGAGACTAGTTTTATTGTAGTGTTTAGGCTAAGGTGGGTGCTCTAAAGGATGCAATGAATTAAATTTTTTAGGTTCCAGATTATTGCTGGTATTGCCTAATAAATGCGTTTCCCAGAAAGCCATGTCTCTGGTTGAAACATTTCCTGTGTCGGTGATTGAGAAGTTAAAATCAGGTGCTAATGAAGTCTGATTTTTCCCTAATTGTCAGATAACAGTTTGATCTTTTCTATTAAATTACAATTTCTTAGTGAATAAGACCAGATCTCATTTCTTTCCTATATCCTCTATAGCACCTACTAAAACGTTGTGGGCATGAGTACCATTTTGGTAGACAGTATCTGGAAGGATTTTTCTTTCTACCTCAGAGAAAACACCAATTCATCACATGGCATACTTTAACTCCAGTAACACAATTTACAGAATCATTAACCTTTAAAATTAAAATGTTCGAGTTATTCTCTCTTATATCACTTCAAATGCATTTCAGGGCCGGCCAAGTGGCATGGTGGTTAAGCACTGGCTTGTCCGGGACGCCAGCGGTCCAGGTTCCGTGCCACATATGAGGGCCAGTGACACTGCCCTCAAAAAAAAAAAAATGCGTTGCAATTTTTAAACATTGGCGTGAGGTGAAAGGAACTCACAAGTGGAAGTAATCTTCAAAATACTGAACCTCATTAAATGCAATGAGCCCCAAGAGTGAAGTAAGAAAAAATACAGCTTAAGGTAGTGGGAAGAGGGTAATACATATTCTAAAATATTCATAGAGCAGGTTGTTGTTTTTTTAGCCATCAATTTTTACTTTACTGTGTTGCTCTAAATCACCTCAATTGAGATGCTGGTCTTGCCACTTGGAGAACTGATCAAATATCAATATGAGGGTTAAAAATCCTTCTAGCAAGATAAAAGGAGCAATTCACATTTAAAGTAGTGTACCTTTTATAAAACTAGCAGCACTTTATTCTACCATAACATTTAAATTTGGCTTCACTGACTGGTCAGAAACAAGGGACAATGCATGTAAGTCCAAAACAACTTCCACAAGGGAAACGTGGGGCTATGATTTTTCCTTAGTAACTTTCACCTTAGGTGGTAGATGAAATTACTGAAATGTCAACTTCTATAGTAGAGGCGGGAGCATGCTGAATAGGGCTGTTTCCTGACAGTAGCTTTCCCGAGAGGGGTTCTACAGTGGTCAGGGTTGAAATAGATGCAGCTGTATTTAAGGCATTTAAGATACAGGTAGCAATGCGATCAGGGGTGACTAGGCACTAACTCAGTTGTAGGAGGTGGTCGGATACCACCAGGGAAGTGTATGTGTGTATGGTGGTCAATGTTACAGGGTGGTTATGTAGACACAAGGGAAAGATGAGACCCCTTTTAAACAGCTTAACCTGATGAGTCTCAGGAGGAGGTAGTTTTATAAAATCAATAGTAAAGCCAGGTACTGTCAAGAAACTACTAACAGATTACTAAGGGACCATCTGAGGCAGGCATCGGATGGCAATCCATCATTCAGATAGATTCCATGAGGAGGCTAAGCACTGTATCATAATACTTCTATGCCAGGGTTTCCCATATTCAAGGGTTAGAACGACAACATTTAGGAGGTAGTGTATAGTTGAGGGTTAATGATAGGGAATAACTTAAACATACAATCTAAACCATAGGGAAGGTGACTGGCTTATCTGAGAGGGTTAAAGTTATTAAAATATCCAAGAAATAATTGTTATAGCAACTATGAAATAAACAAAAGAAATATGCATAGGGGGAGTTGACCTGACTATCCAGCCCCAGATCCTGGGAAAAACCATCTGCTTTGAGTGCCATCTGCTTTTTGTCTGAGCAGTTGTCTGCTTTCGATAACTTTAACTTGAGGTCTCCTATAGGCTGAGGTGTTCAATTAGGCAATGAGGTGCAAGTGTCTTTTAGAATGAAAAACACAAATTCACGAATCAATACCTTTTAATTTTGCCATGCAGAGTTTAGTTAACAATACCCTGCATGATCCCTTCCCATGAGGCTGGAGGGAGTCCTTGTGGGGATATTCTGTTTCGTGGACCCTATCTCCAGGTTGTAGACCATGATGTTCGATGTCTTCATCTCCCAGAAGCACACTGTGAAAAGACTGCTCTATGAGCTTGTATTTATTTCAAGAGCCTTTATAAGTTCTTTGCAATAAGTCAGAAGGTCTCCTTAATCAGGCAGGTTCATATATTCCTTGTTCTAGCCGCATAGGTCTTCCAGTAACCATTTTTAAAAGGGGGCAATCTATGTTTACCAAAGGGAATAGATCTTAGGTTAAGCAATACCAAGGGAAAGGATTTAAGGCCAAGCCAGGTTGAGTTTCAACACATTTTACCAACTGAATTTTAACGACCTTCTTGCTTTGTTACATAAAACCGGAAGACTGGGGATGATAAGCACAAAGGAAATACTGCAATATCGACCAAGTTTTGCATACCTGGTATAGAATTTGTCTTGTAGAGTGGGTCCCCTGATCGATATGGAGCTCCGTGGGGATTTTCCAAGTAGGAAAAATCCTTTCCAGAAGTATTTTAGAGCTGCTGTGGCTATAGCCATTTAACATGGAGATGCAAATGAGAATACATGCAAATCATCATTAATACATTTTTATCCTTGAAGGTGGGGCAATTGGATTGAAATCCACTTTCCAAAGCTCATATAGGCCTAGTTAGTTTCATTTTCCCCTTTTCTTCAGAGTGACAATTGAAGACTTCACAAGCAATGACAGAAAGTTAAGTGCTTGGGAGCAAAATTTAGGTTTTTTAGTATTAAGAAGGTTTGGTATACCTAAGCAATCAAAGACCTGTTGATACAGAGCACAGGAAATAATTTTAATAAAACATAAAATCTTTACTTTCCGTTTATAATTTCCTAATAAGAGCATGCCAATACTATTGGAAAACTTTTGTCCTTTTAACAGAGTAATAAAGCCAAATTCCAATTCTTTGTTAAATAAGCCCATTCCAGCCTTGGTTAGTTTGATTATATATACGATTTTTTGTTTTTTAATTCCTTCTCCATGAACCTTCTGCAACATATACAACCCTTCTGCAACTTTAATGGACCTTTCAGCTTTTGTCTTATTTTTTTCTTTTCTTATGCTGGAACAATCATTTTACTCTAAGACTGTCTTTATACTCAAATCATTCTCTTTTCCTTCAACAAAAATGCATTTCCATCCCTTATACCTTCTTTTACCCAACACGCATATCTTATTCTCTATATGCAGTCATCTTCAGTCACCATATCCTCCTAATCAGGCTTCGTCACAAGTGTCTGGATCTTAATCTGAGGCATCTTGGGCCCACCTAGCCTTGTAAAATGACACACAAACATCCCTGAACTTATTATCACAGGCTGGCCCAAAAGATTAATCCTAGATCATGTGTGCTTGAAAAGGAATTTGGTTAGTTTTTTTATTTTTCCAATTCGTATGAGTGCTCATTTGTTTTAAGCCAATTGAATAGGGCTCCTTTATAACCTAATTTTGAAATTACAAATCAATTTTAGCAATACCATCCAATGGTAGAAATCTATAATATCTATAACATATATACGTAAACAAACAAACATACAGAAAAATGTAAACAAAGATCTCCTAGCTTTCATTTTAAAATGCCAGTTTTTGTGTTCCAGGCATAATATAAAACTCAAAAGAAAAACTGGACCAAATTATGTTTTCTGGCAGATGAACTAAGTGAAGGTTTTGCTCAGATGTCCAAATTTTTTACATGCTGTAAGAATTTCTTTAAAGCTGTTTTTTTTTTTTTTTTAGATTTTTTTTTTTTCAATTGGGGAATTGGGGGCAGGAAACAGCATTGGGGAACCAGGGAAGGGGAACAGAAAGTTATTGTCCTTTTTGTTCTTTAGTCTAGTTGTGGAGTATATTGCTTCACTGGCCCATGTTGGTATCATCATTGTGCTCTTCCCGGGTGAGGCAGATGGGTTGCTGGCCTCTGGGCGGTCGCTCACAGCGGCTCTTGGCAGCTCACACTGGCTACCGGCCGCTCACACTGGCTACCGGCCGCTCACACTGGCTGCCGGCCACTCACTGTAGCCTATGGCAGCCCACTGCAGCAGGGGCTGCAGTTATGCTGTCTCCAAGGACTCACAGCAGCCTAGCTCCAGGTGGAGTTGTTGTTTACCATCTTAGCTGTAGAGGGCAGTGTCACTGGCCCTCATATGTGGGATCTGAACTGGGGCCGCTGGCATCCCAAGCCAGCTCTTAACCAATGCACCACTTGGCCGGACCTCTTTAAAGCTGTTTTTAAAATGAGAAACTACATTTCATTGTCTCTGAGAAACCATCTGTGCAGAATCAAAACCAGAAAAACTATTTCATTCCTTTTGAAGACTATGAACTATTTTCAATCTTTTGGAGCAATGCCTTGTGCAAATGAGCTGAAAACAGTAATGAACGCACATCCCATCTTACTTTTGTCCCTTAAGTGGCAAAGCTGGAAGCACATCCAGTTGAAGAGCCACTTCACCTGTGAGCATATTTATCCTTTAGTTTGTGGTCTCATGTCTCCAGCTAGATTGTTTCTGGTGGGTAAAGATCCCAACTTGAAGTTTGCATTTCCTCATCCATGGCAGAATGCCTTTCTAATAGCAGTTTGTCCATGGATATAAATAAATAGTGTCTGTCCCCTATGTGCTACCATGATGAAGTCCGTGGAATGTTTATGATGTTGGTTCTTTGTGACTTCCAGAGGCTTTCTGAATGAAATACTAGGAGGCCTGACTGATCCCAGTGGCCGCCTCATGAGGGGAGAGATCACATATCACCAGGTAAGGGGACACCTCAGAGACCCCCTTGAGAAGGCATTCTGTGCCTACATGCCCATCTCCCGCACTGACCATAGCCCTCTGAGGGCAGAACCATGTCTACGTTATCCATTTACCCCTTATGGCACTCACAAGACGGGTCTGGAGGCCTTGCAACATGTGGAGACATTTCACCCTGGTTACCAACTTATCGTTTGGTGCGAACAGAGGAACAGACTACAAGGACTGGGAAACTTTCAAACTTTCTAAGATCTATGCCAGGGAATTACAACAGCCAGAGTAGCTTTTGATTGTTTTATTTAAATTGTGGTAAAATACATGTACTGTAAAATTTACCATCTTGGTTAAGTACACAATTCAGTAGTGTTGGGTATATTCACATTGTAGAACCTTCACCACCATCCCTCTCCAGGACTCTGCATCTTGCAATACTAAAAATCTGTAGCCGTTAAACAGTAACTTCCTGTTCATCCCTCCTGCCCCCATCAACCCCATAACCACTACTGAACTGTCTGTCTCTATGCATTTAGCTACTCTACGTCCCTTATGTAAGTGGAATCATGCAATGCTTGTCATTGTGTAACGAATGATCTGTTTCATTTAGCATGATGTCTTCAAGGTTCATCCACAGTGTAGAATGTGACAGGATTTCCTGCTTATAGGAAGGCAATGATACTATGATAAAGAGGTTCCATTTGTCTTTTAATGTATACACCACATTTTGTTTATCCATTCACCTGTCAATGCACAGTTGGGTTGCTTCCACCTTTTGGTTATTGGGGAAAATGCTGCTCTGAACATGGGCATAAAAATTATCTTTTTGATACCTTGCTTTCAGTCCTTTTAGAGTCCACATATAAGTGAAATCACAATGCATCTGTCTTTCTCTGCACAATATTCTCCAGGCCCATCCATGCCACCACATGTGGCAAGAACCCATATGAAGATAGTATTACCACTCTCCCCTCCTACCAGTCTCAAAATGTCTTCTTCTGTATGCCCTTACTTGTAGAGGTTCAGTTCAGCTAGACTTCATGTGATTCTCAATGATTGCTCTTCTGTAGTTTAGTTATAATTCTGATGTGGCCATAAGAGGAGGTAAGGACAGCATTTGCCTACTCTGTCATCTTGACTGGAAACCCCAAAGTTGCAGGTTTGCCATCTGTAAAATGAGAATGGTAATACTATCAATTTCATAGGTTGTTATAAAGCTTGAAAAGTGCTTAGCATTGTGCCTGACACACAGAAGTTAGTGCTCAAAAATAATAGTCATTATTGTTACTACAGACTCAATTATTTTTAAACAAAGTAATCAAGATTGAAAACTACTTGAATTCTCAATTAGTGTCTTGAGAAAGAAAAGCTATTGAGAATCTACTCTGTAAGCACACAGATAAAACTGTCTATATTTTAAAAATTCTTTTATGAATCACAGCCACCTATGAGTCTGTCAGAGAGCTTGGAGCCTAACATAATAGAAAGCAAGAGCCACCATTTCTGTGAAGGTAAGTGTAGTCTTAGTGTAGGGAATATAATGAATTAGAGTCACTTTAAAACTCTCTCTCTCTCTCTCTCTCTCTCTCTCTCTCTCTCTTTCTCTCTCTCTTTCACACACATACACACACACACACACACACACTCACTCATACACATTGTGGCAACTAATGAATGAAAAGTGGAATAATATACTATTGGGAATAAATGTTACTGAAGCTTGAATCAAAAAAGCTGCAGTAACATTATTGGAAGGTAAAGAAAGAAAGAAATGCTATATATCTTCAATAAACATAGGAATTATAGAGGGAAGTTCTAGTAATTGCTATGAAAATCCTACACCTATTCAGACTTCTTTAGTCTGTCTGTAGCTTCTAGGAAACTCAAACTACTTAGAGAAAGAGGTCAGATCTGAAAAACCAAATTATACTATGATAAAGGCTACTTAAGTTCCATTTGTCTTTTTTTTTTAAAGATTTTATTGGGGAATTGGGGGAGGGGAACAGTGTTAGGGAATCAGGGAAGGGGAACAAACAGGTTGCTGTCCTTTTTGCTCTTCAGTCTAGTTGCTCTTCAGGACGTCACTTCACTGGCCCATGTTGGTATTATCATTGCACTCTTCCCTGGTGAGGCAATCGCTCGCCGGCCATTTGACGGCTGTTCACTGTGGCTCATGGCAGCCCATGGAAGCACATACCAGCTGCTGGCCAGCCCCACCGCAGCCCAGGCCATCACTGGCAACTCACGGCAGCACAGCTCCAGGTCAAGCTGTTGTTCACCATCTTAGCTGTAGAGGGTGCAGCATCACTGGCCCTTCATGTGGGATCCAAACCAAGGCCCTGCTGCTCAGAGCTGGTGTCCCAAGCCAACTCCTAACCAATGTGCCACTTGGCTGGCCCTCCATTTGTCTTTTAAGAAGTTATATCTTAGGAATGAATATCATCTTTTAACTTTTCATTTACGTGTACAAACAAAAGAAATACAGCAAGTGTACAGCTTGATGAATTTTCACAAACTGAATGCTCCCATGTCACCAGCATCCTGATTAAGAAATAAAACATTATCAGCACCATAGGCACCCCACTATACCCCTTCTACATGCACTATTCCTCCAAGAGTAACTGCCATCCTGACTCTAACCTTATAGATCACTTCTGCCCATTTTGTACTTTATGTAAATTGAATCATCCAGATACATTCTTTTGTACCTGTGATCTCTTCCTCAACATTATATTTGTGAGAATTACAGATATTATTGTATTCAGTTGTAGGTAGTTTTATTCTCTTTGCTGCATGATATTCCATAATGTGAATATACTCCAATCTCTTTATCCATGCTGCTTCCCCTCCCCCAGCCCGATTGAGATGGAAAAGCATTGAGAGATTTTGAGCAGCAAAGTGATATTATCTGACTTATATTTTTAAGACCACAGTCTGGCTGATGTATGAATAGACCAAGAGGGCAGGAATCATTGTACAGAGACTACTTAGGAAGCTACTGGAAAATCCAGAAGAAAGATAATGGTGTTTTAGACTAAGGTAATTATTGGTAGAAATGGCAAGAAGTGGTCAAATTCTGGGAATATTTTTATGGTAAATCCAACAGGATTTCCTGAAGGATTGAGTGTGAAGCATGAGAGGGAAGTTAGGGATGACTCAGGTTTCTGGACAAAGCAAACTGGAAGTATGTGTTGCTGTTAATGGGAAGAGGGGGTTGGGAAATCAGGGACTCAATTTGAGATATTTTCATTTGAATTGCTTATTGATATCTAAATAGAGTGTGAAACAGGCAGCTGTATGTACAAACCCAGAGTTGAAGGAAGAGGTCCAGGCTGAATATATATACGTATAGTCACAGAATATAGATGATATTTTTAACACCATTGGACTCACTGTGACCATGGAGAAAGGGAGTATGAATAGAGAAGAGAAGGGCCCAGAGTTCAGGGTACGCTAATGTTAAGGATCAGGTTGATGAGGGCCCAGCAATCAGAGATGGAGGATACGTCTCCACTGATAAGAGGAAAATCAAGGGAGTGTGGAGTTCTGAAAACCAAGGAGTTATCAAGTTTCAGATGAAGCGTGTGATTGTATTCAATGCAGCTGATAGGTCAAGCACTATGAAGACTGCTGAGTGCCTATTAGATCCAGCAACATAACGAGGAGGTCACTGGTAACCTTGATGAGAAAAGTCTCTGAAATGTAGAGGTGAAGGCCTGATTAGAGTATATTCAAGAAAGAATGGGAGGAAAGGGTTTGAAGACTTGTATACTATAGCTCTGGAGGCTAGAAGCCCAAGATCAAGGTATCCACAGAGTTGATTTCTTCTGGGACCTCTGTCCTTGGCATGTAGATGGCCACCTTCTCCCTGTGTCCTCATAGTCTTTCCTTTGTGTGTGTGTTTGTCTATGTTCTAATCTCCTGTTTTTATAAGGACAACAGTCTGATTGGATTAGGGCCCAGCCATGACCTCATTTTACCTCAATCATCTCTTTAAAGATCCTGTCTCCACAGACAGTCACATTCTGACGTCCTGGGTGCTAGGACTTCAACAAGAATCTGGGAAAGCAGGCACAGTTCAGCCCATAACAGGGGCATTTGAGTGTTTTCCAGTGTGAGGCTCTTAGGGATAGTGCTGCTGTGAACATTGTTGTACTTGTTTTGGTGAATATATAGACATTTCCATTGGGTAAGTGTCCAGGAGCGGAATTGCTAAACCACAGGGACTGCATATGTTCAGACTTAGTAAATGCTGCTAAAAGCTTTTCCAAATGGTTCTATGAATTGACAACCCCTCAACATTTTACTTTTACAGTGGGTGTCGCTCATTGATGAAGACTTAAGGAGATACACCGAGGACTTGGGACTCAGCCGCCGTGAGAATTTCTCTATAAGTCAAACCTTGGATTATGCAATTTCAATAAGAAAGATCAACCGCCCCATTCTTCAGGCAGTTATCACTCTCAGAAAGAAGGGTAAAGATCTAATACTGGCCATTTGCTGACCAAACCGCACCAGAGCCCTTGGGAGGATTAGGTCAGAATGTATCTAAACATGTTATGAGATCACAGATCTGGGTTTTGATAGAAAGCTATTTTTAAAACATAGCCCCAAAGTAAGTTTTACCAAATGGCAGAAAAAAAACCAGTACTATCAATAGCTGAAAAATGAACAAATTTTATTTAATAAAGTGATTTATGCCAGAGACTACCTTGTGAGCAAAATTCTTTCCCTCTGATGACACTAGGAATGACCTGAATGACCCCACTTTTTTTCAAAGTGATTAAAAAATAATGCCTGTTAAGTAACTATGATTTTCTCAACCTCTGGTTGTCAGAGTGATGAGCTATGCACTGGCTGACATGGATTCCAATAGTGTCTGGCTGACATGGATTCCAATAGTGTCAAATGGTCTACAACCTGAGATCATGTTCATCCAATAGGCATTTATTTAATGTCAGAGCCAGCTCTTCTTCACAAGCGTATTTGAAATCATTCCATCCAGTTATCAGTAGACTAAGCTGACTGTGGCTAAGCCATCCATGGCCATATTTCTCACTCTTATTATATGGAAAGTGTCACACCATCCACTCATTTGTATCTTGTTTCCAGCATCTCCTGGTTCTTGCACTCTCTGGTTAGGCAGAGAAAGCCAGGGGATAATGCTATTTCTATTTATGTTTCTCTAGGTTTGAAATGGTCATGCAGTCTTTGACAGCCAAAACAGGTGTTTCGAAATCCAGTCAAGCAGAGTTTGCAGTAACATAGACTAGAAAGAGTACTAGAGTGGCACTCTGAAGGCAGGATTCTGGGGCTAGCTCGGCTCTGCCTTCACTGTGTGAGTTGGGTAGTTTGTCATGTGTCTGAGCTACTGGTTTGCTCATCTGTAAAAGTGGGATGGTAAGATCGGACCTGCCTTCCCCAAAGGTGGTGATGATCAAATGAACTAATGGGTGTCACAACCTCTTTCTCTGCAATCTCCACCTGAGCTTCTGAAAGCCCGTATCTCAAAGCTCACTCTCATATCTGTATCAGGAGGTACTTAAGAGTAAAGATGACCCTTTTCCAGCTTATCAATGTAGAAGCAAAGCATCAGGAGACTGATGTAAGAGAGCAGAATCCCCTTTTTGCCCCCTTTTTGGGGACCCCTATAGCTTCTCAGATACCCAGAGCTTCTCAGAGCAAAGTTCTTTAACTGGTTAATTCACTGGTGACATCTCTCTCAGGATTTATAACGTGCATCTTCTCCAACAACTTTCTGAATGACGGTACCCAGAGAAGCCACGTGGGCCAACTGATGTGTGAACTAAAGCCGCACTTTGACTTCGTGATAGACTCACATCAGGTTGGAATGACCAAGCCTAATCCTCAGATCTACAGGTTCATGCTGGACACCTTGAAGGTCAGCCCCAAGGAGGTATGTAGATACTGCTTTTCAGTGGAGATATTGTACTCAGGAAACATTGAAAACGTCCCCCAGGTGAGGGACGCCTGGGCCCTGGCAGGACCATTCTAGGTCCAGTGGCAGGCTCCACTTCTTCAAGGCCAGGACTTTCACCCATCGCTTCGGTCTAGAAAGTTCTACCAGGGGTGGGCATCAGGCCCCTCCCTATGGCTCTTACAGAACCTTGATCAAAATGGGTATTTTCAAAGCTTTTAGACCAGATGCCTCACACATAGTCCCTGAGAGAACTTCCCAAGACCACAAGGCTAGTTAGGATTCCCCACCAAAGCATGAGCAGGAATGGGCTCCAATATTGCAGCAGTCTCCTTGTAGGTACCCCTGCACCCCTAAACTCTGTTTTCATACTGTCTCTAGATGATCTATTCGAAAACACTTTTTTCATTGTGTTCCCCAACTTGGATCTTTAAAAAGGTGATTGGACCAAGGTTAAACACCTTTCCCTGACAATTCTGACCCTTTCTTATTGGTCCCACCTCAACTCACAACCTGATCTCATGAAATCCTGAGCTTCATCATTGGGAATCCATACCAGGATCAATAATACCAGGATCCTTTCTTTCTTCTCTTAAACTTTGCTTCTGACTTCTTAGCCCTTGGATTAAGCATTAGAACTCTAAATTTTAAAATGCATATAAGTAAACATCTTTTCATTTATAGCTTTTGGGTTGGATGAGCTGCTTAGGTGTCTAGGCCTTCCCTAATCCAAGATTATAAATAAATGCACCTATACTTTCTTCTACATTTTTCCCTCACTGATTAGACATGATAATTTAATTAGAAGCTAAATTGTTGTTTGTGTTTGGGTCCATTCCTCAACTCACTTTCATTGATATATCTACTTCTTTTCTAGTGCCAAACTGTTTTTTTTTAACCTGTCTCAGCTTCATAATATGCTTTCTTATTTGCCCTTTTTCAGACTTTTTTTTTTGTCAATTCATACATGTGGGTTGATTTTACTTGGTTACTTTTAATGTCATCCTGATAATTTCATATCCTTCCTTAATCTTCTCACAGTTTTAGAATTCAGGCAGAAACCAATAGATGTATATGGAAACATGTGTATCTGTGTGTTTATGTGATGCTTATGCAAAGAAATGTTTTTAATTTGAAGGGTAAACAGTTACACAGAGAGAAAACTCATTCTCAATCTCACCATCATAAAATAACCACTGTCTACACGGTAATGTGTTTTCTTCTGGTCTTGTTGCTCATGCGCGAGATTTGCTTTGGTAGAGGTGATGCTAGTGTCCATGCATTTTGAATTCAGGTTGTTTACTTGGATGAAAATAAAGTTAATCTGAAGCCGGCCTGTGATATGGGAATGGCCACCATCTTCTTCCAGGACACCACCACAGCCCTGAAAGAGCTGGAGAATGTCACTGGGACGCAGGTAACTGTACATCTGTGCCGAGTGGGATTTCCAATCACTCCTCTGTGTTTAGGTGCAAAAGGCAAAAGGAGTGAGAGGAGAACCTGGTGTTTGGGGAGTTCATTTCTCCAGGCGTGGACTTCTTGGGTGGAAGTTCACTACCCATTGTGCAATCAGCGTGACGTCCTTGAAAATCTTGTTTCTTATCCTGTGGTCAATGAACAGAGAAATGATTCTTGGAGAGCAAAAATCTATACTCGTCAGAGTAGGGGTCACCAAGACAAGAGTGAGGCTTTCAAAGCCACCCACGTTTGCTTTTCAGAGTAAAGGTTGAGAATTTAGTTGTAGGTCTGCCCTCGTGCAGGTAGCTAGCACAGTCCTTACCTAGTCATGCCGCTGGCGTCTAACATCATCGTAGTTGATTTCTCCGGTTTACATCTTGGTGGCAGTTGGAAGAAAGCCTGGCTTTTAAGGAAAACCTATCCCGCCTATGAAAGAAGATGGGATGTTTTTTTTTTTTTTTTTTATAATTTATTTATTTATTTTTAATTAGTTTCAGGTGTACAACACAGTGCAAT
Source organism: Aselliscus stoliczkanus (assembly GCA_033961575.1). Lineage (NCBI taxonomy): Eukaryota > Metazoa > Chordata > Mammalia > Chiroptera > Hipposideridae > Aselliscus > Aselliscus stoliczkanus. The sequence continues at coordinate 22,562,726 of CM066735.1, forward strand.
AGTTATACATTTTACCCCTCAAAGTGACAACCCCCCACCCTCAATTCGCCACCCCACTCCCCCCCATATCATATATATCTATTACTCTTCCTCTGACTCTCTTCCACAGTATAATCCACATCCCGTGACTATCTATATATATTCAATTACAGTAGGTATACAACCTCCGCTTTAGTTATACAGTGCAGTGATCAAACCTCTACTCAAGATGGGATGTTCTTAATGATGCCCTTGGCGGCTGTCTGGGAATCAGCCTCTTCTGCCAGAGTCGAGTCACCTTTTGTTCTTTTGAGTTTACCTAACATCATTCGTCCCATTGAGTCCAGGGGTGACAGTTATACAAAACTTTTTGCAGTGTCGCTGTGCTTTGCTCAGGGTTGTCAGTGTAAAGGGAGAGGAGGGGGAAGGGAGCCCCTACATTTGATTGAGCTACGTGGATTTCAAAGGTGTTACAACCGTTTTCTCAAAGAGGACTCTATTAGTTTCCTTAGGCTGCCGTAAAGTAGCACAGCCTGGGTAGATGAGACAACATCATCACTAGGAAACAAGAAGCCCAGGATTAAGTTGTCAGCAGCATTGGTTTCTTCTGAGGCCTCTCTCCTTGGCTTAGAGGTGGCCATCTTCTTGTTGTGTCTTCACGTGGACTTCCCTTGTGGGTGTCCTAATCTCTTCTTGTAAGGACACCAGCCAGATTGGATTCTGACTCCAATTGTCCCAATCGATGACCTCATTTAACCTTAAGCACCTCTTTAAAGACCTTATCTCCAAAGACAGTTGCATTCCGAGGTCCTGGAGGGTTAGGACTTCAACAGAGGGAGACATGATTTAGCTCAGAACAATTGACATTTTGTCTTTAACAAATAAATTAAAATGTATATCTAATAACTTCATAACCGTAAAGCACCTTGCCTAAGCTTGTGGTGTCCTCTAAGCCTGGAAGTCTCACCGTGCTGAGGTGAAAACACCCAGACTTGGAATCAGAGCATCCACCTGTTTTTGTTCCACTTACTATGTTTGTCCCCTCATCACATCTGAGCCCCAGATACCTGTCCTGTAAAACTGCAAAAGTAAGCAATGTCTTACCTATCTTCTTCTCAGGGGTATGGGGAAGATAAAAGAAAAAATGAAAATCAATCCTTTCTAAGCAAAGAAGACATGTCTCTTATCTCTAAGGAAAGCGGTGGGACTCAGTCATGAACGGGCTCTGTCGATTGTACAAACACATGGAAGAACCATTAGAATGGGAATCCCCCACCCTCTTCACCAAGGAAGCAGTGGGACATCCCTGGTATATGACCAAGGAGGCTGGGGTCATATCAGAAAGGCCCCAAGGGACACTGACCCTTGGTTGGTGTCCTGGCTCCCTCTGGCCAGACAAGGCTCTTTGCCATTGAAGGGCACCAAGCCGCCTACCCCCCAGCCCTACTGCCACACCTGGGTCCTCTCCAGACACCACAGAGTTGGGGGGCTCACCTTCTCTTTTCCCCTCTGAGAACACCTAGGCAGACTCTCCCATGTTTAAAAAGGAGGTGGAGTTCATAGTTTACTTCTCCCATTGTAGAGATCAGAATACTGGGTTGCCATGGAGAGCTACATCTTCCTTAGGTTGTACCTACGGGACTCAAGATGAGAAATCAAGCGGTAGGCATCACTAACCTGTTGTTCCTCACAATTACAGTCACTTACATGTGTTCAGCATCCTGTCCTTTGTCATGTCTGGCTTGAGGAAGCCAACACTAATAAGTTACAGAAGCCCATGAAGGACACCTTGCTCAGGAATATTCCTCTTTACCTAAATGCCATACCCAAACTTGTGGGACTCCAGAGAACAGAACTGGGACCTGCAGGCAGAAGGCGATCAGCTGAATCGTGTCTGCTCTTCCCCAAATTCATATGTTGAAGCCCTTGGTCTTCGAGCTTCCAGAACCTTGAGAAAATAAATTTCTCTTGTTTCATGCATCCAGTCTATGGTACATTGTTATGGCAGCTCTAACAGACTAGTGTGCAGGCACAGAGAGGTTGATTTTGGCTGACTTGGAGGAGAAACTCTTCAACAGAACCATACAATGTTGGGCTGCTCTGTGAACCCTGTGTTCCTGGTGGTGTTCAGCATGAGCCTGGGTGACCACATGAGGAAGTGCCGTAAGGAAGAATTATATTAATTAAAGCCCCAAATCTTAGTGTTTTCGAGCAAGTGCTCTTTCTTTCTTGCTTATGTAGAGTTCAGTTGGTGTTGGTTGGGCACCTTGCTTCTGCAGCCATTCAAGGACCCAGGTTGATAGAGGACCCACCATCTTCTACCTGTGGTTTCCAAGGTCAGACAGGACACTCAGCTGAAAATGGGGGAAAGAGAATGTAAAGGATCGTGTGGGGGGTTTCATGGGCCAGGCTGACAGGCCACACTCTTCTGTCTGCATTCTGTTGGTCAGAACTCAGTCATGGGACTCCATGGAATTAAAAGGAAAGTGAAGGAATGTGGTCTAGCTGTGTGCCTGAGGGAAGAGGATTATGGCTTGGTCAGTCACTGATAGGACTCAGGAGGCCATGGTGGAGGTGATCTGCGAGCTCTCTTGTGGTGCCAGTTCTCTGGAGTTTTATAAACTTACTCTGAGAACTTTTCATGGAAGGATGCTGCAGCCACCCTCTCACTACATCTCTCCCTGTATCTCTCCTGCTTTCCAGCTTCTTGAAACTGCAGCTCCTCTTCCAGTCTCATGTAAGCCAAGTGACATGTGCAATGGATATGTGCCGATTAAGGTAAGTAAACACACTGTCTCTCGGTCAGCTGAGGACTGTCTAACCAATTTGCTTCAAATGATTCACAGAGATGTTTGTTCAATATCAAGGGTAGTTGAATATCCACTGTTTACAGAGTAATCATATTTCCCACAAGTATCATTCATCAAAAATAAATAGAAGACATGGACCATGCCTCAGGATTTACAAAGCAGTGTGACTGATATGGTCAGACTCCCAGGGAATAACAGGCTCCCCTGTGCCTTGGGAAGCCCAGGGGTGCCAATGTGTGTCCATGTTCTGGCGAGAACATTTGTTTTTCCAACTAGTATTTATTGAGCTCTTACTTTGTGTCAGGCATAGGCCAGATAGGAAGGATGCAGTGAAGAACAAGACAGACCTGTTCTCAAGGAAACTGCATCAAGGATAAAGGGAGGGAAATGGTCATTAACATGCCCTGTGGTCAGGGCTGTGGCAAGGCCAAGGCCACATGCCAAAGGACTCTGACTCCTGACCCGGGCAGGATATAGTGCAGGGCTTTAGACCGTCTTCATGGATTCACTTTGTTATCTTTTTTCATTTGTCATTGGCCCCATTTAAATGAGAAGAGGCCTAAAACTAAGGGTTAGCAAGACAAGGCTGAAGAGTTGCTTTGGAGCCAGCTAGAATAAGATGGAACCAGTCTGAATCTGGCTTTGGCATTTAGGAAGTTCACAAATTTAGGGACATTTCTTATCACTCTGAATGTCAGTGTTCACAGCTTTATAATGAGATGATGATAATACAGTTGACCCCCACATAGTAGTCAAAATAACTTTTGACTCTGTAAAAACTTAACTATCGTCGGCCCTTCGCATACACAGATTCCCAATCACAGATGGAAAAAGTTGACCCTTGAACAGCACAGATTTGAACTTCACGAGTCCATTTATACGTGCAGTTGAAACCCATGTTCAATGGTCAGTTGTACTCTTCTCAATGTTCTTGTAAGAATTAGTTGAAATAGTGCATGTAAACCACAGTCACACTACCTGACACCTCCATGCTCCATAAACAGTAGCTGATGAAGAGGAGAGCTAGCCTGAGCTATGCAGGTCTAGAGACTCTGGAAAGACCTGCTGACATGGATATTTATTGAGTGTTTGCTGTTGCCTGGGCACTGAGAGAAATACTGGGATGAGTGGAGTGTCTTCCTGACCTGAGGGATTTTGTGGTCCACTGAAATAAACATTCACAGCCCCTGTGGTTACATCACAGGATGAGGTCCATGCCTAACAGCGGTGCCCTGGAGTGCTCACAATGGGCTCTGTGCGGGAGGAGGCAGCAACCATAAATGCTGCAGTGGGGCCCAGCCGACACGGTAAATTAGGCATCAAAGGATGAGTGAGAGTTGGAGGGTGAGGGGGCTTCTTTGCTACTGGATGCTACAGGTCAGTGTCACTTCAGCCCCTCCTGCATCCCTAGGTGCCTCTTAAGGGGGTGAACATTTCATAAAAGTCCTTTCAGACCTCATCTCTATATTGATGAGGAGTCAACGGCTCTTTGCCTGGGGCTGGGGTTTGGGCTGTAATCTTGCGTCTTCAAACCCATGGACACGGTTATTTTTGTAATCATCTTGATGCTTGCATATCCAGCCGGTTTCCATAGATAGCACATTTGACCTTGAAGGAGGGTGATGAGAACTGCTTTATCACCCCTTCTGCCCCCACCCTAACTTCAAAAGCTGGGGCAGTGATTCTTGGGAACCCCAACAGAGCCCAGGCTCTGGGGGTGCTGTTGCATCCATCTCCGCAGGATGTTAATACAACCCAAACTGGGCCGGTAATAGATCTTTCTTGTTTTCTGGCTTTACGGCAATTTTATTAACATCATTTAAAGGATGGGAAAGTACATGCATTTGCCGCGCTACTCAGCTGAGTCAAATATGAAGCGGCAGAGTGAGCTTTTTTAGTTGCGATCCACTTAGAAGAGAGGCAGAGTAGGATCATTTGATTGGACATCAGCACTATAACATTTTTCAGTAGAAGGAGTGTGGAATTTAAAGTTAACACCCCTCCCCCCTTTACCAAGTACTAAAGGCAAGACTCTGGAACATATTCTGATAAAAATACTGGAGCCCACGAAAGGGCTTTTGAAAGGTCAGCCTAATGTTTTCTTGAGCAAAATAGCCCTTTGGGAATCATGACTGAAACATTCAGTTTGGAACACCAGCATGGAGGAGCGTGAGATACAGTGAAATGGAATTGTTCTAAGTGAATTTCTATCATGCGAAGCTTATTTTTCTCATTCATTTTCCATTAGAAAGACGGAGATATGTACTTTTGGGAAGAATAGAGCCCCTTGACTCTCTTGCTTTAGTTCTTTTGCTTACACCCCACTTTAATAGTCAGAGGAGGCTTAGTACTTACTGTCCCAAACAGCCCCAGCTTTCAGTGGCTTAATGCCAAGTCTATTTCTTGCTGCAGCACAGTTCACTGTGGGTTAGGAAATGGGTCCTGTCCACACAGTTATTCAAGCACCCAGGCTTCTTCAGCTTCTGCTGGTTCCACCTTTCTCAAGGCCCAGTCCATTTTGCAGCATGCCGGAAAAGAGGAGGAGGACCAAGCCGGGGAGGCCCCGGGATGTAGCACACATTTTTTTCCACTTAGATGCCATTGGCCAGAACCCAGTCACATGGCCACACCCACTGCAAGGAAGTGCAAGGAGGTCTAAAAAATGGTACCTTGTGCCAGGGAGAAAAGAAGAACAGAAACTGAGCCCTAGTAGCCTCTGCCACACCCATGAAGCCCAGAAAGGATAAGAAATGTAGCAAAGCTTGAAAAAAATTCCATAGTCAAGAGATAAGCTGCCTTTTTTTTTTTTTTTTTTGAGGGCAGTGTCACTGGCCCTCATATGTGGGACCCGAACCGGGGCAGCTGGCTTCCCAAGCCAGCGCTTAACCACCGTGCCCCTGGGCGGGCCCGATAAGCTGCCTTTAATGAACTAATCATGATGCTCTGCACAAAATGAGCCTCCAGTTTTAAATATTGAAAGCATGACAAACTGCACCAGAAAGTGACAGTATGAGGGCCTCTTAGGGAGGAGGCAAAGTTATTAATATTTTGTTCTGCTTTGTTTTTGACATTATAATCTTCTTTTCAGGCTTCTTACACCACAGTGGAAGCCACCTGTTTTTAGTGTTTAGTTTGGGCTGTTGTCTCTTCTCAGATACTTTCTAGCACTGGGGTCTTGGGCTGAGAAAGCTGGGTCATATGAGAGTCTAGTAATACACTGAAATGGCACAGCCTGTCTGCAGAGGAGGGGCCTAGTTCGGCCCAGCCTGGTGCTCTGGTCACTTCCTGCTCACCTCTCTCTTCAGCCTGGAGTGCGGCTGCATTTTGTGGAGATGGGCTCTGGCCCCGTCGTGTGCCTCTGCCATGGATTTCCTGAGAGCTGGTTCTCTTGGAGGTACCAGGTAAGAGAATCTGGGGGAAGGTACACCCCAGTCAGAGTAAGGTGAGAGGAAGGTCTAGATGGCGTGGCTCAGCCTGAATGTCATTAAGAAGCCAAAAATTTACAGTGGAGCATCATCATCGAAGTATGACCACAATACTTTAGAAATGTAGGTGTCAGAGATTATGCTAGACCTCAGAGCTGTGCTAGACCATATGACACTTTTGCAGATTCAACAAAGGAAGACTTCTTTAAGATACTCTATGCCACCTGCTAGGAAGTCTTTGTAATGATTATTGAAATCTGCAAGGTCTTTGTTAGGAACGGTGCTGTCTTAGATGTGGCATTCAATGCAGTGCACAAACCCTACCACCAACCATGGCAGCCCACTGGATGGGCTCCTTCTAGCTCCATGGTGAAGATACCAGATGGTGCCATGTGGCACTTTAGATTGAACCAGTTTGCAAAAACAGGGGGATAGAAGAAGCAAAGCGGGAGTGTCAGCCAAACACTGATGAGACCACACTGGAACATGTCTGAATTGTTTGTTTTCTAGATCCCTGCTCTTGCCCAGGCGGGCTTCCGGGTACTAGCTCTGGACATGAAAGGCTATGGAGAGTCGTCTGCTCCTCCTGGTGGGTTAGCTGTCTTATAGCTGTCTTCTGCTGGTCATGCTTTCTAACTCTCTGAGCTCTCCGACTGCACCGTCTTCCCCTGGTCCCCGCTCAGAGCAAGCCGTCCTTCAAGGGGTCTTACTTTGCCCCATCCCTCTCCTGCAGTGTCCTCTGTCTATGCAGTTTGGGTCCCAGTGTCTGTGTTCCTCATACTCTGAATGAATACAAAAAACCCAATGGCCTGTGCCCCAAGGTGTCTCCTGCTGGTTGGTGGGATTGTATAGTGTGGGATGAATCACACAGCTCCAGGACATTTTTCATCTTGCAGAACTGAAACTCTGCACCTAATTAAACACTAACTCCCCAGTCTTCCTTCCCCAGTCCTTGGCTACCACCTCTACTTTCTGCTTCTCTGACAACTCTAGCTACTCCATGTGAGTGGATCATACAGTATTTATCTTTTTGTGACTGGCTTACTTCACTTATTCAAGGTCCATCCATGTTGTAGCATGTGTCACAATTTCCTTCTTTTTTAAGGGCAAGTAATATTCCTTTGTATGGCTATGCCACATTTGTTTATCCATTCATCCGTTGATGGACACTTGAGTTGCCTTCCCCTTTTGGCTATTGTGAATAATGCTGCTATGAACATGGGTGTACAAATATCTGTTTGAGTCTCTCTTTCAAATTTTGGGGGGTGTATACCCAGAAGTAGAATCACTAGATCATATGGTAACTTACAGGCCAAATTCTTAACCCAGCCTCTAAGGATTCTAGTGGGAGTCTATCCAAGGAGAGGTGTCAGGGGTACTGTGAACACCTGAGACCATGTGTCAGTTTATAAGCAGCTTCCTGGGAGAGGGGAGTCCATTGTTTTGATCAGTTTCTGAGAGCTCCTCAGCCCCAAGCTGTTAAGAACTCCAGATACGGAGGCAGGGATGTGAAGCAAACTCCTGGTCCCTGCAAGTGTCAGTGATGCTGTTAGCAGTGGTGGCGTACCAAGCCTAAGCCAGCTGCTCAGCACCCCTTTTCTGAACTGCCTCCTCCATAGTCACACCAAGCCTATTGTGTTGAGTTTAAAGCCAGCTGACATGGACTCTGGTGACCACCATCCAGGCCACTCAGCCTGTCAGAGCAAGGGAGTGCCTCTGTAAGTGTCATAGTGTCACTCAGCAGCTGCTTATTCTCTTGAATGATGCAGCAGCATTTTAGAAAAAAGGAAAGCCTTCAGCTCAAACATACAAGAAAGGCACCTAAGATTTGTTTTTCTAATTTAATTATTAGAATGTTTATTTTTATTCATCTATACTGCAATCATCCCTGAATTCCCCTAGGCATAACTTAGTAATATAATTTTTGTCATTCAAATTAGAACACTATTAAAAGTAAAAGAGACACTATTAACAGTAACACACATAAACTGAAACTGTCCTGAACAAACTGGGACTTCTGCTTTTATCCTAATTATAAGTCTTTTTTAAAGAAAACCATAATTTACATGTTAACTATTGTTGAAGATTATGTATAACGTCAATTCTGAAGCCAAGCATAATGTTTGGAATACATACACATACAGTTCAAATCATTTGTGTATAAATTTCATATCATTTGTAAATGGATTTTAAGTAGCAAATTGTTTTCCCTTAACATTTTGAAGGCTTTGTCCCACTATTTTCTAGCTTTCGTTGTTGCTGTTATGAAGTCCCATGCCATTCTGATCCACAGACTTTCTGTGTGACCATTTGGGTTTTTTTTTCCCTCTTACTCTTGACACTTTTAGGATCTTTTCTTTATCTGTTGCGTTCTACAATTGTATGGTATTGTACTATGATATGGATCTTTTCTCATCTACTTTGCTGGTGACATTTATCTTTCTGTTCTTGAAAATTTTCTTTAGTTATATTTTTGATAATTTTTGCTTCTGTTTTCTCTGTTTTCCTTTCTTTGTTTTTTTTTTTCTGAAATTGCTATTATTGTTAAAAAGCCTATACTACCCAAAACAATCTTCAAATTCAATGCAACCTCTATCAAAATCCCAATGGTATTTTTTTTTATAGAAATAGGAAAAAAAATTTTACAGTTCACTGCGGATCCACAAAAAAACCCACAAATAGTCAAATCAATCTTGAGAAAGAACAAAGCTGGAGAACTCATACTCCCTGGTTTCAAAATATATTATAAAGCTACAATCATCACAACAGCATGGTACTGGCATAAAGACAGACATATAGACCAATAGAACAGAGTAGAGAACCCAGAAATGAACCTATGCATATACAGTTAACTGATCTTCAACAAGAATGCCAAGAACACACAATAGGGAAAGGACAGTCTCTTCAACAACTAGTGCTGGGAAAACTGGATATTCACATGCAAAAAAATGAAACTGGACCTTTATCTTATATCATACACAAAAATCAACTCAAAAAGACTTAAACATAAGACCTGAAAAACAACCTCCTAGAAGAAAACATAGGGGAAAAGCTTTAGAACGTTGGTCTTGGCAATGACTTCATGGATGTGACACCAAAATCACAGGCAACAAAAATCAAAATAAACAAGGGACTACATCAATCTAAGAATTTAATAAGTTTTTGTTTGTTTGTTTGTTTGTTTGGGGGCAAACAAGCCCTTTGAGTTTGTTATTTTTAATCATGCAAATTAAATTTATTTCTTTTATTTTTAATTGCAGAAATAGAAGAATATTCCATGGAGGTGATGTGTGAGGTAAGAAGGGTCTTTGGGTAACATTTGTAACATCTTTTCCATTCTGATGTTTTCACTGATATCACCCAGAAGTGTGGGTATTCATCTAAACCTTAGGAAAGCAGCATTTGGGTATAAATTCTTACTGAAAGTTGAAATGGCATTTCAAAATAATAGCCAACATTTGCTGTATATGAAAAAATTTATCCCTAAAACAGCCTGGATGTGAATGTCCACAGCAGCATTATTCACAATAGCCAAAAAGTAGAAACAACCCAAATATCTATCAACTGACGAATGGATAAACAAAATGTATCATGTCCATATAATGAAATATTCAGCCATAAAGAGGTATGAATACTGATGCGTGCTTCCATATGAATGAATCTTGAAAACATTATGCTAAGATAAGCCAGTCACAAAAGGCCACATATTGTATAAGCATGTGCTGTCCACTTTGGTAGGCATGTTAGGGAGTTTCTGGGAAAGCCTCATTCCTCAGTAGTACTTATATTAATTTCCTAGGGCTGCCAGAACAAAACACCACAGACTGGGTTCCTTAAGCAAGAGAAACTTATTTTCTCTGAGTTCTGGAAGCTGGAAGTCCAAGCTCAGGATGCCAGCATGGTCAGGTTCTGGTGAGAATTCCCTCCTGGCTTATTGGTGACCACCTTCTCGCTGTGTCTTCACATGGCAGGGAGAGAGTGAGCTCTTTGGTGTCTCTTCTCATAAGGACACTAATCCTATTGGATCAGGGCCCCACCCTCATGATCTCATGTAAACTTAAGTACTTCCATAGAGACCCTATCTTCAAAAATAGTCACACTGGGAATTAGTGCTTTAACAGGGACTTCGAGGAACACAAACTTTTAGCCCATAGCAGAGGGTTAAAAGACCTCTTGACACCATCCAATTATTGTTCCCCTCGCTTTGGAGGGAAAGATGAAAATAAACCAATGAACGAATTACACCAATACTCTGTCCCTTTATCTTAAAAATATAAACTGTGTGTATTTTAACCAGTGGAAGCTGTCATCCGTGCATTTTAATGTCGCTGTTGGGGAGCAGTCAGGGACTTGCCCATTGCTCACCCACCAAGCCAGGCGGTCAACGTGGCCACAGGCGTTCAGGGCAGATGTGGAGCAGGGATAGTGAAAGGAATCAGAACACCTTTAACACGCTTTCCCTTTGGAGCCATCACACGTTGTAGGCAGACCTCTGTGTCTCCCCCTTTCCCCAAAACTGTTATCCATATTGATAACTTCCCCCAGCAGAACTGAGGCCTGGGTGGGGAATATTTGAACTCCTTTTAACACTCTTTGGGCAGAGCTATGGGAGAGCCCTTTGTCTTATCCCTGTCTCCTGCTGTCCTGAGATTGCCATCTCTTTGCTTAATGTAGAAGAGCTACGCCTACCTTAGGGGAGAAAAAAATCGCCCTTTGTTTTGGAAGCACCCTAGAGCAATAGACGACTAAAATATCATCACATATAGTTTTGCAGGTGTAATCTCTTGCAGCTCCTAGTGAGAGCACTTACCTAGGAAATCAAAAACAGATTAGGACGACTTCTTAATTGGTAGAAAGAGCAGAGGATTTAAAAGGCTGGAAAACATGTCAAATAAAGCTGTTGGTCTAGATAGTCAAAAAGAATGGCTTTGAATGTTTTGATTGTGAATTTTTGAAATCAGATGGACCTGGAATCAGTCCCAGTTCTGCCACTACCAGCCATGTGGTCTTGGCGGCACCATTTAATCCGTCTGAGCCTCCGTGTTCTCATCTGTAGAGTGGAAATACCACTTGCTCCCTGTAGCTCCGCATGAGGGAAAGGAAATGGTGAAAGTAGAAGCATTGCACACAGCACCTGTGCTGAGTGAGGGTTCCATAGATGCAGCTCTACAAACTTTGTTATTATGACAAGAAGAGGCCCCTTACCTTGGCTCAGGTAAACACATAGCGGGTGGTGTGATATGTTAGATGGGAGTCTTTTAGGAAGAGTGGGGTTGGGGAATAAGAAAGTTTATGTGGCTTTCTGCAGGGGCTGAATGGCCTGTTGGGTCCCTGATTCATTCCCTCCACATGTCCACTGTCCCCTCCCCTGCAGCCCTTTCCAGCAGGGTCCCCTGCTTTGCTCATTTTTCACATGCCCAGTACAACTGCCACAGCCCCAATTCTGGCTGCCCCTTTATCTCCAACCCCAGCACCTCAGAACGTGACTACATTTGGAGTTACTTCTCACACATCTCAGACAGTTTTTGCACACTCCGTGGCTGCTGGCCAGCGTGGCCAGGTGTCTGTGTCTGTGTTGGGGGAGGGGAGACAGGAGCTTACCACCCGGGAGCAGGATAAGCAGCCAGACCTCTCCAGAACAGTTTTCTTCCCTTTTCTCCCTCCAGTGAAAAAGCCATGATTTCTGTCTTACAATGAACATGGCCCAGTTAATGATGTATACTAACACACCCTGAATAATTGACTATGCATGTGTGGGGTCGACCTGGTTTTTGTGAAGATGGTGGAAAGGGAAGGGAGAGAACTCAAAAGCTGGTGAAATGACTGAATGTCGTGTTAGTTTGCTCAGGCTATCATAACAAAGTACCAAAGACTGAGTGTCTAAAACAACAGAAGTTTATTCTCTCGCCATTCAGATCAAAGTGTCAGAAGGGCTCCAATGAGCTTCCAGATGAGACATGTAGATGACCGTCTTCTCCCTGTGTCTTCACATGGTCTTTCTTCTGTATGTGTCTGTGTCCAAATCCCCTTTTCTTATAAGTTCACCAGTCATTTTGGATTAGGGCCCACCCTAATGACCTCTTTTTAACTTAATCACCTCTTGAATGGCCCTACCTTCAGATAAAGTCACATTCTGAGGTCCTGGGGGTTAGGCCTTCAACGTATGGATTTTAGGGAGATACAATTCAGTCCATACCAAAGGCAGACACAGTAATTCTAATCTTGAAGCAGCGGAGGTAGGTGGATACAATTTTTGATTTGTGTGTGTGTGTTTTTTCTTAGGAGATGGTAATCTTTCTGGATAAGTTGGTAAGTAATAATTTTGAACTGATCTCTTTGGAGAATTCTATTTGGGCCTGGTAATTAAAGACAAGATGTAAACCATTGAAGGCATCAGCTGTTGGAGCCTTCAGGGGTATAACAAGGGCAGGGAAAGGCCCATTGTGGGGCTCTGGGAGACAAGGTGGTTGGTCAGGAGGGATTGCAAAGATGGAGAAGGCAAAGTGTTTGTAGACAAATATTGTAGAAGAGTTTGTTTTGGTTTTTGTTTCATGAAAAGTGTCTCCCAGGGAATAGGGTACCTCTGTTGGCTTGAGTCTAGACGTTTGGGAAATATTCTGTAGGCTCATATTTCACACCTTTTTAAATCTTCCATTTCTTTTGAAATCTCTAAAAGTGAATGCCTTCATTTAACATCGTTTGGAACGTCAAACTCAAACCAAATCAACAATGGTAATCTGTGAAGATGCTTTTGCAGAGCACACATAGTGTTCCTGACATTGCCAGTGGGTACCACCCTCCTCCCAATTGTCAGTTAGGTCACAGTGCAGAATGAAAACACTGCCATACGGACTGGGGGAGTAGGAAGGCTAAGCCAGGACAGTGAGAGTGGAGGGGTAGCTAAGGGAGAGCCTCAAAACAACGGGATTTCAAACAAACAAACAAAGCAGAAAAAGCAGTCGGATTTATTGCCTGTTAATTGCATGGGAGTCAAGAATCGCAGATGACTAAGGAGTTCCAGTTCAACAGCCAGGCACAGTGCCAGGCGCTCGTTAAATGAGGAGAAGATGTCATGGTTCCTGTCCTCTGCAAATTCTCAGCGCCCTGGAATTGGTGTTGGAACTTTTTGAGTATGCTGGGGACACCTAAGGACAGGGCCCAGTGTGACCACCCCAGTCCTGATGCTATAGTGGCCTATCTAGAAGATTTCCAACTGGCTGACAACCTCTCATTCTGATTATTGAAAGAGTCTCTGTGGCTACTGGCCAGCTGGGTCAGGTAGCCATCTCCAGCCCAGTCCTTACTGGGATACAAAGCAAGGAGGCTGGCCCAACTGCAACTGAGGTGGGGTAGTGGAAGCCATTGGAGTAGATGAGCTCCCCCATGACAGGCCTGAGGGCTGAGCCGTGAAATTGTCATGGAAGGGGTGGAGGAGGGAGTGAACTCAGTAAAGTAAGAAAAGAGTCTGGAAAGCAGACTGTCACAGAAGCCAAAGGATGAATGTGTCAAAAGAAATGTCTGACGCTGCAGAACTGGCAGAAGAGTGAGAACTGAAAGTGGAAAAAAGCTCTTATTAGTGATTATTAGCCTTTAAGAGGGAAGTTTCCATGGACTCAGGGGTAGGTAGAAGGGAATAAGCCAGGCTGCAGGGACTTAGGAAGGTGACTGGGGAGACCTGTGGCATAGACATTGTGAGGAGAGGGAAACACACAGGAGACAGAAGGATGGCAGGAAGTGAGTCAGAACCACTTTTCCAGATGGTGACTGGGTGGGAGAGGAACTGACAGGCCCTAATGGGGCTGAATGGGGCCAGCAGGGGAGAGTAGAAGAGAGAGCCCAATTTTAGAGTGGGGAGACATGGGTCTGAACTGTGGTTCCACCATTTACCATCCATGCAGCCTTGGGCAAGTCACTGCACTGCTGTGAGCCTGTCTTCCCACTGGTAAAACGTGTATTAGAAGGTTATTGGAACAATTCCAGATAACGGATGTAAACACTTAGCACAGTGCCTGAGACATAGTAGGTGCTCAATAAACAGAAGCTGTTGTCATTGTTAGCAGCCTCAGATGAAAGTAAGGTGCAGATAGAGAGGGAGAAATGAAAGATGCCTTTGAGGTTTTAGTGCTTATTTAAGGTAGGAAAGGTCCCAAAAGAGTGGGGATTAGGGCCAGCAGAGTAGCTCGTTGGTTAAGAGTTGGCTTGGGAGCTTGAGTTCGGAGCAGCCGGGCTGCTAGTTCGGATCCCACATGGGCCAGTGATGCTACAACTAAGGTGGTGAACAACAGCTCGACCTGGAGCTGAGCTGCCATGAGTGGCCAGCGATGGCATAGGCTGCAGTGGGCTTCAGTGGGCTGCTGTGAGCTACTGTGAGTGGCCAGTGGCCAGCAGCTGCCATGAGCCACCGTGAGCAGCCATCTAATGGTTGGCGACCGATCTGCCTCAGCCGGGAAGAGCGCAATGATCACAATACCGACATGGGCCAGTGAAGCGGTGTCCTTCATAACTAGACTGAAGAACAAAAGGACAGCAACTTATCTGTTCCCCTTCCCTGATTTCTCAACACTGTTCCCCTCCCCCAATTCCCCAATAAAATCTTTTTTAAAGAAAAAAAAGAGTGGGGAGTAGAATCATAATCACTCAGGGAAAGAACATGGGTCACGGGGAGGTAAGTCGTATTGACTTTCAGACAAAAGGGAGAAAAAGAGCTGAAACAAATTTTGATTTGAGAGAAGGTTAGAGACGGAGATTGCATCCATGGGCAATGGCCTCAGTCTTCTAAGGAAATTTAAAAGGCCAGTCTTTTGTGTAGAAGGTACATGGGGCGGCCATGTGTGGGAACGGGGGCTTCAAGACTGTGGACATTTGGAGTAGCTCTGTGTGATCAGTGGAGGAGCCCAAAAAGATTCCTGCTGAGGGTTGGGCCTAAGGAGAGCACAGGCCTTGGGCTCTCAGCACCCCACCCCAGAAATCTCCCCATATTCAGCTCCCTTCTTTATCCTTCACTAGGGTATCTCTCAAGCGGTGTTCATTGGCCACGATTGGGGCAGCATGGTGGTGTGGAACATGGCTCTCTTCTACCCTGAGAGAGTGAGGTAAGTAGGCTGCAGGCATCAAGAATCGGTGTAAGACTGGGACAGAATTCCCATTAGAGTCCTTCCTCAGGTCTTGAACCCCAGAAAACCTTGAAAACAAATAGGTTATCTTGGAAGGCACCAATTTAGTTCCTTGGGACCCACTGACGCCTTAACAAGGAGGGCTGAATGAGCTTATGTCTTAGGAAGCAGGGCTTATCCCAATTAATGATAATAGGAGAAATAATTCAGGGCCGGAGTATTCAGTTGGCATGCAGGAGAATGATGGTAGACTTTGAGGGGAGTAGGTGAGGCAGCATGAGTGTCAGATTCATAGAATGAAACACCAGGAGAGACCTTAGCCCTGGGCTGGGAGTCCGAAAATGTGGCTTCCCATTTTGCCCTGAATTTGCTGTGTGATGAATCAGTTCACTCAATGGGCCTTGGTCTCCTCAACCACAAAGCAGTAATAGTAACTCATACCTGACTTACACAACCTGCAAAATGCTGTACAGATGTCTGGTAACACTGGCATTTCATGATCATCACATCATTCGTAATTGTTTTTAGAATGGCATTTCAGGGCACCAGCAGGAGCTTTCAGATGACAGGTTTTGAACCCAGAGAGTCAGGTGGTCTTTCTGGCTATATGCCATTTGATCTGGTAACCAAAGTTAAAGCCTGTCTGACCTCCCATTTCAGCCTGGGGTCTTAGCAGATTAAATAAACATCGTCCTTCGTAGACACCTCACCTATTCCCTAAATAATCCAGTTACTTTTTATTTGGTTAAGTTGATAAGAACAGAAACACTGGAAAATTTGGTTCATCTCAACCCCAGATCAAATGGTAGCACGGGATCAAAGACTAAGACGAAGCAAACATTTCCTAAAATGTTAAAAAATGTTCGCACTCTTGTTCTTCTGATCTCTTTAGCTTTTCTCTCGGTCCTCTCTCTCAATAAAGGCAAAATATAAGCTCAGTTCTTAAGAACTGGGTTCACCAAAAAGTTACTCTATAGACTGTATTAGATGGTTCTTGAAAGGAACAAAAGGAAATAGAGCAACAAGCTATGGGGTTTACCCTGAAGGTGGTGAAACACCTTGTCGTTGTTTAATTTAATCTGTCTCTCTTCTGTGAGAATTTAAAAATATTTCACATGACCCAGGAAGTGAAGTTGTGCCCAGAATAACATCCGATCTAAGACACGCAAGCATGCTCTGGTTTCCCATTCCTTTTCACATCGTTCTGTTTTCATCCTGTCTTAATTAGTTCTGATAATGGTTGCTCCTTCTGCATCTGCTGTCATCAAAGCATTCCCTGGAGGGCGGGAGGAAGGGGACACCCTGTTCCCTGGCTGTCTGTCCATGATGGGAAACAGCATCTCTGGGCACGGGCACATGTATTATGTAAGAATATTGTTAGCAACACTGATCTTCATCTTTCTAGCCAGATCATGAACAAAAGAAAGGGAAGTCCACTCTTAATGCAGAATGCTGCTTTGAATCCTTGGTTTTGGCTTTCTATTGAGATAAGCTGCGGGGACCTATTTAATATAGGGTCAACTCACTTGTCTGGCCAACAATATACTTTTATAGCCTTTCTTTACCAATCACCTGGAGATCCTGTTCCTGAAAGGTTTAGCTTTTCCTACTCTTAATGCAGTTGGCATCAGCATTCAATATTATCATCTCATTGAGTGATGACAATTATTTTATATATGGAATAAACTATATGTCAAGGCGATTTGTAAAAAACCCTATTCTGCTCAAGAGTATTTAGGAAAAGCTTAAAATAGGTTCATTATGGTAACATTAGAAACCTATAGGCATCAATATAACTTATTTTATTCCCGAAACTATAATGGCTATTGAACTTTTGAAATGTGGCCAGCGCAAATTGAGATTACTATAAGTGGAAAATACCTTTCAGATTTTAAAGACTTAGTACTAAAAAAAAAAAAGAATCTAAATTAGCATTAAATTTTAAACTAATCTTTAATTACCATTAAATATTAGATAATATTTTAAATTAACCACACCTGTTTCTTTTTACTTGTTTTAATGTGGCTGCTAGAAACTTTGAAATTATATATGTGACTTGCATTATGTTTCTATTGGTTGGCACTGGCCAAATCTCATCACTCCTTTCCCTGATGATTTCATTCGCCCTAATTATCCCACTTTCCCTATTTTATATCTCTTCCAAATATTCTCTCCTGTCTATCTCTCTTCTGTGGAAAAGTTTCCTCTGGGTAAGAGTGGGATACGAAATCCCTTACTGACCAACCAGACTAACTGTAGTCCTGGTTAACCCCTCTCAACTCTGCCTTCATGTGGACTCTCAAACCTGTCCCTGTTATCCCTATTGCTGCCATCCTGTTTCCTTTAGGGTGACAAATGCATTCATATGCTGACCATCTCCCTACTTCTGGTTTCCCTCTCTGCATCCATGGGAAATATCGCTGCTTGATATGACATATCACTTACTGACCACAACTTCCATCTACTTATGCCTCTTCTCATGGTTTTCTTGGTTTTCTGCAACCAGACTCAGGGCTCTTCATGTCAGGCTCCCACTTGCCTTTCTGGCTTTACTTGCCAAGATGCTTCATGAAATGGTTAGCCTGTGACCACATAGATTCCTGGCTCCCTAAAACTCAACCACAAGCTTTGTCCCCTTCTAGAGATTGCTCATGCCATCGCATGATGTTTCCTTTACAGGTACGGGTTTCCCTCGCCTTCTCTCCTCCACCCTTAAAAGTTAAGTTCAGATGCTCTCTTTTCCATCAAGTCTTCCCTGATGCCCCAAATCCAGACTTTTTTTTTTAAATCTCCCTGAACTCACACTGTATTTTGTGCTGTTCTTATGACTCCTATCACAGTCTATTTCATAATAAAGTCATGAATGTATTTGTCTAGCTTCCCATATTAAATGATAATAAGCTCCTTGAGTATTAATTTTATATTTTGTCTCCCCTAGCATATAACATGGAAGTACACTCAACACAGAGGAGATACAGTGAGTGAAGGAAGGAGAGAAAAAAAATGAATGCTAAAAACTAGGGAGAGATTATAGTGTCCACATGTTCTAATCAAGGTTGATATACTGTGTGTGTGTGTGTGTGTGTGTCTATGGCAAGTAGGTGAGAAATACTGCAGTACTGCAGTATAATGGGAAGCCCAGTGGGCTTCGAGTCAAGAAATTTGAGTACTGATCTCATTCTCCCACACACTGCTAGTATGAAATCTGCACATCACTTTCCCGCTCTAAGCTTTAGTTTGACATGTAAGGTCCTTTCTGACTTTTGTAGACCGTCTTCTTACAGGATGTGTCTTGGTGTCTCTCCTTTCCACAGGGCAGTGGCCAGTTTGAATACTCCCTTAAGGCAATTAAACCCCACAGTATCTCCAATGGAAATAATCAAAACCATTCCCGTTTTTGATTACCAGCTCTACTTCCAAGAACCGGTAAGTTTGGGACCCTGAGAGCAGTGATCCCAACCAGGTATTGTTCTTTGTTCCCCTTTCTCTCTCTCCTTCTCCCTGTTGGTTTGATTTATCTTTGCCTCCTTTAATTTTCTGTGGAGTTAGTCAGAAGTGATTTGATAAATGAACTCGGGTGAAACTGGCTCTGGAGCTCAGCCGGTCCTTTCCAGGTGATGACACACTTCTGTACTTAGGGTGGTGAGAGGAATAGGAGTGGGAGTGATGGCAAACGGGGTTCTCCTTTTTCTCCTAGACTTTGGAGTGGGTGACTGAGCACTAGTTTGGATCTGTTCCCTCTTGATACTCTGGTGGAGAGGCTGGTAGAAACCACCTCTTATTGGTAACAGTTTTTGACCTCTTGCCAGGGATCTGGTGTCTTGGCTTCCAGAGAAGTAAGGTTTGTGATTACAGAGAGCACCAGATCCTAAAAGTCCTGCACCCTCCCTGAGTTGTGCTTTGAGCGATGTAGAAGGTTTCTAGGTGTCTTCCCATGAGCCACAAAACCCTGGATGCCCCCTGGAGCTCGGATGCTGTGTGTGATGGGGTGTCACTGCCGCATTTCACTGGGATTCACCAAGAGCTGGAGCATCATCTGGCTTGCCTCCCCACTCCCCACACCCCCCACTGCCCTCATCTGTGGGAACACCTGCTCCTCATTCATTTGTGGGCTCTGGACCCCAGTGTCCAGCTACATCCAGGTAATTCCTGAGAGGATAAAAGAAATTTCCTTAACACTCCAAAGAGAGAAGAATGAATCAGATTAATTAATAAAGAGCACAAGAGTGTTTCCCCACGTGTCCCCCTCAACCCTTGCCCTTCTGCTGTTTAAAGGGGGTACGCTTTCCAGCAAGGGTCACAACACCCCGGTTTCAATTCAACAAGTACTGTTCTCTAAGAACGATTTTAATTGATAAGATGGTGCCTTGGAGGAGGAACTTTTTGATTCAGTCAATGACCTGATTCATTCAGTAAGACACCAAAAGCCTCTGGCAACCTCATTTTTATTGGTCATTCATCTGTCCATGGACACTTGGGTTGCAACTACTGCTTTTTTGGCGGGCCATGTGCCAGTCAGTTCTATTCATAACAGCACTATGGTGTCTCTCCCAGCTGAGCAAGCCAAGGCTCTGGCCCACAGGACATGACTAGATCAGCATGTTGACCTAGACTTTGACTTCAAGGCCCACATGCCTCCCCTTTATGCCATGCTGGGAGGGAGCTTGGACTTTATTCTGTGTGCCTTGTACATTCCAGCAGAGAATATGCAAACCAGGATACGTTCAAAGTCCTGATTGAAAAAGTGTCCTGAGGGGAAGGACTCTTACTAATTGCAGCCCTCATGAGACAAAGTTTTTGGTTTCAAAGGTTGGTATGACCATTGTGGGCAAATCAGTACCTCTCTTGTTCTGCTGTAGCAACCAGGTTTAAAATCTGCAAGAAGAGTTTGGGGATGGTTTTGTTCTTAAGAATGAAGCCTCTTGGCAGGGAGATATTAGGTGTTCAAATTAGCAATCTGGCCACTGAAATGACCCCAGGGAACTGGCTGGGGTGAATCCAGCCAGCTGAGGCTGGTCAGAATAGGTACAGAGCTGGGTCTTAAGGAGCAACCATTCACAGGTGGCCTGCCAGCCTGTCTGCTACCTACTCACTAATAGTGCTCATCCCTATCTATCTCTGGCCCTCGGTTTCCTCATCTGAAAAAGGATAGTTTCATTGGATGGTTTTCCAACAGTTAATAGCTACAAATGTAAGCTGAATTCAGGCCAATAAATAAAACATAATTTGTTTAGCCACTGTTTGTTTCAGGAGTGGGTATTGGAAGCTAGCCCCTCCTTCCTGCCTTTGCCCTCCCAACCCAGCCCCATGGCTCTCCGCCAGGAGAAGTCAGCTCTGAGTTCTCAAGGTCATTCCAGACTCCTTCAGTGTCAGGGAGGCCCCAGACGGTATGGTGCACCCAGCCCTCCCACTTCTTGCTCCAGTGTGCCGAGCACGGCAGGGTGGTCCTTAGACAAACTCCAGGTTTACATTCAGCCCCATACCCCCAGCTCTTTGAACCCTTAACCCACGTGTTTGCTATCTTGTCCTGAGAAATTGCCAAGTCTGGTGGAAACTAATATTAAAAAATGTGGTTTGAGGGCCGGCCGAGTGGTGCAGTGGTTAAGCGCTGGCTTGGGAAGCCAGCGGCCCCGGTTTGGGTCCCACATATGAAGGCCAGTGACACTGCCCTCAAAAAAAAAAATGTGGTTTTCTTTGCCCCTCAGAGAAGGGATAATAGGCTTTGCATTCATATAGTAAGAAAGGCAGAAGGAGGTGGCAGCTCTGGGCAGCAAAGACAAGGAGAATAGGCTGAGTAATTTCAGCAAGACTTGTTCCATTTTTTAAAGCTTAGGAGTCTTCACATCCACACTCAGCCCAGTGATGTCTCACGTCCTGTGTACCCCAAATCAGAACATATCTAGTATATCCTGTTAAGCCTGCCCTCTTCCACCTCCCAACACTGATTCCTCCTCTCCTGAGCACAGTGTGTATGTGTGTGTGTACATGAGTATATATATAATTTTTAACATAAATTGAATCATTCTGCTTTTTCACTTAATAGATCTTACACAGATCTTTCCATCAGTACATACAGATTTACCTCATTCCTTTTAATGGCTGCTTGGCGCTTCATAATATAGATGGACCATGGTTTATTTAAACAGTCTTCTCCTGAGGAACATGATTTTGATGGTTTTTCACAGCTGAATAATAATTTGAAAAGAAAGTGCCACTGTGGACTACTTTACTCACCAGTCTTCAACTGTCATGGTTTTTGCGGCTTCCATGGAGGAAACTCTTGGTATTTTGTTTTTGTTTTCTTAAATGGGTAGTGTGATGTTATAGTGAAAAGAACCGAACACTGAGGGGTTTGAAGTCTAGAGTTCTGGTTTCCAGCTTGGCTATTTATATATAAACCACCTGATTTCGAACAAGGTCCTGTCTCAACTTGAGGGTCTTCATCTGCAGGAGGCTCTTCTCCACTCCGTGCTGGTGTAAAGAGTGGAAGAGTCCGCACAGGGAAAAGGAGCCTCACGGTGTTACCGAACTCAGGTTTGGTGCCGCTTGCCACCAGAAGCATCCACAAAACTAGGGTGACAAGGGTTGGTGAGGAGAAAAGCATCCTTTATTCTCGATGTGGGCAGCTAGGGAAGATGGTGGACTCATGTCTGAAAAACCACCTTCCTCAAGCCAAAATGAGTAAGAGGTTTTATAAGCAGGTAAATGGGGAAGAACAAAGGAAAGCAGGCTTCAGGGCTACTAGTTGAGAAGTCATCTCCTGATGTGTGCTAAGGCCTCAGGTCTGCCTCAAAGTTATTTTATTTATTTATGTATTTATTTATTTTAAAAAGATTTTTTGGGGAATTGGGGAAGAGGAACAGTGTTGGGAAATTGGGGAGCTGTTGTTCTTCAGTCTTAGCCATGGAGGGCACAGCTAGCTCAGCTCCAAGTCCAGTAGCCATCCGGACGCCTGTAGGCAGCTGGCGGCCACTCAGCTCAGGGTGCTGTGTTCAATCTTAGTTGCGGGTGGGCGTAGCCCACCATCCCATGCGGGAGTCGAACTGGAAACCTTGTTGTTAGGAGCATGTGCTCTCACCAGGTGAGCCATCCTGCCACCTGTTGGCAGCTCAGCAGCAGCTCCACTCAGGTGCAGCTCACTGGCCCACATAGGAAGTGAACTGGTGACCCTGTTACTCAGAGCTCATGCTTTTAACCAACTGAGCCACTCGACCGGCCCCTGCCTCAATGTTATCTTAAATCTTATTGTCCATAACCATCTGTGAAAAACTGCTAGGGAGTTGTGATCTTGGGTCCCAACTTCCAGGCACCTGAGGATTAAAGAAGCTGATCTTTACAGGTTAGGTTGTTTGTTAATTAATGAGATATGGGTAGCCTTGAAAAAGGGAACAGAGTTCTCCAGCTAATCAGTGGGAGGAGAAACAAAGAGGAAAACAGCTGAGTATCAGGATGACTCAAACTGCAAACTAGCTAAGTCTAATTACATTATTGACCTACCAAATTTCACCCTTACAAAAAGGGCCTCAGGGCTTCTCACAGTCCCCCTGAGGCCCACGAGACAACTTTGTCTGATCTGCCTGGCCAAACTGCAGACAGCAATAAACAAGTTTCCTTTTTGCCCAGATTTCAGATACCTCAGTCTACTGCCATCTTCATCCCGAGGGACAACCACCCCGCCATGTTTTCTGGCCTATTTTGAGAACTCGGCCCTAGAGTTTCCGAGGAATTCATGTAGCTGTTATCAAGGCAGGCAGAGCATGAGCAGAGCTACTGGCCCCAACCCACTGATTAGAGGGATGTGCACGTCTTCCCCGTGGTCTTAGCTAGAGAGGGACAGAAGCTGCTTGTAGGTGCTCTAGGTGGAAATTACATGTTTAGCCAGAGAGGTGGGAAAGTAGAACACCCATTCAGAAAATGTCCTGCAATTCAGTATAGTTGTTAGTTGGGTACGTTCAGGTAAGCAGTTGGAAAGGCGGGGGAAAAAAAATAGATTGGCTGTTTGCTATTAACTGAATGTTTGTTTCCGCACCCCCTTAGGCCTGCACAGTCATATGCTGAAATCCCAATCCCTGGTGTGACATTAATAGGAGGTGGGCTCTTTGGGAGATGATTGGGTCTTGAGGATGGAGGTGCCCCTTATAAAAGAGACTCCAGAGGGCTCCTTTTACCCTTCTACCCTGCAAGCACACAGCAAGAAGGTGCCATCTGTGCACCAGGTAGTGGGCTCTCACCAGACACTGATTCTGCTGGTGCCTTGATCTTGGACTTCCCAGCCTCCAGAATGTGAGAAATAAATGTCTGTGTTTATAAGCTACACAATTTATGGTGCTGTTATGGCAGCCTGAACGGATTAAGACACACTGCCAGTTCTGTTCCGTAACACTTGTCCCCTCGGGCTGTGTTGGGGAAGGGTCTTTATTTATTTCCGAGCAGTTGCTACTGGTGGATCTGTGCCTCAGGGATGGCTGACTTTCTTTACACTGTTTCTGTAACAGCTTTCAGGTCCAAGGGCTTTCAATTCCTGGAAGACAGTTTGGATTAAAATTTTCCTTATATACCCTTAAAATCATGAACCCCAGAGACCTGAGCCAGTAGATTAGGATCCACTGATGGACCTAAAGCCCTTTGCCACCTGCCCCCCTGTTCTTCTTGTCTGGAAAGTCTCCAGGATAGGTGATTTGGGTAAGAAGGAAGCGGATGCAGAAAGGGATCCAAACCTTGCGTCTCCAGCAAGAATCTCTTCCCCAGCCCTTAGAATGTGTCAGTAACTCAGGCACTTCACTTCAGTCCACATTCAGCCCTCCCCCCAACCCTTGGAACCTCTGTTTTACATATTAGCATCTCTTAGCCCAGTTTTCCTGGAAATGGCCAAAGAACCATGTGTTGATGAGGCAATTAAATGCTCCCATGAGGCAGAAAGACCTGAGAATTTGTCAGCATAAAGGACATGTGGATGCTGCCTTAAGGATATTGCCTCAGCAAGACACTGTTGCTGGCCTGTCCTTAGGGAGACAATCCTTGGGCAGTCTGATAGTCTAATAATGTAGGCCCAAATCAAAAGAGTTGATTGTGAAGTTACTGCAACAAAATGAGATGCATGAATGGAACAGCTTTTGGCTTTTCAAATTGGCTTCTCACCACTCTTCAGCCCCTAACCTGTTTCTGCACCAGCCCTCCCCTATTCCCTTAAGGGGATTATTACAAGTAATAGTAGGAATTTTGAAAAACAGAAAAGAACAAAAAAGAGAAAAGAAAAGCAATATCCATCCACCTATTTCCCAGGGGGAAACCACTGTTAGCATCTTGTATTTTATTTGAAACTTAAAAAAAAAAAAATGTATTAGGGCCAGCTGAGTGGCGCGGTGGTTAAGCACTGGCTTGGGAAGCCAGCGGCCCCGGTTCAGTCCCACATATGAGGGCCAGTAACATTGCCCTCAAAAAAAAAAAAAAATGTATTTTAGTATGAACATTTAAATGAATGCACTGCTAATGAAACTTGGGCTGTGTAGGCAAAGGTTGGGGGCTTCTTGCTTCCAATCAGATTGGGAGGGGTGCGGTATCCAAGATTTCTGTAGATTCTGTAATTTTGCTTTCCTAATTGTTTTAGGGGGTGGCTGAGGCCGAACTGGAACGGAACCTGAGTCGGACTTTCAGAGCCCTCTTCAGAGCACATGATGAGGTGAGGTGAGGGGTACAGGAGGCAGGAGAGTGGGAGAGGGGGCTGAGTATGCAGGTTGAGGGCATTGCAGCGGTGTGAAGGTCTCTGGATGGCCTCCCTACGAGAATGGGGGAGGGAATGGGGGTGAGAATGGGGGTGTCCCAGGATCTAGGAATGAGCAAGTGGTTTTTCCTATGACTTCTGCAGTCAGGATGATTGGGGTCCTCACTCTACTGGGTCTCCTCATTAATGGGGAAAGGTCACATCCTTATTGCCATATACCAGCAGGGCTTTGAAACTATCAAAAATCAAAGCATGATAATAATAATCTAGAAATTAGACCGTTATGCCATTACCATTTTAATATGCATAGTTGTTTATCAAAGTCCAAAATCAATTGCTATCTCTGACCCTTTTCTTGAACAACCGAAGTTGCTTGGATCCTTTACCCCCGTTAGCCCCACCCTCCTGTGTCAGGGGTTAGTTGTCACTGTCCCTACTACGTCACGAAGGCAGTGCCTGCTTACACTTCCTCATGTTTGCCAGTGTCTTTGCTGATCATTTCTAGCATCTCACTCTTTTACATTGAGTTCAATTGCTTTCTTCCAGAAGGACCTTCTTGATTGTTCTCTCGAGTCTGTTAGTAAACTCATTATTTGGGGGGCCTGAACATATCTTTATTTTGCTTTCAGGCTTGAAGACTAGTTTGAGTATGGAATTCTAGGTTGACAATTATTTTCTTTTAGAAGCTTCTGTCATTGTTTATGAGAAATTGGCCTCTGGCCTACCTACCATCTTATTGGTCTTTTAGTGGTGTCTCATCTGCAGTTAAACCATCTTTGAAGTTTTGTGGGGTTTTTTGTTTTTAATTTCAATGAACAGTTTTAATTTATGAAAGTTGTATTTGGTTCTTTTTCAAATCATTCTGATCTCTCTTTTTTTAAATAATTGAAGTTTTCATTATTATTATTAATTTTTAAAGATTTTATTGGGGAATTGGGGGAGGGGACCAGCCAAGTCGTTGTTCTTCAGTCTTCGTTGTGGAGGGTGCCAGTCACCATCTGGCTTCCCATTGGCAGCTTGTGGCCTCTAAGCTCCAGGTGCTGTGTTCAATCTTAGTTGCGGGTGGGCGTAGCCACCATCCCATGTGGGAATCGAACCTGGCAACTTGTTATTAAGAGCACACGCCCTATCCACTGAGCCATCCAGGCGGCAGCTCAGCTCAGTATGCCAAGTTCAATCTTAGTTGTGGGTCGGCATAGCCCACTATTGAACAGGCAGTCTTGTTGTTACACCAGCTGAGCCATCCTGCCACCTGTTGGCAGCTGAGTGATAGCTCAGCTCCAGTGCAGTGTTCACTGGCCCATGTGGGGATCGAACCGGTGCCCCTGTTGCTCAGAGCTCGCGCTCTAAACCAACTCGCCCAACTGAGCCATTCACCTGGCCCACATTCTGATCTCTTGTTCCATTTTTATTTCTTAGTTCCTTCTTTTATGTCTTTAATCATTTTAAGCATACTCATTTTTCATTCTCTCTCTCTCTCTCTCTCTCTCTCTCTCTCTGCGAGTTCTATTCTTTGATATTCTTGAAGAGTCTTATTTTACTGTTTGCTGTGTTTGCTGTCTCTAGTGTTACAATGGATCCTTGGTGGGGTGGGGGGTAGGGGGGAGAGTTTTGTGATGTTGATTTGTTAGCTCATCTTCAGCAGCATTTAATCTGCACCAACTTGTTTTACCTGGTATTAAGGAAATGACCTTCTTGTGGTTTAACATTGGCTGCTTTGCCAAGCATCCTGGTGTTACCAGCCCTGGCTCACTTTGTTGTTCACTTTGTATCTTGGAGGTTTTCAGATTACACAAGTAGTGTAAATTCAAACCCAAACACTGTGAAGGCAGGCTTGTAGCTATGAATTTCTAGGTGAGCTCTTTTTGGTTTCCTCTTAGTACCAAACTGAATAGACCAACTCCTTTGACATCTCTCTGTCATGATGGGTGGATTTTTTTCTAGTCCACCCTTTAACTGAGGACCACAAATTTACTGGATTTACTGTAGAGGGGTTGGTGGGAAGGATCTCTTTTTTAACTTCCCATTTACCACAGACCTGAGATCTCATCTCTTGATCCCACTGGTTGATACACCCAAGTTCTTACATTACCCAGACCTGCAAGGCCCCAGGGGGCAGTCTTGGCCCAGAGCTTTGATTGCTAACTGCCTCTGCTTTGACCCCTGAGGATTTACCTACCTCTCTTGGCTGTTTAGCATGTTTGTATAATTTGATGGCATGCGTAGGTCTTTTGCTGTGAGAGAGTTTTCAGATGACCTGTTGCAGCATAATTTCTTTACTTCACCCATGTCATCATTTCTAACTTTCCCTTCTACAGGCTATTGTCACCACGCACAGGATCCGTGAAAAGGGTAAGAGACAGTCTTAGGAGGGAAGGGAGACAGGAGGACCATGGCAAGAATGGGCTGAATATTAAATGAGAGTTTCTCCATCTGCCTGCTATAGGCAGAAGCAGCTACCTGCCAGCTCAGAACTGTGACTTGCTTAATATAGGGTCCTTGCAGGTGAATAGCACTCACTGTAGCCCTGGGCTGACCGCACAACCTCACGTACCTTTCCTCCAGGGACCTTTCAATATCTTAAACAGTAAGAACCTGGAAGAATCTTAGCATTCATCAGGGCAGTCCTACCCTCTACTGATAAGGACCGAGAGCCAAGATAGGGACTGACCTCTGCAGGATCCCCTGGTGCAGGCGGAGCAGAAGCCGGGCTAGACCCCAAACCAGGTCTCCTCTGTCATAGTCCACTGGCCTCTCCTCCATCCCAGCTCCACGTTCCGTCGTTTCCGGCTCTGTCCCATGAAGAACACATTTGTTCTGTCCCCTGGATTGGCTACAAGTGAGGAGTGAGAGCTGAGAGCAGATTGGAGCCCACCCCATGGCCCCTAGATTCAGCACTGTTCCCACAGAACCTTACTTTTGCCCCAACAAGGTTGTCTTGCCATTATTCACTTATGTTTTTATTAATAATGATGAGCACCTACTGTGTGCATCAAATGCTGGCCTGGCCACCTTTAGACATATTATTTAGAATCCTCATAACATTCCTTAAAAATCCCATTATTATCTCTATTCTACAGATGAGGAAAATGGGGTTCAGAGTTAAAAGTAGCCCAGCTGAGGTTCACCTCTGACCCTAAAGGCCATTGTCCTCTCACTGGTCAGGACTGCCTCTGCCTTCCCTCCCCCACCTTCTTCCCTCCATTCCTTTACTCGTTCACACAGTCACTCTTCCTTCCTTCATTGCTCAGGCATTTTGAACACACACACTTGGTGTGAGGAAAGGGCAGATATCCAAACACATGAAGCAGAGTCAGGGAGCCCATGGTCTCTTGGGGAGGCAGACAGCAGGAATGCAGGGATGGAGAGCAGGGAGCTCTCTTCCAGGCACAGACGCAGCAGAGAGCTCCGGCCTCCAGGGAGGCTCACTGTTGCTTCATCTTAGGGAGGCACCCTAGTCACATATGCCTGTGATGTAGCTCATGGAAGTCCGCAGCACCCAGGCCCTGTACCTCCAGGGTTTCAAGGGCCCGAAAATGGTGAGCCAGCTCTGTTCAAGCAGCAGTGTTCACAGGCCTTAGGGCTGTCCCCTGTGCAATGGCAGTGGTCCCTGGGCTGTCAGTCATCGTCACAAGGTCGCCTTTCCCCCAGGCTCAGAGGAAACTCAGAGCAAGCACTTGTGAAAATTCCAAGATTCTCAGTGGATATATCTAAAGAGGGACATGATTTGTTAAGCTATTTAGGAAAGGCTTAGTCCAGGGGAGGGGGAGAGCTGGAGAGCAGGCAGGGCCTGGAAGATAGGTGAAGACAGGTGTCATCCTAGAACTGAGTTATCATTTTTTTGAAGGTGAGCAAGGGTATGAACAGTCCTAGAGTTTGTCCTGAAAGTTAAGGTCTTTGTGTGGATTACCATTGGATTCTAGAACAGGGGTCGGCAAACTTCTGAGACAGAAGAGCCGCCAGGGGCGAGCAAACTGCAGCTCGCGAGCCACGTGCGGCTCTTTGGGTACATACATGTGGCTCTGAAGTAAAATCGAAAATGAAAATAAAACTATCATAGGTTTTCATTTATAAAAATTCTAAATGATATTATTCACATCATGGTGATTATGTAAAAATATATTTATGGCTCTCGAATAATTTTTAAATTGTTGTGAGGGACAGGATTGGCTCTTCCAGGGGTCGGCAAACTTTTGAGATGGAACGTACCCAAAGAGCCACCTGTAGCCCCCGAGCCGCAGTTTGCTGACCCGTGCTCTAGAACAGCAGAGGCAGTGCAGACTCGGAGCTTGAGAGCAGATGGACTCATTATGGAAAAGAGACACTGAATGAAGAAGCACCTGGGACTAGAGAGGTGATTAGAAGTTTAACCTCAATTGAGAAGGCCAGTTAGTTGCTGGGATACCTGGCCCGGGGCTGGGAGAGGAAACAAGTGGCTTTTTGCAGGAGGAATACTTGTGGGAACTGAAGAAAATCCCAGCCTCAGCAAGATCGTGACTGAGGAGGACATCCAATTCTACGTGCAGCAGTTCAAGAAGTCTGGCTTCAGGTACACAGAATGGCGCCTCAAACACAGGAGAGAGATGCCAGTGAAGAGGGGCTCGTGTGCTCTGAGGGTGCATGGCAAGGTCCAGTTCCCTTCCGCCACAGCCCCCGTGAATACCTGGCCAGCCTCTTAAATGCCTCCAGTGCTGGGAGGCTCACCACCTCACAGTGCTCTGTCTACTCTAATATGGGACAGGTCACCTCGCTCCACCTTATGCTCAGAGCAGACATTTTTAACCTCTATTCAGTCTGTGAGAATCAGATGACAGTCCTGAGTTCTTTCTTCA
The DNA here is from genome assembly GCA_033961575.1 of Aselliscus stoliczkanus. Taxonomy (NCBI): domain Eukaryota; kingdom Metazoa; phylum Chordata; class Mammalia; order Chiroptera; family Hipposideridae; genus Aselliscus; species Aselliscus stoliczkanus. Next base: position 22,592,606 of record CM066735.1, read on the forward strand.
GAAAAACACAAAACAACCCCACCGAAACTCAAAAATTGCATACATTTTCAGGGGGAGTTGTAGACCTCTCAGGTCTATTCATTTCCTTTTTTTAACAGCTTTATTGAGCTCTAACTCACACACCATAGAATTCACCCCCTGGAAGTCAACAGTTGAATAGTTTCCAATCTACCCACAAATCTCATCACCACAGTGTGCAGCCATCACCACCTTCCATTTTAGAACATTTTCATTGCCCCCCAAAAGAAATTCCTTTTCCTTTAGCAGTCATTCCCCTCGAGCCTGCTTTCTTTCTGTCTCCATGGATTTGCCTATTCTGGATGTTTCGTATAAATGGAATACAATATGTGGTCCTCTGTGCTTGGCTTCTTTCACTTAGCACAATGTTCTCAAGGTTCACCCATGTTGTATCATGTGTCAGTACTTCATTCCTTTTTCTCAAATCTATCTTATGCTGACGTGCAGGACCCCTGGCCTGGAACCACAAAGAATTGCTCCAACAGCCCCTTTTCTGCGTATCCCTTCAAATATTTAAATATTGCAGATCTTTTAAGTTCATGGTTTCTTCGAGGGCACTGCAGTTCACCGCACTCCCATCTTCCTCCTCTCCCTTATGCCTCTCTCTTTGCACCTCCATCCTTCACTCACACCCAGAGGGCACTGCCTTTGTCAGCACAGCCCCAGAAGTCCAGGACTCTGCAGCCTTGGCCGTGAACACCTGTGGCAGCAGCCCTTTGGCCCCCAGCGTTTCCTGCACCGCAACCTACAACTCTTTCCTAAACTTCTTTTTTTTATTATTATTAATTTAAGAGTCTTAGATTTGGAGGCAGATTTGCTTTGGAAGGGAGCATAGCGATAATCTGGTCCCTCCCCCTCCTTGTACAGGAGGGAAATTAGAAGTCCCAAAAGGTCACATGGCTTGTGCAAGGTATTTCCAGGGCCTAGAGTCCCTGGGGAGTCTCCAATGTCCCAGGGCACCAGCAGCCCTAGAGCCACTCTTACCTGTCCTGGAGGAGACACCTCTGCACCACCTCCTGATGTTTCCCTTTCAGGGGGTTTCTGGGGAAGGGGAGTGGCCTCTGGATGGTGAGGGTATTAACCAAGGTCCCTGTTATGCGACAGCCCTGGGATCCCATGGAGAGTCCCTTGTGGCCGGCTTCCATGTGTACCCAGAAGCCCACTTCAGAAGCGGTCAGCCCTCTCTGTGAGCCCTTGTGCTGCCTAGGATTGTACCAGGCAACGGGGTAGACTCCTGGGCTCTGTTCTCTTCCCCCTGCAGAAACTTTGCTCTTCCTGGGAAGACTGGCTCTATGCAGAGCTGGTTCCTGGTGAGGTCTGTCACATAGTCATCTACTAAAAGCTTTCCTGTTTTTATTCCCCAGGGGGCCCCTAAACTGGTATCGAAATATAGACAGGAACTGGAAGTGGGGCTGCAAAGCCGTGGGACGGAAGGTGAGTGTTGGTTCAGTGTTGCTCCCCTCCCCACCCCCACTGCACAATGAGCCCCTTTTGGGCTTCCCATTGACCCAACTAATGTACCTGTAGGTCAGAGTTGGGGGTGCATAGACTGACCTGCTGGCTTCCTCCGTTCTGTCATTTCCCTCTGGGCTTTTGGAAGTACCTGCACTCAAAGGTTTCCCCTTAGGACCTCTCTTACTGATGCTTCTTCTCTTGGAATGGTGGAGGGTGGCCTTGTGGGTGGAGCAGGGGTCTGTCCAGGTGACTGCAGCATCTCTCTAGAAGACCCGGTCTCCTGGCAGTGCCTCAGCTCAGGGCAGTGGATGGTCCAGGGGTGACCAAAGGTGGCAAGGATCATGGAGATCCCAGTTCACAGAGGGAGCATTCTGCACTCTCAGAGAGATGGGGCTTTAGCCTCTCTGGCTTTGTTGCCTTGACCAAGTCAGTCTAAGTCTCAGTTTTCTAGTTTGTCAGGCAGAAGATGGTTTGCAATCTCTGGTCTGCAAAGCGAGTAATGGGGTCCCTAGGTGACATTCAAAACTGAAAGGAAATTGCATTTTTGCATTCCTCAGCTCACTCAGTAGCCCCGGTTATCTCATTGATACACTTGAATATGAACACTCTCTGTGTGTCAGGCACTGTGCTAGACCATAGAGATACCAGGGAAATGGGTTAAGATTTGGAGGCAGCATAGCATAGAACAGTACAGCATGCTGGTTAAGAGCAGTCTGCACAGCAAGTCCGCCTGGGGTCTATTTCCTGTGTGAACTTGTTGGGCAAGATACATAACCACTCTGTTCTCTGTTGCCACTTCTGTAATATGGAAACGACAAGGATAGTACCTACCTCATAGAGCTGTGTAAAGATAAAATAGGTTAACGCACATCAAATGCTTAGAACAGTGCCTAGCACAGAGTAGTAGGTCAATTAATGCTCAGTCTCCTCATCATCACTTTAATCTGTGATTGACAAAAATTACAAAACTGCAGTTTGATAGGCAAAGTCTCTCAAAGCATTGAGGGACATAACGACAAGGTCTTTGGGAAGGTGAATCTTTATGATGCTAAGGTTGGGAACCCCTTCCCCTTCTGCGGTTACCTTCCAGATCTTTCTCCTCTCCCACCTCCTCCCATGCCCCCACCACAAGTCTACATTTCGACTTGGAACGTTCTAGAGTTTATATAACCTCACAGCAGCCTCAGGATGAGTTTCAGCAACAAAAGCACTTTTGACTGTCCCCTGATTCTTCACTATTTGAAAGAGGGGGTGCAGTGAGAAGCACAAGGTTCTGCATATAAGTTTGAAAAAATAGTGCAAATTCCTCAACGAGGGACAAATTGAAGCTGTTTGAAAACTGTAATGGTAGAGTGAGAACAAAGAGAATAAATGAAGCTTTCAGGACCTTGCCATGTCCCCTTTTTCAGTAGATAAAAGGGAAGCCATTTTTGCTGCCTCTGATGTCACCCCATTCACTCTCCAGAGTCTTGGCTACCCTTTTTAAGAATTTATTTAATGAAAAGAAAAGGAATATTGATTCAAGGGCATTTGTCCTTTTTTGTGGTGCCATCCACGGTTCCACAAATACAAGTCACAGAGTGAAGCAGCATGCATGTTCTTACTTATACTCACATGCGTGCATACACACACACACACACACGTACACACGTGTTGGTCACTACATGGCTAAGTCCATCTACATTAGAAAAACCCAATCTTTTCCTCCTGTATGTCACCCTTACTTTCATACAAAACACTTCACTTCTGGTCACCAATCACCTGTGCTTTGACCAACTGGCTATAGATCTGAGGTTCCCATGACACCCTCCTCACACTCAATTAAGATTTGCTAGAGCAGCCCCCAGAACTCAGGGAAACTCTTACTTACATTTACTAGTTTAGTAAAGGGTGTGATAAAGGATATAGATAAACAGCCTTAGAAAGAAATACATAGGATGAGATCTGAGAGTTCCTGTCCCTATGGAGCTTGGTGCATCACCCTCCTGGTACATGGATGTGTTCACCAGTGTGGACACTCTCCAAACCCCATACAATTGGGATTTTATGGCATGATCAATTATTAACTGCATTTCCAGCCCCTTGCCCTCTTCTAGACAAGTAGAGGGTGGGGTTGAAAATTCCAAGTTTCTAATCATGGCTTGGTCTTTCTGATGAGGGGCCCCAATCAGGAGCCACCCAGAGCCACCTCACTAGAACAAAAGATGTTTCTAATGGTCTTATCAGTTAGGAATGTACAAGGATTATAGGAGCCCTGTGTCAGTCACAGGGTCAAAGACAAATAAAACAGGAAATGCTCCTTGTCACTTAGGAATTTGCTCTTGTCACTTAGGAGTTTCCAAAGGTTGCAGGAGCTCTGTGTCAGGACCTGGAGGCAGAGACCATATATTTTCTATTATCTGAAACCATCATTCTAGCCCAGGGGTCAGCAAGCTGTGGCTCTTTGGGTGCGTTCTGTCTCAAAAGTTTGCCGACCCCTGGAAGAGCCAATCCTGTCCCTCACAACAATTTAAAAATTATTCAAGAACCATAAATATATTTTTACATAATCACCATTATGTGAATAATATTGTTTAAAACGTTTATAAATGAAACTATGATAGTTTTATTTTCATTTTCAATTTTTCTTCAGAACCACATGTACGTACCCAAAGAGCCACATGTGGCTCACCAGCTGCAGTTTGCTGACCCCTGGCTCTCTTCCATCTAAAAAGTTTGCCAACCCCTGTTCTAGATCTCCAGTACTAGTGATGACTCCTTCATGCAAAGCATGCCAGAAACAAAGCCAGGACCACCGTGGCTCTGCTGGGGGTCTTTTTGGGGGGAATTAGTAGAAGAAACCACATGAAAATGAAGCATGTCTCCTTGCCCTGAGGGATGGAAGGCAAGAAGGGGACATTTCTTCCCTCTCCGGCTGCACTCACTTCCTGTCACCTCTCCCCAGATCCTGATTCCGGCCCTGATGGTCGTCTCAGAGAATGACAGAGTGCTCACTCCTGAGATGTCCAAGAATATGGAGGACTGGGTAAGGACATGGCGCTGTGCTGGGGCTATCAGTGCTTCCTGGGAGAGGGCACAGGCACCCCAAAGAGGGCAGCTGAGGACAGAGCAGGATATTGGGTTGAACAACTTGCTTAACAAGGGGCTTCATGGGTAGCCACAATCATGACTGATGCTTCCTTTTCTCTGCACTGATGGAGTCTCTTATTCATTCATTCATTCACTCATTTATTCATTTCATGGGCTTTTACTGTGTTGGGACCATGCTAGATACGAGGAGGTAAAGATGAGTAAGATACAGATCCCCCTCCCCGCTTTAGGAGCTCATCCCCTACATCGAAGAGGTATGGAAGAGGGCATGGTTGGAAATGAGGCTTCACAGAGGTGCTGACCATTGCATCCGGCCTTGATGACTGACTAAGGCTTGCCAGGCAGAGAGAGAAAACACGGGGAGAAGGAGACCGGTTGTTGAGAGGCAAGGAGCATGCCTGCTCAGAGAATGGCAGCAGCTCAATGAGGCTGGAAGATCCTGCTGAGCCCTCTAGGCCAGGCTGGGCTGTGTGGACCTAGTGGGCAGAGAGCCACTGAATGGGGAGTGATGGGCATCAAACCCATGGGTTGGAACACCCCAGTGCTCCAAGTGTGGAGGTTGATAGCGATTGGGGAGGTCTGCAGGTGGGTGACCGTGGGCTGGCTAGCTGCTGAGAGAGACCCATCCACACTTGTCTGTGGCTTTGTTAGCATCACCAGGCACCATGGAGAAGGTGCATTTAGGTGCATTTAGTGCAGGCTTTGGATCCAGCCAAAGGAAAGACTACAGAAAGCTCTGAGAGCCCTTGGGAACTTGTCTCCCTGGTCCTAACCCTTGAAGGTTTTGTGAAAACTCAAGTTCTTCAGATGGCCCTTCTCAGCCCTTGCAACTGACTGCCAACCGCACTGAGGTTTATTATGCTGGGAAGGGGCAGCTCCTGCCTCTGGGAGGAAAGTGGCATTTTTCCCCCCCAGCATTTTCCTCATCCTGTCCTGGTTCAAGGCTATGTCCCGAGCTGCGGCACTGCTGTTTCCTCTCAGTCCTTGGTGCTTGTTGCTATCACTGACTGTGGAGATTCAGGTTCCAGAAGGGAAACCAAACAACCCTGCATGCAGACCACCAGGGAGGCAGCGTGAGAAAGGGATACAATCACATCTGCATGGCGAGAGCCAAACAGTGACCAAGACTTTTCCAGACAGCAAACGGGCTGAGCCCGAAGGATTCTGAAGGGAGACAATTGTGATGAGGATGAATCAGCCCTGAATTCAGATCTTAGCTCAGTCACTCTGTGTAGCCTTGGGTAGGTTACCTAACCTCTCTCTGAGCCTTTGTGTTAACCCCACAGGATTACAGTCATGGGTAAATAAGGCAATGTGTGTGGAGCACCTAGCACACAATAGGAGCTCAATAAATGGTCATGCCTTTCCTAAATGATGCAGATTTTCAGGGGGGTGGCCTATACAGTCATGGGTAAATAAGGCAATGTGTGTGGAGCACCTAGCACACAATAGGAGCTCAATAAATGGTCATGCCTTTCCTAAATGATGCAGATTTTCAGGGGGGTGGCCTATGGGGAGCAGAGAGAAAGGTACCCCCTTAGCCCCCTTATAGGGGTCTCCATTGCGTGCTGCACTGACCTGAACCAGACCCATTTACTTTTCTGGGTGGGATTTTCTTCCAGATTCCCAACCTGAAAAGGGGATGCATTAAGGACTGTGGACATTGGACACAGATGGAAAAGTAAGGAGATGGGGGCGGGGGGTCCCTGGGTGGGGGAGATCAGGACTTCCTTTTCACTTTCAATAAAGACTTTCCTGGGTTAGCCATTCACTTCTCACCCAGCCTTGGTGTGAGGCAAGTGTCAATTGCCTTTCTTTCTTTCCTAGGCCTAACGAGTTGAATGAGATCCTCACTGAGTGGCTGAAAACTGATGCCAGCGACCCATCATCACTGAACTCAAAGCTTTAGGTTGTGATGTGTGTGAGCCCCCCAGCAAGCACCCCAACACCTTCATCAGCTGGGCTGAGGCTCTTGGTACCCAGATAGGGCCTTACCTGCATCTCTCTTACCTGTTCTGAAGTGGTGTGCAGCTAGGAGTGAGTCAAATTTGACATTTTAGATGCAGGAACACTAATGTGTGATTAATTCTCTGGATAGAAATGCATCGCTTTATCTCAAAGAATAATTAGTGTTTTGTGGGGCATCAAAATGAGATGGTCAGGGGCTTGATTTCTCTTTGACCACCCAATTCATAGTTTTGCAGCAAAATCAGCATTTCAAAGCCTTTCCCCAGAGATTGGAACTCCTTTGTTCAATAAATCTAAGACAACTGTGATACTGCTGTTTGTGTACTTGGGAGGAAGACCAAGTCATTGTCCTAAGAACGTCCCTCTATCTAGCCTCACCTTCCCCTCACCACACCCAGAAGCCACCCAGAAGCCATGTCTGACTGCCTTTGTCTCCTACCCCTTGTTGCTCCTGCCCTGCTCCAAGTCCTCACTGCCTCCTGCCCAGACCCTGACTGGTCTCCCTGCACAGGGTCTGATGATCTGAATGTTGCAGGGCCTCCCTGCTGACCCCCCAAGAAAGTCCATGCACTATCTGGATCCTGTGCCCGATCACTCACCAACTGCCTGCCCTCCAGCATCGGCTGACCCTGAGTGCCTACGCACAGCACACCGATTCTCCTTGACCTCTGCCTGAGCTTATATGTCCTTTTCCCCATAGTGTTCCTGCCTGCCATCTCTTTCACCAATCCCCCACGCTGGGTCACGTGCGTCCCCTAGCAAGGTGTGCTCACAGACATATGCACACCTTCTTTGCTGCACTTTCTGCAGGGAAAGCTTGAGGAGGTGGTTTCTCCAAACTGAATTATGAATTGTGATGAGTATAAATTAACTAGGCGAAAAGGATATGTGTGTTCATGTGCATGTAGAAAGCAAAGGGGTGATCAGAAATGTCCGTAGCTTCATTAAGTACCCCTGTGTGTCTGCAGCCTTACACACACTATCTCTTATCCTTCCTATTTAACAGATGGGCAAACTGAGGTTCAGATACCTCACCCAAGGTCACTTGGCTAGTTAGGGGCAGAGCCTACATTCAGACACATGCCGTCTGGTTCCAGTTGAAGTATTTGCAGTTACTGTAGATGTTCACAGCTTTCATGTTTATAAGGTATGAGTGAAATCACTTTGGCAGTTGGCCTAAATATATGTTGTTATATTTACATACAAGAGTTTTGAGACTAGACCCTACTTTTGAAAGAACACCAATGATATTTCTATTTCTGTAAGCTCATGGTTTTTTTTTTATTATGGTAAAATATACGTTATGTATTTTACCATTTTAACTACTTTTAAGTGTACAGTTCAGTGGATTAAGTATATTCATATTGTTGTGCTACCATCATCACCTTCGATCTTTAGAATTCTTTTCATCTCCCCAAACAGTTTCTCTGTCCCCATCAAACACTAACTCCCCATTTTCCCTCCCACCAACCCCTGGAAATCCACATTCTACTTTCTGTCTCTATCAATTAGACATTCTAGCTACTTCATATATGTGGAATCATACAGTAACGGGCTTATTTCACCTAACATAAGATCCTCAAGACGCATCCATGTTGTAGCATGTGTGAGAATTTCCTTTTTTTTAAAGACTGAATAATATTCCATTGTATGTATATGCCACAATTTCTTTAATCATCTGTCTGTTGATACTTGGGTTCCTTCCACCTATTGGCTATTTTCAATAATGCCTCTATGAACACGGGTGTGCAAATATCTCCAAGTCCCTGCTTTCAGTTCTTCTGGGTGTACATCCAGAAGTGAAATTGCTGGATCTTGTGGTAATCCCATTTAACTTTGTGAGGAACCACCATAGTGTTTTTCATAGTAGCTGCACCATTTTACATTCCCACAAGCAACGGAAAAGGTTTCAATCTCTCTACATCATCACCAACACTTGTTACTTTGTTTTGTCTTTTCTTTCTTTTTTTTTTTTTTATAATAGCCATCCTAATGGGTTTGAAGTGGCATCTCATTTTGGTTTTGATTTTCATTTCCCAAATGCTTTGTGATGCTGAACTCTTCTCATGTGCTTATTGGCCATTTGTAGATCTTCTTTGGAGAAATGTATTTTCAAGTTCCTTTCCCATTTTTAAATCAGGTTGTTTTTGGTTTTGTTTTTTTTGGTTGTTGAGTTGTAGGAATTTTCTTATGTTTTATAGATATTAATCCCTTATAAGAGATATGGTTTGCAAATATTTTCTCTCATTCTGTGGGTTGTAAGCTCACTTTCTAATCAATTAAAACTGAACCTCCATGCTTAAAAGGCCCTACTTTAGGACCTAACTTTTGTTTCTCATGCAGTTCATCACTGTTTTCCATGATGTTAGTGCCACGATGGAAGGGTGGAATGTATCAGCATTAGGAAGCCTGTGTGATGATTTGGCTTGTGTCAGAATTTGGAAGACAGAAACAATTCTTTGTTTAGACAACATAAAGTAAGAAAATTCCAGAGAAAGCCCAAAATTGTAGTCTTTGTACCATTTGAATAGATTGAGGGGATGGATAGTTGGTCATTGGCTCTATCCATGGTCCTGGATTCAGATGGAAAAGAGCTGTAAGAAGCAAGGGACATTTTAGACAGTGCTGTGGAGGAAGAAACTACCCTCAGGGTTCTTTCAGCTGGTCTAATAATCAGATAGACATGAAACAGACTAGCAAGAGAAAATAACCAAATTTAATACACACGTATGTATGGGAACCCTGCATACATGAGAGAGTCAGAGACCCCACATACATGAGATATTCCAAGACAGAAAGGAAGAATGGGTATATAAGACATTCTGAGCTAAGGATCACCTCAGGGCTTCAGAGGAGAGGAAGGTCATTGCCGGACAAAAAGAAAAGCAGATGTTCAGTAATTAGAGGTTTGCCTTGCCCTGTAGATAGGTCATAAAAGGCTATTGCTGGTAATCTCTTATTATGGGCAAAGCCCCTAATTCAAATTCTTTTAGGTAGTTAAGGTGGGGGGGTGGGCAGAAGTTTATCTTGAGTCTGCAGGGTCTCGGATTACTTTGAGCTCAAAATGATGCACACACCACAGAAGCACATCTTGGGGTGACTTGTTCTGAACCCCTACAGTGCCGTCCCACTTTGTCTTATGTGTTGAATGCACTTTATGCCCTACATCGTATTTTAAAGAGAATGAGCTGGCTGAGTGGGACAAGGAAGTGAGATCTGTAGATCAGGAATCATTAAACACTTTCCCAAATGTTCCCTGTGTTTCAAAGAAATGTGTTACGTTACCATGTACAAATGGTACATGAAGGAGCTCATTCTCACCGATTCACAAGTACAGGAGGGGAAAAGATCAAAAAACAAGGTTCAGTTATTTACACCTGCTTTAAAAGGAAAAATAATTAGAAGTCTGATAAAAAAAAAAAAAGCAAGGTTCGGTGACCATCGAAATAGTAACATTAATTTCCCTTGCCAGCAACTATGTGAAGAAAGTTAAGACTCAGCAATTATTGAATAAGCTGAGTCCTTCAGACCAGAAGAAATAAGCAATAGACTATCGACCCCAACCACGGGATGGCAGCAATACAGATTCAATTAACGGATACACACCATCTTTGCTGATTCGTATATTTCTTTTCATGTAATTTTATTTTCTTCAATAAAGGCAATTTATAAAATTGATATGACTGGCTTGGGGGTGCCAAGAGTAGTCATTCAGGGTGAAAAAAGAAAACCTGGTGCATGGCTCCAGGATCTGGGAAGTCTCAGCAGTGAAGGGAAGGCTAACCCACAGTCATGAACCCAGCTTCCAGAAACAGTCCATTTACCAAAAGGAGAAAACTTGGGTCCAACTGTAATTGAAAGGAACATTTGTGGGTAGGAGCAGAACATACTTTGCCTGAAGTTGTGGGAACAGGGCTTGAGGGTGAGTGGGAAACAGGTTATTTATTTGTGGTGACACCAGGCTTTCCCTTAGCACTCCCCTCCCCTCCCCTCTCTGCATGGGTCTCTCTCTGTCCCCTGGGCTTGAATGCTCACCCTGTCTGTTGGCCATAGCCTCTGGACTCCCTTCTAGGGCTTAGAGATAGTGAGTGTGGAAAAGGAACTATAGGGCCAGCCGAGTGGCTCAGTTGGTTAAGAGCTCGCTCAAGAGTGCGAGCTGAGCTCTGAGCAACGGCGGTTCGATGCCAGCCCAAGCTGAGTTGCTGTTGAGCTGCCAACAGGTGGCAGGATGGCTCAGCTAAGAAAAAAAAAAAAGAAACTATAGCCAACCTTATAAGTGCATTCTCCATCCCTCAGTCCCAAGGCCTCCCACCACTGTCCCCCCACCAAGCCCTGCCTTTCCTAGGCAGGGACCGAGGTCTTATTGGGAGGTCCCCAGCTCTCTGTCCTTGGGCAATGGAGCTGGCAGCCATAGAGAGCACACACAGGTCCTGCCTCCTCCATGAGGGAAAACCAAGGGAAACGGGTGCAGATGAAAGAGGCCCCACCTTGCTCTTCTCTATTACAAAAGTCTCAATGGAGACCCCTGCCTCAGGGGCTTGCAAACATGTTGTATTAATCAGCTCAAGCTGTCATGATAAAGTACCATAGACTAGGGGCTTCAACAACCAAGATTTATTTCCTCACAGTTCTGGAGGCTGGAAGTCCAAGATGAAGCTGTCAGCAGGGTTGGTTTCTTCTGAAGCCTCTCTCCTTAGCTTGGAGATGGCCGTCTTCTCACTTCTCACTCTTCACATGGTCTTTCTTCTCTGGGTCCTAATCTCTTTTTATAAGGACAACAGTCCTATTGGATCAGAGCCCATCCCAGTGACCTCATTCTATAATAAATTAATTACCTCTTTAAAGGCTCCAATGCCAACTACAGTCACTTTCTGAGGTACCAGGGGTTAAGGCTTCAACATGGGAATTTGGAGCCGGCCCAGCTTGGGGTGTTTAAGGGAAATTCTGGACATTCCTCCATGACACTTCCAGGGGTCTGCATAAAGCCTTCCCTGTGGCACAACTGAGCCCATAACACAGCTTCTCCCCCAAAGCCGTCTCTGTTCTGTGGCCCTGAGCTCCACAGACCCCTCAACTGTCTTTGGCACTCCCCTCTCCGTGACTGAGCTGCCTCTGAACAATCATATCCACTAGCCAGGATTTCCCTGTGGGGAGCACATGGCTGCCACCCCCAGCTCATTGTGAAACCAGGGTCTGGGGCTTGCACTGCCTGTGCCAATAGATCAACGCAGGAGTTGGATCCATAGAATAAGCATTTATTATCAGAGCACCGGTGGTCTGAGAAGGCAGTGGGTTAACACCTCCAAAAACTGTCTTAACCTTCTCAGACCAGCTTGGGGTGCTTTTTTTTTTTTTTTGAGGGCAGTATCACTGGCCCTCATATGTGGGACCGAACCGGGGCCGCTGGCTTCCCAAGCCAGCACTTAACCACCGCGCCACTCAGCCGGCCCAGCTTGGGGTGTTTAAGGGAAATTCTGGACATTCCTCCATGACACTTCCAGGGGTCTGCATAAAGCCTTCCCTGTGGCCACAGGATTCTATGGTAGAGTCAGCAGCCCAGGAACAATGATTGATAGACCATTGAGATTGTGATCAATCATAAGTTTCAGGGTAATTTTCTAAAACAAGGAACTGGGTGGGACAGAGGACATTCTGAGCTTAAGCCACAGGGGGATGATCTATTATTGTTAAGCTACAGGTAATCAAGGAAAGGTGAGGCCACGGGCCATGGAAGCCCCTCTACTATGGGGGTGCCAACCAATCCCTGTTTCAGTTGCCCAGGTCTGTCTGCCCTAAAGCCTAGGGGAGGGGAGGAGCCCTGCTGGAAGACTCCGCGTGGGTGAGGGTCCCTCGTCCCCCATGCTACAGCCACCAGCACCCTGTTCTGTCTCCCAATAGCAGTGGGCAGCTTGGTGTTGTGGGGGAAGGGAAAATAATTTTCCTTCTACCCTTCTAAATCCTTCTGGCTGGACTCATAATCAAATTGACATGAGACAGAGTAACAGGAGAAAATAACGTATTTTTTAAATCTATTTCCTTACAATTTTTTTAAAAAAAATACAAAATTTAGAAAAAGAGATTTACAAATTTATTACATATACATACAGGGGTGCCATAAGAAGATGAGACCCAAGGACACATTGGACTGTTGAGGTTTCTGTGCCATCCTGAGCTAAGGAGAAGGGGGAAGGGGTGGAAGTTTGGGACTTGAACAAGTAGAAGGACAATTCCCATGGCAACGGAAAAGCAAATGTGTCCTAAACAAATGTTTGCTGGGCCATCTTTAACAATGGGACACTGAGAGGACTTTGGCCAAAAGGGCTTTGCTGGGTTCCTCCCTGTCTATCACACTAGTTCATATTAAACTATAGTGATCTATGGTGATAGCTCTCTTTCTGGAGCAGGTCTAAATTCTTTTAAATTCTTTTAGGCAGTTAGGGGGAAGGTCAGTGGTTTTTCCTGAGTCTTTCTTCTCTTAAAAAAAAAAAAAAGCTTAAAATAATCAATATCCCAAAAGGCATATTTTGGGATAACAAACTCTGCTCCCCCTCAGTGTATTCGTCCCCAGATCTGACGAGTAAACTAACACACAAACACAGAATTCAGCTGCACTGAGGAAGCCCCTACATTAAGACTCCCACAGGCTCCCTATGTGCCAGGCTCCCCCTGACCTATGATATTAAGGTCCCAGTTTCAAGGCTGGGGGATCCTTTGGCTCCAGAATGCCTGGAGTTGGAATCAGAGCTCAGGAAGTTTCCAGCAAGAGAGCTCTGCCCTTTCACCTCGCCGCCAAGAGGGACCCTGGGGCAGGGGGCAGGCCTGAGCTGCTGTTTGTCTGGGTGGGGCCTGTCCCAACACTGTTTACCCACCCTTGATGGGCCCCAAAGCCCCTCGGGGAGCAGCAGCTGCGAGCCTGCCCTGAGTCCTGAGGGTGCTGTGCTGCCTTCGGCGGACCTCCTGGCCGTGCCTCTGTTCCTGGAGGAAGCCAGAGTTAGCCAAGGCCTCTGACCCACCGCTGGAGCCATGGTAGGGCCACAAGGGACAGCCGGTCAGCCCGGCTGGGTTGCATGCAGGTTGGGTCCGCAAGGGCAAAATTAGGTCATACCTGGGGCCAATGAGAAGAAGCCTCAGGGACCATCTTGAATCAGACTTGAGGCTCTGGGGAGGCACTGGGGTGTTGGGGAAGGCATGGGAAAGGAGGGCCTGGGTTGGACTCCCGTGTCTACATTCGATTGCTGTGAGAGCTTCAGGAACTTATTTCACTTTTCTGAGCCTCAATTGATGCTCCTGAAAATGGGGGTCATATTACCTGTTTTGTGGCATTATTGTAAGGTCTACTTAAGATATGATATATGGAGGGTCCCAGCGCAGTGCTCGGCACACAGCTGGTGTCCAACAAATGAGAGTCTTCCCCACAGGGCTCCTGCTGTGGAGGAGGCCAGGAAGGCTGCCCTGGAGCCTCCCAAATCTGCCCCTTCCCTGCTGGAAAAGCCTGTTGGGGAAGATAAAGGCCACTTCCAAGTCCTTGAACCACCAGGCCAGCTCATGCAGCCGCTTTCCTGATCATCCTATTCAGCTGGGTCCCTCTGAGAGGTGCTGGGCAGTGGGCAGGAGTCCCGAGTCCTGATTTCTCAGGCTCCACTCTGACCTCATCTCTTTTCCTAAAAATGGGCAGTCTCCTTTATGATCTGCCCACCTGACTGTGAGGGACCAAGGGAGATAATAATTGGAAGCCCACACGCAGCTGTTTTCATCAATGGCCCTGAGAGGTGATGATGGGAGAGAAAGAGCTTGGCCCAGCACATGGCCTCAGCCTCCCATCTTTCCCATGGCAGGACAGTGGGACGGGGGTCAGGGCAGCCCACGGCCACATAGCTGGTGACCCAGCTTCTTTTCCTGTCACAGGTTCATGGATACAAAGGAGTCACATTCCAAAACTGGGCCAAGACCTATGGTTGTTGCCCAGAGATGTACTATCAGCCCACGTCCACGGAGGAGATCAGGGAGGTGAGTGTCCATCTCAGCCCAGCACCCAGTAGCCCAGCCCCTGGACCTCCAGCTCATCCGGGCCCTAGAGACCAGGCCCTGCCCCAGAGCGGAGGCTGGGAGATGCACTTCCTAAGCAAAGACCCCCACCTGCCCCAGCACTGCTGACCAGGTAACATTCTTTCCCCTGCTCCAGCTCCACTCAGCAGCCATGGCCGCCAATGACAGTAGACTTTCATTTCCAGTCCAGGTTTCTTCTCTAAGTGCAGACTCACATGACTTCTGTCATTGTGTCTCAGTCAAGGACGTCACAAACCTATAAGCCCAAAGCTATATCTCTCAATGTTTTGGGTTTATTATTTATTTACCTTCAACCTGTTCTACTGCAGTCTTTTGTCTTCTCTGTCTCTGTAAAGGGCACCTGGTTGCTCAAGCTAGAAGCCAAGAAGTGAGTCACTGTCCCTTCTTTACCCTTATCTGACATCAGCAAGTCGGGCCCCAGAATGCTTCAAAACCCATCTTCTTTCCAGTACCATTGCCACTCTCTGAGCCTAGGCCACCATCCCTTCCTCGCCCACTGTGACCTGTGATAGCCTGATCCCTAGTCTCCCTGCTTCTATTCTTGGCTCCCTCAAATGTACTTTCTACAATCAGCAGAAGTAATTTTCTTAAACTGTAAGCTAGGTTGGGCTGCTTCCCTGCTTAAATCCCTTCAGAAGCTTCCCATTACTTGTGGAAGAAAACCCTATCTCCTAACACCCGAGGCCAAGCATCACTTATTAAGCGTCAGAGCCAGGATTCACCCAGGGATTGTCTGAGCTCAAAGCCCCCAACTTTCAAGCAGGGCAAGGTACATAAAGGAACAGTGCTCATTGAGGTGGGCCCTGGAGGGTGAATTGGAGTTCAACAGGGAGCCGGGGAAGGGCAATGTGAGCAAAAGGAGGTGAGAAGGATGCCGGGAGAATAGGCTATGAGGAAGGCCGGTGAGGTGCAGGGCAGGAGGGGAAGGCTGGGAGGGCTGAGTGGCTGTGAATGATCAGAGGGCCTTGGTGCTGAGGCACTGGCCTTTGCTCTGAGCTGCAGGAAGAACTGGAGGTGTGCTAATATTTCTGTTAAGTGAAGGCCGTTCCTAAACTATACTGGCCTACACAATTGTGAATTACTAACAAGATCAGGCTACGTATTGTAGGCTGACATTTCCCTAAGGTCTCATAGGGGCAGGTGAAAATAAAAATAGGTTGTGTGGTCCGGAGTGCTCAAGAAAGATGGCAGTGAACAGATTTATTTATTGGAGAACCTGTAGCTTTAAACATGCTGCACGATTGTTTACTTGCTCATGGAACCCCCAGTGGTGTAAATTGTTAAGGCTAGTGTTCCGTGGACCAGTGAGAGTGTTTGAACAGAGACATGAGGATGAACGGGAGTAGATCCATTGAAGTGACACTGTGCATTCATTTATTCATTCAACAATCATTAGAGACTGCCTTCTCATGTCGGACCTGGGGAAGACGCTGCAGGTACTAAGTCAAATTAAGCCATCCCCCTGCTCCCTGAAGCCTTCATTCCAGCCTGGGAAGCAGCTGAGGACTGTGTAGGCCCAAATGAGGAGCCTGGGCCTTATTCTGAAAGCACTTGGGCACCCTTGAAAAGCTTTGCCCTGGAAAATATCATCAGGCTTACCCTTAGAAAAGCTTCCAGCTGGGAAAGTGCACCGGAGCCCCACTGTAGGATGTGTCCTTGGTTCTCCATCCCACTCACTTCCTGGCCCTTCTCCCTGGTTCTCTTTCCTGAAGTGACCTGCTACCAGCCTCCAGCCAGGCAGGGGCTCTGGAGGCCTGAGGAAGGAGGGTGCATGGCCTGGGTGGTCCACCCCGCAGTAGGCCCTGTGTGCTCCCTGGCTACACCAGAGAGAAAGACCTGAGCTGGAGCTGACTCAGGCATTGCCTTGGCAGGTGCTGGCCCTGGCCAGGCAGCAGAACAAGCGGGTGAAGGTGGTGGGTGGTGGCCACTCGCCCTCAGACATCGCCTGCACCGATGGCTTCATGATCCACATGGGCAAGATGAACCGGGTCCTCCAGGTATTCGCAACCCTCTCCTCCCCTCCTCTGCTGGCCCCCAGCCTTGGCCTTCATCCCAAACCCTGGCTGGAAACTCCTTAGTCTTTCCCCTCAGGCCTGATCTCCTCCCTGCCCCTGAGTCCCACAGTGACACCCCAATTCCTGACCCCGCTGGTGATCACCTCTCCCAAGAGCCCTCTCTGGGCATGCTCAGGTCTCTTGTCAAGTCTGTGTGCCCCCTTGTGGCCACAGGGAGGATGTCCATGTCCCCTGTCCTGCCGGAGCCTCCTCTCCACTTCTTTAGAACAAGAAAGGCAAAGCAGGCCCCCAAAGGAGGACTCACAATGACAAATCCAGAAGGATTTGCATTTAACTAGTGTTACATATAGGGAAACTGAAGATCAGAGAGGGTCAGTGACTTGGGCAGGGTCACACAGCCCATCAGCAGCAGAGCTAGGCTCTGTGCTGGGATACTGTCTGTGCAATTCAGCCAGCACTGGGTGAGTGCCCCTCCAGGGGCCTGCCAGGGAGTCAGAGACGAACAGATGTGCCGCTGCTAGCATGTTAGCAGGACTTCTATTCTCACCAGCCAGGCCAGCTCCCCTGAGCTATAATTTTTGCCACACAACCTCCCCTCCACCCTGCCTTGCTAGCAGTGGTTCTGGGTTTCCCTTCACTAATTTCCTTAGTTGCTCATGCTGATGATCTCCACCTCATAGAAAACATTCCGGTCAAGACATCAGTCATGGCAGTAATTAACTCTGATTGCTAATTAGCAAGGATGGGGCCCCAGCAGTTGATTTTGCCGAGCTTTGTGCTCAGGGTCCATGAAACAAGCTTGTCCTTTGGAGTCACAGAGATGCGGATTCTCATCTCAGTTCTCCATCAATGTCTGTGTGACCTTCGGAGAGTGGCTTAAAGCCTCTGAGCGTCAATCTGTGGGGATCTCAGGACATAGCACCCTTGTTGCGTGTGACGGGAACCTAATAGACATTAATTCTCCTCCCCCTCCTTATCCAGTTCTTGTCTTTGCCTAAGTCCTGCCAGGGTGAGAGTAAGTAGGGAATTTGAAGTCCATCTAGCAAAGTGAAGCCCCTACAAGACTAGCCTCTCCTTAGTTGGTGACTCTGCACAAGGAATGCCACCTTCCTAATCTGGGTGGAGTGGAGTGGGGTGGAGGAAAGTGCAGTTGTGGCAGTCAGGAGACTTGAACACTACTCCTAGCTCTGCCAGTGACCTTGGGCCAATCCCTCTTCCCTGCTCCTATTTCCTTCCCTTGTGAAAAGAAGGGGTTACACAGAATATTCCCAAAGCTCCAGCACTCTAGGGCTCTGCTCATAGCCCCTTGGGCTACCTGCAGCGGGGAGTGGCTTGAACTGACCACAGGCTGAGACAAACATGCTTATACTCAGGGGGAGCCTGGCTGCAGGATGAGGGCTGGATGACAGCCCAACTCATCCCAGCCTATGCTGGTCTGTTGCAGGTGGACACGGAGAAGAAGCAGGTGACCGTGGAGGCTGGCATCCTCCTGGCTGATCTGAACCCACAGCTGGACAAACATGGCCTGGCCTTGTCTAAGTAAGAGCCACCTCCCCCATTCCTAGATGGGCCAGTGCTGCCCACCACCCCTGCTTTGACCTTGGCCAGACACTCAAGGATCTAGCAGGAGTCAGAGATGAGCACTTCTCATGGTGTACCCCTTTCTGTGGACCCCTGTTCTTCCCCCATAGGATACCTATCTCCCCATCCTCCATGGCTTCAGGTACTATTGTGTAAGAACTGAAAGAAACAGGCCAGAGATGAGCTGTGCATTAAGTAACAGTCTTGTACAGGGGTGGGAAAATCATGGATTAAGTGTTTCTTAAAACTTGCAACTATATGGACCCGAAGAGAAGGCTATGCAAAATAAGCACTCAGAGGAACATAGGACCATGCTGAGTGAGCCACAGGGCTTCCTAGTGTGCCTGTCTGTGGCTTCACTTGTGTCTCCATCCAAACATGGTGTCAGTGATTGCTCAGGCTTAATATCAGGGGATTTCCATGGAAGCAGGAGTCAAACACAGCCAAAGGAGTGAGCATCTAACTGTGGGATTTCAACCATTAGAAAGAAGTGTGACAGAGGTATTTAGAATATTGGGATAGCAATGTTTTCACAGCTGGATATTGCCCCTGTGGCAGCCTATGGCTGGTCTTCAAGTGTGAGTGGTCCATTTGCCCCAGCTTTCTTACCCCAGACCCTGGGGTATCACTATATCTTTTCCCTCTGGAAACCATTCTGTTCCTGCTTCTCCAAGGGTCATGGCAATTCAAACATTTATAGAGTGTCTACCATGTGCAGACCTTGTTCAGGCCCCGAAGAGGCAGAGATGTATAAAACCCACTTACAAGGAGCTCCAAGTAAGGGGGCAAAGGGACACACAAAGTGACAAGCATAACGCAGGAAAATAGGTTCAATGGCAGAGAAGCATTCAGGGCACCATGGGGCTTCGAGGGGTCCCCAGGTTCAGCTTGGCAGGCAGGAGAATGTGTGAGGGGATGAGAATTAGATCAGGCTTCCTGCAGGAGGGGCCCCTGGGTTGAGTCCTACAATATGAGTAGGTATTAAACCAGAACAGAGAGAGGAGAGAAGGGATTCAGGCAAAGGGAACAGCATGAGCCAATGCCCAGGAGAGGGAAAGGGCATATGGGGTGGGCAGGGGCCCATAAGCAGACAGTGGGACAGAGTCTGTGACCAATAACCACAGGAGGAGACGTGTTCTATTAAGTATGGGTTTTAGCCCTGAAACATCTCCGTGCCCTGTTCACAATGTCCCTGTCCTCCCTGGAGACCCAGTTCTTCTCAAGTGGCTGCCTGCACGGGCCTCATCTGCCACTCAGAGGGAGTGAGGATGTCCCAGCCTGTGTGTCTCAGGGGCTGCCTGGGTCTCTAGCTCCAAGGATGCTGTGGGGATTGAAGAGTGGCTGGGAGGCTGGAGGGAAGGACTGAGCTGTGTCAACCCACAGGCTGGGTGCTTGATGCAGAGTCTCATTTCCTCCTTACACCAACCCTGTGAGGAAGGAATGTGTAACCTCCACGGAGGGATGAAGAAACCAGGGGCTGAGGCTAAGGGGCTTACCAAAGTCACCCAGCTGGAAAGCTCTGGGGCACTCCACCATGTGGTAAGCCAGCGGAGGCAGGACACAGCGCCATTCTTTGGAACAGTGTGTTTTTCCAGGACTCATCAGCTCTAAGTCAAGTAGTCGTTTCAATCTAGTTGTGGAAAGCGCAGCTCAGTGGCTCAGTGGGATCGAACCATCAACCTTGGTGTTATGAGCCCTGTGCTCTAACCAACTGAGCTAACCAGCTGCCTCATATAGCGCCACTCTTAAGAGACAGAGCAGTGGTGAAGATTCCAGCTCCAAGAGTAGCCGGACTGGGCGTAAACCCCAGTTGTACCTCATACGAGCTTTTGTCTAGCTCCTGGACCCACCTGGGCCTATCTAGAAAATGGGTCTACAAAATAGGGGTGCTCAGAAGACTGGATGAGTTAAAGATGCCCCACAGAGAGAGCGCTCTGTAAATGTTAGTTCTTGTTCATTTCCCTGGTTCTGTCAGTGTCTAGCTCCACAGCCTCCAAAAGTGACCTTTTTCCTTGGCTCCTTGTCCCCACCCCCTCAAGGGCCAAAGTCTAATCCTTCTTTCCTAGACTCTTCTCCCTGAGGGCCTTGCTTTATCCAGTGTATTTCTCTGAACATTGTCACAAGCAAGCTTCCATATTGCTCTTTGTAAATTTCATGGAGAAGGGCAGATCCATCCCCCTTTGTACACTCTCAGGTTGTTCTGTTTTCCACCATTATACATAATTCTGTGATAAACGTCTTCATGCGTATGTCTTTCCACATGTCGGAGTCTTTCCCTAGGGCAGGACGTCCATGATCTTCTTTTTTCACATTCTGGTCTTTGCAGAATGTCACCAAGTAGTCCAACGAATGGGGACAGAGACAAGAGCAGACATGGGGTGGAGGAAGGGAAAGCGAGGACTGGAAAAGGCTTCAGTTTCTTCCCTCCTTTTCTTATCCTTGGGTCTCGCCTCCACAGGAAGGTTTGAAGCTAGATTTTCTAATCATTGTCAACTTAAGTTGAAAACAGAGCAGCACCATGGGCGTCCTCCCTCCTGCGTCTTTGGGGGTCTGCCTGTTTTAGGGGCCCTTGGTCTGTGCTGAAGGGAAGAGTCGTGTCAAACCCTTGCCTTTCCATGATAAGCCCACTTCTTGAGTATGAAATTATTGTGTGCAATATAAGGCTCCAATAACCTTGGCACCCAACCGACCTTCAACAAATGTTGGCTGCCTTCTCCTTTAAGGGATGTCGCAGAGAAAGGCTCTGAGAAGGAAGCCTTTTATACCCCTGACCTGCCCTTTTTCCTTGACCCTGAGATCTATTTACATACATCTTTGTAATTCCTGCCCCCAGAACGCACACCTCTGGAGGGGTACGCTCCCCTTTAGGAGTCTGGTCCTCTTGTGCACACAGAATCTTCTCTTCATTCCAGGGCCTGGAACTCTGCGATGAGGCAAGTGGGCATTATCCTGGAGGCCCCGAGTAGGCCCTGAAGGTTTTTGAGCAGGGGGCTGACATGGTCTTGTCCTCCTTGCTCACAGCTCAGGGAGGCTCCCACCTCCTTATACCTGCCTGGGGCATCTCTGTGTGCCATTTGAACCAGGTGCCCCACAGGACTTCTTAGGCCTTGATGGGCTGGGTCTAGAGAACTGTTAGCAGGACCACTGGGGCCTCGGGTCGGTGGAGAAGATATCGTTGGCAGATGGAGGACAGACGGAAGGGAAGTTCCAGGCTGTGGAAATCCCAGAACCGGGCAGGCAGGCCTCCCCTCAGAGCTGAGCTGTGCCCTGCCTGGCTCATCTTACAGACTACTGAGGTGAAGAGACCGAGGTCCAGAGAGAAGGGCCGGCCAATCAGACAAGCTAAGTCAGGTTATGTTTGGGATGAGAACCCAGCTAGGCGATGAGTCTACCATTCTGCTCTGAGATACCTCACTCTGCAATCCAGGGGGCCCATTGTCCCAGCAAAGCCTAACTAGTGCCTTGCATCCCTCTCGCTCTGTCCTGCTGAGCCCAGCCTGGGAGCCGTATCAGATGTGACTGCAGCTGGCGTCATCGGGTCTGGAACACACAACACAGGGATCAAGCATGGCATCCTGGCCACCCAGGTGAGTTTGCCTACCTCGCAGCACTCCGCCGACTGCCGGGGAGAGGGGAGGGTCAGATGGAGTGACTCTTTTCTGCAGCTGCTGGGAAAATCATGTGCTCCACAGGCTGCCAGCTCAGCTTCGTGTGGGCCTCAAAACCACCCCAGTATCCCCCTCTGATGGAGACTTGAAAGGTGCTTTCCAGGAACATCGTTTCCTTCTCTAAATCTCATTTGTCCCTGACAGACACAAGTGACGAAGGCATGTTGATGCACCCCCGCTTCTCAGGAGCCTCCTGGCCACCCTGTGGAAAAGGGCAAGAAGATCAAGGGGTTCTATCCTGATCATTGAAGCCAGGAGCCAGGCAGGGCAAGGGGCCTTTCCAAGGTAGCAAGTCAGGGAGGGGCTGAGAAAGGAGCCGGGGCTACCTGGGGTGGAGCCCAGCACATATAGCCCTGGCCTTCTTTGAAAAGCATGTTCTAAATTTCCCAGGAGTCCAGTTTGGGGAACTGATTATAAGCACAAGTTTTAAACTTGGACCTGGGTTCAAAACCTCTGCCTCCAGTCTGCGCATGTAGGTAGGTTGTTTAACTTCTCTGTACATCTCTGTTGTCATATGGAAGATGACACAGAAGGACTAGATGAAACAGCATATGGTAAACATGTGGCTGGCCCAGTGAAGTCCACAAAGCCTGTGTCAGGAGCTCCCCTTTGGAGGCCAAACTCTTAACTTTCAATGTTAGGAGGGGCCTCCTAACGGGCCAGGCTGTGGAGCAGGCTGCTGGAGCATATACGCAGAGGTTGCTGCCCATCCGTCAGGGATGGGAGAGGCACTGTGCTCTGTCAGCACCCCACCCACAGCTCCTCATGTGCTTTCACCTGCAGGAGCTCACCTGTGCTATGGGGCCGGGTAGCCTCTCATTACTGGCGTGTCATGGCTGAGCAATGAGGCTTGGCCGGTGAATCCTGGCCCCTCCACTATTGTCTGTGTGACCTTGGGCAAGTCCCTTTCCCTCTGGCTACCTCAGTTTGCTCCCCTAGAAAAAGGGGACAGCCATGCCATATGGGGTGCTTAGAAAAGTATATACAGTTAGTGCTCAGTAAATGTTGGTGATGGGTTTTGCATGTAAAGCAAGGCCCTTTCCGGAGCTCACATTCTGTGCTGTCAAATTTCAGCATTGTTGGGGGTTGGACCACACTGATCACTAAAGTGTCTCCCAGTCAGCTACCCAGGTGCATGGCTCTCCCCCGTGCAACAGTTCTGAGGAAGACAGACCCTGGAGCAAATACCATCTGAATGTGACTTCTGATGGAGTTAGGTGCCTTGTACTCTAGCCTCAGAGAGGCACTGAGACCAAGAAAACAGCCCAAAGGCAATTTCTAAGAGATTCAGTTTTGTTTTCTCAAGCACCAACCTAACTCATAGTTCCTCTACCTTATAACCTCACTTTGCTTTCTCATCAGCAGTGCACGCTCACATTGGCTACTTTTGTCCTTCTCCTCCTCCCTCTTTCTACCACAAAAGCCTCAGAGAATCAGGAGGCAAGACAGGGGGATTCTGAGGGATGGAGTAGGGATGGAGGAAAGCGAAGGGCTGAAGGCCCTGTGTGACTCAGTGACCACCCACCCCTTAAGTAAGAGCTGTTGCAGCCAAAGCACGGTAGAGTCTGTGGGGCCCGATCCCCAGGTACTTGGAGCCCTCCGTGAACGTGTCATTTGCCAGCTCCTAGCTGGCTTCGCTGCCCACGAGAGCCCAGTGGTAACTGGGGGTGCAGGATGTCACAGTCAGTAGTCCTTCTCCCAAGATTTGGCCACAGAATTCTCCAGGGCTAATGTCAAGCTGATTGCCCCCGTTTCTCAAAATGACCAGCAGAGTATGAAAATAACTCTGAGTGGCCACAAATCAAAATGCACATGAGATTCACCAGCCCCTTCTCTTAGGAAGTCCAGCTGAGCAGGAGAGGCCCTTAAATAGCAGTGGAAGACCCTCATTGTTGTATTTTACACATTATGCCAATGGTAGGGAGCCAGGCGAGGGGACTGACAGCTTTGATACCCACTGTACACCAGGCACTCAGCTGGATGCTTCTCACACTCTCTGTGAGAGTCACTATCCTTATTTTACACATATGAAAACAGAAAGGTTTAATGAGAGGCCCAAGGTCACCCAGCTGGTAAATCAGTACTCACCTTTATTCGTTGCTGGACCCTGCTGCAGTTATTTACCATTCACTGCTTTGGACCTTATATAAAACCTGGGTTTTATAAACATCATTCCGGTGCCCTCACTCCCACAGAGGGCAGTCGTGCCCCCTTTCTGCCAATTTCTCCTCTCTGGTTTTGGTCACTGTTTAATCAGAATTAGTTCAGCTTTATCTGTTCTCTCACCCTGAGCACCCAGCTGCCAACTACACATGTCAAAAGCAATTTCTGTCCAAATTAGCAGGTAGTGGAGTGTGGAGGAGTACTTAAACAGGCCATGAAAGAGGATTGCTCTGCCAGTGGGGGCCAAGGAGAAAGATCCTAGAGCTAATCATCTCTTTCCAAGGGGCATCCTACTCTCTGTGGAAACACAGAGGTTTCTGGTTGGGTGTGTCCAAGTGGGAGACTCCGGTTCTTGTGGCCGAGATGGTGCCCAGGAGGGCCACAGGCAGAGAAGCCTCAGAAGGCGCTGGCCCTGGCCTGCGTGTTGGGACAATGGGGCTGGTCTTACCCCAGATGCACGCACATCCCGTTCGCCTTTGCAAGGCACTTCTCCCAGGAATTTGCGGCTCTTTGGAGCCCAGTCTCATTTTAGACTTCCTCTGGGCACGTCAGAGGCTTGCTACATCCTGACTGGGAGGCCCACAGAATGAGCAAAGCAGTGGTGAGAAGACAAGAACCTCATGTGATGGATGGTTCCCCTCTCCCAGCTACTCAGACATAGCCTCACCGCCCCCATTTCCCCTTTCTCCCACCCCGAAGACTGAGACCCCCTTCAGACTGGGACTGTAGATCCTGCCGAGAAAGTCCCCTGTGGCCAGATGGCAGGGATCTTCCCGGGACAGGGGATCCCTGGCCTCACTTCCAAAGACAAAGAGGGAAATGAGGGCTTCACCTCCCCCACCCTCCCACCCACCCCCACCCCCGTGTACAGGACATCCCCTCCGGATTCTGAAGTGGCTCTCCTCCCACTGCCAGGTGGTGGCGCTGACCCTGCTGACTGCTGACGGGACCCTTCTTGAGTGCTCTGAGTCCAGCAACACACACGTGTTCCAGGCCGTGCGGGTCCACCTGGGCTGCCTTGGAGTCATTCTCACCATCACCCTGCAGTGTGTACCCCAGTTCCACCTGCAGGAGACATCCTTCCCTTCCACCCTGAGAGAGGTACTGGGCTCTTGCTTGCCACTGTTCAGCTTCAGAAAATAAATGGAGGACGTTGACAAGTGGGCCGTGCTCCACTTACAGCCCCCTGTGGCGCTGCAGCTGAATGGGGGAGCGGGCTGAGCTCACCAAGCCCTCCGTGGCCCTGGGAATACTGTGACCTTCACAAGCCTTTCTGTGCAGGTCAGTGAAGCTCAGAGGAACTGCAGCGGGGTGGCAGAGGTGTGGGTAAGAAAGGAGGTTGGGCGGAGACTTGCAGTGGGAGACATGGTGCTGGCATGACCTGACTGCTCCTTGGAGGGCATTGACTCTCAACTGCGCTGAGCCACAGGTAGGCCCAGGATTTCCTTTCTAATGGTTTCTTCACAGCAAGGAGGGTGGACCAGCTTTCAGGTTTATTGTGTGCCTAAGGTGACATGCAGGGGATTTGAATCTGGATGATGGGGCAGGGGCAGAAAGGCTAGCTTCTGACTGATGGCAGTGTTTTTTGAATGAATGAAAACTCATGTTGGATGGATGGATGGATGGATGGATGGATGGACAGACGGATATATAGCACGCAGCAGGCATGAAATGCCTGGCAGGCCTGGATCTATCCCTGGTAATCTAAGCTTTAGGACTCAATTTTATGATTTCAAGTTCCCTGGAGTTTGCGTTCCTCCATAGTCACCTTATCATTCAATATAAGTAGACCCTCTGCACAGTGGAGTTGGCAGTGACGTGAGCACTACTGATCTAACACACTTAAGGTGGGATTTGGGGTCAAACTGACATGACCTTGAATGCTGGCTGCCACTTCCAAGCTATAACCTTGAGCCAGTCATTTAACCTTGCTGGGCCTTTGTTTCCTCATCTAAAAAGTAAGTTAGCAATGTGTACCTTAAACTATTGAATCTGAGGATGAAATCCATTAACACACATGAAGTGTCGAGTTCAGTACTAAAACATGCCTCCCATGGCACCTAGTCAGTGATAAATGGGAATATTGTTACCTAGAACCTGGTCTGAAATCCTTACCATTGGAATTTCTAATGCACGAAACCCCAAGGCAAAGAAAGGCCTGAAATCCAGGAGGTCCCCTACTCAGAGGTATGGTGGTTGGTGGAAACTTATTCCCAGAGCTACTGGCTGGTCCCTGAAAGAGTGATTCTATAGCCTAGGGGATGCAGTGCTGAGTTTTAGAGGCCTGATGCTGAGCCGACCTGGGCTAATACCGGCAAATGAGCTACCTGAGGCTGCGGCCCAAGAAAGTAGGATAAGTTCAGCACAAGGACAGTTCATGGAATTGTTTGGCAGTGACAAGGTGTGGCTAAGACAGGGAGCCCCATGAAGGTGGGACTCGTACACATGACTTTCCAGGGCTTCCGTCTTGGGCCTGCCTCAACCATCTACAATTCCCAGACCAGAGCTAAGGGGCTAACTTGGCCGCCTGTTTGCTGTAAGCAGGGTTCAAAAAGCCTTCTACATTCTGTCCAGTGCTAGGCATGCTGACCAAGGCCCACTGTGGGGCCAGCACTGGAGACTCAGATGGACAAGGGCTGGCTCTAAGGATCATGGAATGACGTTCTGAGCACCGGCTGCACAGACAGATTTCCTTTCAGCCCTAACGCCTCTGGGGTTTGGGGCCTTTCCCTTCTCTACATTTTAGAGGGGTGACCACTCCATTCTGGTTATGCAGCAGGATGTGGCAGGGGCCCCACTGAAGTGCAGCCCAGGCAACTTTCCCAATCCAGGCAGCCCAGGGTCACTTCTCTCTCTTCAACAGACCCTGGGATGGCTGCTCCTCTCCCCTCTAGCAGCTCTATCACCCATCTTCTCTCCCAGGTCCTCAGGGTCTCCTACCCTTGGACTGACTGCAGAGGAGATAACAGATCCCCCGACCTCCCTTACCCCTGCTGCCTCTGAACCAAGCACTGCAGCCCTTCTCAGTTAAGGGTTTTTATAATAACAGGCAGGGGATTACGGAAATGCATGCAGGGGGAGGTCACAAAAACAGACCATCGTGGTCTCCACTCTAAGGTTAAGTGTGTATGCTGACATAGCTAATGAAGGTATCGTCGTCTTGGGGCTGGGCTTCCAGGACTAGCAGCCTAGCCAGCCTATCCTGGGGCTTGAAACTAAAGGCAGTATCCAATGCAGATGGCCTGGCCTGGAGCTAAAGAAACAGTCCATAATAAATGTTTAAGAAGGGCCTGGCACAGAGGACTTTGACCAGAGTCAGCACCAGAGGAGGTGGTTTGGAAGAGAATGTGGTATAGCCTGGAGAGGTGCCCACGTGGATGGAATACAGAGCCTAATCCACTTTCTTAGGGTACAAGTTCAAGAGATCTTTAGGGTGAGGAACCAATAAGACGTGGCAACTGGTGTGGGGTGCAGGAGTTGGAGGGAGGGGTTGGGCATGGTGGAGCCACCGCGGAGGTAGACAATCCAGGAGGCACAGCAGGTGTGGGGAGCAAGCTGATTGGTTCAGTTTGGGAACTTGAGTTTGAAGTGTCTCACGTGGAGGTCGTGGTGGGGCATGGTGGGTGTCGGGGGATAGGCAGCTGGCTTTGCAGGTCCTCAGGCGGGAGGCCAGGGCTGGAGATACAGATTGAGGGGTTGTATTAGTTTTCTAGGGCTGCAGTAACAAATACCATGGACTGGTGGCTTCAACAGCAGAAATTTATTTCCCACAGTTCTGAAAGCTGGAAGTATAAGATCAAGGTGTTGGTTTCTTCTGAGGCCTGTCTCTTGTTGGCTTGTAGATGGCCACCTTCTCGCTGTGTCCTCACATGGCCTTCCCTCCATGTGTGTCTGTGTCCTAAACTCCACTTCTTATAAGGACACCAGTCATATTGGATTAGGGCCCACCCTAATGATCAAATTTCACCTTAATCACCTCTTTACAGTCCCTATGTCCAAATATAGTCAGATTCTGAGGTCCTGGGGGTTAGGACTCAATATATGAAGTTTGGGTGGACACAATGCAGCCCAAAGCAAGGGTCATCAGCCCCCTAAGCAATTGATCGTGGGTGTGGATGTGCTCACCTAGGGAGAGTGGGTTTGGGTGAGGAGAAAGGGGAGACTTGGTGCTTAGACATGAGCATTGAGTGGCTGAGAGGATGAAAAGGGTGCCAAGGAGGTTGAGGGGAGCTGAGAGAGGAATGAAGCAAATGAGGAACGGGTGGAGCCACAGAGGCAGTGGGTGCTGGGTGTCCAAGGTGAAGTGGTCAGCACAGCCCAATGCCATGGGAATTGAGGATCACCACTCAGATCTGGTCATCAGGAGGCCGTTGCTGACCTTGGGGAGAATGGCTTCAGTGGAGCATTGAGTAGGTTAAGAGGTGGGTGAGCATCGCAGGCCAGGCAGGAAGATGGGCAGCAGAGCCCACTTTCAATCAGAAAGCGGTTGTAAAGTGCTCAATTGTTGATTCTATTTTCCTGCCTCCCACTTAGGTCATATAACTTGTTAACCCGTAGGCTGAATATTTCAACCCAGAGATAAAGAGATTGCTTCCTTTTGCCAGTACGATTGGCTTCTAGGCTTCTCCTAGGATATTAGAGCTGAGTCTCCCAATATCTGGTCCATCCTCTTTCTACACTTCCTTTCCCCTGGCTGAGACTGGTGTGTGTGCGCGCGCGCGCACACACACACACACACACACACACACACACACACACACACACACACACACACAGTGTAAGGAAAGGGCCCAGGGGCCGGAGGCAGGGCCCATCAGCCTGGCTGTGCTGCTCTCTGTGTGACCTTGAGCGAGTCCTTCGAATTTTTTGGCCCTGATTTCTTTGTCTATTAAAAGTGGGGTCAGATTAAATGAACCCTGAGGCCTTTTTCTTTCAGCTCTGCCATTCTTTAAGCCCCACCCTGGAGACCCTAGCATTTCTCACCTTTGGAGCATCTGGTGAAGTTCTTGGGCCTTGTCCCTGAGGAGGGGCATGAACCCTAATAGGCACTCTCCCCCATCCCTACCCCATTCCAAGCAGATCCCAGCTCATCAGTGAGGGCTCATGGAGCTGGACCCATTCCTCCCACTCATCTGTGAGTCAGCTCGTCTTAGATGGACTCTCTCCCTTTCCCCCGAAGCGGCTGCTTGCTGCTACTCAGCCCATCACTACAGACTCAGCTTGCTCCCTGGGAGGCCTACAAGCATCCATCAAACCCCACTAGTCAGAAGCCATAAACAAGGACTGCCACAGAGGGTAGGTGGCATTTTCAGCCCTGTGATTTACTCCAAGGGGCGTGTGCAATCGATGGCCCCATAGTTAATTTGCTTTTGCTTTCTCCACTCTCAGCAGCTTTTAAAGGGCACCTTCAAGAGGCTGAGAATGCTTCTGAGAAAGAGCTAAGGTGGGGATGGAGAAACCACACACGGGCCTTGCTCCCCTTTGAAGGAAACAAGTTCTGAGGGCGGAGGAAAGGTCAGAAAATCATCGTTGGTAGTTTCTCCTCCCACCTACTTGGCCTAAGGAGCTTTCCCTCTAATCCAAAAGGAACAATAATTGGACCTAACTTCCAGGAGGCATGAAGGTTCTTGAGAACCAGTAGGAGGACAGTACACCTTTCTGCTCATGCACTGATATCTGCCCCTGGTTGCTTGCCATTTAGGTTCCTAGAACACTGTCCCCCTCCCCTGAGGCTGCAAACTATGCTACCCTGAGTGTTTGTAGGGGCTGCTCAGAAATGCAGGCCGCTGCCCAGCATCACATCCTCTCTAGATGTGGGCCAAGCCCTCCAGGTTGGCTGGGCCTGAGCTACACGAGGAGCATGTCCCAGGAAGCTGGGACAAGAGTATGATGATGGCTTCTTGCATCTCAAGTTAATGTTTGAAAATTCAGCTTGTTGCCATTTTTCCTTCCCTTATATTTTTCTTTCCCTTATATTTCTTTCCTTTCCTTTTCTCCCCTCTTCTTTCCTATTCCCTTCCTTGCATGCAGCACATGTTTATAGAATGCCTACCAGGGGTCTTCCAGCCCTGAATTCTGGAAGCCCCAGGAGACCCATGCTGAGGGTTCTATACACAGCATGGGGCACTTCCCCAAGTCCGGGCACTAGATTTGAAGCCTAGCTTTTCCACTGACCGTTCTGACTTTGCAGAAGTCCCTTGCCTCTCTGGGCTTGGATTCCTCCCCTGTGTGGTGGGGATAAGAGCCTAACTCTCCCTATGGGATCGTGGTCAGGACCTAGGAAACAGGGCATGTGAATTCTCTGCCCTTCCTTTTCTTTAGAGCCTCAGAGAGAGGAACCCCATACCCATCCTCCCTCTCACTTTATGTGAAGAAAATACTACCTAATACCTGCCCTGTGGGTGGGCCCTAATCCAACTAGAAGTGCTGGTTACTCTGATTTCTTCCTGAACATTGTCACCACTTCTTGACATTTTCCCCCTCAATCCTGCCTGGTGATCAGTTCCTGAGGGCAAGGATCTCATCTGAGGCCTCCTTAGCTCCCCAGAGTTCACAAAATACACAGCGGATCTCTGTACCAGGGAACTTAAAAATCCCTTCTTTTCTGGGATTTTCCCCGTCTCCTCCCACCATGCTGTGTGTGGTCCATCACTGGTGTAGTTCTGTGCTCCCCAGTACCAATTCCTACATACATCTCATCACAAGTTCTGAATGCTGCTCAAAGCCATGTGAGGGGAAGGGGTCATTCCCGGGCCCCAGGGAGAGCTGGAATCAGTGTTTCAAGATGCAGGGCTGTGGGTCAAGGGAAGATGGCTTGCCCGGGTTCATAAATGTGGTACCAAGAAAGGGACAGCTTTCGTGGCTTTTTATGACAAAGTGTCAGCATTGCTTACTCTCTTGCAGTCTAGTCAGTATGGAATCACAGCCAGGGAGAAGACGTAAGGATTTTGGAAACTATTGTCAACCGTTAGTCCTTTATGCCACCCAAAGCATAATGAGATGTGATGAGTGCACCTGGCTGCCTGCATCACCCACACCCCCACCCCTCTACCTCCCTGCGAAACATGATTGGTCCTGGTGACACCCCAGTCTTCTCAGCAGCATTCACTTCCTTGGGAGGCCAGATGACTGGGTACCTCCCAGCCACGGGACATGGAGGAGCCCTCTGCTTCTACTTGCAAGTCTGGTAACCAGTTCCCAAAAAGCCAATTCAAGTAGTGCCACTTGGCTTGGGAAGCCAGCGGCCCCGGTTTGGTCCCACATATGAGGGCCAGTGACACTGCCCTCAAAAAAAAAAAAAAAAAAAAAAAAAAACAAGTAGTGCCACAACTCTGAATCTAAGGGAACAGAGCACGCTAGAACCCTTCATGCTAATAACATGCCAAGGAAGAGGTTCCTCTGGGGCCCAAACTCCTTTGATGGTGTTCCCAGGACATGCAAGTCAGATCAAGGAAATCTGTGATCCCAGGGACCACCGTCCTCCAGATAGGATGTTTGTGGACTCTAGGGAGATAGTTTAATTCAAATGGAACGGGGCCTGAGCTGGTTCCATCATTCAGTGACTGCTCCGTGTTAAGTATGGAGGGGATAGAGCTGGATCATGCATGACTCATGCCTCTAGAAGCTTGTAATTTAATGTAAAGGAAAAGCTATGCCTTATCCTATAATGCAAGGTGGGGGGACAAGAAATGATAGATGCTAGAAAAGAGGTGCAAAATGTAACACGAGGGCAACTGGCATCACTCCATTCTAGGTGGGAAGCTGATCGTGCCTCTCTCAGGCGCCAGAGCTGAGAAAAGGACACCATTACAATTACTGGTGGGATTTGGGGCAATATAGTGGGATGGCCTAGACTACCAGGATATGAGAAAATGGGGGTTTTCCACTCTTCTTGCCCAGCCCCTTCCTTCAGGCCAAACTACCAACCTGTGTTCCCTGCCCTCCCCGGAGAAGACCAGCTATACCCGAAGGCTTCCTGCATGACAGCCCTGTGGGCCATGGGTCCTTCGCCCTGCTAGGATGGAAGTGATAGCAACAGGGGTCCCAGGGTTTCTTCCTGAACTTCTCCAGGCCTACAACACAGCAGGAAAGGCCCTTCTCTTCAGATAAGAAGCATAGGGTCCTCTGACATTGACAGTGTGCCAGGCACTGTGCCAGCATTTCTAAGGCAGGCGGTTGGGAAGCTACAACCTACGGGCCAAATCTGGTTTGCTGCCTGCTCTTGTATGTGATTTTTTATTGGCACACAGCTGTGCTCATCATTTATCTGCTATCTATGGCTGCTTTCACACTACCATGGCAGAGTTGAGTAGTTGTAACGGGGAATGTATGCCTCTGTAATATTATCTCCAAGTGTGTAATAATGAGCCATAGTAGAGCAGGACTTCCCTGTTCATTTTTTAAGGTCCTATGATGTGTCAGGCATTATGGGGATAAGAGATAATGATGACCATGAGGATGATGAGAATGACAGTGACAATATGAGTAATAGTAGTAGCAGCAGCAGCTGACACCTACACTGTGCTTATCATGTTCTTGACACCATTTTAAGCATTTTCTAGGCATTAGTACATTTCATCTTCATAACAGTCCTGATATGGGTACTGTTATTCGTCTTATTTTACAGATGAGGAAACTGAGGCATGCAGATGTTAGGTAACTTGCCCAAACTCATACAGCTAGTTGCTCGAGCCAGGACAACTAAGAAATCATTTCTGTCCTCTAACCTACTCTGGAAAGTCAACGTGGAAGTGGACCATTTTAATGTCCAGTAATATTATAAGACATTCCATGCCACTTGGCAATGTTAGGACAATTTTAAGTATTTTTTTTTGATGGGGAGAAACTGAGGCACACTCCAAGCCCTGACTTCCAGTACTCCCCAGCACCATCCTGTGACCAATGCAATCTTTCCTCCTTCCTTCTGCCGAGGTCAGGTTCTTGACAACCTGGACAGCCACCTGAAGAAATCTGAATACTTCCGCTTCCTCTGGTTCCCACACACCGAGAATGTCAGTGTCATCTACCAGGACCGCACCAACAAGGTAGCCTCAGGTGTCATCCCCGTCTTCATACAGAGCCTGTAGACCCCATACCCTTCCAGCTCCCAGCGCAGCCAATGCTTGTTATCATCCTAATGGGCAGTGAGATGTGAGAAGGAAAGTAAGGTGAGCATCACTGAGCATGAGGAGAGAAGAAAAGACCAGAGGGTGGAAGGAAGAAGGAAGGTGAGCCCAGTTAGGGCCAATAAGTCAACAGGTAGAGATGAATAGGGGTGAGGTCAAGGGGCAGCCTAGATGCAGGAGGTTGGGGAGCAGAGGACACAAGTATGGGCAAGACGAGATAGGATAAGACAGAAACCTAGGCAATTGGACTAGACCTCAGAAAGCATCTAATACACCCAACGTTCCCTCCAACACCCCCATCTCTCCCACCCCCAACTATGCAGGTTAAGAAACCAATAGTTTTGTCTCTCCCCTGTGTCCTTAACAGGCTACTTCTCACCAGAAAAAAAACAAACCCATCATTTAGTATGAAGATTGATAGGACAAGTCAGGCAAAGGCCATGACACCTACTATGTGTAAGGGGCTGGTGTGGGTCTCATAGAGTGATAATTAGACACATGGGTCATCAGCTTTGAAGAGGAAGGACAGATGCATGTCTTTGTCTTACAAAAAATAAACACATACACACATAAATAAGCAGAAATGACAGGGAGTGGGGCATGGGAATTAACTGTGCCACCAAGAAGTGTGAGTCCTTCAGTTGTCCTTGCAGGTGAGTTGCACACACACACACACACACACACACACACACACACACACACACTCACACACTTCTGGGATACTTCTCCCTCTAAGGGGACACTATGATGCACTGAACTTATTACAGATTCTGTTTCCCAGCCTCCCTCGTCTTCCGCCAACTGGTTTTGGGACTATGCCGTTGGATTCTACTTACTAGAGTTCCTGCTCTGGATCAGGTAGGAAAGCAAGGGTGCCTTTTCCAGCACCTGTCATATGCTTTTGAGGACATAGTGCATCCCAAGAATAAAGCCCCTACCTTAATGCATACATTGGGTCTGTCTCCTGGGTTAGTGGTTTTTAACCCTGCCTGCACTTTCAAATAATCTGGGGGGCTGTTTTAAAAATACCAAGGCCAAGCCTCACTCTCTGGAGCACAAGTGATATGAATCTTTTCATATAGTCCTGTATTCTACCTTTTTCCAAGCCTAAAATCTGTGCCCATGTTCAGGCTCCACATCTGCCACTGGACATGTACTTATGAATGATGGGAAGTGGTTATGGGAGCTTGAGTGGTGATTTTGTATCCAGCCTTGACATGGAATGACATCATATACACTTTTTAAAAATATTTCATACATACAAAATAATATAGGCAAGATATACTTAAAGCATAAAGAGTAATACAATGAGTACTACATACTCAACAGCAGCTTAAGAAACAACACTAGTATAATTGGAGCCCTCTTTGTGGCATTCCCCAATCACAGCACCTCCTCCCAAGAGGCAACCACCACTCCGAACTTCATGCTTAATCATTCTCTTGTTTTTATTTATACTGTAGTTTTATGAACCTGGAGATAGTAAATTTGGTTATTCAGCTTCGAGAGTCATATTTCTCTAAGCTGATACAGAGAGCTCTAATTATTCATTTTTCACTGTATGCATTTACCACAATGTCCTTATCCACACTCTTGATGGATATTTGGGTTGTTTCCTGGATTCTTTGCCATTACAAACAACGTTGCTGTGAGTATCCTCAAACATTGCTCCTGGTGCACTTTTTATCTTGAGTATATACTCATGAGTGTAACTCCTGGGCCATCAACTCTAAACATTTTCAGCTTTATCAGATCAAATTCTTCTCCAAAACCATTATATCAAGTTAACTCCTGAAGCACTGTGAGATCCCCTGTGCACCATAAACTGGCCAAAGTTGGAGCTCTCAGGCTTTTAAATTTTCTTGTGATATGTATTAAATGGTATCTCATTATGGTTTTTGATTCTCATTTCCCTGATTATTAATAAGGTTGCACAAAGTTTCAGCCTATCAATTCTTCAGATTTCTCTTCTGTGGAGTAACAATGTATTTTGCCCTTTTAAAAAATTGGGTGGTTGGGTGTGTTTTTTTTGTTTGTTTTTTTCTTACTGTTTTGTAGGGTTTTATTTACATATATTTTGAGCACTAGCCCTTTGTTGGTTATATGTGTTGCAACATCTTCTCCCTGTTTGTGTCTTGTCTTTTACTTTTATGGTGTTCTGTGGTGTGTAGATGTATTTAATATTAACATAGACAGATTATTCCATCTATTTTTCTATCTTGGGAATTTTCTGTCTTACTAAGAAATCCTTCCCTACTGTACGGTCATAAAAGCCCAGCAGAGGAGACGCTGACAACAGGACCTGGCGGCCTGGCTGGTGTTCATGTCAGTTCTGGGAGTGGCTAAGACCTTTGGTAGTCTCTGTCTGAATCCAGGCATCCAGGAAGAGTTGGCCCCTTCCTTCAAGGCATCAGCCTCTCCCCAGGGTAGAAGAGTTACTGGTAGCATCAGAGAGGCCCCATCTTTAGGGGCAGACACCAAAGTAAGAAGGTGTTAGAAAAGTGAAGCGCAAGATGTGACTTACTGGGTCTGGGCAGGGAAGTGGGGAAGGGACGAGGCACAGTAAGTGAGCCCAGCCTGGAAGCCATCGCTCCATCAGATTATAGATTGAGTGTGGGAGTAGAAAATGCCCTGCCAGGCTTTCTCTCCAACCTCCATCACAGCAGCTCGGCAGCTTTATGTGCATGTGTCTGTGGAGTGTGAACCCAGTGATCACTCAAAGAAATTGAGCTCTAAATCTCCATGGCCACATCCCAGCCGAGGCTGGATGCTCCATGAGATCTCCACAGCCTCTGAATTCAGCCCATGTGACTTCTGGAAACTGCATCCATCTAGCCTCCTCTCTGCAGCTCTGGGCTGCTGACTGAGCTATGTGCCTGAGGGTGCAGGGGTGAAAAGTAAATAACCGATTGGATAACAGCCTCTCTGAACTGTGGTTTACCTATATATAAAGTAAAGCTGGCAGCAGCGATTGGGTTATTAGGGGGAATCCAATGTCAAGTCCACACGAAGGGTGTTCACTAGACATTGCTTCCCTACCTTTTCACAAAAGTACATGAAGGCTCCTTGTGACCGACCTGTGTGACAGAATGCAAGGCCCTGGACCCACTGGTGATATCTGTAAACTCATACGAGGTTCTCTGAGCAGTTTGGATTAGCAGACAACGAGATAGCAGGAATGGGATGAGGGACAGACCTGTAGGGAAGCAAGGGGCCACTTGGCCTCTAGGCAGAGGCCACCTGCAGGGACAGTGAGGGTAGTAAGTCCAGAGGAAGAGGCCTGCACTGGAATTCCAGGCCCATAGATCTCAAAGCAGTCACCCTATGCGCATTTTAACCAGACAGAGGAAACCATCGAAGCCAGACTGAGCCTTGTTACCAGGAGTCTTTAGTGACTCCAGGAGAGGTAGAAGCTGCAGCTGAGGTGATTAGAGCCAACTGCAACCTGCTGAAATTAAAACTACATGCTCTTTGCCCGAATAATCTGGAGAGGGCCCTGAGCTGGCAGGAACCAAGTTCATGAGTAGGATGACTGGACAGCCCTCTGCCCAGTTGTCCTGCAATGAGCCTCTGGACCTGTGCCCTATTTGGTCCCTGACAGGACTGGTTCACCCCTTGTCCCTGCCCCAAAATGCATCTGAGGTGGACTGTCTTGGAGGCTGCCTCTTAGCCTCTCCATTTATAGCTTGTTGCATGAGGCTGTCTGCTTTTAACGTGCAGACTACAACACACGTTCAAGGACACGACCTGGAATCCTTCTCTTCCCTAAATGATTCTCCAGAGGTCTTTCCCGTACTCCTATGACTTGAATCCAGGTGAAATAGTGGGAGAGCATGGGCGTAGTCAGGTCTGCTGGAATCTACGCCATAATCAGCCCATTTATCAAATGTTAGCTGGTACACACCACACATGGCACACAGTGAAGAGACCCATGGTCCAAGTGCCTGGCCACAGCAAATGTTTCCTTTCCCTCCCTCCCCTCCTTTTGGGCAGATACCACAGGCCTTCAGTCTGACATTGCACAGCATCAAGAAGGCTAATTTTGTTTTCTTGTCTTGCCAAATATCTATGGGGAACATTTAGTTCTTCTATAAAAAAAGAAAAAAACAAACAAAAAACCTCTGTGTGTGTGTGCACAGATTTTGAAGAATATGACTTGGTGAGTAAGTTTCCTAGATCAAAAGCCAGGTGACAGCTCCTTTTTGGCGCAAGAGAAGCACAGAGCCCTCCTTTTGCAATTCCTTGGGTAGCTCTAGCATCATTTCCAGACACAAGAATCTGTCAGCTGAAACCCATCCTAGGACAATGGCCCCCAATGGCCACTTTCAACAATCAAGCCTTCTCAGGATGGCCAGTTGTGGAAGGAAAGTAAATTACTACAGTCATGGAAATTACTCTGGTAGTAACCTGCTGAAATTAAAACTCTACGTGCCCTTTGCCCCAATAATCTGGAAAGGACGTAAGTACAAAGATATTTGTTATTATAGTGTAGTGTGTGGTGACAAAACACTGAAAACAAGTGCTGGTGAGGATGTGGAGAAATTAGACCCTGGTGCACTGTTGGTGGGATTGTAAATTGGTGTAACCACATGGGAAACAGTATGGAGATTCCTCAAAAAGTAAAAACAGAGCTGCTATAGGACCCAGCAACCCCACTAATATATTTCCAAAAATTGAAAGCGCAGTCTCAAAGAGATACTTGTATGTGCACACACCTATGTTCACAGCAACATTATTCATAATAGCCCAGAGGTGGAAGCAATGCAAGTGTCCATCAACGGAGGAATGGATAAACAAAATGTGGTGTATGCATACAATGAAATATTATTCAGCCTTAAAAAAAAAAAAAGAAAATTCCAACACATGCTATAGCATGGATGAACCCTGAGGACATGATGCTCAGTGAAGTAAGCCAGACACAAAAGGACAAATGCTGTATGATTCCATTTATATGAGGTTCCTAAAATAGTAAAATTCACAGAAACAGAAAGTAGATTGAGGATTACCAGGGGCTGGAGGAGGAAGGGAATAGGGAGCTGTTTTCAATAAGGACAGAATTTCAGTTTTGCAAGCTTCTGGAGACCCACTGTACAATGATGTGAATGTACTTAACACTACCAAACTGTACACTTAGAAATGGTTAAGATAGTAAATTTTATGTTATGGTTTTGTTTTTTGTTTTTTTTAATGATTTTATTGAGGAATTGAGAAGGGGAACAGTGTTGGGGAATTGGGAAAGGGAAACAGCCAAATTGTCCTTCAGTCTTAGTTGTGGAGGGGGCAGCTAGCTGGGCTCCAAGTCCAGTTGCCATCTGGCCGCCTGTCAGCAGCTCGCAGCCGCTCAGCTCAAGGTGCCACGTTCAACCTTAGTTGAACCATCCCATGTGGGAATCGAACCGGAAACCTTGTTGTTAGGAGCATGTGCTCTCACCAGCTGAGCCATCCTGCCACCTGTTGGCAGCTCAGCGGCAGCTCAGCTCGGGCGCAGCTCACTGGCTTATGAACCAGTGACCCTGTTGCTCAGAGCTCAGGCTCATAACCAACTGAGGCACTCGGCCGGCCCTATGTTATGTGGTTTTTGCCACAATTAAAAATGAAAAGAAACACAAACCCAACACTGACAGCAATGTAGCCATTAACAGGGAATGGTGGGATGAAATGTGGGCTCTCCAGAATGGACTACTGTGCAGCTATGGAGAGGATGATTTAGAGCGATACTCACACTCCCTGAGGGATCTCTAAGCTACAGATGAGCGTAAGTGGCAGAGTATATAGAGAATGAGGCCCTGGTTTGTCAAGCACTCAGCCCAGTGCCTGGCCCACAGCTGGCACTCACTATATGCTGGATAATATGGTTATGTGCCCCTTTGCCTTGTCCCTCCAGCACCTTCCTGCCAGGCCTCGTGGGCTGGATCAATTGTTTCTTCTTCTGGCTCCTGTTCACCGGGAAGAAAGAGAACTGCAACCTCAGCTACAAGATCTTCACCTATGAGTGTCGTTTCAAGCAGCATGTACAGGACTGGGCCATCCCCAGGTAGGGACTGTGTGGGCCGGGCTGGCGGTGGGTCAGTGCCAAAGAGATCCCCTTCAGTCCTCACCACAGCCCTAGCATGTAGACAGCCAACCAGGCTCCCAGTCCTACCCATTAATCATGGGAGGGTGACCCGGAGGCCTTGGGTCTCCTTCCGGTGCACGTGTTCCAGGCCATTCTGCCTCTCAGGGAAAACCAGTCATAGAATCCCCGCCCCAATCTCCCTATCAGCCTCTCTCCAGCCATGAAACCAGGTCACGGCAGGCTTGGGCTTGGAGCATGTGGCTTCCTGCAGAGCTTCTTGTTCTTCTGAAAGACTGTTCCCTATCTCAGGCCTGCAGTCAGCAGAGCCCACCCAGCATGCTGGGGGCTGGTACTCTGCATTGGGAGGGACCCCCAGCAATGACCTCGGCTATGTCTGTAGCCCCAGCTCACAGTAGCTTTCTCTCTAAACTGCCCCCTCTCTGCAGGAAAATTAGGGGTGGTGCCAGTACTTAGGGGATGCCTCTGTCACTGTGTTCAAGGGCTGGAGCCACCAGACTCTCTGGGTAGGAATACTAGACAAAGTAGAAGTATGAGAATCAGAATGACTTTATTCTGTCTGAAGAAGAGGAGGCCAGGGCTATGGAACAGCTGTGGCCAGAGACCTGAAGGGAGCCCCTGATTGGGGAGCCCCTCGCGTGCGTGGGGCCTGGGGGCTAAACCAGAAGCAGTAGATAGATCTCCAGGGGCACATTCACAGGCTTTGCTTCCATGGGGAGGACTTTGAGAGAAGCCGTGAAGAATAGGCCTCCTCAGGAGCTAGGAGTCCCAGTCACCAGGTATGGCCGAGGTGGGGTTACGCCCCACTCAGCTGGGAGTCTATGTAGGGCTTCATGTGATGGCTCCCAGATGTCCCTTACTGAGGTCTGGGTCTGTCCCCCTGGGCTGAGTGCAGAGAGAAGACCAAGGAGGCCCTGCTGGAGCTGAAGGCCATGCTGGAGGCCCACCCCAAGGTGGTGGCCCATTTTCCCGTGGAGGTGCGCTTTACCCGGGGTGACGACATCCTGCTGAGCCCCTGCTTCCAAAGGGACAGCTGCTACATGAACATCATCATGTACAGGTGACCAGCCCCCTGAGAGGGTGGGGTGGGAAGCCGGCCCCTTGGCTTTGAAATGACCCCTCTCCTTTCCCATCTTCCAAGGCTTAGTTAGTTCAAACCCACCTTCTCCAGCTGATCCTGGCAGCAGAAAACAGTCTCCCTCCTTTGGACTCTTTCACATTTTCTTCTTTATACTCTTATGATATCTACCATTTCTAGTCTATGTTATGTTAATACAGTAGTGAATATTAATTAGTAAGCGACGTTAACATGAAAAGCTGCTACTTGTGAAGCCGGTACTATGGAATGGCAAATATACACTATCTCATGTGCCTACTCTAGTCCATGATTCTGAAGGCCTAGACTGCTGTGTTGAGGAGGATCCTGAATCCAGGTTTAAGTTCGGCAGAAAAGAGGATTTACCAGGCACTGTGCTGCTTATCCTGTGCCCACAACCACACGATCTTTTTCCCAGCGGTCTCCAGTGTGAGGCCTATGGATATGCATAGTTTAAGGAGCTCATCTTTTCCAAAATTTCCTGCCTGAGATGTGTCTTCCTTCCTTCTCTTCTTCCCCATCTCTCATTGACAAAAGTGCTTCTCTGACGTGGCAAAAGAAGCTCATACCTCTCGCCCAGCCTGAGTCTTACATGGTGTATTTCTCCAGCATATAAAAGCCCCAAACTTATAGGCGTCCCAGAATCCAGAAAAGAGGTTCTGAAAGATGCATCCACAGGGTGGCACCTTATTTCATGTAGGGACAAACATGGCAAGGCTCAGGCCTCATCTGTCTGTTTGTCCATTTATCTTCTCCCTGTGAATTCAAATTCAGAAATAAAGTTTCACTGGAATGCATCTTAACGTTTCTTTTGTTTTGTTTTGAATTTTTAAAAATTTTGACTTAACCTTTTTCCCTTTTTCCGTTAGTAAGTCTAACTTGACTAGTGGGTTGGGTTGTGAGTAGTACCCAACTAGGTTATATGGCCATGCTTTCCACACATTGAATGAGGTGATTCTGAAATTCGTAGGCTTTGTCAAAAAGATATCTAAAGTAGGAGACCATATATATATATATATATATATATATATATATATATATATATATATATATTATGTACAATATATTTTGCAAAAGAAAAACATACCTCTCACCTAGTCTGAATCTTATGGTGTATTTCTTTAGTACAGAAAAACCTCAAGCTTATAGGATGCCCAAGGGACAATTCAAGAATGCGGTGTTCTGGGGAATCCCAGAATCCAGAAAAAAAAAACCCAAAATTATAATTACATAATAGTATGTAATTATATTATACATAATTATATAGTATATTGTGTATATATACACAAAATTCTTTGAAATTATTTAAACTCATAATAACTTTCAGATGCCAATTAAAAACTATGTGAGAGGATGCAAACTTTTTCAAATCCTCCTGGGATGAGTAATGAGCAAAAATGAGCAAAAGCCCTCAAGTTGCTGGGTCATTGCTGACCATGTCCTGTAGACAGAGCTGCGTCTTAATCTCCATGCCACCTGCCAAGCTGCTGGTGTGGCTCAGAGAAGGTGCCGGGTAACTGTGGGGTGCAGGCAGGGTCAGTGCCTCACCTCCTTCTGCTCTACTCCCAGGCCCTACGGCAAGGACGTGTCGCGGCTGGACTACTGGCTGGCCTACGAGACCATCATGAAGAAGGTTGGGGGCAGGCCCCACTGGGCCAAGGTAGGGCTTGCCAGTAGGAGCTCACCAGAGGCATCAGCCAGGCAGCTGCTGTGAGCCGGAGGTTCCTCCAGAGGGCGCCTCTCTTTGCTGTTTCCCTGCCTGCCCAAGACTGGGGTGCTGGAGAAACACGGAGCTGAGCAAGCCCCGGAATGGAGGGACTCCATCAGACTCCGCTTTCCTCTGTGTTCATGTTCCAACAATCCAGTGATTGTAATTCTCTCAGAGCTTTAAGAGAAATTCCTCCTCTTCCACTTTATTTGATTGTCATAGAAACCCTATGAGCAGGGTAAGGCAGGGGTCAGTGAGCCCATTTAACAGAGAGGAACCTGAGGGTCTCTCAGAGGTGATGGGACTTACTAAGGAGCAGTCACATTGGGGCCAGAGGCATCTCTGCTGTCACACTGCCCGAGGGTAATGAGAATGAGGAGTTAATGCTGTATTTTAACCTTTCTTCTTTATTTTCCCAGCACTTCCTCCTTTCTGTTTGGGACTCTACATTATATTTACATGCATGTGTCGTGTGTGTGTGTGTGTGTGTGTGTGTATGCACTTGTGGGTATGGGTACATGCATTCCTGTGCATGCATGTATGTGTGGGGGGGGTGGCGGGTGCATGCATGTATGTGGGGGGGCGGCGGGTGCATGCATGTATGTGTGTGCTTGGGGGTAGGGGTACCAGACATGCAGGTGCATGGACACAGGGGTGCCTGTTTGCAGCCCCACTGAAATGCCAGCTTCAGGGTACGAGGCCTGTTGTATCCGGTTGCTTCCACAGGCCCACAACTGCACCCGGAAGGATTTTGAGAAAATGTATCCTGCCTTTCCAAAGTTCTGTGCCATCCGAGAAAAGATGGACCCCACTGGGATGTTTCTGAATGCATACCTGGAGAAGGTGTTCTACTGAAGCAGAAAGAGAAAACAAGTCAAGCCCACCCCATCCACCCCCAGAACCACCTATGATGAGGCTAAAGGCTCAGTGTCCACCTGATGGGAAACAGACCTCTCCCCCGCGCCCTCTGCTACAGAGCCCGAAGCTGCTCTGACCCGCAGCGATGGGCCTGGTTCTGGGCAGGACTCCTACCTCCTTTATCCTCACAGCAACCCCATACAAGGAAGAGCACCCAAATCCCCATTTACATCTCTAGGTGGCACCCCTTTTCCTGAGCCTACAATTACCATATCTTGTTTTCCCAGGAGATAGAGAAGTCCCAAAATGTTGTTTGTCTAGGAGCTCAGGGATTCAGTTGTTCACAGGTTCCACCTGACAGCTGGCAGTCTGTAACTCCAGAGGTCCCCTCTACCGCCCTCTTAGGAAAGGGCCCCATTGGCATATGTTTGGGCACAGAAGTCTTGCATACTGTGCTCTGCTTCCTTTCACTCTTGGGGGTCTTTCAAATGCTCAGGTGAGTGCAGTCCATCTGACCTCCAGCATGTCTTGTTTCAGGGGATGTTTGGGAAGCAAGACTCACCTTGCCTTTTGTTTAATAAAGGTCAAAATTTGATTCACCCTCTGATGGCTCCTCTTTATTTTCAAGGT
Organism: Aselliscus stoliczkanus; assembly: GCA_033961575.1. NCBI lineage: Eukaryota > Metazoa > Chordata > Mammalia > Chiroptera > Hipposideridae > Aselliscus > Aselliscus stoliczkanus. The sequence continues at coordinate 22,636,121 of CM066735.1, forward strand.
AATCCTTTGGGGCTCACTGATTCCCTGGCTTCCCTCTGGAGGTAACGGGTCTAGGGTTTACCTGGAAAATGCTCTTCATAGCCCTTTTGCTAATGTAGTTTCAATACACCTCTGACCCACCACCTATTCTTCCGTGGATTGCTTGCTGAACATCTATGAGCTGCCAAGTGCTTTGGAGGATTAAAATAGCCTTAAGACAGTTTCTGGCCTCTAGAAGTTTCTATTCTAATCATATATCTCATATATAGCTCTGGAAATGGATGGTGGGGGTGACCCTTTCACAACAAGGTGAATGTACTTAATGCCACTGACCTGTACAATGAAAAATGATTAAAACAGTCATTTTTCATTCTCTCTCTATATATTTTTAAGATTTTATTGGGGAATCGGGGAAGGAGAGCAGACAAGTTGTGGTCCTTTTTGTTCTTCAGTCTAGTTGTGGAGGAGGTCGCTTCACTGGCCCATGTTGGTATCATCATTGCGCTCTTCTCGGGTGAGGCAGATTGGTCGCCAGCCTCTAGACAGCCAGTCATGGCGGCTATTGGCAGCTCACGCTGGCTGCCAGCTGCTCACTGTAGCTTATGGCAGCCCACTGCAGCCAAGGCTGCAGCCCACACCGTCGCCGGCCATCTTAGCTATAGAGGCAACCAGGTGGAGCTGTTGTTCACCATCTTAGCTATAGAGGGCAGTGTCACTGGCCCTCATATGTGGGATCCGAACAGGGGCCCTGCTGCTCAGAGCTAGCGTCCCAAGCCAGCTTCTAACCAACGCGTCACTCAGCTGGCCCTCATTCTATATTTTTCACTCCAATAAAAATAAAGAAATTTGTATTCCTTGCACGTCAGAGAAACACAACTGACGTGCATAGAATGTTAAACAGCGATACCAGGGAGAATGTAATTAAGTGTCAGGGAAATGGCCAGCGTGAAGGCCTGGCCAGCCGCCTGGACTGAACTTCCTCAGGGAGCCTGGTTCGGCCAGAAGGCCCAAGTCCATGGCGATGGGAGCAAGAACTAACCCTTCAGCAGGACCAGCTGTGTAGTTTGCAGGGCCCCGTGCAAAACAATTAAGAATTTCAAGAGGGTGAGAGCAGAATATTAACTTAAGCACAGGGCCCTTCTGAGCACTGCCCAGGTTGCGCCCCTTCGAAAAAAAACTTACCCTGCTCACCACCACCAGGAGTGGCCATTAGTTTTACATGTTAACTAGACTATAGTAGTGACTTATGTCATAAACACTCATCTAGGTGTTGCTCTGAAGGTATTTTGTAGGCGTGGTTAACACCTACCATCAGTTGACTTTATGTAAAGGGAATTACCCTTGATGATGTGGGTGGGCCTCATGCAATCAGTGGAAAGGACTTAAAAGCAAAAGTTGAGGTTTCTGGGAGAATAATAAATTCTGCCTCAAGAACTCCTGACTGAGTTCTCAGCCCTACAAATTTTAGGCTTGGGAAGTCATGTGAGCCAATTCCTTGAAGTAAATCTACTATATATATATATATATATATATATATATATATATATATATATATATATATATATATTGGTTCTATTCCTCTGGAAGACCCTGACTGATATATAAGGAAAGAGATGAATTAATAAAGTCAATACAAAGATAAGCATAGCAGGCTAAATCATGAGGCTTTGGAAATCCTGGGGTCCATATCACTCCTGTGTTCTACAGATGAGTAAACTAAGGCTCAGAGAGGTGAAGAAACTTGTCCAACATCACACAGCAAGTTGGGAAAGTGCCTTCAAACTTTTCAACCAAAAAATGTCTCACAGCCCTGTATTTTCAATAGTTGAAATTTAATTTTTAAAATTTATGAATTTTGTGTTCTACTGCATTATGTAATTGTGTCATAAACTTTTGAGTGATGTTTTATCTTCCAAATCTTTAAGTGATATTTCTGCTCTATGAAGGAGTGCCATGTTTGTTCCGTGGCCTTCTGGCACCTGACATCTACCCCAGTGGGAGAAGTACAGACATTCAGGGATATATTGCAATGGCTGAAGTCTGAAACCTTGAAATTTAGTAACATTTCAATTCCTGGAATGCTAAGGCAAAAGAATGTTCTCAAAAATAGACTTTCTGATTCCCAGAGAACCCAGACACCCTTTCTGGTTCAGGCTTTTGATGAATATAATTTACTCTTCCTTTGATTTGGAACCTTTTGATGCCTGAAGGTCACCATTCCCAAAACTTCTCATTGCAGAGTCCTTTTGATACTGAGTGGTGTGTAGTGAGCCTATAAACTGGGCTCTTGGAGGTGTCCCTGGTCCCTTTTCCTCTCCTCCGTCGCTTCCTCCTTACTACTTCTATTCTGGGTTCCCATCGACTGGCTTCTTCTCTCTCCCAGCGCTGTCCCATCTAAACCTCAAGTAGCATGAGCCAGCTCTGCCCCCTGTGGCCTACAGCCTCCTCACCTCACAAGACTTGGAAAATCATGGTGCTGAGGCTTGGGCCTGGTGCTCTAAGACTGGACTTTTTGACAGTGGGCAGTGATTGCCAGCAGCATCCAAAAAGAAATAGGAATGGTGTCTCTCTGGGCCAGTATGAAACTAAATCGGAGTATAACATCAGGCTGTTGGGCCATGAGTGGCTCTCAAGGTTGAATTTGGGGTGAGACATCACCAGCCAAAAGGAAACATGCACATTTTTACGAAGGAAAATGAATGAATTGTGGGCAGCTTCTCCACTCTGGGAGGCCCATTGGCCCCTACACTCCACAGGTGTGTAGTAGAAAGGAGGGATCCAGGTAAGCTCTGAGGGTACCAGAGAGATGCGTGACCACTGAGAAAGCCTCCCCAAATGCAAGGATGTGGAACATTTAAAGGCCCAAGACAGATGCCCTCTTACTTCACTTATAGGTGTCTCTACATGGAGATAGCCCCAAACTGGCCGTCAACCTGGCCATCTGCATGCGCTGGACCCAGAGGATCGATAAAGGGAAGTGGGTAGGTCAAGCTGACTGGAGGGAGAGAGCAGCAGTGGGGGCACAGCACAACTTGTCCTCTCAAGTCAGCATCCTGTCAGCCCCAGAACAGTGAGTCAAAGTCGCCCCCTGGTGGCAGCTGTGCACACCTCGCCGAGGTGCACAGGAGGAAAGAGCAGAACCCTCTGACCTAGACCCAGTCTGTGTAGCCTGCTAGTCCTAAACTACAGTGACCAGAAATGACACAGAAAAGGGAGCAAACCCTGATGGAGGCACTAGAGGGGGCTGCTGAGAGGAAAGAGTTCTCAACCGGACGGGACGTTTCAAATTTAGAAGGGGTGTCTCTGAGTTCCCTACAAAGAGGATCTTACCTGTAAGTCTCCAGTTACTAAAATGAAACCATAGACAGGAGCTTTTCCAAGGATGGGGGAGTAGAAGCTGGCAAAACTGCTACAAGTACCCAAATCCTAAGGGTCTTTGAGGAACCCATGCACTAAAGGGGAAAAAAATATAAGGCAGTGTCTGAGCAAAGCTGCACTAAATATCTGACCTTGGCTTATCTTAGTTTTTATACTGGCTTTCTTTCCCCTGTGGCAGGGCTTTTCCAGAGGTCAAGAAAGCTCCATGGGCCGGCCGAGTGGCGCATTGGTTAAGCGCTGGTTTGGGGATGCCAGCGGCCCCGGTTCGGATCCCACATGAGGGCCAGTGACACTGCCCTCTACAGCTAACAACAGCTCCACCTGGAGCTGGGCTGTGCAAGCCCCGGTGATGGTGTGGGCTGCAGCCCCTGCTGCAGTGGGCTGCCATAGGCTGCAGTGAGTGGCCCGCAGCCAGCGTGAGCGGCTGGCAGCCAAGCGTGAGCTGCCAATAGCCGTGATGAGCGACCATCCAGAGGCCAGCGACCGATCTGCCCCATCTGGGAAGAGCGCAATGACGATACCAACAGTGAAGCAACATCCTCCGCAACTAAACTGAAGAACAAAAAGACAACAACTTGTCTGTTCCCCTTCCCCGATTCCCCAATGCTGTTCCCCTCTGCCAATTCCCCAATAAAAAAAATATTTAAAAAAAAAAAAGAAAGCTCCAGACATTTCCAGAAAATCCTGAAACAGAATTATCGAAATGTTGGTTTGTTTTCATTTTTGACATCCACAAGCGAATGCCCTGACACACACAGAGTGAGATAATGTTGTTGCAGGATGTTGGGTTTTTTTGTTTGTTTTTCTTTTAATTTTATTGGGGAACAGTGTGTTTTTCCAGGACCCATCAGTTCCAAGTCAAATAGTTATTTCAATCTAGTTGTGGAGGGCGCATCTCAGTGGCCTATGTGGGCATCGAACCGGCAACCTTGGTGTTATGAGCACTGGGTTCTAACCACCTGAGCTAACCATCCTGCTGCCCCTGCAGGATGTTTTTATTGGTTTGTTTTAAAGATTTTATTGGAGAATTGGGGAAGGGGAACAGCATTGGGGAATTGGGGAAGGGGAACAGACATGTTGTTGTCCTTTTGTTCTTCAGTCTAGTTGTGGAGGACGTCACTTCCCTGGCCCATGTTGGTATTGTGATCATTGTGCTCTTCCCGCTGAGGCAGTCACTCACCAGCCTTTGGACAGCTGCTTATTACGGCAGCTCATGGCAGCTCACACTGGCTAGCCACTCACGCTGGCTGCCCGCCACTCATGGTAGCTTACAGCAGCCCACTGCAGCCCCACCGCAGCCTACGCCATTGCCAGCTACTCATGGCCCAGCTCCATGTCGAGCTGTTGTTCACCATCTTAGCTGAAGAGGGCGCAGCACCACTAGCCAATGTCGGAACCGAACCGGTGGCCCAGCTGCTCAGAACTCCTGCTCCCAAGCCAACTCTTAACCAATGTGCCACTCGGCTGGCCCAAAGATGTTGTTTTAAAGACCAATACTTCAGGCACTCTGGGCAGGTGGTGAGTGCAAGTTTGAATTTGGAGAATGAACACCTTCCTTTGATGTTGTCCGTGATTTTCTATGATTTCATTTCAATTTGTATGATTTTATATACATGAACATGAATGGGGCTGAAGGCAACTATTGCCCATCTGTGAGTCTTCAGTGGTGGAGGCAGGCAGGAGTTGCTGGGCAAACTCAGCTGTTGCCCACCCTGCGCTGAGTAATGTCATAATCCAGGAGGATTATGACTGAGGGGCTGAGGAGATCTCAGACGCAAACAGGAGTTCATTATTAACCTTATAAATCTGTTTCATGTGATCTGGCATCTACTAAGATCATATTGATTGATTTAGTAATCGTTAGTTCTATTAATAAACTCTGTGGACCCAAGTCCTTTTTGCGTTGCCTTTTGAATTATTTAAGACTTCCTGCATTTGCCAAGCTAGTCTATTTCAGCTAGAATATACCAGTCAAATTCTGGGTCTGGGTAGGAGGCTGAGGTGGGAAGCTCTGGGCACCGAAATGGTGGTGGTGAGGAACCCATGGACCCTGGAATCAGACCTGGGTGTGACCCCATCTCTGCCACTTACCAGTTGTGTACTTGCAAAGAAATGACCCCTATTATTTCTACAAGCTCCCTCTCATTACCTCTTGCAGGTATACTTCTCATCTGAACCTCATGATTAATTGTGGAAAAGAGCTCCTGGGATCTGTTTATTGTGGAGTTTGAACTCATTTGGAAGCATAAACTTAAAGCCATTTTAGTCATTCTGACCACTGTTCCCGTCACTCGATAATATCTCAAGCAGATTGTTTTTTTTCCTGAAAACGTCACAGTTAATAAACAGTTTACTTTGGACCATCCATCTCATGTCCAAATCAAAGCTCTTCCCCTCCCCCATCAGAGAAGGAGGGGTGGAGAAGGTGAGGGGCACACACCCTATACTCTCTCCCCTGTTCCTAGCCCCCCAGAATCGGAAGGAGGCCGGTGCCAGCTCTGTCCAACTCTCTCCTTGGTCAAGCTCTTCTGAGGCTATCTGGGGTCAGAGGAGTCTTGTTTGATCTGGTGACCCAGACGGCCACAGCCAGATGGTCTCCTCCAGACAGGATGATGGTGTCCTTGGGTACTGTTCCTTCAGTCCTGCCAGTGTGACTGATCAGTCTAACCCCTGTGGAGATGATGTCAAAAACCTAATTGGAGTGAAGTCTGGGCCAAATGGCCCTTCCATCACCCCCACCCCACCACTTGGTGGTGAGCTCTGCTCTGCACACACAGGCTCAGCTGCCTGGCTCCCACCCCTCCCCGCTTCCCTGCTACTTCCCAGTGAGGGACAGGCAAACAGAGGTCCCTTTCAATAGACTCTGTAGGCCACAAGGAACTGAGGATGGGTATTCTCTCATCTGGGCCTTCCCAGTCACACGGTCACACACTTCTCTAATGAAGGCTACTCCTGGAAGTGTTTGTCATGTAGGGTCAACAACCCCTGCCTTGAGGCCAACTGCGGGGACCTAAAGGAATTACAGGAAGCAATTGCCCAAGTAGTAGCACTTTGGTTAGCCCATGGCTGCTGGTTACATTTGCGCACACTGCACGCTGCACAACTTCATATTGGTTCACCCTTTAGTCATCAGAGAAAATATCTTATTACAATTTTCTGGCAGAGGCCCATCAAGTATCAATGTAGGAACTCATAGCAGCGTTGGAGCCACCCAGGCAGATGCCAAGCCCCATCTTCTCAGAATATCAAGGCCGTCTCCCACTTTGCCATAAGAATCTTCGAAGCCGGAGACCAGGGGCTCATTATCCACAGTCCCCCAGTCAGAATTACCCTCATCTCATCCTTGGTGACCTGGTTTCCTGCCTCAGTCTTTCTAGTACCTCAGCTGGAACTTCTGCAAGGGATGCAGGGACATCCAAGGACCTTCAAACAAGGCCACTGTGCAAAGGGGGAAAAGGAAGAAGAGAAACCCCCAGGGAACCTCAGAGTCAGCTTTAGGCTCTGTCTTTTTAGGTGCTAATCTAGGAGAGTTTAAGAGAGGTTGTATAAAAAGAAGCAATAACTGGATCCAATGATTGCCAGAATCTAGCAACATAACAATGGAACACAGAAAATTGTTTTTTTTTGTTTGTTGGTGTTTTTTTTTGAGGGCAGTGTCACTGGCCCTCATCTGTGGAACCTGAACCGGGGCCGCTGGCTTCCCAAGCCAGCGCTTAACAACCGCGCCACTCTGCCGGCCCCAGAAAATAGTTTTTGAAACCTGATGTGTGACAATAATGTAATATATAATTTACAATTATGATCATTTTAACAAATGCCTTCTGAAGCCATAACCCTAATGTATGTATATCATTAAAGAAATCTTGTTAACTTTGAAATTCCTGGATAGAAATACTAAAATACTAGCTGCTTTGGACATAAAGTAACCCTTAGAATTTGTTGCTTGTGTGACAGAGGTGCTTGTAACTTAAGAGAGACAAGGGATGGTGACCTAAGAATAACCTTAAATTATTAATTTATATGTGGACTTGGCTACAAAGTTGGGATGCAATCAGGTTTTTTTCCATTTGCAGTATATTTGATGAACATAATTTTATAATTAGAGAATGCAGTTGACCATTGAACGAATCGGGGGTTATGAACACCAACCCTCCGTGTATCGAAAATCGTGTATAGCTATGTATTCGTAAGTGGACAGGCTTGCTGATTTAATGTTGAAATAAACACCATGGTTAGTCAGAGCCACCTGCTGGCAGCATAGGGTACTGCAGCCCAGCTACGCATATTTCAGATTGAGTGGCTAGTCAGGAAAAACCCATCAGAAAAGACAGGGGAAATTCCTGTGGTGCAGAGAGATATACAAACGTTGTATGGGTTGACAGTGGACAAACAATGCCACAGTCAAGAAGGTGCCACAGGGATTCCAGGTTCTTACAACTAACATGAAAATTGCCTGATTTTGTTTTCTGGGAACTACAGTTTTCATAAGGAAAATATGAATTATGTATTAAATATCCAGTATGCCTTATTATTAGCCCTTCCTCATGCTAATGTTCAATGTTATTCCTTCAGGATATCCTCTCACCCGAATTAGAATACATCAACAGTTTTATAATGGGATGGAAAAGTTTCACTTTTCAGAAGTTTGCTGCTAGAACACATCACTCTCCCTAAAAGCAAGAGAGCCTTGAATTGGATCAACTTCATTGTCACACTCCTTTTATTCTCAATTATACGATACCCCCATACCATCTTGGCCACTGCTTTTTCTTTTCTACTTCTCTTTTATTTTCTATATCAAAATGAAGACATATGGGAGGTAGAAAAAGAACAAGCAAAAAAGAGGACACTCCAGAGCATACAGGGAGCTTTATTGAGTTAGTGACATGCAAAGGAAGTTCTTCCTGTGGTCAGTAAGTACAGGCATTAGATGGCAGAATCCAGAGGGAGGAGAGGCTGGGTGGGGATCAGGGAGGCCTTGAGGCCAGGGCCTGGTCACCTGGTGACATGCAGAGCTCTCTCTAAGGGGTCTGTGGCTCATCTCGGGGGCAACTGGACTCAGGTGCCCTCATACTTGGAAAAGCAACATTCACATCTCACTCCTCCCTGAAAAAAAAGGGGGTAGAGGGAAAAGTGAGGGCTCCGTGTTCACTGAGAGGCAGCAACCAACACTCAAATTCTTATCCACCAAGAAAGAACAGCCTCCAAAGAGAAAAATTAAAAGTCCCAGTGGTTTCTTGGCTTCGTATCTGGGCTCTGGCTGCAGGCACACTCATTCCCAGACTAGGTACTTTCAGCCTTTTTTTTTTTTCAACTCCCAGGAACTGTTGGGCCCCGAAGGACCGCAGCTAAGGCATGCACACTCACCGGTGGCTTTGGCGGTATTCCTGCAGAGCTTTCTCGACCACCGTCTCCATAAATTTAGGGTCGTTCCTGGAGACATCTGCTGGGACCGTCACAGTAATGGGGTCGGAATCAAAGAGCTTCAGAACCACCTTAGTGAAGCCAGTGGGAACGCTGGAGTCAGAACTCTGGGAAGCCACCTAGAAGGGGGAAAGGTAAGCGAAGGGCTTAACTGAACTCATTTTGCAACAAAAGTCAGGCTTAAATCTGGGCAGTTGACCCCCTTTGCATTTTACTAATTTTGACATGTGTACAACTCAGTGAACAGAAATGCTCTACTCCAGAGATACTCATTGGTAAGTGTAAATGCCACCACAAATAACCAGCCCAGGGGAAGACCCATGGAGTGAAAAATGGTTTCCAAGCCACTGTGTTTTCTTTGGGCAGCCGCTGGCCAGGCTGTGGTAGAAAAGGAATCAGGGAAAGAAAATAAAAAGGTTCCCAGTGCTAGAGAGAAGCTTTTTATCACTAGTAGAGACTGACACCATCAATTCATGAGCTAGTCCACATGGCACAGGATGGCAAGGCGGCTTCGTGGAAAGTGCACAATGCAGCCAGGCAGAGAGGCTCTGATGCCCAGGTGAGTCCCCTATCAGTTATTTGACCTTGGGCAAACTCTCACTTTCCTCATCCATAACATGGGGCCATGACATTGTACCTCACTGGGTCATGAGGCTTCCATGCAACAATGTATGTAAAGGTCTTCCGTTTCCTGCCTTTGGACAAACGCTCCACCTCCTTTAATATCTTCATCCCATTTCACCCTCAGACTGCACCTTGGGCCCCCATCTTCAGGGTCTGGCCAGGACAGGACTCACCGTGGTGACTTGGAGAGAATACTGGTTTTCACTCTGACTGAGATTAGCCAGCTGCGACATCCAGCTAAACTGCTCGTCCAGCTGCTTCAGCAGAGAGGAGGTGTTCAGCATCTTCTGCTGGTAAGACTGGAGCAGCTCGTCGTACACCTTGGCGAACTTCTCAGCAAGCTGGAGAGAACTGTTCAGCTCCTGTCGCAGCTGGTTCTGATGGGGGTTGGTGGACGAACAGTCTGCCCAGAGATGAAAAACACAAAAGGCGGACACGTGAAGGGAACACTGAAAAGGGACGACACACGCATGGAAACCGGTTCACACAGCCGGGACCTTAAAGCAGAGGTATTCTCAGCGTCAGCCCCCAAACCATTTGTCGCCAGTCCGCGACAACATACAGAGCTGGTCCCAGAATGGAAATCAACAGGCAGCTTCCTTCATGGAGAAAGTCTTGCTCTGGAAAACAGTGTCAGCTGAACTAAACAGTGTGCCTAGGGACATCATAGATTTATCTTTGGATGCAAGACCCTTATCTCCTTGGAGAACGGTGGTGAACAGCACTGACCGCCCTCTGAGGAGCTCGGATCTCAGGGCTCTGTGCTCAGACCTGGAGCTGCCCTGGATGCCCTTGATGCCCCATGAATCATTTCCGGACAGGGGGAATGCTACTCATAGCTACCATTTGTGTGGTTCCTCCTATGGACCAGATTCCACATGAGTGCTTCGGATATCCATTATCTCTAATAATCAGATGTATTCTGACTAACAACAACCAATAATGACTTTCGGTTGCTTTTTTTTTCTTTTAAGAGGGCAGTGTCACTGGCCCTCATATGTGGGATCCGAACCGGGGCCGCTGGCATCCCAAGCCAGCTCTTAACCAATGCACCCAATGCACTGGCCCTGGTTTTTTTGTTTTTGTTTTTGTTTTTTTTTTCTTAACCAATAATGAAATGGAGGCCCTCAAAAGTAAATCACTTGACTAAAGTCATGGAATGAACAATTCATGGGGTCAGGACTGACTCCTAAACTTCCTAGTCTGAGTCTGTGGGTATAGAAAATTCTGCAAGCTTGTCTTTTTGCGGATATCTGCAGAGCTGGCAATTCTGGCCCCAAGAGGCTATGCAGCAGAAGAGATGGCAAGGACCCTCGGGTCACAAAGCATAGCAGCCTGGTAGCTGGGATCCTGGCTTCCCACCTACCCATCATGGCTGGTCACCAAAGTCACCAGGAGAGCAGGGAAGATAGAGTTCATTCCTTTTGGTCCCTGAGTGCCCACTGCAGGTTGTCACATTGATAAGAGCTGGCAACTAGCCACTATCTCTTTCAAAAGCGACTGCTTTTTCTCTCCCTAAATTTTTCAAAAATATTCCAAGGACAGTGCATCAAACCCAAGCAAGTCAGGGGAAAGGGGGTCTTTGCACACTGAAGAATGGTAATCATTTATGTTAAATAATTACATGTAATCATGTATATTAAATGGTTGTATTAAATGTAATCATTTGTATTAACATAAAATGTTAGGTGGGGCGTAAAACAGAATTACCAAACAAGAAGCAGGGTTGGAAAAGATACACAATGAATAACTGTAACTCTTTCAATCAGGAAATAATTGAAAATTTAGAAAAGTCATTGAGAATGGAGACTTAATGGGCAGTGGATCCCAAGTGGGGGCAAAGCTGCCTCCCAGGCGACATTTGGCAAAGTCTGAAAACATTTTTGGTTATCACATCTGGGAGGGGGGTGGAGTGGCAACTACTCGCATCTAGTGGGTAGAGGCCAAGGATGCTGCTAAACATCCTATAGTGCATCGGGACAAAAAATGATCTGGTGTGAAAAGTCAATAGTGCCGAAGGTAAGAAATCCCAGGTCCTCAGGCAGTGCATGCTCAGTTGCAAGCACCTTAAATAAGAGATTGTAAGTGTACTATGTAATTTATGTTATTGTAACTATGCCATTTTATGGGAATCGCCCAAGAGGCTTGGCTGGGTACTGATTGACACTTCTCTGTACTTCAGCCTCTCAGAACACTATTTTGCAGTGGTGTCTAAAATTATAGGAATGAGGCTAGAATATTTAGCCAGACCCTGAAGGCTTGCTCTGGTAAACCCAAACATATTAAATAAGAGCAAAGCCACAAAGTTGATCCTCTTATTTACAAGGGAAAGAATTAACTCTTTCTGAGTATAGACTATTGTGGGCCAGGAAGTATTCCAGGTGCTTTTACAGATAGCTGTTCTCTCAAAGGAGGAAGAAACTTGGCAGAGTCCAGGTCTGGTCAAACTGAGGGGAACAGCTGAAGGGAGCTATTCTTTTGCCTCAGGGACAAACCAACCAAAGACAATGTTGCTGGGAGGTTAAAGGACCACGAGCAGTGACCCATGTGGGCTGGGACAGAACACAAAGCACCTGTGAACAATACATCCCAAACACCGTGCCCTCCCACGTGAGAAGTTACTTAATCTTTCTCTCACTGATTGTGTACCTCTGTAAGGCAGGGACAATAACTGTACCCCACTCAGAGCCATTTGAGGAAATGAGTAATTGTTTGTAATGTGTTGAGAACAGTGCCTGGCAATGGTAACGTATTTGCTAAACTGAAAACATACTATTCAAAATGTCATGGTCTGCAGGGAAAAATGAGGATGTTTACCGTGCTTGTCCCTTGGGAAAAGAATAATGGGGAAATCAGAGGATGACAGCTTTCAAAACACAATTGCCTGTGAACCACGTGCTGGTTGATGCAGTAGGCACTTTACATACTCAGTGTCCCGACTTCAGGGGCAATTCTGCATCCTAACCCTCATCTACAGATAAGGCCCTGAGCAGAGCAAGGCTAAGGGCCTCCCTTAATTGGAAGGCAGCTGGAAGGCAGCTGAGCTGGAATTTGAACATCTGGCTGTCTGACCCCATAAAGGCAGCCCCACTGAGACCAGGAACCCAGGGCTCCCCGACTCACCCACTGACAGGATCTCCTGGCACTTAGCACACTGGTCTTTCATCCTCAGGCATCCCGTGGAGTTGTGACGGATCTCCTTGCACACAGAGCGGTTATCGTCATCTGGAGACACACGAGGGAAAGAGGAAGTCAGGCTGAGGGACCACACAGAACAACATAATGATTGGCCACCCCGATCCCGCTGACCCCTTCCACACCACTGTCTCGAACTTTGAGATAGTTCTGTAGGCAGAGCAGGTTGGAACTTGCCTGTAGACATGGACCTCTGATCAGGGCTCCCTGTAGAAGGACTAGGAGATGGCTCCTGGGGTTTCCCCAGCTGGGTATGGCCTCCCCTCCCACCAGCTCCACCTGATGAGCCTTCTCCTGCCTCCACACTCTTGACTATTTGCGCTTCTCTTTAGCACTACAACCCATTTTGCTCTGCATTTTACCTGGCTCATTTTGCTCCCCTTAGCCAGCCAGCAAGCCCCTTGAAGGCAGGAATGGGATCCTTCTTAAAGCCTCCTTATAACACTGGGCTCCCCTCCCCCACCGCCCATTACGGATATACAGTAGATGCTGGTTAAAGTCAACACTCTTCTGTATTTCCAATCCATTTCAAGCCAAGCCCTGGTGCCAAACTACAGCACTTAGGAGATGGAGTTGGCCAAGCAACATCTATTGGTTCAATGAAGGAACTCGTTTCTGAAAGCATTGGCTTCTCATGTCCACATCAGGCTTCATTCACTCAAAAAATATTCATTGCGCCCCATTTCTCTACCAGGCTCTAAGGTTACAATCGTAAGCAGCTTTCTTAACTGTAATATGGGCTGATTATATAATTTGTCACCAATATATGCATGGTGTCCACAGAAAGCCACCTGAGTTCCCAAGAAAAAGGGGTCTGGATCTGTAGACAGACGAGTCAATGTCATGCCCATCAGTTGAGGGAAGGGGCTCGGTAAACTCAAAAGAACACAGGCTCCAAGTCCTACAGGCCTAGATTTGACCAGGTGCTTTTTGCACTTGACCAGTTGCAAAACTATGGGCACCCTCCTTTATCTCTCCGCCATTGTTTTCTACTTCTTAAATGGGGTTATACCACCCTCACAGGGTTACTGGGGAGAAATTGAGATGGCACATGCCAAGTCCCAGCATAGTTCTTAGCATCTAATGGGTATCTCAACGAACTGTTAGTTCCATCGCTTCATAGGAGGCACAAGACATCTTTCTAACCTGCTGGGAATTCCGGGAACTGGTAGTATGGTCTATGGACGTGGACATCCATGGCCTGTTGAGCCTGGTGTATCATGTCAAAGAAGGGCTGGAATATGTCAGGGAAGTTTGGGGGTCCGAACATGGAGAAAGGCATTATGTTCCGGGCGATGCGAGACTTGGGCTGGAAGTAGAAAGGCCTCCTTGGGGACGAGCCAAAGGGCAAGAAGTAGGAGGTGTCTAGGGGCTCCCGGCTGAACAATCTATCCTGGAAAAGTTCGTCCATAATACTGGACACCCGGTTAAATCTGTCCTCCATGGCATCCAGTACGTGGCTCTGCTGCCGGTCGCTCTCCAGCAAAGAGTCGATGCGGTCCCCATTAATCCAGAAGTAGAAGGGAGAGCTCTGGTTCAGGAACTCCTCAAGCTGGCACGGGCAGAATAGGAACAGTTAGGAGAAGCTCACTGGAGTCCCTGCCTCCTGTGCCTCTCTCTTGTTGAGATGGGCCAGGCCCAGCCCCTCGCAGCACCTGAGTCTCCTTAGAGTCACATAGCACGTGACCAAAGGCCCTGCTGGGACTGGCTCCCTGGTCTCTGAACTGTCAGGCCAATGCCCTTCCATTCTCCCCATTCCAACAGGGAAGGGTTTAGGAAGACCTGTGAGGCCGATACATTCACAAGGCCCATCACTTGAGACTCATCTGCTGTCTTCTTTGGCCACCAGGGATCCCACCCCGGCTCAGCCAAGGGCCAACTGATGTGCCTTCAGTGAACAGCAAAATTCATGAGTCCCAATGAGCAAGACCTGCAGGGCAGGATGGGATCAATATTAATGTACCAAAAATTCTTAATTCCTTCTGCCTAAGCGGGCACAGGATTCTGCTCTTCCACAAGGTCATAAGAGTCTTCTAAGAGATGGACAATAGCTGGCACCAGTGCTTTTAATGACTCCATGTTTCTCCCCTCACAGCAGACATTACCAATCGATCATGGCGCTCTGGACCCAAATGCAGCCAGAACTAATCAATTGCATCTGGCATGTGAAATAAAGCTGTGATACTGTGATTTATAATTAGATATATAGTCTTCCACACTTCCTAATAAAGAGCTCCTAAAAACCTTGGAATTTCCTGTGATGAGAACAATAAAAAGTGTCTTTTGTTATGTTAATGAGGTGACTACTGGAAGACACCTCTGGATGGAGGATGGTTGCTAGGGGAACCAACCAGGATTGACAGGGTAGAACTTTCAGTCTCATCCCCTGATTTCTGGGGAGGGGAACGGGGCTAGAGGTTGAATCAATCACCAATGGCCAGTGATTTAATCAATTATGCTTATGTAATGAAGCCTCCATAAAAAACCCAAAATACAAGGTTTGTGGAGTTTCCAGGGTTGGTGAACATGTGAATTTGGGGAGAGTGGCATGCCAGGTGAAGGCATGGGCACTTTGCACCCCTTCCTCATACCTCACCCTATGCATCTCTTCCATCTGGCTCTCCCTGAGTTCTACCCTTTTATAATAAACCTGCAATCTAGCAAGTAAAATGTTTCTCTGTGCTCTGTGTGAGCCACTCTAGCAAACTGGTTGAGACCTCCAATCTATATAGCCAGCCACTCAGAAGCACAGGTGACAACCTGGACTTCTGATTGGCATTTGAAGTGGGTGGGGGCAGTCTTGTAGGACTGACCCTTCACCTGTGGGATCTGACGCTATTTCTGGGTAGTTGGTGTCAAAATTGAGTTGAACTGTGGGGCATCCTACTGGTGTCGGAGACGTGCCTGGTGTAGGAAAAGCCCCCACACACACTTGTTCCCCCATTCAGAGCCTAGGCTGCACCCAAGGGGCATTTTTTTCCTTTTCACCTGGCGGCCAACCAGCCCCGAGCCACTTCTGCAGACGCGCGCGTAGAACTTCATACAGGTCTGTTTCAGGCAGGGCTTGCATTCCTCCCAGAGGGCCATCATGGTCTCATTGCACACCTCCTGGGATGCCTTCAGTTTCATTTCAGCATCCTTGGTATCAGTTAGGGCCTCCTACAGGAGAACATGAGGCCAGATTAGCCACATAGAAACCACAGGCTTTATTAACCCTTCCCAAGGCTGGCCACACAGTGTGCTAATTTCCACCCCTGCTCTGGTTCATTCTTCCCTCTTTCACCTACCTGGAATTCCCTTTCCACCTAGCTTTAAACATCCTCTCATCTTCAAGACCCAGTGGTCCCTTAGTCCTCCCCAGACACTAGAACCCATGGGGACATTTCCTTGTCTGACATGACACTTAGGCTCTTTACCCCAGGATTTACCTCTCACTTAAACCTCACTTCCTATGCTCAGCTTCTGGGGTTTAAATGTCATCTTCCAAAGCTTCTGGGGGCTCCCTGAATCTTACGTTTCTACTGGAACCATGGTCCCTGGCATGCAACAGGAATAGGCAAGCTTTCGAAATCAAAATCACAACTACCAAAACTTTCTGCCATGCTCATCTGACCCAATAATTCTATAAGAATCTATGCCAAAGAATTTCTGCAATAAAGGGCAAATTCATCTGCCTAAAGATATTTGTTCCCATATGCATTTGTGGCAAAATAAAATAAAATAAAATAAAAACCACCTAGAATTAATTCAAATGCTCAAAACTAGGGAATAAATTAAGCAAATTGTGGCACACAAAGGGTAGATAAGTACAGCATTATAAGGGATGTTTATGATAAGTTTTAATAGTATAGTAAGCATTTTTCATGTTAAAAATTCAGGATTTTGAATATAGCCACTGTCAAAAAAAGTATAGAGGAAAAAAGTAGTAAGAAACAGATCAAATGTTAACAGTGAGTGGGCCTCAAGCATAAGGGTTGTGAAAAAACTTTTTCTCTTCTACTTTTCTATATTCAAATCTTGATGAATGAGCATATTACTCTTCAAAGAAGAATGAACTAGACCATGAAGATACTATGAAGATTTGACCAAGAAGAATTCGAGTTATGCTTGTCTGCTCTCTGTCCCCTGGTCTGAGCTGGGGAAGGCCCCACACCTCCTACTGAACCAATTCACAGGCGTCAACTACGCTGGTCATTTTCAGGTTCACATATTCCTCAACTAAGAAGTAAGGGAGTCTTTTTCCAAACTTGATGAGCTTTATCAGAAAATCTGGATTGTCAAATATCAAACTCCAATGTTAATCACAAAAATTCAAGAACAATACTTGCCCCTCCCACATGAGCTATTTGAGGATTCTTATAGAATAGTGAGAACTAATACTGATGCCAAAAAAGGACATTAAATTTCAAAGCAAGTTAAGGCTGCATCCAAGCCAGTATTTCCTTAAATGGCTTCCATGAAACTGTGCTCACAGCTATCAAGAAAAAAAAAAAAAAATGAATTCCCTGGTCCATTTGTTTGGAAAACATGGGATTAAACGAAGTTACATGGGTTTCTTTAGTGCAGAACTTCTCAGAACCTTCAACATGTGTTTACCATGCATTATGGATCATGAAGGTGGTAGGTGGCCCCATCTTAGCGTCTCCTTCATTAACAGTAGTGTGGCCATGTGAGTAGGCTTTTAGGAAACCTTTAAAAAGACTATTGATTTTTAAAGTAAGTTATTCATTGAATCATAGTGTTTTACTTTTGTTGAATCATGAAGCACAGCCTACGCCCACTATGCTCGCTATTGGACTTAGGGGTCTCTTTATGAAGAAATCCAGAACTCTACAAAGACATGGGTCTAAATACAGTGTGTGCCTGCCTTAACCCCAAAGGTATTACCTCTACTCGAAAAGCTCTCTGAAGGTGAGGTGCCATCCCCGTCCCTCCCTGTGACAGACCCTATCCAAAGCCTACCTTGGAACCTGACCATGGTTGGGGTTTAGAAAAATCTATTGTAGTGAATTTGGGCATCAGGCCCTGGGCCAGGCTAGTAACAAAAGCAGATCCAAGATCTCATCCTGTGAAGCTTTCAAAAGCAAATAAACCCTGCTGGGTTTTTTTGTTTTTGTTTTTGTTTTTAGAGGGCAGTGTTGCTGGCCCTCATATGTGGGATCCGAACCCGGGCCGCTGGCGTCCCAAGCCAGCTCTTGACCACCGCGCTACTCGGCCAGCCCTCTCCTGGTTTCTTAACTACAGTCCCAGCATCAGGTAACACAGCCCTGGAAGGACTGAGGGTCAACAAGGCATTCCATCAGGACACCCCAAGAGGAGCCAGGACCCCACCCACCCTCCCCTCCAGTGGGGAGCATCAAAGTGGGGGCGTGGTCACCTGGTTCCTCCTTACCTCTTTCTTCTTCTTGGCTTCCTCTAAGTTGCCAAGCAGCGATTTGCGCTCATCGTTTGTGTGTTCCATTAGGGTCTTTATCTGTTTCAGCTCATTGAAGGAATTTTTAATTTCCTTATTAACATATTTAGTCCCTTCGTTAGACATTTCTGCAAGAGAAGGGCAGAGAGGTAGAATCAGGCAAGAGGAAGAGATGGTGCTAGAGATATAACCCTGAAACCAGCTGGAATTATCGGAAAGGCAGTTGGGTCCAGGGACTATAAAGGCTGGGAATCCCCTAGCGGGCAGCCTTCAGGCCCCAGCTTTGCCCTGGCATGAATTCCTATCACAGGGCTCATTGTGGGCCCAGGGTCTGAGAATTGACAGCACCAGCTATTCAGAAACACAAACCACAGGAGCAGACACATCCCAGAGGAAGGTCAGTGGCACTATGCCTGCCCTGCGGGGCTGGAGAACAAGCCTGCCCGGCTGCAGAAGACAATTTCAAGGGAAAAAAATCCTGGAAGTGTAACCTCTTACACGTCAAAATATGGAATACTTTTCTTTTGGATAAAGTCTTTTTGGACTTCAGTTTAACTAAACATCTGAGCTTCTTTTCTCCAATGCATGGTGACAGAGACACAAAGATGAATTAACAGCACTGTTCCTCAAGGAGACTGTGACCCAGACACAACCCTGTGTGACAAATGCAATCAGATGATGTCAACGGAGTACCAGCTAAAGCACTGAGACGAACATCTCACATGCGTTTTCTTTAATACTGCTGGCACCATAATCATTTCCATTGCATAAATGGTGAAAAGGAAGCCCAGTGAGGTCAAGATAGTGGCCCAGGGTCACACAGGGAGTGAGTGGCAGAAACAGACTCATACCAGGGTCTGATCTCAAAGTTTGGGTTTTTAACTACTACGCAAAGGATGGGTCAGCTTGTAGGGCGAGCGTGGAGTGGTTTCAGGAAAGGCCTGGCAGAGAAAAGGACCACCAGCTGGGTTCTGAAGGATAACAAGCCTCATATTGAATGACAGTTCGCCGTCCCTGCCCTGTGAGCAGAGAATACAGAGCATGGTTTTCTGGGTGAGAATGAGGAGAACTCAAAAAAGGGAGATCCACAAAGGCTCCAAAGGCCTGGGCTTCATGAACCTTCACGGAGGAGGTGCGGGCGCTGGGCCACACAGACTGGGAAGAGAATACCCAAATGAGATGTAGCAACTAGAAAAGGCTTTCGATATACCTAAAAATGCCTGAAGCCACCCTGACCACAAAGAGCCTAGGCCAGGTAGCGGAGGAGAGGAGGCTCAGAGAAGAGTCCCACAGAGAAAACCAAGACCTGATGCACAGGATAAAATGGTCTTTAACCATTGGGGCCCTGACAGGAAGGGTGACAAGAGGGACACACTGGTCTACTTACCCTGGAGCTCTCTCTCTGAGACTTCCTCGTAGCCCAGCACCTGCCCATTCTCCCAGGTCACCAGCAGCCCCACCAACAGCAGTAGAGTCTTCATCTTGCTTCCCTCTGCAATTCTGGAATCCTAGCACGCTTCTGTTTATAGAGAACAGGAGACTGTCATGGTAACAGCTAGACTGCCCGCTGGTTTCTGGCCCAGCCTGCCGCCTGCAGGCAGCAGCTTCCCAGGAGTCCTGCAGAGACCTTGCCCTTAGCTATCTCCGCTCAGCTGGCATCACTGCATTTTTTTTATCCCCGGGGAGGTTGGGAGGAAAGATCACACTTCCCAATGGACCCTTTCAAGAGAAAGTGGAGGCAGTGGGTACAGGGAGGAACCACAGGACAGCAGCCTAATACAGAAGAAACAAGAATTCTGGAGTCAGAGCCCTGGGTTCAGGTCCAAGCCTTCCTCTTCCTCCTTCCTCACAATAGATAAAGATGTCCGAGCAAGGCAGACACGCTTTCTGCATCCAGAAAGGAGTCTGGTGGTACCTGCTCATATCAGACAAACCCTGAAAACACCTCTCTTAGATCACTCACCTGGCCCTCTCCTGTCCACCCGCCACCCCCCCCCCCATCAAATAGGGACTGCATCCCAGAACTCAGAGCCCCCCTGCCAAATGCATCACTAACGTGGCCCCAACAAGCATCCCCTCACAGCACTTCTCCCCACAGAGCCACAGCACCACCTGAAACTGGTTTCAAGAGTCTGAGGAACTGAAAGCTAACCCTTTGGGTCAGCACAGGGAAATAAATCCATTTATTTCCCCTAGTGTGAGACTTGAGCCAGGCTGCATGGATTGGGGGTATAAATAAAGAGTAAAGCCAGGAGGGAAGGACAATAATCTTCAGGGAGTAGAGAGAGGAGGGGCAAAGTCAAGGGGCATTGGGGCCCTGATGCCTCCCCAGGAGCAGTCCCTCTGAGAGAACATGTGCCTCTGCCCTGCCAGGTTCCTTTCACATGACCCACTTGCTCTAAACCCTAAACCCACAGTAGGGTTGCCCTGCCAAGGCGCTCCTGCCATCACTCTGGGCTTGCTGCCCTGAGCCTGGCGACAGCCTGGTCTTACACAACAGACCCATTCCCAGAAGCTGAAGTTGTTGCATAAAACAGAAACCCCTCCCCTTGTAATCTGCACCTCCCCATCCACCCAACTGCTTATCTGAACTCACCCATTTCCTATAACCAAACAGGGAGGCAGGGTGCCCGCTTCCTGAAATCGTGCACATCCAAAAATTGCTCCCAGCTCAGCAGGCCCATCTGGACGCTTGGTAGAACACTAATAAGACAAGCCTCTCCTGAAAAGTAGCTAGTAAGGTAGCCGAGTTGTAGTTCCCGAACTAACTGTGCAGAGCACAGAAGTAGCGTGGGAGAAAGAACGGGTCGTGGCCTTCCACACACACACACACACACACAGGGTAGGTGTCGGAGCCAGGGCACTACTGCAGGCCTGCCAGAAGGTACCCCTCAGACAGGCTCTGCCCTAGCTGCTCACTGAGGCCTGAAACGCCTGAAGCAGGAACAGAGCCTCTGCCAGGCCAAAGCCAGAGAAATACACCATTCCAGGCAAGGCTTCTGGTAGCAATGACTTCGGAGAAACCCAGAAGGCAGGGCATTGGACCCTGAGAAAAGAAGAGGGAAGGCAGCCAAAGGCAAGAGCACTGGAAACCCAGAAGCCTATACGGGGTCTCCCATCAGGAACCTGGGGTTCATGGGGAGCCATCCAGCTCTGAGCCAGTAAAGAGATCAGTCTTCTGCCCAACGCCAGAGGGCAGGCTGACCTCAGAGACAGGATGGAGCTCCCCCAAGGCCCACAGCAAGCTCATGGCCAGCCCAGGATGAGAACCCAGTTCTCCCAACCCCCCGGTCCAGTGTTCTTTCCTTGATGCTGAGTCACTTTGGTCTCTGAGCCTCAGTTTCTCTGTCTGTAAAACTGACCTGAGGTAGACCTGAGACATGGTGTGTTCTATAAACACGGGGTCTTATATAATCAGAGTGAATTCTGACTACTTCAGAACCTGATATAGGACCAAGCGCAAGCATTGGCAATCTGTCTCAGGGAAGTGGGAGCAGGTGGCAGGTTTGGGGAGAGGCAAAGGAACAGAAACAGGCACATAGAGGCCACCTGTTGTCCCTCCCTGACTGTGTGGTTTTGCCTTAGTAAAATGACTGGCTAGGAATCATGTGGGGGTCTTGTTATAAGGCTGATTCGAATTCAGAATCTGCTTTTCTCTAACAAGCTTGCAAGTGATATTGGTACCGCTAGTCCAAGGACGGCACTAGGACAGTGGCAGCACAGCAACCTGCCATCCCGTTGCACTGACTTGCCTCCCCTCTCATCTGCTGGGCTGGGCATGGGGCTGCCAACTTCTCTGATTAGACAAGCCACCCAAGGCCTTCCTTTCCCCACCACTGGGTAACCTTCCCCTCCTAGGAGGGCTTAAATCATGCAGAGGGAGCCTCGGGAGGACACAGGGACCTAAGCAAAGCAGTCACACCGCTAGTAAGCCACAGGGTTTACAGCTCAAGGCCCAGGCTCCTACCCTTTCTTCCCAAATAGAAAACTAAACCAAAAAGAGAAATAAAATAAAAAAATCATTCACATGTAATTCACACTATCCAGAGGCAAATATCAGCACTGTGGTATATTTCCTTCTATTTCTTATGCATTTGTATACAGTCAGATCCTTTGCATCCACTGTATCAAATATTCTTTTGTGGCTGTAGAGTGGTCCATTTCCTGATGCATTCTATTTTGCTATTCCACAAGGTTGGACATTTAAATTGCAATTTCCCACTATTATTATAATGAACAGTCTCAGGAGCAACCTTTTAAAGTATCTGTACTTACTCCTAAATTCCTAACCTCTTAATAATAATAATAATAATAATAATAATCATAAGCTTATTTTTTTCATTAGGTCCAGAAATTCTAGAAGGTCAAGTCAAGAGGCTTTGGTGCTAATTTCAATTCTGACACTACTTGTTGTTTATCTTTGCAGCTGGTCCTAAACCTCTCCAAGCCTCAGATTATCATCTATAAAATGAGATGGTTGAATCAGACGTCTGACGTCTGATGTAGGTTGTGTGACTTTCCTCTGATATACCGTAGTACATCAGGGAGCAAAAAGAGTAAGATTTAAGTGGTTGCAACATATATTTAAATCAAAACATCATACTTAGAAACACACTGCCCAGAGAACTAGAAAATTCTGAAGCAAACAAGATGACTCATGCACGCAAGCTGACAACCACCGCTGAAGATGGTACCTTTACAAGGAAGATGCTGCAGGAAGGCCCTGGGTGCAGGCCGGCTCTTCCATTCACTAGCCTGGGCCTCCAACTCTCAGTTTTCCCCATCTTTGCAAAAAGAGGATCATTAGACCTGTCTTATTTAAACACAGAATTGTGGTTGGAGCTAATGAGCTAAGTCTCGGCCTGTGCACCATCCCCAGCAATCTGGCCCCCTGTTCAGCTGCCTGATGATGGGGCTCCAGCCACCGACCTGCCCAGGCTCCCTCAACTCCATCCAAGCGCAGCTCTGACAGCCCTGTGATTACTAGCGATCGGCCTCTCCTTGCCTACTTGCCACCCCTGCCCGCCCATCGGTCCTGGTGAGGCTCTGCGGCTCTGCGCAGGGGTAGGAAAGGTAGGGACATCTCACCGGCCAGTGGGACCCGTGCGCTCCTCCTGGCGACGCGGCGTGGTGAGCACAGTGCAGCGCCAGTATTTATAGCGCTCTGCTACGTATACTCCCCCTTTGGGGCTGTCTGCAAACCTGCGTGACTCACGCCCAAAGAATGCCGGGGAATGCACCGGGAGCTTTCTGGAAGCCCGCTGGCGGAGGGGGCGGGGGTGCAGGGATCCGGTGCAACACGCCGCCGGGGGCGCCGGGGGGCGCAGCGGCACCGCGAAAGGCCGCGCGGGCTCCTGGGGCGATAGACCCTGGGAGGCGTCTCTCAGGCTCCCCTGGGTCGCAGAGCTGGAGGAAGGCACCTTCATTCACCAGGGAATGCCTGCGTTCACGAACCACGTACGTATTCCTCACCGTTGGAGGGGCCCCACTGTGCTCCTGGCTGTTCCCAGTCTGAAATAAAACGTCACAGTTCCAGAACCGTATTGAATGTTAATCTTTCACATTAAACATGTGCCATTCCTCTTGTTTCATTTAAGTAGAAAAGTATCTGAAATAATGAGGGTGGGATGGAAAGGGGTGCTGTGTTGGAGAAGAAAACATGAAGTATGAAATGCTGACTTCTGGAACCACCACAGTGACCTGCTGGCCAAGCGGAGACAGAAATATATTTATAGGGATGGACAGTGAGCATACATTTGAGGAACCAGAAGGCCTCCCAAGCTCCTTGATTCCTGGACCTTAAGCAAGTATTGTCCGCATCCACTGGGGACCCAGCTAAGCAGGGCAGGCCTCATGGGCATGGGACCCTGCAGCCTCACACTTAGTTTGATGCATTACTGTCACAATCTTGATATTCTTAATAGTTCTTGAACAAGGGATTCCACATTTTCATTTTGCACGGAGCCTCAAAAATTATGTTGGAAGTCCTGTTTCCAAGTAGGATCACTCATCTCTTACTGCCCCAAGTTCGCTCTGCTGACAGGAGGAAGCATGTTTCTGCACCCCCTTTGGCCAAGGGCTTTCATGTGACAGGAATGAGAGCCGTGGCACCTCTGCTGTGAGGGAGAGAACCAACCCAGAAGCCCCTCAGGTAGAGAGCTATTTCTTGGAGAAGAAGCAGAGCGACCCACTCGGGACTCCCCAGGATGTTTGAGCACCAGGAAAAAGGTCAAGAGGCTGCAGGGTGATGGTTCTCTCACTGATGGGGGAAGATGGGTGGGCTTGGCAGGTGTAGGCAGCCTGGCTGGGGTGGCTGGCTTTGAAAACCACTTGAGACGAAAAGGTTGCGAGGAGGAGCTGTATGGTCAGGGGCTGAGATTTCCTGTTCATTACTTTCGAGGAACAGCTTGAGGCCCAGTTCCTGGTTGCCCAAGGTCCAGGGGCAATTAGGATCCCACCCCTCTTCAAGAGGGAGCCTGGAGAAAGCTTCTACCCTTGTGAAGAAAGTGGGAGCTTGAGCTGGGTGCATGGAATTCTGACTACACTAGTCTCAGCTCTGCACTGAGGCCCTGGGTGACCTTGGGCCAATCCCTTTGCCCTCTGGATCTCTGTTTCTTCCTTTTAGACAATAAGGAATCTGGTTTATATCCTCTCTAAGGTGCCCCCTTCAACCTAACCTGAGACAGTGCCAAGTATGAGAAGATCATCAGTCCAGAAGGAAAGAAAACTCCAGCAAAAATTTGGAGCAATATTTCTTCCCTAAGGCTTCACTTTATTTTTCTTTAAAAAAAAAAAGTCTAATTATCAGTAACAGCTACATTTTTATGGAAACTGCCTCCTCCTTAGCATATCAATGCTTGAGGTCAAAAGAATTGTTTTTGAGCACGCTTCTTGTAACTTTTCTGTTCTGTGACTCCCCTAGCATCCGGCACAGTAGGCATAAATCTGTGATAATTATATTTATAAAAATCGAATTTAGGAGGACAGGCAAGCAAATCTGCCTTAGTCAGCTGAAGTAAGGGAAGGGAAGAGGGGAAGAAGGAACTAGGAGAAAATAACATGATTCACAGCCAAGACACCATAGTCCTCTGAGAATGATAACTTGATTACTCCAGCTACTAAGCAAACAAGGCTCAGAAGATTTAATTTTAAGGGGAAACATTGGAATTTGGAAAGCACCATAAATACATCACTGGATTGTAACTATTCTAAGTAAATCATAGAGGTTAACTGGCTCAGCCCCTCCCACAATACTTGATTCCTAACCTCCCTATTTCCAACCAACATCTGGTGGGTGGTCATCCTGCCTTTATTTGAATGCCCCCAGTAACTGGGAGCTCACTACCTCCATGCAAGTAGTTTGTCCAGTAAAGCTGTTTTTAGTTAGGTTCTTCTTTTGTTCAGTCCAAGTCTGACTCCTGCATGGGCCACAAGCCCTGTTTTGTCTTCTGAACCATACAGAAAATCCAACCCATCTCTCCACTGCTAGCCCTTCAGACATTGGAAAGCAGATAGTTGGTTTCTCCCAGTGACCCTCAGGCTTGTGGCTGCCTGCCCTCAAGGCCATTGCTTGCCCTTTGGCCTTCTGAACTTTGCCTCTCTTGAAGCCCTCGGCCCAGCCTTGGACCTGACAATACCAGGGAGGACTGGCCACAGAACAGAGCAGTACCACCCGTCCCTCACCCAAACACTCTGCATTAGCTCTTAGTTAGCTGCTGAGTCACTTGGTTGATTCATAGAGAATTCGTCATCTTTCTGGCAATGTTGCTGTTTAATCACTTCTTCTCCCATGGTGGACTTAGGCACACAGTTTTGGGGGTTTTAGCTTGATTTCTTTTTTCGTGGTAGGAAACATCAGGAAGGGGGAAGAGGAGCAAGTAAAGAACTTTACGTTTATCGGTCTGTCTCTTCATGCTGGGCCCACCACCTCTCCCCTGTTCTAAGATCCTTCTTATGTGTTCCTGCCCCCACCATTGTGTCGGGCTCAATGCCACCAGCATGACAGCTTAACAACCACTAATACATACAACTGGAACAAGCTAGAAATGATCAACAGCGGTACCCTGTGGCCTGTAATTAGGAATCCACTCTCGGGGCTCTAATTATTTAATGGGTGTATTCAGTCAATTAGAGGTTCATGAAAAAAATTATCGATAATAAAATCATATGCAACAAAATCAGGCCACACCTACTGTAGAGCAAACCCAAGTGCTTTTTCCTAAAGTCTACATTCACTCATTCTATCACTTGTGTTACCCTTATCTTGCCATCTAGGATCTTTTTAGGAAAAGAGGTGAGGGTAGCCTCGCCTGAGTTGCTTATCATGGGCTATAAGGAGACAGATATTACTTATACTATCTTTACTGTTAATCATGCTATTGACTGGTTATGTGGTCTATATTTCACTCCATAATTGGTTAGCTCTAAACTTTTGCTCCAATTCTTAGATGAATAGGCTTTTTTTTTTTTTAATTGGGCCCCAAATCTGCCTCGGGTCAAATCTACTTTTTCCACAACCACCTGGAATCCAACAAATCATTCTTTTAGATCAGTGGTTCTCCATGGAACTAGACAATGGGATTACCTAAAAAGAGTTTTAAAAGTTACCAATGCCTGAGTCCCACCTCCAGAGGTTATGATTGAATTAATCTGGGGTGCAGCCAGATTTGTTTCAACTTTCCACATCACCTTAATGTGCAGCCCCAGCTGGAAAGACCACTGCTTTCCAAGTTTACACATTGCTGGCTTACACTTTGCCCATTCGATCCTCACTGCATCTCCATGTCACTGTTAAGAGCATGGGATATTAGTCTCATTTTATAGAGGAGAAAATTGAGGGCCAAGGGAATCTTGAGTTAGCAGGTTTTTGCTTACGTTGAGCTGAAATCTGCCTTCTTCTAACTTCTTTTCTGTCTTCTATCTTATTTCTAAGGCACTATATATTAAGTTATCCCCTTCTCTACAGGACAGCCCTTCAAACACTAGAACACACATATGTCATCTCAGGTTAAATATATTTCTTTATACGGGTCCTCTGCCCTCTTCTCATAGAGTGAGGCAAGATAGCTCACTCTGCTCCTGCCTGCCCTAGGTTGCTCCATTTTGTCATTGGCCCTTTTGAGTGGCTTTAAGTACAAACATAAGACCCCAGCTTGGGCTGGCCAGGTAAGCAAATGATAAAAAGCTTCCTGAAACCTCAAGGCACTGTCTGCTTCATTTTTTAATTATAACACACTGTCCCCTGGGGCAGACTGTGCCGTGCTGGAGTATACAAGGACTCAAAGATTTAGGGAGAAAAGTTAATATTTAATGAGTAATCAATCTTCCTTCTCTCTTTCTTCCTCTATCTTTCTTTCTTTCTTTCACCTGTCTTTTTTTCCATTTCTTTCTGAGTCTCATACCTCTAAAGTAATGGGTGTCTATAAATAAATTTATATTTAGAGTGTGTGTATACATATATATGTATAATATGTATTACATATATAAATATATAAGATCTTATGCCCCTTTCTTTTCAAAATAAATATAAAATCATATTATACATGTTGCTTTGCAATTTGTTTTCTTCCACTTAATAAAATATTATGGATATCCTTCCAAATCAATACATAGATCTAACCCACACTTCTCAATAGCTACATATTTTATTCAGCCATTGCCCTGTTTCAGCTTTTTTTGTCACTGTAAGCTGTGCCACAATAAACAGCCTTCTGCATGTATCCTAATATGGCGGTGTCTTTATTGGTATAAGGTAGATTCTCAAATTGAGGTTGCTGGATATTGTTGTCCCTTTAAATGTTTGACAATCTGATGGGTAAGCATGACATTTTGCTACCTTAATCTAGTCATCTGATTATTGTTTTCATCCGATTATTGTGTTTATTTTAAAATAAAGTTTCCTATCATTGTGCATTGGTTTCATAGGATTTCAAATCCACTGGTTTGTGAAGTAGGTGAGGTTGTTTTGATCCAGTTTTTTGTGACTTAAGTAGTTTAAGTTTACTGAGGAAGCTGTGTCAGTATATTATCATGCCACCCGTTGTCATGGATAAGCAATCTCTAGCTCAGCTGGTGGCAGTCACTGCTGGGAGCTTGTTGATAGGAACATGTGGAGAAGCAACAATGGCTAGGGGACATTTAGGCTTTAAATATCAAGAGTTTGTGAGGCCTCTCCATAGTGTTTGGTTTGTGCAAGGCTACACTTTGCTGATTTAAATAGCTCTCTGAAGACCTTTGGGGCATTAGCTACTGCCAAGATAAAGGCGACTCTTACCAGCAGTGGTGGAAACTGCAGTGGGCCCAGGAAAGAGATCAGCTTGCCCATTGTTCCCTAGCAACAGGGAACTTTTACTTTCATGCTGGCAGCTGAATGTCAGCTTTCAATTGGCTGAGACCTCTCTCCTGGGTACCAACTCATATAAAGGTACCTCAACTAAATTCTGACTTTATTCCTTCACCTCCCTTTGCCTGAAACAATAGTGTAGTTAACCTATCGTTGCTTTGGAGTATGTTATTTATGTTATTTCTTCTTTTTTTTTTTTTTTTTGAGGGCAGTGTCATTGGCCCTCATATGTGGGACCGAACCGGGGACACTGGCTGCCCAAGCCAGCACTTAACCACCACGCCACTTGGCCGGCCCTGTTATTTCTTTATTGGACTCTTAAGAGACATTATCCTGTATGCTTTTGGCTTGTGAAATTATTATAATTCCCACAGTGAACTTGCGTTAAACTATTGGCAAAGACAATCTCAGTCTCTAAACATAATTTTGCTCCATGAGACACCACTTTCATGGCTTTCCTTATCCCATTGTTCATTTTATTGGGTTACTCATTCTTTTTTTTACCAATTTATAGGATCACTTTATGAATAAATAAAGTAAACCTAAGTATGTTGCAAATGTCTTTACAAAGCTACCATGTGTCTTTTACCTTTGATTATGGAGGCTTTTAAATTTTTTTATGTAATGAAATTTGCTTATCTCTTTTTTTTTATAGTTTCTAGGTCTCCTAACTTAAGAATGTCTTTCTTTCTCTATAATATAGAGTTATTCTCCTAATTTTCTTCTAGCTTCCTATTGTATTAACTTTTATATTTATATATTTAATCCAAATGGAATGTGTGTGTGTATGTGGTGTGTGTGTGTGTGTGTGTGTGTGGTGTGTGTCTGTGTGTGTGTGTGTGTCTTTATAGTGTGTGTGTGGAGAGAGGTGAAGCACGGGTCTAACTTTATTTTCTTCCAGTTGAATAGCTAATTATGCCAACACGATTAATCAGATAAACCACCCTATTCACGCTGAGTTGAAATGCCAGTTTGTCATCTATGAAGTTTCCCAAATAAACTTGGATTTGTTTTAGGACTTTCTAATTTATTCCTGTGATTTATATCTTTATTCATGTGTATCATATTGTTTTCATTACATATATTTAAAAGGATGTTTAATATTGAGAAGGTAATCACCCTTACTCTTCCTTTATAAATTTTCTTGGCTATTCTTAGACATTAATTCTTCTGTATAAAATTTAAATTAATTTTGTTTAGCTAAAAAAATAGTATTGTAATTTTAGTTGCACTAAATGCACATATTAATTTAGGAAGAATTCACATTTTTATGTTTTTCTACCTATGTAAAAGCATAACATGTTTAGAAGTAATTTAAACTATTGTTTTTATTTTAAATGAATTTTTCTTTTATCGAAGTAAGATATACATGTAATTTAAAAATATCCAATAGTACAAAAAGTTCCAATGTAGCCATCCTCTACTATACACTTCACCATTCCTCTAGCCCACTATCTCCCCCATCACCAATCCAGGAAAACTATTATTTTTATATTAAAATAAATATTGTTTCATTACAATATGGCATGCAACTTTTATATCATTTTTTTAAATAAAAGGAAAGACTTCAAATTTTTGTTACTTTCGTCATTATGACTATGGAAAAGTTAGAGAAATCCTGACTAAGTATATTATACTGAAATTTATCAGATTATAGTTTAAACATTTCCCCTCTTTCATTCAACTTTGTGCTCCCATTCTCTAAGACATGGCCCAGCACAGAGTACTTGTTAAATTATCTGGATGAATTTTTCAATTAGCACACTCTAAAATCCCATTTATTTTTTTAGCAGTCTCACTGATTTTTGAGTTGTATCAAAACTGTAATATCATGAGGATAGGGAACATATCCCTAGCACTAGCACAGCTTCTGTCTATGTGTTTATTTAATAAATTAGTGGAAGCCATACATGGTCAAATAGCAACACGATCTTTCTCTCTGAATTACTAAGCTTCATCTTTTGCTGGTGCAACTGATGGCAAATCTCAATGTAGGGTTTAAATTTATTTCTCTTGAATTTTACAAATGCACTGTAGACACCTGTCAAGGTTGTTCTGAATTTTGTTCTTCCATTTTTGAATAGGAAACAAAGAAATAAGTATGCCTTCTGGGTCTGCATCCAAAGTATAGATAGAAATATCCATTAGGATCCTTCTTATAATTTTAAAAGCCCAACCTCTTGAATGCCTGATATAAAGGAATTCCTATACACCAAATCCTCTGGAGAATATTTTTCTCAAGAGTATTTATGTCCCTCTAGCTCTAATCTTTCCCTTTTAATATGTTTAGTTCCTGGCCACATGGATACAGGCTTTTCCAGTCCTATTTGCGGTCATCTAAATTGTGGGATTCCTGCAGGAAGCCTTTTTTATTGTCCAATGGATGGTTTGTCTAAAACAGTCTTCTTCTTCCTACTTCTTTTTTCATTCACATCCGGCCCCAAATGAAGTCAGCAACTTTCTTCCTGCATTTATAATGGTTTCAGATGAACAATCTAAGTAGTTTTTTCTTTGCTCATTATATTAATCTAGAATATTTGTACAAGCTCTGAAGCATCCTATGTATTTAAGCTGCTTTTCTCAGAACATCACCCTTACAGAATTCATAAAATAAGATATTAATTTGACAATATGAAGCCCTTTTTAAGGATTTCTGACTAGAATTCATGTTATATAGCATCACCCACTGGTCAAGAGTGGTATTGCAAGTCACCCCCTGGCCACTGATACAGTAGTCCCCACCTTATCCATGATTTCACTTTCCGTGGTTTCAGTTACCTGTGGTCAACCAAGGTCCAAAAATATTAAATGGAAAATTTTAGAAATAAGTAATTCATAAGTTTTAAATTGCACTTTGTTCTGATTAGCATCATAAAATCTCACACCCTCCTTCTCCATCCTACTTGGTACGTGAACCACCCCTTTGTCCTGTGCATCCATGCTGTATGTACAGTACAATAAGATAATTTAAGAGAGAGCGAGAGAGACCACACTTACATAACTTTTATTACACTACATTGTTATAATTGTTCTATTTTACTAGTTATTATTGCTAATCTCTTACTGTGCCTAATTTATAAATTAAACTTTAGCATAGGTATGTATGTATAGAAAAAAACATAATATTAATACATATAAAGTTCAGTACTATCCATAGTTTGAGGCATCCACTGGGGGACTTGGAATGTATCCCCTGCAGTTAAGGGGGGACTACTGTACTCAAAAATTACAGTATTGGTAACTATAAAGTGAGGCAAGAATCTATAGACATGAGAGAAATCTCAGCTGAATTTCTGGGAGGAAGCAATAAAAGATAAGAAACTTAAGAATTGTGCAAAGGGGCCAGCTGAGTGGCTCATTTGGTTAAGAGTTAGCTTAAGAGCTCTGAGCAACAGGGCCACCGGTTCAATTCCCACATGGGCCAGTGACACTGCACCCAAGCTGAGACACCACTGAGCTGCCGCTGAGCTGCCAGCAGGTGGCAGGATAGCTCAGCTGGTGAGAGCACATGCTCCTAACAACAAGACTGCCTGTTCTTGAGGGCCAGTAACACTGCCCTCAGAAAAAAAAAAAAAAGACTGCCTGTTCCATGGTGGGCTACGCCTGCCTGCAACTAAGACTGAACACAGCACCTTGAGCTGAGCTGCCACCCTAATGGCTCAGTGGATAGAGCGTGGGCTCTTAACAACAACGCTGCCGGTTCAACTTCCGCATGGGATGGTGGTTACGCCCACCCACAACTAAGAGTGAACACAGCACTTTGAGCTTAGAGGCCAAAAGCTGCCAAAGGACAGCCAGATGGCAACTGGCGCCCTCCACAACAAAGATTGAAGAACAACAACTTGGCTGGTCCCCTTCCCCAATTCCCCAACACTGTTCCCCTCCCCCAATTCCCCAATTTAAAAAAAATAAAAAAGGAATTGTGAAAATATCACAGAGTTCATAGAATGGGCCGAAAAAAGACCAACTTAACACTTCTCTGGACAAATGTCTGCAATTGAGAATATTGATGGATTCTTTCCCAGGGATTTGTATTACTTATTTTAAATGGGAGCCAATAGGAAAATGCAATTTAGATTTTCTTTTATGGCCAGCTTTGCTGGAAGCTGCTCTGAAACACCCTAGGCTGGCCGTCTGTGTTCCTTCAAAAACATATACTCCAGTGCAGTGTTGTTGGTACAGTGGTGAGCATAGTTGCCTTCCAAAAATATCTTACCCTTTAGCTTCTAGAGGATTGATTATTTGGGTGAAACACTGGCATGAACAACGCACTAATACTGCCTGGAGTTTGAATCCATGGCATTAAAGAG
Source organism: Aselliscus stoliczkanus (assembly GCA_033961575.1). Taxonomy (NCBI): domain Eukaryota; kingdom Metazoa; phylum Chordata; class Mammalia; order Chiroptera; family Hipposideridae; genus Aselliscus; species Aselliscus stoliczkanus. Next base: position 22,668,786 of record CM066735.1, read on the forward strand.
TTTATTGAGGGAGAAAGTGCAAAAATGCTTGCAAAGGTCTGGGTTGGGGAAAGGTTTGTTAATGAATGGTAGGGCTCACCAGCATCCATGTTTCCCCCTTTCTTCGTGGTAACCCAGCAAAGGGCTATTTCCCATCCCCCTTGCCTTGGGTTGGGGCCATGTGACTGAATTCTGGCCAATGGAAGGTGGCTGATAGTCATGGTATGCTTCTTCTAGGCCTGACCCATGATCATCTCCAACCCACAATCCCCCCATCTCTCATCCCCTTCTGCAACAGCCCTGGAGGCTACTTATTTGGCGGCATCACCGGGTGAAAGAAGCCTGGATCCCTGAGTCAACATTTGTCAGAGAAACACTCAACCTGCAATGGATTGTGATACGAATGAGAAATAACCTATTGTTGCACTGTCCTTAGAAACTTGCACTTATTTGTGAGAGCTAGTGCTACTTGCTCTAACTACTATAGAAACTGTTGTCTAGAAATGGGATGCCACTATAATGAAAACATAAACATGCAGCATGAACTTAGTGACTGGGTAGCAGGATGTGAAGGACCTGATATTAGAGGCTGAAAAGATGAAAATCTATACTCTGCAGACCATACATTGTCTAAGAGGGTCTCAAAATTTCCACAGACCATTAGCTACTCTGTGTCTTTCATTCTTCCTTTTCCCAAATGGGCATTTTTATTGTGATGATCTGATCCATGCTCCTCCATTTGAGATTGGAACTACTTCCAGGCCTGATGAAAAAGATAGAATCACATGGAAGGTCTTGGAGCCTTGGCCGTGGAGCTCGATCCATTCTCTCCCATTTTACAACGACCTTAAAGCTGTGACATTATAGCCTGCCTGTCTGCCCCCATGCACCTCTCCATAAAGACAGATCATAATTTCAATATTATGCTTACTGTATGTGTCCCCACTTGCCCCTAAAGGATGGCCGGTTAGTCAATGATGGGCAAGATTTCTCAATATAGAAACAACCTAAGCCAGACAGGGCCGTGTGGGTGCCAGTGGGTGCCAGTGGGTGGCATTGGGAGGAATCACGAGTTGACAGAAATAGGGTGTAGGCGGCCCCTTGCTTCAAGTTCTGGCAGCCTGCCTGTGAAATGACCTATTGATATGATAATATCTGTCCTCCATGCATTCTTATCAGTAAGCCTTGGCAGAGGAAGTTTCTGTCTCTTAAGAGGTGCATGACAATAACCTCATGGGACCTCCAGTAATGGCAGCTTACAGGCATGCGTGATTTGGCCCTGAACTATGTTTTCGGGTGTGAGACTCACATTGATCTTTGCTTATGTGTAATATAATAAAAGGAGCAGTCAGGCCCGATTCGGGGCTCTCTCAGTCCACGAGGCTGAAAGTGCCCTGTCCCCAAGCTGCATTTTCTCTTATTTTGTCTCTCCCTCTTTCTTAACCTTTCACTGTCCTTTCTCCACTCTCACTGCTCAGTTGTGCAGGATGCCACATAAAGTCATATGTTGAAGATAGTGTTGACACATGATGGAAGGTCCCTGTGTCCCTGAGCCATCATTTGGAGGAGAACTGCCCAGACCACATGGGATTGTAATGTGAGTGAGAAATAAACAACGTTTATCGTATTAAGATAGTGGGATATGGGGGTTGTTGCCACAGCAGCAAGTGTTACTTTCACTAATTAATATAAAGGTAGGGAATGCCTATATTTAGAAAACATAAGAATAGAAGAAGCCATTTGAGAAAAAGGAGTCAAAGAAGTTTAGAAGGAGCAAGAGAAATATGTAGGATCAGATAAACCAGGGAAGAGAGATTCATTAAGGAGCTGCCAATGATGCTTGTGATGGTTAATTTTATGTGTCAGCTTGGCTAGGTCATGGTACCCAGATATTTGGCCAACCATTATTCTATTGGGTTGTTGGAAAAGTCATGAAGTATTTTTTCTATGTTTTTCGTTGCAAAAATGTGTCATGAGCTTTCTGACAACCCAATAGATGCTTCTAAATTTGAAGGTGTTTTTAGATGAGATTAACATTTAAATCAATAGACTTTGAGTCAAGCAGATTACCCTCCATCACGTGGTGGGCCTTGTCAAATCAGTTGAAGACCTTAATAGAAAAAAGGCTGACTTCTCAAGAGAAAGAGGACATTCTGTTAGTACTGACTGCCTTTGGATTTGAGCTGTGACACCAACTCTTCCCTGTGTCTCCAGTCTGCCAGTTATTGGTTCTGTTTCTCTGGAGAACCCTTACTGATACAATGTTAAATCTAAAAAATGGTTGAAAAGGATACAAATTTTGAAAAGCCTATTACATTTGGCAACTAGGAGAAAAGGAGCAATTGCAGTGAGCACTGAAGGCAGAAGCTACAGTCTAAGAAGGAAAAGTGGAAGTGATGTTTTAATGCTGGAGAGGAACATGGATGAGGAGGGAAAACATCAAAGGCATAGGTGGGGGAATTGAGCTTTAGAATAAACGGAGATGTTTTTTGCCTGAAGTGGAAAAGGCAAAGAAAAACCTAAGGGTACTCCCTGGGAGGTTTTATTCGGAACAAATCACAACACTGCTCAAGAACTAAAGTGGGACTTTCTCCCTTCATTAATACATGAAACGCTCTACCACTAGTGGTTCCATTTTTTCCTCCCTAAATGACCTCTGCTCTTTAGCTATTTCCTTTGACTTTCAACATAAGTCTGGCTTGTGCTTCAATCAATTGCTCTCAACCCATCCCCACCCCAGCTCAAGTTAAAAACTGTATTAAGCTGCACCCCTACTTCATCCCACCCAATCCCTGCCTGGTGCTGTGCCCCTGCTTTGTAGTCACAACAGAGCAACATCCTAACAGTCCCATAGTTTGGTCTCTCAGGGGGAGTGGGTCCACCTCTCTCATTCTCTGGTACAATTGCTTGAAACTACAGCTGAAAGCTTTTATCCAACCTCTAGGAAATCCTGTCTCCTCCCTTAGGGACCTATAATCTGTGATCATCCTTTACGCTCCTCTTTCTGCCTTCTTCCTTCTCTAAAGTATCCTGGTGCTCTGGCCCCAGGGGTCTGCCAACTTGTCTCCAGCTCTTTCCAGCCACTCCACAGTGCTGTGTCCACTCTCCCCAGAGTCCTTTTGGAACTGGAGTTCATCCGCTGAACCCCTTCAAGCCTGGAGTCCTGCTCTGCTCACCCAGGGCCCTTCTACAAAGCAGACACTGGTATCTTTCATTTCTTTGCTGATGCATCTGCATTGACATAGCAACACTACAAGGCAGAGATATCTTCCAATCCCAAAGGAGCAGGAGGTGGGAGAGGGCACTCCCTCACACCAAGGTTAGGCTCTTTTGCACCAAATACCTTGGATCTAGCCAACTTAAAAAAAAAAAAAAAAAGCAAGGAGAAAGCAGCCGTGGATCATGAGTCTTTGGTTCTTTCTGGAAACAAATATTTGAGTACCTTCTATGAAAGGCAGTGTGGTGTACCAAAGCTAAGCCCACAGAAGCTGGATTTAGTATATCTGGGTTCAAATCCCAAGATGTCCACTTACTAGCACATTTATCTTCCTCATGCCTCAGTTTCCTCTGCTGAAAAATGAAGACTTTAATAGTACTTATTTCATAGGGCTGCTGTGAAGATTAAATAATTAATACACATAACAACAGCCTAGATAAAGTTTCCTTTGGTGTGAATATCTCCCTGGTGTTTACAAAGCTGCTCTCCTGATCCATACCAAAGTCCCAGGAGACTGAGGGTCACATGGCAGACTCAGAATCCAGATTGAAGGCCCTTAGGAATACCTGGTGACTACCAGGTAGGCAACATCCTCTCTGTCCATGTAAGAAATGTCCAAACCTGTTGAGAGTTTTTGTAAGAGTTTATTTGAGCCACTATGATGACAATTGCTGGGAAGAAAGATCTCAAATACTTCAGAGAATGAGTTTGCAGTTTCTTTTATACATTTGAAATTAAGGCGGAAACATCAAGGAAGATTACATGGAGGTGGGAGAAAGCAAAGCAGGAATTGGATTATGGGATAGTTAACAAGATTATGTGCTTTCTTGAGGGTGGTTATACTTCTGAGGGGTCTGAAAAAGAGGCATTCAAAGGTGTGTTAATCTAGATGCACACAAACAATGGACAGGGCTTGTTTAAGGCAAAGATAAAATTTTACTAGGGAAGTTATAGGCCTGAATCATGACTACCCACCATGAACTGCCCAGTTAGGAATTTATTTTTTTTAAAGGAAGCTCTTAATTATGTTTTTGTTATTTTTTAACTTTATTGGGGAACAGTGTGTTTTTCCCAGCTCCAAGTCAAGTTGTTGTCCTTCCATCTTAATTGTGGAGGGCGTAGCTCAGGTCCAAGTCCAGTTGCTGTTTTCAATCTCGTTGCAGGGGACACAGCCCACCATCCCATGTGGCAGTCTGACAACCTGCAACCTTGTTGTTAAGAGCACGAGCTCTAACCAACTGAGCCACCCAGCCACCTACTGGCAGTTCAGCAGCAGCTCAGCTCAAGTCATTATCTTCAATCTAGTTGCAGAGGGCACAGCTCACTGGCCCATGTGGGAATGGGCAACCCTGTTGCTCAGAGCCCGTGCTCTTAACCAACTGAGCCACCCAGCCGCCCCACAGTTAGGAATTTATGATCAGATCAACCAGTGAGATTACTTTTGGTTAGATTGATTACAGTGTCCCCATTTTCATCTACATCTCTGAACCTCAGTCACCTCATTTCAGATATGGGCAGTATGGTTCCTGGCTCCCTTTCTCAAGGTCATCTTGATGTTCAGTTGAGATCATGGAGAGAATGCGCTTTGCAAACTGGAAAGTATCATTGCAAAGTGAAGGAGATTAGACATAGATGAACATCACCTTTTCTGATCTGGTGGGAGAATGTTTCTCTGCCCCTTTGGCCTCACCTACTTTATACTCCAAGAGCCAAATGGGGGTGGGTATGATGTGTGAAGATCTGGAAAAGGGGCTGACTGTAGCAATCAAAAGAGACCAGCTGGGCTTGTCCCCACTCTGTGGCCCCTTCTCAGCCTTCCATACAGTTGACACACCTGAGCACCATTACTTGTTTAATTGTGGTTTTTCTCACCAGATGAAACCTCATGGAGACAGTGATGGTATATGATGTGTTCCTCACACTCTCAGAGTTTGAAGTAGAACCTGGTACATGGTAGGTACTCAGTAAATTAAATGTTTTTCTATCCATGAAGAATGACATGTGAAGGTCTCAGAAGAGAGCCTATGACAAGGATCACAATTCCTTCTTGCTTGAGGCCAGTTTCCCTTAGATGTCACGGTTGACACCAGAGGCCTCTCCACAAAGAAAATCACAGAATTTGGGAGTGCTGGGGACCCAATTTTCTCATGTAGAAGGTTTGGAGACATGAGTGGCTGCTCCAAGTCACTCACCTAGAGTGGCAGAGCTGGCATGACCCACTGTCCCGATCTGCCCGGGACCGAGGCGTTTTGAGGAATGCAGGACTTTCAGTGCTAAAACGGGGACAATCGCAGGCCAATCCGGGGTGGGTCAGGGCTGGGGCTGGAACCCAGGGATCCTTCTTGCTCCCAGTCCCTCTACCCCTTAGATGGGTGAGAAAAATGTCCAGGGCGAAAATCCGCCTCTCCCCTCCCCCAGGCACCAGGCGGCCCCCACAGGATAAACAACTGCTCAAGAAGCGCCTTGCCTGCGCCCTTCCCCAGCACAGCAGCCCCCGGGCGGCGCGGCCGGGTTCGAGGCCCTGCGCCGGGGCAGGGGATCGGGGGCGCGGGGACCGCGGCAGCACAAAGAGGCCTGGCCGCGGCAGTTTTGAAAATACCAAGGAAGTTGATCTGGGCCGGGGCCCAAGAAGTGACGAGGAGGGAGGGAGCGAGGGCGGGAGCGTGGGGCTCGGGCGGCGGTGGAGCTCGCCGGCCTCCAGCGGGGAGCGCGCGGGCGGCGGGCGGCGCGATGGGCGGCGGGCGCGGCGCCCCCAGGCTGCGACCCCGCGGACCCTCCCCTCGGCGCACCGCCTCCGCGGCCCGGCGCTCCGGCAGAACTCCCGCACTCAACCGGGCTCCCGCGGGCGGCGCGTAAGGCAGCGATCGGGTGCCGCTGGCTTCCCCTCGGTCACCCCGCCGCTGGAGCCTCCCGCAGGGGGCCCTCCCGAGGCCCCGGCACACGGGACCATGAAAGGTAAGCCCAGCGCGCGCGCGTTCCTAGGCGAGACCCTGAGGGACCATCCTGCCCTGTTCGGGTCACGGCGGGGGCCTCTCCCTGCAGGCGGGGCTCGGAGGAGTGGGGGGATCCCCTGGGCAGCACTTCGGGGGTGGGGGGTGTCTTGCCCCTGCCTCTCCGACTGACCCTCCTGCGGAAGGTATTGGGAGGACAACTGGGAGCCCCGAAGTCAAGAGGAGGGGAGGGGAGAAGGAGCATGGAAAAAGTTCACACAATCCTGTTCTTACTGTACATTGCTCTCGCCCTAAAAAACAAACAAACAAACACTTTAAATTCCAAAGAAGTTTCTGATCCCCTTTAACCAGTCAGCGCAGAAAGATGTCACCAACCCTATCTTCTAGCACTTGTTAAGTCCTCACTCACGAACCCATCGCAGAGGCCCCGGCAACCCCCACAGAGCCTGCTGCCCATCCTGCCCATCCGCAGGCCTCCTGCTCTCCTCCAGGAACTTCAGCCACTTCCTCAGGAGAGACCTGCTGTGTCTGAGTCCCTCAGCCCAGGCCCTGCCCTTCCCAACCTCGGAACCCTGACTGACTCACCGTGCCCTCTGACCTCCTGGGGACAAAGCCGCTGGAAAAGACCAGTGTGGTCCAGGTCTGAGCTGTCCCCAGAGCAGTGGGTCATCATGAGGGTGGCTCTTGGAGCCCGTTCTTGGGATGGACACAAGAACTAGAATTGGTCCAAGGTGCTCATACCTGGACCTAGCTTTCTGGAGGCCTGGGAACGAGCACTCTTGGTCTTCAGGCTCATGTTCAGGCTAAGGGAGCCGAAGGCCATGGAACAGGGAACCTTCGACATTTTTGTCATTCTATCACTGGAGCTTTTCAGTAATCCTTTCATAGCACCCAGGGCGGATGCTTGTGCGCCTAACCTTGGGACGTCACTACCTCTTTGACTTATTGAATGTTGAAACTGAAAAGGACCTTTGAGATCCTCGGCAGGGCTTGAAACTAGACTCTCAGGTGATGCTGAAGAAACAGGTCTGTTTGTCTCTTTTACATATTTGATGGGTCTGAGGGTTCCTTTGATTGAATACAGCCTCCATATTGTACAGGTGAGGAAACCGAGGCCCAAACAGGTAGGACTAGCTTCCCTGGGTATGTCACTTGTGTATTCCCCCAGGGCCCCATTCTTGGAAGGCCTCACACTAAATTAATTCTCTGCTGTCACTGTCTTGAAATTCTTAATAATTTTTTAACAAGGCGACCCGTGCACATTCCAATTATGTTGCTGGTCCTATACACGTGAGAAGGAACTTGCGTAAGACTCACAGCTAGTCAGGGAGACTAGAACCCAGGGCTGCTGACTTCCAGAGCAGAGCACTTGCAAATAGACACCTCTGGCCTCTGGCCCCTCTGTCCTTCCCGATGGCCCCACCATCTTTTGGGCTGTGTGGGATGAGGCAAGCAAGTTATAATCAACCCCAGGGAGTTCGTGTGGCAACAGGGAGGGGCCTCATCCACCGAGTTTCTGCTCTCAGCCACCACATCTATGGAGTTGTACCCTTCCCAGTCAGCCGGCTGGAGCAGGTCATTACCCAGAAGCCTCCGGAAAGGTCTTAGACCACATCTCACCACAGGCCTGGGGCCCACACTGCTCTGGGCCTTAATGATGATGCTGAGATGTTGCACATTCTCAGAGTGGTTTGGCTCCACCACTGCAAATACTTTAAGAGAAAATATAGTGCGGGAAAGAGAGGCAGGGCCGCAATCCTCTGAAATGAAGGAGAGACATCCAGCTCCCAAGGAAGAGGAAGTCAGGAACACATGACCTGCCTTTCTGAAACTCAGGAAGGCACTTCCAGCCCTCTGAATGGAGGAGACAAGAGTTGGTGTGACTGAATATTTAGAGGAGGTACCTGAGGAGAACCAGCTGAAATGCGTCATCATGTCACTGGGTTTTGGGGTCCTCCTGGCCTGCTGGCTGGAAGGCTGTGGGTCCCAGAGAGAAGCCCACAGCCTGCCCCTCTCATTTCGTTTTCTTGCTCTCACTCACAGCCTCTCCGCCATGTGGGGCCGAATATCTGCCCACAGAGACCTTCATGCAGCTCTTGTGTATTTTCCCTCCAGTCTCTGAGAAACGATCCCATGCTTTCTCATAACATCCCGGGGGTCTGGGCTGCAGTGCTGCAGGGGTAGGCGAGGGTGATGCCCAGTACACCTCTCTGCTGGGTCTTCCCTCCTCCTCTTTGGAAGCCAAGAAAAGCCACCACCTCTGCCTGAAATGGAAAAGGCAGGGCAGACAGCAAATATTTGCCCTTTGGGATCTGTGGAGTATGAAGAATCAGGATTTTTTTTTCACCCACATGGAAAAAGTAAAGTGCCCTGCAGAGCAGGGCAGCCCTTCCCAAGCAGCTCTTTCTTGAGGTGAAGCTGGCTTCAAATTCTCCGAGACCCCACCAATCTGAGAATTACATCTGTTGGCAAGATTCACCATCCGCACTCAAAGCAAAACATGGTGATGTTATGTTTTGTGGAGAGAGGGGTGTTGGTAGGGACGGTACTTAAACAAGAAAACACGTTCTCTGAGGAGCACTGCCACCAGTGGCTAGGGGCCAGGGCCAACTCTGCCAGCCAAGCTGTTTCCAACCTGAGGCCTCTCCTGCCTGCCTGCCGGCCAGGTTTCCCAAACAGCCACATCTTTTGATCCAAGCTGGCACCTGGCCCCAGTTGCAGCCCCTCTAACACCTGAGGGGCACACAGCTGCCACCAGCCCCTTGGTGATAGGCTCACCTGAGAGCTTCCCACTGGCTTATCTGAACCATTAAGAGCCACCTGTGGGATTGTTTCTACACCTCCAGTAAGAGGGTCCTGTGATGGGAGCCCTTCCAGCTATATGAAGCCCCTCGTCCTCAAGCAGGCTGGTTCACAACGACTGATTTGAGAGTTAAAGGCTCTAGTCCTGGCTCCATGTGAAGCTCCGATCAACGTGTTTCACTCACAGGATCCCATTCTCCACCTGGGTGTCCCTGGGGACCATGTACTCTGATGCCCTGTGAACTCAGCCCAGGAGCTCTGGGCCTGAGTACCACTTGGGGAGCGGAAGTGACTCGGTGGAGAGATGATTGGAAGCAGGCCTGCTGCATGGACCGTGCTTTGCCCCTGGGAGACTTGTCCTCGGCTGCCACGGACAGAGCAGAGTCACGCCCCACTGTTCCCCAAGTGTGGGAAGAACAGCCTCTCCCCACAGAAACAGAGAGCAGTGCCCACACACTGTGGGGAAATGGTGGGCAGGGAGAGGAGGGCGATGCAGAATACAGCAGTGTGATCCCAGGAAAATCCACCTCGCACAGCTTGGTGGGGGAAGATTATATCCACTCATGAGCATGCAAAGCTGACCTCTGTCTTTGGAAAGCCTGACCTCTATCCCCAGAGTTTGGGGTACCGGAAGGAGCCTGAGACTAGAAGAAAAGGAGCTGATGTGACAAAGGTGCAAAGCGTTCCTAAACAGCCACAAATGGGCAGGGGTTGGTGGAGCTCAAATGTTGGAAATCAGTTCCAAATATTCACACACACACTGATCACCTTGCCATCCAGCTGGGTTAATTTTAATAATTGTAGACTCAGAGCCCATAGCTAATTTGGGAGAGAGGAAAAAGAATTCTGCTTCTCAGTAGATGTTGGTGGATAGCTTGGCAGTTTTCATGAAGTACAGGCAGCTGTGCTGGGTGTTAGAATTGGCAAGTACAGCAGCATGACGAACTGTGCCACTCATATATACACTGCCCATGTTAATTTAGTGTGTGCGTATGTGTGTGTATTGCGAGCACTGAAGCCCCAAGGTTAGGCCTAGCCCTGTCACAGACTAGCTTTATAACTATATAACTATGATATAGTCATTGATACTCCTTGGCCCTCAGTCAAGTAGACTGCATGACCTTTGAGGCTCTTTCCAGTTCTAAGATTTTACTCTATTTTACGCTATTGTTTTTCCTTCTGTGAGAGTATATGTATATTTATATCTATCCATCTATCTATCCATCAAGATGTCATACACACACACATAAATCCCCCCTGCCCCCAAATAAGCTTACAGAGTAGTTTCAGAATGTGAATTTCATGATTGTGGGGACCCTGTCTATCTCTTCCCTGTCTCGCTCCCACACAGTGCCTGGCACATAGGAGGAGTCCAACACATTTATTCAGTACCTACCTCTGAGTCCCTCACTGGGCTGAAATCCTTAAAGGCAAGAATCACATCATGGTCTCCATAGAATGTAATGTAGCTACTCGGTGAATATTTACGCTTCTATTTAACAAACATTCATTGAGCAACTGTCAAATGCCAGGGCTTGTATATCCATGTATGTTTAATGTCTGAGAAAGATGCAATGGTGCAAAGAGAAAGAATGTATTCTTTCTCTCAAGGATCTTACTCTTTGCGAGGACACTTAAGATTTGTACCCAAATCATCCAAAAAAAAAGACTAAGAGTGTAAAGTGCCATAAGAGAGGTCCCAAGGAGGCAGTTTGGGGTGGTATTGGTTCTTTCCCCATCTCTCCTCCTTTGCTGTTTCTCTTCCAGATGAGTCTGTGGTTTCAGCCATGGACTCCTTGGTTTTTACTGGGCACACATTTCTTAAACAATCTCACCCAGTCTTATAGATTTGACATGGGAATAGGCTGATGGTACCAGAACTCGACACCCATCTTTCCAGCAGTGCCCTGAACATCTCTAGATGGAGACCCGCAGACACCTCCTTCAAGACTCAGATGAGATGCCTTCACATTCCCCTGAACCCAAGCTGAAATACTGGTTATCCTGGGATGTTGTCCCACACTTTTCAGTCGACAAACATGTATTGAGTACCTGCTTTTGGGAAGGAGATGTGCTGGTTTAGAGGTTGGCAAGAGTAGTTCCTGTCTTTAGACAAAGATGAGATATATACCCTTAAGAAGAAAACCAAATAATCAAGGGAGATGATGCAGGAGAACCAGTGAGTGATATATATGGTAGATTCAATATCACCTGAGATAAAGAGAGCATTTCAAGTTGGGGTAGTACAGGAAGACTTTAGGGAGGAGTTGAAGGGTAGGCACGATTTGGATTGGGTCATTCAAGGGACGGTCAGGACAGACAGGCAATAGTACTGATGAAAACTGGGCATTGTGTCATTAGGTACATGTGTTTTGGGGTGATGGGTAGAGATTTGCCTGGAGTTGAGAAATGGCTGAGAAACTCAGAGTCACAAGCCCAGAGGCCTTGAGTGCCATGCTAGGGACTCCCAACTTGTTGACATTGGAGAGGCCCTGGGAGGGTTTGTCAGGAGATGGCCTGGTTGCTACTTCTCCCTGGAGATGTTGGGAAATCTCTACTTTTAGAGAATGAGAGGAAGAAAATGAGCTTGTGAAGGAGCCAAAAGGAGTGGTCGGGGACTCAGGCAGAGAAGTATGATGATATTGTCATGGAAACTGAGAGGAGAAAATTCCAAGAAGGAGCTCAACAACGTCAACACAATTGACTCAACAGAGCTAGCACAGGATTATTATCCAGAGAGAGGTGCATAAGCTGAGGGGAAAATGGGCAGAGTTGAAGCGAAGGCACAGGGAGGCCTGATGTTAGAGAAGTTTCAGAAAACGGGAACTAAGTGGTTAAAGCAAGAAGCCAGGCCAGGCATGAAGGGATTTTCAAGGTGGGGTTGGCCTGTGCTTACTGAGAGAAAGAGGGAAAGAGAAGTGAGGGCACAGTGATGAAGAAGGCGGGGTGGGTGAGCTTTGCCATGGCAAGAAAGGCTGTCTTTATGGGGACCCTAGGGAAGGATATAGACAGACTTTTTGCATTACTAGTCGCATTTAATCTTTTCATGATACTTGCTCATTATGAAAAAAATTTGAAAAATTCAGGAAAGGCAAAGTCAAAGCACTCACATAAACACCTAGCCCTCAGATCATTGACAAGATCTGGGTGAGCTTTCTTCCAGAAATCCTTCTCTGTATATTTGCACACAGATTTTTTTTCCACATAGATAAGATTATACTATCCATGTTATACTGTATATGTGGTTTTAAAATTCAACAACAGAACGTAGGTATCTTTCCTGGGCAATACATATAGATCTGCCTCATTTTTTAAATGGTTGCATAATATTCCATAGTATGCCTTTACAATAATTTTTTTTTGTTTTAACCGAACCCTTATTGATGGGTGTTTGAGTTATTTACATTTTTCCTCAGGTTTATAGTAGCCTGCAGTGATAATCTTTACACATCCGTCTCTGCCTAGTTGTAGAAGTATTCCCTAAGGAAAAAATCCCTAGAAGGGGATTGTTGCTTGAAAAGGCATGCTCACTTGAGCTGTGGAAACAGATTGCCACACTGGACTTCAAATGCAGGAGGCGTTCCACACCCCCTCGCCTCCTCTGGGCCTGAGGCGAAACACCTGGAGGGAGTTAGGGGCAGGTGAGGAGCTTAAACCTAAAGGTTTTGGTCTTTGCAGAAAGGGAGGAGGTGCGCTCATCTTTGGAGAAGGGTGGGCTGAGAAGAGCGATTCCGAGTGAGGGTCCAGGTGGCAGGACTTGAGTGGGGCCAAACCCACACCACTCTCTGACATGCTCCCGCCGGGCTGGATTCCCCCAGCACAGAGCAGAGCAAACAGGCTGAGGAGGGAAGCCTACTAGGGCAGGCTGGAAAACCAAAGACTCCAGGGAGCTGAAGCTGACCCTGGGAGCTAGGTTGATAGCCTGGTGAAGTAAGGGGTGTAAAGGCTTAGTGCAGCGGAGCGTAGGAAAACCAGTGAGGTGTAAGAAAGGAGTTTGAGATCTGGCAGATGGAACAGCAGTGAGCTTCATACTGTGTAGGGTGCAGACTGAGCTACGCCAATAAGCAGATGCGACCTACAGATTCTAAATCAAGGGGTCCTGAGGTCCAGAGGACCAGTGGGCTTTCAATGTAAATGTTACCTCCGTTAGAGTTGATGGCAGGAAGACAGAGTAAAGAAATAATCCAGTCCAGGGGATGTACTTATCCAGAACAGTGCTCCCCAAAGTCATTAGATCTCCGAATAACTATTTCCATGGGATTTCATAAAAAACATTTTTTTTTTCAAGAGTGGCAGGAAGTTCTATGGTCAAACAAGTTTGAGAAACATAGAATTAAACACAGATTGAAAGGGGCTTATTGTTTTGCAGGACTAAAAAATTTTTATTGTGTGAATATGAGTTTCTAAGATAGTGAACGAGTAGGCAGCATTTTCCAGACCTACTTGATCAAAGAAGCCTTTTTCACAATGAGTATTTTTGAACGAGTATCCTGGGGGACATGTTTTAGAAAATGGATTCCTTGAAAGTTGGTAATTGGTCCTGAAAGTAATGGGTGTTGGGAAAGGGGGATAAATGACAGCAGCAGTTCCAGTAGGATAGAAAAATAATCCCACTAAAAATGACTGTTACTACCATTAATCAAGTATTTACTATGTGCCAGGTACTTGTCATGTATCAACTCACTGAATTTTCACACCAGCTCTGTGAAGTAATTGGTATTCCCACTGTTTTTGCACGTGAACCTCAGAGAAGGGAAGGGGAGTTCCATATGAGAGATAGCATGGGCCTCAAGTGGTGAGTGTAGGGTGTGAAAACTCAGAGGTGACAATAGACATCAAGAAACTGATTCCTACCCTTCCCATCCCATTGGATTTGTAGGGTTCAGAGGAGTAGGGGAGTTGCTCTCTACACAGAGGCAACCAGTGTGTATGTGATAGAGGTGAGTGGAGTCTGCTGTATTGAGTGAACAGCCCGGGTTCTCTTCTCAACTAGAGGCTATACCACCTCTTGAAAGGGCCTTTAGCAATGGAGGTGCCATTTGGCCTTCTCACAAGGACCAGGGGCTGCTACTGGCATTTAGTGGGCTAGAATGCCAAATCTATTTGCACAGTGTAGGAAAATGCTGTGTAATGAAAAATTGTGCCATCCAAGTGCCAGTGCCCCAGTGAGAAACATGGAGGGCAAGAATATGGAGGAGAGTCATTTAGGGTCAAGGGGGAGTTTGCCCATAAGCTCTGCGGTTACCAGGATCACAGGGGAAGGCAGCAGATGGAGGGGGCTGTGGATTGGCTGGGAGCATTCAGACAGAAGTGACAGGGGGAGAGGAAATGCCTGCTCCAGAGCATCACATGTGGATTTTAGGAAGGAAGGAGCAGAAAGGTGAGTGTTCCGAGAAGTGGGTCATAAGAACTTGTACAGCAGGAGAATCTGAAAGGGAAGGATCAAATTCGTTAGAGCTGAGAGGAGCAGACCGATTCCCATCTGAACACAGCCACATCCACAAAGGAAACCTCTGGGGAGGGGGTAATGGCCCGAGGGTTCTAATGAAAACAGTTTGGCAACCTTAATTATAGCATCCCCCAACCTTCGACTAGAGCTATTCTGCAATTTTAAATATAGCATTGGTTCCTGAGAAGGCTCTCAAATCTTTATTTTTACTGACCCAATTGGCTGTTTTAAAAACCCACTCTGTGAACTCTGTAGAAGATAATCATCAAAATATGTTCCTTGAAGTTCCCAAAGAAAGACCTTTTATTCAATTCCTCGAATCTTTCCCCCTTGCTGACTCTGATGGAAGGTTGTGGAAAGGCTAGGGAGTGAATTAACTCCACATTTTTGGTCAACCAAAAGAAAGCTGGAGTCGGTGACCACAGTTGAGTTAGCACTTGGTGAACAGGTCCCGGCTATTTTCCACCTCCAGAGGGAGATGTGAACCGAGCTCAACCCCTGCAGAGTCAGCAGTCAGGCCTCGCAATGTGCCAACACATGCACCTTCAATCAAACCTTCCACGTGGCTCTGGGAGCAGAGGCTAAAAAAAAAAAAAAGAAAGGAGAAAAATGAAATTCCTTTTGTGGCCGTCCTTCTTGTGTTTGAATTGGATATTATGACCTTAGGTATGAGAGAAACAGACATGCTTTCAAATCTCCAATGGTAAAAAAAAAAAAAAAAAAAATCTCCAATGGTTGTCACTGATTGGTGAGTCTGAACTTACAACACTGGCTTCGAAGGCTGTTCGATTTCTTTCTTAAATACACTGCCCGTAATTTGAGTAGATTGCTAGTTGAAGAGTGGGGCTGGGCTGTGCCTTTGGTAGGTCATTTGTGGGCCTGGCTTCTTTGGTACAGGGACCAGAATGCTCCCTTGTGACAGCTCCAATCCCTGGGGTCTGTGGAACAGGGGAGGCAGAAACTGGCTTATAGAGTCTTAGATATTCGCTACCCAGAGCAGCACGCTTCCCAAGCTTGTCCTGATCTTGTCCCCAGAAAGGGGTGTTCCCATAGACTTCCAGGTCCAAGCGTTACCATATTTTTCTCTAGTGTCCTTTCCCAACCCCACTCCCTCCGTCACAATAGTCTTTATCCAGGATCAGCAAAGTGAAAAAAAAAAAAAGAAGAAAAGAGAGCAAAAAGGCAACAGAGGCTATTTCTTCCTTCCTGAAAACTCAGCCACTCTTCAGACACCTATGGCCTACAATATGGCAACTCCTCCAACCATTCCAGACACCTGGCAACCCATAATATTTGATACTTAGGTGCTCCTCAATTTTCAGCATGTCAGAAGTCCTTAATTATCCATGGATAATTTACGTATGACATAGGGAAGGACCAGGGCCTTATTTTGGAGGGCCAGAAAAATGCCAGTGGTATTGTAAGGTAATTAAGAGAGACACTAATGAACATCCTGTCCCCTGAAAAACACAAGAGAGACCTTTCAGCTTTAGGAGAGGAATATCATATCCCTTGTTCTAGTTCTTCCTCCCAAGTTCATTCCTTTTCAGTTCAAACATTAGGCCCCTGTATGCTAATTTAAAATCTCTACTGCTTTAAGCCTTTGCATTCTCAACATATCAGCAACTCCTCAACACTCTCCATAGCCGTAAATGTGGAATAAACCATATTTTAAGTCATTAATCTTTCTTTTTGAATAAAAATGAATCCTTAATTGAAACAGCAGAAGTTAACAATTAACTAAGGATGCAGGCCTTCTCAAAGGGTCAGTAAACCCCTCTATTTTGAACACTCATTGTAGGATCAACCTGTGCTGAGAAAAGATTTCCTGACCTCAAGGAGATGAAAAACTGGGAGGAGGCCAGATGTTTAAACAGGTGCTAGGCCTGGATGGTTGAAAAAGGCTTTGCCCAGCTCTGTGGCCTCTCTGAGCTGGGTATGTGCCACTCTCCAATGACTCTGATTGTGTGTTTGGATCTTGCTTCTGATCCTTGGACTTTTAGGAACCACTAACTAGCTGTCAGGTCACTTACCTTCTCTGAATCTTTGTAACATGACAGGTGGTTCTCTGACTTACAAGTTCCCTTCTTCCTATCTCTGAAAACACTTCAGAAAGCTGGGGTATCATCCCAGAAGGCATGGGAAAAGGTAGGCATGGGAGATGGAGAATGGGAAAAACATTATTTTCTTGTCTCTGTTAACCCCACTTGGCCCAGTGCAAGAGGGGAGTACAAAATCCTGTCTAATCAATCATCTTCTAATCATAGGCTCTGTATCCCGAAGCCAGGCTTTTCTGAGTTCTTTATATTTGCTGCTTCCTCCGTGTTCTGACCTGAACAATCTTGGGGTAATGTGAACATAATGAGCCTGTGCTTGCAAAGGGTTTGGCTTATAAAAGCCTCATAAATGCTTTGGATTGTGTTCTCATTAAAATGAACAAGGCGAAAGTGGAGAGTTGCTGTAACAGTCCGGGCATAGGTAAGTTAGGGGTCCCCAAGGTCCGTGGCTCAGCCGTGGTGAACAGGAAGTCCAAAGGATTAGAAAGAGAAGAAAACTCTTCAGGGATTGGGGAGGGCTGTGAGTTATGGAGCTGAAATGTCAGCAAAAGGAATAAGGCCAAATATTTGTGAACCCCTCGTCTAGAGAGAGCTGAGATCCGTGCTGGCAGCTGCCATTTCCCTTCCCTTGGGCTGCTCCGTAAAGTACCGGAACCGGGTCTTTATTAGTTCCCACTTCTGAGCAAAGTTATAACAAAGCTGTGTGCTTTTTGTGGGGATGTTTGCTGAAGGTCGGTGTCAGCCTTGCTTGATTTAAGTCTTCCCAGATTCCCTGCAAAGGCTATAAACAGTGAAGTGATGAAATTAGCCCTGGAGCCAGAATAGGGAGGAGGCCCAATCACAAGGGAGGGCAGGGAAGCACCATCAAGGGGTGGGGAGAAAAGAGAAACACTGGCAGGGAGGCCTTGAGGACGTTTCTGCTCCAATGAGTGGAAGGAATACCTCCCGGAGGGGTTGGGATGGTGGTAAATCCAATATCCCGCAGCATGGTTCTGGCTGAGATCATCTGTGGATGAGAAGGCCTGGCTGGTAGGGTGAGGTTTGGGTCACACAGAGCACTGAACCCACCAAGGCATCCAAGTCCGCCTTGCCGGAGGCACCAGTTTATGGGAATAGGGTGGTAACCCTGGTAACCTGCCAGGCAAACTTATCCTGTAAACTGTTGGGTAGATTGATGATGGGATGGCAGCCTCAGACATAAAGCTGGGCTGAAAAGGCTGGTTTCTTAGGATACATGTAAAGGGATCATGGTGCTCCCCATGTCAGCCTTCCTTCTGCCACTGTACACACCCTCCTCCAAAGTGCATACATACCCATGCACACACAAGAACACACTAGCTCTAGGAGAGAGAGGCTGGCTACCTGGACTCTTACTGTGAAGAGGAAAGCTCAACCAGGATTTTGGAGGCTTTGCCAATAACTGATTCTGTGACTTTAGCCATACATTAAAAGTTAGCATCCCCCTCTCCCAACTCAAGTTCCTCACCTGTAAAACTGGAGAATGATTTCCCACCCTACAACAATCTATCAGGCTAGTTGTAGGGATCAAATGGATAATGGATGTGGGCCCAGGTCTCCCCACTCCCCCCAGATTAACTCAGAATCTCTGAGGGTGAGGCGTTGGCTTTGGTCTCTTGATCAAGCTCCCCAGTGATTCCATATGCAGGCATAGACCCACTGTTTGAAAGCACTATACAAAATCATTCATAGATTCATTCGAAATTGTTTGTTGAGCATTTCTCTGTGCCAATCAATCATCATGCTAGGGGCTTTGGATAAAGCAGACAAAACAGACACATTCCCCGTCCTCAGATCTTTAACACTGGGAAAGAGAGCTGTTGAATAAATAATGAAAGGTGTATTGCATTCTCCACAGGGAAAATGCAGAGCACATAGAAGTATAATAATATGGGACTTGCTCCAGTCTGGGAACTCCAGGAAGACTGCTGAGGAAATGACATATGAGCCATGACCTGGACAACAAGCAGAGGGCATTCATGATGATGATAGTTGGTATCTATAATTTGGGGTCACCCACAGTCCCTCCACTGTCCCCTCCCCTACTGAGCTCATTCAGGGCTGCCTTCACTTACAGAGTGAAGCATTGACCACAATAGTCACAACATTTAGGAAATGAAGGTCACAGGTGCTACTCAGGCTGCTTCCAAGTCATTGTCAGAGCCCCTGAGTGTCCATCACACTCTCAGCTTTGGGGCCGGCCTCCTTTATTTCTACTTGTTTGTTTGTTTGTTTGTTTTGTTTTGTTTTTTATTGGGGAGCAGCCATGTCATTGGTTACACATTGCTTTCATGCTACAATGGTGTAGTTGACCCTTTTAAAGAGGGCGCAGCTCACAGTGGCCCATGTGGGGATCGAACCAGCAACATTGGCGCTATCAGCATGATGCTCTAACCAACTGAGCTAACCAGTCACCCCTCTACTGGGTTTCTTATAACAGCATTTGTAGAACTTGTTCATTATTACTGTGAGGAGGTGGTAGGTATAGTAGCAAAGATTTCTGAGTTCAAATCTCAGCTTCACCACATATTCTGGGTGCTGCTCAACACCACTCCTAACTTCTCTACACCTCGTCTTTTTGTCCCTAAAAGTGATACTTTAGATTGTAAAGCTTATATGGTTGTTGTGAAGACGGCCTCGGGTCAAGATCCAGCCCTTCATGACATTAAAAAAGACAATAAAGGAAAACAAAACTTGGAGCTTCTACTTCTAGTGTTACTGGCTTAAAATATACTGGGACTATAAGTACTGAACTACAAGCAAACTGCCAAATGCATAGCTAAAGTTTAAAGAAAACGGGAAATCCCTAAGGAGCAAGCAAAACAA
The DNA here is from genome assembly GCA_033961575.1 of Aselliscus stoliczkanus. Lineage (NCBI taxonomy): Eukaryota > Metazoa > Chordata > Mammalia > Chiroptera > Hipposideridae > Aselliscus > Aselliscus stoliczkanus. The sequence goes on from CM066735.1 coordinate 22,688,085, forward strand.
AGAAATGCAAATTAGTAGCTGAATCTGGATGGGTCAACAAATACTGAAGCTGATGTCAAGAACCTAGAGTCGTGGATGCAGGAGGAGACTAGACTGTGAGTGCCACAAGCCGGGACAGCTGAACTGAAAGACCCCAGCATAAAGCCCGAACCCTAGAGGCTGCTGCCCCAGGCCCTGCCATATTGCGTCACCCTGGAACAGCAATTCTGGTTGGGTTTTTTGGCTCCAGTCTTTTCTGATTGGTCACAGTCTTTCTATGGATTGGTCCATGCTCATACCTGTGGTGGAAGATTTTTGAGTCTCAGCCCAGCTAGTCTGCTCCTTGAAAAAAGGGGAGCAGGTGCAAGAGGCTAGGGGGGAAATCCACCTGCTTGGGTTACCATGTGTCAGGGAATGAAGCCTGCTGAGCTGGATGATGCAACCAGCTCTTATTTCTTCTAACCCCACGGGGTTTAAGCAAGGCCCAGGCAGAGTAGGCAGCTGAGCTGAAAACTGTGTGTCTTTTCCGGTTTGTGGGTGATCATGAAATCTCTTTACCCAGAGATGTTGGGTCATCCCAGTTCCTCAGCCACTTGATTCTTACCTCTGACCCCCTTTTCTCTGTTTACCATCAGGTCACCTGGAGCTCAAGTGGGCTAAATTGGACCCAGGGGCGGGAGCAGGGTAGGCAAAGGGTGTGGAGACTGTTAACTAACGGGGCAGCTGGAGAGAGGGGTGAGTGTGACTCAGGGTCCCAGCATGGCTTCTGACAGCACTTGGCTCCATTACAGTGAGGTCGGCCAGCGGTGATGGAGATGCCTTGTGTGTTTCAGAAGAGGAGCTGGCTGGTGACGAGGATATGCCATCCTTCCCGTACACACAGGAGGGTAAGGGCTCTGGGGGCTGCCTTTTGATCTCCTCTCTAGGTTGAGACCCCCTCCTTTCTCCCTTCCTCAGGCTGTTGGCTTGTGTCTTTACATGGCTGCAAAATCCTGTCTGTGCTTTCCCCACCACTTCCTGGAAGGTAAAGAGACAGTTGCGTGGGCCTAGGCTATGCAGTACAATGAAATCAGTTTGACACACATGCCGTCTGTCTCCAGGGCTCCTCATGAGACCTTTCAGGGACCTCTGCCACCTCCCCTAAGGCCTGTCGCTAGCTGGCCCACAGCTGTCCCCTTCATTATATCCCATACCAGCCAAGCAGCCTATCCTCAGGCCCACAGGACCCAGCTGGGCATTTGGTTAATCTGAATTGTCACTTGGAACAGGGCTTCTTGGGGAGTTTCAGTATAGATTGGAGCAGCTGTTCTCACCCTTGGCTGTACATTGTAATCACCCCGGGATGCCTGAGACCAACCCTCAGAAATTCTGATGCCTTTTGGTCTGGAATAGGCATCAGGACTCTTTGACATTCCCGGTCCTCCTAACGAGCAGCTGAAATTGAACTCACCTGAGACATTTCACAGCTGGGAACATCACTGCATTCCCGCTGGGCATGGGCCACCTGCCAGAGAAGCCAGGAATCCTTAGCTTCCTCCTTCCTCTGTGCCACGGGCTAATTGGTGGGCTGGAACCATTTGTTTGCTTTCCAGGAGAACTGCTGATTACCTGTGAGGTTTGGGGACCAGTGACCAACCTTCTGGTTTGCCTGAGACTGAGGAGTCTCCCAGGGTGTGTGACTTTCGGTCTTGGCAAACCATCCTGGCTTGCCTCATATTGAGAAGTTCCCATGGCAAGAGACTTTCAAGTGCTGAAACTGGGAAAGTCCTAGGCAAACCGGGACAAGTTGGTCACCCCATGGTGAAACGAGGCTGGCTGCTGTATGCTGTAGATCATCAGAAAGGCCAATGTGTCGGAAAAAAGTGTTTCCTCACAGCCTGGGCTGAATAATGATGCCACAGAGAGAATGATGGTAGTGATGGGGGCGTTCTTTGAAGACGAAGATGAAGAGATTCTGTTCTCTTCCTGAAAGCTCTAGGACCTAAAGGAAAGGCTATGAGATGGGTAAAGAATGAAGATCGAGAACATGGAATGTGATGAGACAGGCCAGAGCAGCAGCTTCAGACTCTGGCCTAAGCCACTGTCCTTTTTCCCCTCCACAGGCCGGTTGGGGCCCCGCTGCAGCCGCTGCCAGAAGAACCTGTCTTTGCACACGTCCGTGCGGATTCTTTACCTCTTCCTGGCCCTGCTCCTGGTGGCAGTGGCTGTGCTGGCCTCTCTGGGTGAGTACAGCATGTGGCTAGCTCAGGGCTTGCCTCTACCTTCACCTGGGCTGCAGGGCAGTTTCCAATGAGGTGTCTGGCACCAAAACCTCCTATACAGACACAGATCTCTGCGCCAGGGCTGGAACCAGCATCTTTCTGGCCAGGGAATCTCAGTACTTGATACAAACTGTGAAGACTGGCTCCTAATTTCTGGTCAATAATTGGCCAAGTGGCCTTGAGGGAGGCATACCCCCTTTCAGGATTTCCGTTTTCCTATGGTAAAATGAGGGGATAGGACTAGATCAGGTTCTCAGCTTCAGCTCCATGTTAGAATCACTTGGGAGCTTTAAAAAATATTGATGCCTGGGTCTCACCCTGGATAACAGAATTTTTAAGCTCTCCAGATGATTCTGTTGTACATCCCGGGTTGAGGTCACTAGATGGGGTAATTCCCAAGCACTTTCCATGGTCCTTGTGACTGTTTCTTAAGATGAGGCTGGACTCCTGCCTATGTCAGCATCACCCCCAGAATTCATTAAAGTGCAGATTCCTGGGTCTCATCCAGACCTATTAAGTCAGAGTCCCACAAATGAGGCCCAGGGATCTGAGGTTTGGTGGTTTGTATTAGTGGTAGCTGACCTAGGTCATGACATACTACCAGGTTCAGGTAACTTCTGCTTTCTAACAGGTTATAGTAAACTGATGAAAACAAATTTGACAGTTTTTCACTGCAATCCCATTCCATTCTTAGCTTCAGATTTTAAAAATCCAGCCTTCTTTCCTAAGGAAGCAGTAAATTTGTTTGCCCCCATGGACTAGATATTAGAGACAAGGCTGGGACTAGGGTGAGACAAACAAGGCAAGGAGGGTGCCTCACTCTAGATGCTGTTCCTTAAAAGGGGGCACCTGGTTTTGGCCCTGATTAGAGATACAGTAAGTCCTCACTTACCTTCATCCATAGGTTCTTAGAAACTGCAGCTTTAAGCGAAACTACCGTATACCAAAACCAGTTTTACCACAAACTAACAAACTAATCAATATACACAAGAGTTAAGTTCCTACAGCATATATATATATATATATATTTTTTTTATTTATTTTTTTTTTAAAGATTTTATTGGGGAATTGAGGGAGGGGAAGTGTTGGGGAATTGGGGGAGGGAAACAGACAAGTTGCTGTCCTTTTGTTCTTCAGTCTGGTTGTGGAGGACATCGCTTCACTGGCCCATGTTGGTATTATCATTGCGCTCTTCCCAGATGAGGCAGATCAGTTGCCAGCCTCTGGACGGCCGCTCACCACGGCTATTGGCAGCTCACGCTGGCTGCTGGCTGCTCATGCTGGCTGTTGGCCACTCACTGTAGCCTATGGCTGCCCACTGCAGCAGGCGCTGCAGCCTACACCGTCTCAGGGGCTCGCAGCCCAGCTCCAGGTGGAGCTGTTGTTAGCTGTAGAGGGCAGTGTCACTGGCCTTCATATGTGGGATCCGAACCGGGGCTGCTGGCATCCTAGGCCAGCTCTTAACCAATGTGTCACTCGGCCGTCCCTCCTCCAGCATATTTTTGGTCACAAAAACATCACCAGACTTCTAAATACAGACCCAAAACACTTCTAATATTAAACATTGAAATAAATGTGGGCTATACATACATTTAAGAAAGGTGAATAAAAGCCAGTAAGAGAATGATTTTCCTACATCCTTATTCCAGTTCAGAGTTGTGAGTGGCCAGAGCCTCTCCCAGCAGCTCAGGGCTCAAAGTGGGCACCCACCATGGATAGGACACCCTTCCACCTCAGGGTGCATCACCCACCCTGACGCTCCTTCAAACTGGGACAATTCAGACACCCCAGTTCACCTCACATGCACATCTTTGGGATGTGGGAAGAAACCAGAATCCACAGAGAAAACTCACTCAGACATGGGGAGAACATGCAAAAACTCCACACAGTGGCCCTGCCAGGAATCAATTTTTTTTTTCCTCATCAATGTTTAACTAAACAATATTTAATGAAACAATGTTATCTAAGGACCTATTTTATTCAGTAACCAGCTTCCTGTGCTTGAAGACAAGAAGCCAGCATATTGATTTGAATAAATACTCTAGTCATTTTCCAGTAATCTCAAAGGCATTGATTAAATTCAACACAAGCCAAGCACCTACTATGTGCCAGGTATTGGTAACACTGAGATGAGTCTGTTGCTTTTCACCATCAAAGGGAGGGGTTTCCAATCTTGTCTGTACACCAGAATCCCTTGGAGAGCATTTAAAAATATTATACCAGTGCCAGTCACCTCCACTCCACATGGACAAAACCAGAATCTCTGGGTAGGCCCAGGCCCTAATGGATTATGAAAGCTCCTCAGGTAATTCCAATGCACCGCCAGGTTTGAGGACCACTGATTCCTAGAACTTTCAAGCCCCTCACCCCCGTTCAGTTCCACCTCCCTCTGCTTAATCACTTCACAGAGTTTGGCCTCTCAGAAAGTGGCCAAAATCCTGGGCCAAAGAGGGGAGGGCTGCAGCCCCACCATTTAGAGGCTACAGACTGGCCGCTGGAGAACTTCTAAAGGCTCCCAGGCAGCCCTTTCAGGGCCTCAGCTACTAGCACCTGTGGGGCGATTAATAAAGCTCTAGTAGCCACAAATGTGAGCCCCGAGAAGAGTGTAGGTAGGCACTGAAGCACTGCAGAGGGGACAGACAGTTATGGGCGCCCATCATGTACCAAGCGCTATCACGTACATGATAGCCATGAACCATCACAACAAGCTCCGAAGTGGGAAGCTGGTCCCATTGCATGTATGAAGAAGCAGGTCTGGGAAGGGGAAAGGATTTGCCCTAAGATCTAGAGTGAATGGGCAGAGGATCATAAGAATTGGAGGTGAGGGCCGGCCGAGTGGCACATTGGTTAAGAGCTGGTTTGGGGATGCCAGCGGCCCCGGTTCGGATCCCACATATGAGGGCCAGTGACACTGCCCTCTACAGCTAAGATGGTGAACAAAAGCTCCACCTGGAGCTGGGCTGTGTGAGCCCTGGCGACGGTGTAGATTGCAGCCCCTGCTGCAGTGGGCTGCCATAGGCTACAGTGAGCGGCTGGCAGCCAGCATAAGCTGCCAATAGCTGCGGTGAGTGACCATCCAGAGGCCAGCGACCCATCTGCCTCATCCGGGAAGAACGCAATGACGATACCAACATGGGCCAGTGAAGCAACGTCCTCCGCAACTAGACTGAAGAACAAAAAGACAGCAGCTTCTCTGTTCCCCTTCCCCAATTCCCCAACACTGTTCCCCTCCCCTAATTCCCCAATAAAATCTTTTAAAAAAAAGAGAATTGGAGGTGAGGAGTATGTTTGGGAAATCAAGGGAGAACTCCACAGTTTCCTTTTATGTTGTTGCCTCCAGCCTGGGTATCCCAAGTTCCTAGGACAGTGCTGGCGCCATCCTGGCCTGGTTGGTAGGTGCTTAATAATATCTGTCAGATGAATGACTAGAGCATTTGTGAGCATATATGCAAATAGTCCTAGTCAGTGCTTGACAATCAGGGCTGTGGCCAAAGTCCAGGGGCTGGGCACTTAGTGGACATGGAACATCTGCTCTTCATTTAACTGAGTATAGTTTTTGCATGTGTACTCTAGGCCAAGAACTATACTAGGCACTGGGCATACACTGCTTAATAAAACATAGGTCTTATCTTCAAGGAGCTTATAATCTAGAGCAGGATTTGGCAAACATTTTCTGTAAAAGACTAGATAGTGACTACAGAGGGTGCCCAAAAAATGTATACACATTTTAAGAAAGGAAAAAAACTGCATTAAAATTGTAATACTCAGGGCTGGCCGAGTGGCACGGTGGTTAAGTGCTGGCTTAGGAAGCCAGTGGCCCCGGTTCAGGTCCCACATACGAAGGCCAGTGACACTGCCCTCAAAAAAAAAAAAAAAAGAAAAAATTGTAATACTCAATATATACCGTTCACAAACGATGAATACAAGTCATGTGTCTACATTTTTTTGGCACCCCCTCCTGATATTTTAGGATTTCTGGGCCACATGTGGTTTTTGTGAAAACCAAACTCTATCATTGGAGAGCAAACACAGCCAGAGACAATATGTAAATGAAGGGGAAGGCTATGTTCCAATACAACAGACATGGGTCTGGGGTTAGCCTACAAATCCTAATTTGCCAGCCCCTGATGTAGAGTAATAGTAATCTATGAACTTTTTTGACTGTGCACCCCATCAGTAAAAAATTGACTTAAAATGCATCAGAAAGTTAGATGGATTGATGGACAGGCAGAAAACTAAAGTGGACAAATGTATAATAAAAGAAATAAAGCAAAAATATTAATTATAGAATCTAAGCAGCAAATATCTGGATACACAGTCTTTTGATTATTCTGTTTGTTTGAAAATTTTTGTAATTAAATGTTGGAAAAGAAAAAATTGATAGGCTCACACCTCCAAAATATACCTATTTATTTATAAATTATTACTATATAGTATATATCATAAAACCCAATATTTTAAGGATAAAAAATAAGATCTAAAGAGTAAGGGACAGGGGGCGGGGTGAGGGACTTGAAAGTTCTAGGAATCAGTGGTCCTCAAACCTGGCTGTGCATTGGAATTACCTGAGGAGCTTTCATAATCCATTAGGGCCTGGGCCTACCCAGAGATTCTGGTTTTGTCCATGTGGAGTGGAGGTGACTGGCACTGGTATAATATTTTTAAATGCTCTCCAAGGGATTCTGGTGTACAGACAAGATTGGAAACCCCTCCCTTTGATGATGAAAAGCAATGAACTCATCTCAGTGTACCCAATACCTGGCACATAGTAGGCGCTTAGCTTGTGTTGAATTTAATTAATGCCTTTAAGATTACTGGAAGATGACTAGAGTGTTTATTCAAATCAATATGCTGGCCTCTTGTCTGGTTACTGAATAAAACAGGTCCTCAGATAACATTGTTTAATTAAATACTGTTTAGTTAAACAAATTAATATATAATCACAAATCATGACATGTGCAATGAAGAAATGAACAGGGTGAATTATTTGAGTGAGCCCTTGGCTGTTGGCTTGGAGGTAGATTTTATAAATCATGAGAATAGGAGTCAAAGTCATTCAATCCTCTGCATCTCTGTTCCTCCATCTATATATGTACAAGGGATCTTGAAAATTAATGGGAGAATCAAATGGAATAATGAATACTATGAGCTGTAAAGTACTAGTTTAATATAACGGCATTATAATTGTCCCCAGGCTCTCTCAACAGGTCATTGTTACTAATTAGATTGTGACAGCTCTGACCTATATAAATGTTAATTAAAGCCTAGAAATTCCCCAAAAAATGGAATCTAGCATTTTGGAGCAGATAAGAACCTTAGAAGTCATCTAGCTTCACATTTTCATTTTACAGATGATTCACTTGAGCTCCAGAAATGTTAATTGACTTGCCTGAAATCACCCAATATATTCGAGGCAAATCTGGACTAGAAGTTGCATTACCCAACTCTCTTGGTGTAGCTAATTCCATTCCCACATTGACCTTCATTGGATCTGCGGGAAATACCCTGTCAACTCTCCATCCAATCTTTGCCTTCTTCTCATTACCAGGCTCAGCCAAGTGCCCCCTGGAGAAAGCCAGGGATCCTGCAGCTGCCCAGATGAGCTCTAACCACCGGCAAGCACTGACCCCTTACTAGGGTGTGAGGCTGCCCATGTGATGTAAACCAGTATAACCTTTTCCAGGGAGCGATTTGGTGAGATGTATCAAGGACTTTGACCCATTCATTCTACTTCTAGCAATTCCTCCTAAGAGAGTAACCATATACACACAACCATCATATACAAGGATTATTTCTAGGATGAAGAATTACTCATATTTACATATCAAGTTTCATTTGTAGGCTCAGAAGAGGAGGTACCATAAGTGTCCCCAACAATAGGGAATTTTTATGTAATTGCTGAATTATTTACATAAGTTATGTTACAGACATTAAAGTAATGATTTTAAAAAGATTCAGGGCTGGCCAAGTGGCGCGGTGGTTAAGCGCTGGCCTGAGAAGCCAGCAGCCCCGGTTCGGGTCCCACATGTGAGGGCCAGTGACACTGCCCTCAAAAAAATATATATATATTTAAACCTCAATGGGAAAATGTCCATGCAATGATACCATTAAAACAAAATGAAAAAAAAAAAAGATATTTGGAACATCCAGATTTTCTGTTGTTGTTTTCTAAAAAAGGTATATATCTATGTAGCTACAGAATGGTTGTGGAGATCAATAAGATTATAAGAGGTTCTCGAAGATGTTGATAGCAGTTATCTCTCAGTGGTAGGATTAAGAATAATTTATATTTTCTTTTTATACTTTTTTCCCTAATTTTCCCTATTTATCCTATGGTTATGTCCTACTTCTAAAACTTGGGCTGGGGGGATTTTAAATATATAAACATATATATTTACATATAGATAGATAGATATAGATATAGATATAGATATAGATATAGATATAGATATAGATATAAATATCTCTGTCCACAGATAGATATAGTTACATAGAAACATATTTTTAAGGGACGTGTGACAAATTCTAGACAAAGAAGAATCTTCCCTCCCCATCATTGGGAAGTCCCATAGAAGAAGGGTGAATAGCTTTGGTTGCAGAAGGGCTGATAAAAATGCCTTTCTCTGAGGTAATTCCCTGCCCCAGTTTCTCATCTGCGTTTGCCTTTCAGTTTTCAGGAAAGTGGACTCTCTTTCAGAAGACATCTCCCTGGCCCAGGCCATTTATGACAAAAAGCTTGTGTCTATGCAGGAAAATCTCCAGGGACTGGGTAAGTGTCCAGTGTCCATATATACTAATGACTATGAAGGAAGACCAATATTACTTGGGGTGGGGTGAGGGTTCCCCCGCCATGCCCTATGCTCTCTGTGCACGGTGCCCTGGAGCAGGGCAGCTTTCACCAACCTCCTAGGCACAAGGGAAGGACAGCCATGGCTCCCTGCCTTCCTGTCCAGCTAGAAAACCATCCATTCAAAGAGGACTGTGACCCTGCAATACACCCAGTACTGGGGCCTGGGTTTCTGTGTGTGGAACAGATCCTGCCAAAGCCTACAGGCTGAGAAGGAAGCTAAAGATGGTCCATTCCCCAGATAGCCTCAAGTATCTGAAATTATTATTTTTTTCCTTTTCTTTTTTCTGTACCCACCTTAACACCCCAAAGTCAGACAGGTTACAGATTGGGAGTGTGTTATGACCTGTAATTGTGCAACCTTTGAAATCTTTTCTTTTCTTTTCTTTTCTTTTCTTCTCTTTTCTTTTCTTTTCTTTTCTTTTCAAGATTTTATTGGGGAATTGAGAAAGGGGAACAGCCAAGTTGTTGTCCTTCAATCTTAGTGGTGGAGTATGCCCCTAGCTCAGCTCCAAGTCCAGTCACCATCTGGCCGCCCGTTGGCAGCTCAGCTCAGGCGCAGCTCACTGGCCCATGTGGAAATCAAACCAGCAATGCTGTTGCTCAAAGCTCACGCTTTTAACCAACTGAGCCACTCAGCCAGCCCTGAAATTATTTTTAAGACCTTCCAAAGCCTCTTGATAAATCAGCCTTTCCTCATCACCGCTTTAAAGTGTGCACAATTCATGATGCTCTTTATCTCTGGCTTTAACAAGGGACATTCTCAGGCTGAGAATGAAACAGAAAGAGCCATAATAGAAGGGATTACAGATGGTTTGCTCTGAGGGAAAGAGAAAGTCCTGTCCGTCCATTAAGTAGCTGAGTGATATTTGGCAAGCCACTTCTCTGTGCCCCATTTCACCTCAGTCCCAGGAGAAATCCCTGCACCCTCTTCCCCATAAGTTTATTGTGAGGGGATCAAATAAGAAAACAAATATAAAAATACTTGGAGAAATTTTAAAATAAAACATAAATGGGAGGTTCCTGGCAACCTCAGAAAAGTTAAGAAGATACACACTCAAGAATGTGATGGTGAGATGGAGAATATATCCTAAATCCTACATTTCAGGTAATAGTAAAGACATTTGATAAAAGTAAGATTTCATAGAGATGGCCAGGTTTTTCCAAAAAGGATGTTACAGCAGGACTTAGGAAAGGAAGAGAGATCAGGAAGCCACTTGCCCAATATACTCTGAAATAGTTTATTTAATGAAGCAACCTTTGTCCCCTAATCCTTCAGCAACTCAAAATATTGTCCTTTTCTCCTGAAGATCTGAAAGTCCCGAGCAACTGCTCTTTCTGCCATGAGGCTGGGCAGCTGGGGCAAGAGATCAGAAAACTGCAGGAGGAGCTGGAGGGAATTCAGAAGATGCTTCTAGCTCAGGAGGTCCAACTGGACCAGACTTCTCAGACGCATGAACTGCTCTCCACCACTAGCAGTCAAATCTCCCAGGAGATGGGCAACTGTTCCTTCTCCATCCACCAGGTCAACCAGTCTCTGGGGCTCTTCCTGACCCAGGTGAGAGGCTGGCAGGCCACCACCACTGGCCTGGACCTTTCTCTGAAGGACCTCAACCAGGAGTGCTACGACGTCAAGGCTGCAGTGCACCAGATCAACTTCACCGTGGGGCAGACGTCAGAGTGGATCCACGGGATCCGACGGAAGACAGATGAGGAGACCCTGACCCTCCAGAAGATTGTCACCGACTGGCAGAACTATACCCGGCTCTTCAGCAGCCTGCGCTCCACCTCCGCCAAGACTGGAGAGGTGGTCAAGAACATCCAGGCCACCCTGGGGGCCTCGTCGCAGCGCATCAGCCAGAACTCTGAGAGCATGCATGACCTGGTGCTGCAGGTCATGGGCTTACAGCTGCAGCTGGATAACATCTCATCCTTCCTGGATGACCACGAGGAGAACATGCACGACCTACAGTACCACACCCGTTATGCCCAGAACCGCACGGTGGAGAGGTTCGAGACGCTGGAAGGACGGATGGCTTCTCATGAGATCGAGATTGGCACCATCTTCACCAACATCAATGCCACCGACAACCACGTGCACAGCATGCTTAAGTACCTGGACGATGTGCGGCTGTCCTGCACGCTGGGCTTCCACACCCACGCTGAGGAGCTCTACTACCTGAATAAGTCCGTCTCCCTCATGCTGGGCACCACAGACCTGCTCCGGGAGAGGTTCAGCCTGCTCAGTGCCCGCCTGGATTTCAATGTCCGTAACCTGTCTATGATCGTGGAGGAGATGAAGGCGGTGGATACGCAACATGGAGAAATCCTTCGCAACGTCACCATCCTACGAGGTGAGAGGCCAGATCCAGGCCCCAGGCCGGGGCTGCTGCAAAGCTCCCAGCGGGCCTTGGTCATCCTGCCAGACCCAGGAGTGTCAGGTTTCAGGCAGAAATCCAAGTGGGCTGATAAAATCCTGTTGCAAATGCCTAGGGCAACTCGCAGCCTTAACGCACTTACATCTCTTTTGTAAATATGTTACAGCTCCTAACTTTGCCTGTCATACAAACCTGGATTTTTATATATGGATTTGTTTAGTTGGAGCCACAGAGAAGAATAGGCAGACCTCGTCTTTTGGAAGCTCTGTATCCTCTTGTTTTTGCCCTTCCCACCCATGCTCTCAACCATCTGCCCTTCAGAGGCCCATCATTCCCATGTTCTCTTCTCCTCCCCTCTCATCCCTGCATTAGTCAGGGTTCTCTAGAGAGAGAGATTATAAGGAATTGGTTCATATGATTATGTGGGCTGGCAAATCCAAAACCTGCACGGCCTTTGTCCCAGGTCAAGTCTGAAGGCTGAAAACTGCTGTAGAGTCAGGAAGAGATATGTCAGTCTGAAGGCCATAGGGAAGAATTCTTTCTCACTTGGGGGAGGGTCAGCCTTTCATTCTATTCAGGCCTTCAACTGATTGGATGGGGCCCATCCACATTGGGGATAGCAATCTGCTTTAGTCAGTATTAATCTAAATGTTATCCAGAAATACCCCTACAGACACACCCAGAATAATGTTTTGCCAAATATCTGGGCACCCCATGGTCCAGTCAGGTTGACACATAAAATTAACCATCACAAGTCCACCTGCCAAGTTGAAAGGCTTGGCACACATATACATCTCCTTAAATCTTACTTAATCCTCAAATGAAGATGATAACAAGGTCATAATGATGTGACTATCCAGTGTACAACCAAAAACACACTAACTCCTTCCCCAGAAGAGGAAGTAAAGTCTTTCAGTGATGTTTGCTCTTCTCCTTGATATCACTTAACTTAAATACTATGATATAAAGTTAACAATATCTAAATACTGTGATATAAAGTCAATACATTTTATATTTTGCGTTACATGATATGGAGGTAAGAGAGGGAAGAACCAAAGATATTATATATTCATATAGACATACTAATAAGAATAAGAAGTAAATACTCCTGACAGGTACAGTCCTCATTTCTGTAACGGGTCACATGTTCATAGCTGGTATTTATAACAACCTTCTTCCAGCACCCATCCATATTCCCTTTGCCCTCAGCAAGCAACTCAGCTGATTGTGATTCTTTACCTGGTGGGGTGACTCAAACCTCCTTCATTCCTAAAGAGTCGTTAGTGGTCCTGTCTGGATTGGATAGTTGTAGTTTTCCATTGGCCTTAATCACAAGGCATGGTAATACTAAGAAGTCCTAAGGGATCTCCTGTATTCCAGACATACACTTCCTTACCTCCACAGTGGAGGAGCAGTCCAATTTCTCCTTGGTAGTCAGGATCCATCACTCCAGTCAGCACAGTAACTTCTTTTCCTGTTAATCCAGAGGCACGAGGAGCCCAAAGTGTCTGGGTAGCAGTCAGCAGTCTTAACTTTCACTTCCATGGAATCATTGTTGTATCTCCTGGCGGACACATTCCTCCCTTTGGAACTAAGACCTCTAAGCCAGCAAAGCATAAAGTTATGGGAACAAGAAGCAAAACTTTTGCTAGTGGGTCCCTAAGGATAGCAGTGAGTGGTGCCCTCCCATTTCCACCCCTGATCCCTGGACCCATGCACCCTAGCTGTCAGAGAAACCGCACCATGTATGGGATGCTGACTCCGAGCATATATAACAGCCCTGAAAGTTATTGCCACTGAATTGGCACTGTAACTGAGTCTTTGAAAGGCCATTCTGCCCTTTCAACAAGCCAACTGCTTCAAGATGGCTGGGAACATGGGAACACCAGTGAATTCCATGATCATGGGCCCAGTTGCCCCACTACATTTGCTGTGAAGTGAGTTTCTTGATCAGAAACAACACTGTGTGGAATCCCATGATGGTGGGTACACTCTATAAGGACATGGATGGTATTTTTGGCAGAAGCATGACATGTAGGGAAGGCATATGCATATCCAGACTAAGTGTCTCTTACAGTAAACAAATAAACAAACAAAAACACTGCTCTTTCCATGATGGACATAGTTCAACGTAATCAACCTGCCACCAGGTAGCTGGCCAATCCCCCTGGGGAATTGTGCCATATCAGGGATTTGCCATTGGTCTCTGCTATTGGCAGGTTGGGTACTCAGTAGTGGCCGTAACAAGCTCAGCCTTGGTAACTGGAAGTTCATGTTGCTGAGACAATGCCATCTCTGCCACCATGGCCACTTTCTTCATGAGCCCGTTGGGTGATAACAATGGCGAAAAAGGCTGACTGGGATGAACAGGACAGGTCATCCTAGCCACTTGATTATTAAAAGTCTCCTGTGCTGAGGCCACCCTCTGGTGAGCATTCACACAGGACACAAATGTCTTCACATTTTTTGCCTATGCAGAGAGGACTATCCACATATTCCCCAGATTTCCTTATAACCAGTTTTCCAATCATGTTCTTTCCAAGTCCCTGACCAGCTAGCCAAGCCATTGGCCACAGCCCATGAATTGGCATACAGGAAGTCCTCACTTAATGACGTCATTAGGTTCTTGGGAATTGTGACTTTAAGCAAATTGATGCGTAACAAAATGAATTTTACCACAGGCTAATCTATATAAACAAGAGTTAAGTGCCTCCAGCCTATTTCTAGTCACAAAAACATCACCAGGCTTCTAAATAAAGACCCAAACACTTCTAATATTAAACATTGAAATAAATGTGAGCTATACATACATTTTCAAAAGACGGATAAATAAGTAAGAACATGATTTTCCCAGCTGATGATTCCGGTTCAGAGTCTCTGGTGGCTGGAGACTCCCAGCAGCTCAGGGCACAAGGTGAGACCCACCCAGGATAGGATGCCCTCCCATCATAGGATACGCTCATACACACCCATGCTCACTTAGACTGGGACCATTTAGACACCCCACTCTGACTGGTGGGACACAGTGGGTCTCCTGGAATCGGTGTCCGTTCAGAGCCAGTGGCCAGGAGTGCCTGAAAGCTCTGAGTATTTCCTCTTCCCTAATGTACAGTGACCCTGGTAAAAGGCCATAGGTCCCCTTGGGGAAGGCTGGGAGAGCAATGAACAGTATAAATATTTGGTAGTTCACCGAAGGCCTTCCGTAATGGGACCCAGCCTTCCTTTCATTCAAGGGGTTCTGGGTCTGTAAACTGGCTCAAGCCTGAGAGTTGATTGAGGGGCCATAACTTTATTTCTATGATTCCGATTAGACTTTGTTCACTTGACCTAGGACTTTTCTGCCCATACAGAACAAGTAAGAATTGAGTAGGTTCCCTATCCATTTCAGTTCTAGGAACAATGTGATCAGCTAGCTAACACCAGAAGTCTGTGTGTCAGATGATCCTGATTGCCGCTTTGACTCTGCTGTCCATTCAGGAACCTCGCCCACCCTGCCTTTGGCGGTTGAGTGCCACCACTTGGCCTCTGCCACCCCGGGATCCAATTACCCCATTGCTTTTAGATTTCCCAGTTCAGTGACTGCAGTTCCCACTGTGGGGTCTCAGCTACAGAGATGAGTGATCCCAACACTCTCCAAGGATGCCAGGGCTCCCCTCAGGAATTTATTTCTCACCATAAGGTGAAAGGCATGTGCTCTGCACCTTCCCAGCGTGAGTGAGAAGGTCTCAAATGACAAATCCACACCAATATTCCAGTCTCCCTAAATCTTTAATCCCTTCCTCTACATTAAACCAAGGCAGGCCTGGCTTTCCTAACTCACTCTCTGTGGGCCTCCTTTTGGCCCACGTTGAGGCCAACCAACCAACCAAACTGTTAGAGCCCTTTCTAACTTCCCAAGGTGGGACATTAGATGCATATACTCCTCCCTCTGTGCATGTCTGTCTCTGTGTCCAAATTTCTCCCCTTTTATAAAGACACCAATCGTACTGGATTAGGGGCCACCTTAATGACCACATTTAAACTTCATTACGTCTGTAAAGACCCTATTTCCAAATAAGGCTATATTCCCAGGTACTGGAGGTTAGGACTTCTGCATGTGAATTTTGAGGGCATACAATTCAACCTATAACAAACACCATTATCTTTTCACTCTAGTCCTTTGCAGCAATATTGCCAATAGTTTTTCCCCTAGAAAATGGTCCCAAAGATTCCTAATTGAGATTCCTTTTCACCAGGAATTTGTATGGCTATAACCAGGTTCCCTGGACCCTTCCCCAGGAAGTCTGTGTCTTTGTGGGAAGAATGTTCAACCTAAAAATATAACAGCTCTTGGCTCTAGAGATTAGAATAAGTAGCCACTGAGATCTGGCAGAGGGTGGAGGGTGGGGTGGTGACAAACATCTGGGCTCCATCATCCAGGAGGAAAGAGGGAGGCCCCCTCTATTCCAGGCAGCTCTGTTCTCTCCACGGAGCTCAGACTTGGAGCAAACCTCTCTGATTCTCTTTAACCATTTAGTTTCAAACCTGCGTTGTCTTCATTTCTACTGCCACAGGCTAATCTTTTCTTGAATCTAGATTGGTGATGCTTGAGGGGGGAATGGGGGACAGGTGGTGTGGATCTTATTTGCATGTTGTCATATTTTTGCAATAAAGTCAGATACTGAGTATGTCCTTGGTTACTGAAACCTTCCCACAGTAGTTCACCTAAAATATGTTATCTGTGTGACCTCTAGGAAACAGTGTTCCAGTGAAGGCATTATTAGATGGTTCTTTTTTTTTTTTTTAAGATTTTTTATTGGGGAATTGGGGGAGGGGAACAGCATTGGGGAATCGGGGAAGGGGAACAGACAAGTTGCTGTCCTTTTGTTCTTCAGTCTAGTTGTGGAGGACATTGCTTCACTGGCCCATTTTGGTATCGTCATTGCGTTCTTCCCGGATGAGGCAGATTGCTCGCCGGCCTGTGGACGGCCGCTCACCACGGCTATTGGCAGCTCACTCCAGCTGCCAGCCACTTATGCTGCCTGTCGGCCACTCACTGTAGCCTATGGCAGCCCACTGCAGCAGGGGCTGCAGCCTACACCGTTGTCGGGACTCACGCAGCCCAGCTCCAGGTCGAGCTGTTGTTCACCATCTTAGCTGTAGAGGGCAGTGTCACTGGCCCTCATATGTGGGATCCGAACCAGGGCCGCTGGCGTCCCAAGCCAGCTCTTAACCAACGCGCCACTCGGCCAGCGCAGTAGATGGTTCTTATGATTCATCCTCTAGTAATTTTATAGCTTCAACCTAGGAACAAATGAAATATAAAGCTTTCCCTTGACAAAGCCCAGTCACACACTTTGTTTCATTTTAGCCTCACATTTTTGCACAGTAGGCAAGGCAGGTGTTGGCATCTTTATTTTACAGAAAGAGACTGGGAAAGGTTAAGGAATGAGCTGAAGGTCGCACTATCATTTAAAATTCTGACTCTTCAACATGGCTCTGAGATGCACATACCTAGTGCCCAGCCAGGAGAGGAGACACTGATAGCATGAGCTTCAGATACCAAAAAGGTATTTCTGCTCAGTCCTGCTTAGGGGAAGGGTGTGGGGCAGAGAGTGGAAAAGAAGGGTAAGACTTGAGAACCTTGTTCTAGGCACAACCCAACCATAGTCATCAGAATTTATATTTGCTCCTGTGCTACTAATGGCAGCGTGCTCATCGAAGGACCGCGTCTTAGCTAGAGTAAGGTGGGACCTCTGTTTGAGCTACATTTGACTCTAGGTTCAACTGCTGCACTTCTGTGTATATATTTTTTATTGGCCAACATTACTCTTTGTTGTTAAATCACTGCATGTAAAATCTCTCACATCTGAAAAATGTTTTTAGGGACAAAATGTACATGCCTTCCTCCAGGACGTCGTCGCTCATTTATTCATTCACAGACAGGTGTTGACAGGCTCTGATGTTGGAGCTGGCAGTGAAGCCTCCTGTGGCCGGAGCTGCGCTGTTCTCTAGAATAAACAGAGTGGGGACAGAATGGCCACAGCCAGTGTGGAAGGCGCCAAGTACTGATGACGGCGGGGACTCACGCTGCACAGGAAAGGAGCCTGGCTTCTCCCTTGCTCTGGGTTGTTAGGCAGGATCACTTCATCTTTCGAGGCCTGTTTTTTGTTTGCTTGTTTGTTTGGTCAGTTGTTTTTGTTGGTTTGCTTGTTGCATCTGTCAATGAAGGGATAAGACCAGCTGTTCTCTGAGGCCGCTGCCAGCTCTATGATTAGTTCTGAGCCTCCATTTGCTCCACAGAAAACCTGTGGTTTTCTTCCATCGTGTTTGTGCCTGAATATCCCTGTCTTCCTACTCTGTAGAATAATTTCTGTGTCTATGCTAGGACTGTCTCTTAGGAATTAGAGACAGGAAACCATCCATCTTGGTTTGTAGCTCAGGGAACTTGGTTACTTTCAACTCAGTTTCCTCATCCTCAAATAAGGACATTGATACCTGTCCTGCCTGTATCCCATGGGGTAGTTGTATCAGTGTGAACAAATATTTGTAAAATGTGAAAGAGTGTCTTAATGTAAAGGATGATTCTGAATCCAATTTGCTTGGGGGTGGGCTCCTTGCCTTACTCAGTACCCAGCAGAGTGCCTGGCCCTTGGAAGGTAACTCAGGAAATGTTTGCTCAGTGAATGCATACATAAAGTGTGAACAAAGGATAGAAGCAGAGGATGGGCAAGAAAGACGAGCTACAGAGGAGCCATATCTGCAGTCTTATTCCATAAACACCACCCTCCATCCTACTCTCACACCCAAAGTGGTCAGGCCTTTCCATGTTAAAAAAGGGGAAAACAGAGAATGTCGCCTTATTCTGTTGTTTAGGGCAGAGGCGCTTCCTGGGGAAGTGGCAGTGGGGGAAGTGCCTGCAGTGGGGGATCAGTAAGCTTGCTTGTTGAGCAGCAAAAGTGACTGATGAAAAGGACCGCGGGAGATTCCGCTGGTGCCTGCAAGGGGACTTCACCATGACACTTGGCCTGGTTCTGATACACTCTTAACTTCTAGGCGGCCCTGCCATTTTGTCAGCCTTGAACGCCAGGGATTGTCTCCCAAGCACCAAAAGATGGGCTGAATGAGGCTGAATGTTCCACTCAGCTTCTCCGCCCTGTGGTCCTTGTAGCAAATGCACATGTTTCTTTTTCTCCTGAATCTAGACCCTTAACTCCAGCCCCAGGGAAGCTGCTGAAAGCCCTACTCAGCATCTCAGCCTGACAGCTGACGTCTGCCCTTTGGCTTCCCATCCTCTCTGCCCAAGCCCTTTACTCATCAACAAATGCCTTAAGACGAAACCTAGCAAAGGCTGTCAGGTTCCCTTCAATGAGTCCCCCTTCTCCCTGGAATTTTGGTCCTTAATCTCTCCCCAAAGTCTTCAGAAAGCTGTCTTGGTATGTTAGGTAATGATTCTGGTTGTACTTGGTGGGTTAGGTTAGTCTGTTAGAAACTAGTCCATTTTAAGCAGAAGTGGGAGTCCATTTGCCCTTTTTTTCAGTGCTCCTCAGGTGACAATACCCAGGATTGAGCGGCCCTGGCCCAGGCCAGTATTGTCATTGAACAGAGGTCAACCTGAGGCCCAAAGAGGGACAAAGGCTTACCCAGCCACCCAACGTGTTAAATACAGAGCTGAGACTCAAGCCCGAAGTCCAGGCCAGTGTGCCTTCCATGGTACCCAGCCAGTGCCCTGAGAGGCACCCGTTCTGTCTCTGTGTCCTACCCCTGTGAGCTGGCATGCTGCTTTGGACTATGAGATGGACTGTGGGCCCCTCCTACCCATGCACCACCCCACCCCTGAGTGGGCAGTGTTGGTGCCTTCCCTGTTCCCAGGACACACCAGGAGCAGACCACCTACTTGTCCCAGACATGCAGTCAGTTGTGGCTCTACCCTAATGGGCCGGAATGGCCTAATTACAGCCTCTGGCTTCCTGAGTAATTACGGTCCTCCCCAGGACTCCAGAGTGTTCTGATCCCCTCTCCCAACCCCACACCTCAGCCACTGCTGCTCAAGTCCCTTCCTTTGCCTGAAATGTCTCCCCACTGCTCAGAGCAGCCCATAGCCCTCCCTTCCTTTGCTCTTTAGCTCTGCCGATACCAAGATATGATTCTGGGCTGTGTCAGGGCACCCTGTCCTGGAGAGCACCTTGGTCAGCCTCTGTCCTCATCCCTTTCCCCCAGGGCTAACCATTAAACGACAGTTGTTGACTTCCTCCCCAGCTAGCTCTTCCCTCTCTGACCGCATGACTCAAGGCTGGCCCAGGAGGCTTAGCTCACCTGAGGAAGACAGTCCTGGTTAACCCCTTCCCTGCACTGTGGCGATACTCCCCTTACTCTCCTTCCTTCGGCAACGCCAGGGCAGGTGGTCCTGGCAGTGGAAGGACAGGGGTACCCGAGAAAGGGCTAGGAGCTCTGGCCACCGCGTAATGAAGAGCACAGACAGCAAGGAGGGGAGGAAGGGGCATGGGTTTCAGAGCTTCTCAGGCCTAGGTTTGAATCCTGTCTCTGCCCCTTACTGGCTGGTGATCTTGGGCAAGCCGCTACTCGCTGCATCATGGTTTCTCATTTGCAAAATGGCCAACAATCTCTGTACAGTGCTGGGGACATTGTAGTGTCTCAGTGGACAAGTGTCCACTGCTCTCATCACCCCTCCCTTCTCTGAGAGAAGGCAGGTCATGGAGAAGTTAGAGAGTGAGGCAGGGGCTGAGTATTGCAGGGCTGTCATAGGTGCACCACCATGGTGCAGACACAGCCAGCAAGCAAGGGAGGCCACCGAGAGTAGCCCCCGATGAAGCCACTCCACTTAATGTCCTCAAGGCTACTGCCTGGGACTTCCGGAGTGGTTCTCAGAGATGGGGTCAGTGGTGGCAGCATGGTGGAGATACGGAGGGGGAGGTAACCCTTTTCTCACTGTCCCCCTTCTACTCATGCTGGGGCTGCAGCTTCTGGGGGAATGAGATGGACAGTGTGACCCAAACTTTTGCACAAACCTTCATCCAGAGCATGTGGGCACCCAGCCTCCTCATCCAGGGAAGACACTGAGTGCTCCCCCAGAAAGAGGAAGCGAGAGGACAGTAGGAGAAGCAAGAGAGAGGGCCTTTCTTCTCTGCCATGTCTCCCTCGCGGTTGGCATAGAAATCCCTCCAGCTAGCTGTTGTGCCCCCTCAGGGGCCAGGGAAGAGAGGACGCCTGATGAAGATGGTGGCATGGGAAGGAATGAGGTCCCAGGAGAGAGTTAGGGGTCAGGCAGGGCAGGGTGTCCTTGTCGAAATGAGGCTTCTCAGGCTTTTGTTGAGTCCAGGCTGGAGACAGGGACTGTGGAAGCCACAGAGGTGGCTGTAAGAAGAGAGAGTGAAGAACCAGGGAGGTAGTGACCAATCCTGGGAACCAATTCTTGGAGCAGGCAGAGGGTGAGCCTAAAGCAGCAGGCAGGCTGAGGAGCAGGGACACAAGCAGGACAGAGGTGGCCGTGGAGCTACAGGGGGCCCCAAGGAACAGTCGAGTGCAAGTCTCAGTTATAGATGAGGGCCTAAGCACAAATGGGCAGGGGCTTGCCATCGTCCCTCCATGGCTCCCTGATGCCCGTCCACCCACACAGCCTCCAGGGCCACTCTACCTCTGAATGGCTCAGCTTTTACCAGCCTCAGTTGGCGTGGGTGCCAAGGGCAGAGTTGGGGTGAATACAGACCTGTGGCTTTGCCAGTTCCCAGCAAGTCCTGCCAGGCTGGCAGGGAGGGGGCAGTCCTTGCTCAGGCATCTCCCTGTACCCTTATTGTTCTGTGTTGTTCTGGCTGTCTTTTTGGGCTCACTGTGACCGAAGGGCAGGTCCCGCCTCGGGCTGCTCACAGGCCAAGGCAGTGCCACTGCCAGCCGGCCCCACCCCTGCCCCCAGCTAGCCTGATGACAGTGCCAAGCCTGTGCTGCTGGCAGGCCATGTGAGCTGAGCCCACGCAGGGTCACATTGCCACTGTGTGTGGGAGGTGGGCGTGGCAGGGAATGGCTGGAAGGTTTTTATTGGCCCTGGTAGGGCTGACTCTCTCTGAGCTCCGATTTCCAGTTTAGATCATAATAGAGGGTGGTATTCATGGACACCCTGTTCCACTTAGAAATATTCCGGGAAGGAGATACAAAGAGGAAGAGAAGGGGTGGGAAGCATGGGGGAAGGTAGGTGGCAGCAGGTGGCATCGGCCAGGATGAACAGCGGTGCTGTTGGCATCTGCCAGGGAGGCCCTGACAGAGAACGGGACCATGGCCACTGGGAGGGCTCCCAGCTCTCAGCGTACAGGACCCGTCCCCTCTGAGAGGCCACCTGGGTTCTGGTTTCCGCTCAGGGACCCCTGGGGATATCACTTCACCTCTCTGGGTTTTAGTTGCCTCCTCTGTGAAATGAAGGAATTGGACTGCCTCCCATCCAGCTCAAAAATTCTAGGATTCTCTTGCCAAGGGGATGATGTAGCAGCAGTTTCTCAGAGAAAGCTGACTGTGGGCACTGGACTTCATCTCCCAGGCCAGCCTTGAGGTCTACTGCTCCCACCACCCCCACCCAGTGATCCCTTGCTGAGACCGCTGAAGAAAGACAGGCCTTCGCTGTTCCCTGGGCCCGTGGGGACTAAAAGGGTTCTCCACAACTGCTGTCCTCCTAAGGCCAAGTGACTCTCTTTCCTCTGTGCTCTTGGGCAGTGTGACGGCCACACTCTGCTTATGGCCTCAGGGTCGGTACAGCTCTGAGAGATGGTGACTTGCAGGCCTACACAGCCAGAAGGATATTAAGATTATCTGACCTCTGACTCCTTCATTATCTGCCTGGGGTTCCACGGTCTAGCAGGTCTACCAGATAGGCACCAAAGGTTTGCTTTCTCCATGCTGTGACTTCTCTTTCTACGTGCCACCTCAAAGATTCAGACAGCAATAGCCCAACAGCTCAGAGAAGAGGCTGGAGTGGTGAGGGTGGGCTTCCTGGAAGAAGCGCCCTTTCTCTGTTGCTATGACCACTCACTCACACCAGCAGGCATCTGCTTCTCGTGCCTCACTTTCTTGGCCCTCTCCTCCAGGTCACCTGACTTCATTCCTGGTTCTAGGTGCCTCACAGGTCATGAGCAAAGCCTGGAATTAGGGTTGGGGAGTGGGGTGTGGTGGGCGTGAGTACAGAAAAGAACATGAGGAGGTGTAGAAGGCCAGGCCAGCCTCTGGAGCAGGACAGACACACCTGGACAGGCTCGGCTTTTCCCCAGAGCTGTCCTGCACTCAGTGCCCACCTTGAGTGCACGTGTAGAACTATGGACAAGCCCTGATGTCAGAACACTGTGTGTCTACCGTGCACCAGGCTTCATGCTGGACACTTACACGTGTCATCTCACAATCCGTGCATGTTCTCATCCCCACTTCATAGATGGTAAAGCCGACTTAGAGAAGTCAAGTAACAGGCCTGCACTCCCAAAGTTGCAGTTGGCAGACCTGGGTTTTGCATCTATCGGACCCTTGGGTGTCACAGGACCCACTGCCCTGCACCTACTTCATGAGAAAGCCTCGTGAGACCTGCCCCTCATGGACTGACCTCTTCCCTCTTCTCTCTAACCCTAGGTGCTCCCGGCCCTCCAGGACCAAGAGGACTCAAGGGAGATGTAGGCGTGAAAGGGCCTGTTGGTGGCAGAGGACCAAAAGGAGACTCTGGCAGCTTGGGGCCCCCAGGACCCCAGGGTCCTCAGGGGCAGCCCGGGGATCCCGGACCTGTGGGAGAAAGGGGGCCCGTCGGCCTGCGAGGTTTCCCAGGACTCAAAGGCTCAAAGGGCAGCTTTGGAAGTGGAGGCCCAAGAGGACAGCCAGGCTCCAAAGGGGATGTGGGGCCCCCAGGGCCAGAGGGGCCCCCAGGTTCTCCAGGACCCTCAGGGCCTCAGGGAAAACCGGGGATTGCTGGGAAGACGGGTTCACAAGGTCAGCGGGGGCCCATGGGGCCTAAGGGTGAACCAGGGATCCAGGGTCCACCTGGCCTCCCCGGGCCCCCAGGCCCACCAGGAAGCCAGAGTCGCTACTGAGCAGGGTCCCAGCCCCACACTGCTACACAGAATGCCAGGAAGGGGACTCAGGGCAGAGCGAGCCCCCAGAAGACATGCCTACAGACAGTTGTGGTCCTTTGATTCTGAAGACGGTTGCCCCGAGGCCTGCCCCTGCACCTTTGGGCTCCCCAGTAGTGACTGTACCATAGAAAGCAGCCCCTCACATACACACATGCATTTCCTTGCTGACCAGGGGGACCAACTGGGTTTCCCTGGCTGGGCAGGAGGAGAGGGCAGAAGACCCCCGCCCCCCACCCTGCGGTGACTGAGCCTGCCAGGGAGGCGGCTACCTCGGGAGGAAGGTCTTGAATCTGTTTCTGAATTGGTAACCAACTTCAGTCTTTTCAGCATCTTCACACCCATCCCAGCCAGCAGTTTTCTGGGGTTCCCAGCAGTTGAAAAGACCCAGGAAAACTTTTGCAGGGGATTACAGTTCAAACTCTAGGACCAAGGTGGGTTTGGCAACCGCCAGCCCCTCCCTGTAGCTATGGGAGCAGAGTCCCAGGACCTGCCCTGTCTCACACAGGACAGAAGAATCCACCAGGGCCATCATTCTCAAGCCCTAGGCGCTGCACCCAGGACCACAGCAACTTTTTTTCACACACCTCCAGAAAATTCCTCGCTTCATCCTTGCCTCCACCTCTCAGGAGCATTCCAGAAGGAATCTAGGCAGGAGTTTCACCTGCAGCGGGATGCTCTCCAGGCCCTGGAGCATTCTGCCAAAGTGGTGCCCAGGCCCTGGACGCTGGAGGAGGGCTGCTGGAGGCTGTGGCCACTGGGCTGCCTATGAAGCTGTCCCCCTTGCTGTCTACTCCTGGGGTGGGCCCCTCGGCAGTGGCTGCGGGAAGACTGAGCCCTGGTCACAGGGCAGCTCTCTCTCCTGTACGCATTTCCCCTCCTGCCCACAGCTGCCCGCTGACCTCACCCCACCATGACCCTGAAGCTCCCCTGCATGAGAGGCACACCTGAACGAGAAGGGAAGGGCCTGACTGTCCACAGGAGGCTCATTTGGATGTCACCCCTCGCCCACCTCCAACTTCCCATGCACCATGGCAGAAAGGAGCACAGGATGTTCCCCCAGCAGGGAGAAGGCCGCCCATAGACTCAACTCACTGTGAAGTGGCCCTGCCTTCATGTTGCAGCAGAGCCTGACCAACCCTGGGGTGGGGCATGGAGCGGTCGCCTCCCCAGCCTGACTCAGATACCAGCCCCTCTCCCCATTCCAGTAGCCTTAATGCTACCTCCCTTCTCGTGATAGATGTGCAACTGGTTTGCACTCCAACCCACCCCCACTGCCATGTAATTTTCCTGTCTACATATAATATCATGCAACACACTATTATTGACTCAGTAAAGAGCTATTTCCAGGAGGGAGGTGTCTTCTGATCCTTTCTACCCAAAGAGGCATGAAGCCTTCAGGGGCTCCTCCTCACCTGGCTTTTGAAGAGGAACCAGTGGACAAGGGGTGTCCTAGCTATTCAGTGCCACTGTGGAGCCTGGGTCTAAACCCCTGGCCCCTCACTCCGAAAACATTGAGCTCTGCTAGGAGTTCACAGTGGTCCTACTGGGAGGAGCGATGAAGGGTGTCTGAGGGAATTAGCCATGAAGAGCAGGAACCCAGTGGGAAACAAGGTGAGCTTTATTCATCTGGCAGCAGGGCCCTAGAGCTTTTTGACCAAAATGAGACTAGAAAATAAGACAGACTTGGATTCCTGACTTATACCTCTTACTTCCCCCTTTTGTCTCTAAAACACAGAGATAAAACAGAAAAGAAGGAAGAAACCAGGCCAGACCTGCCCAAGGGGCCCAAGTTTCTAGGGTCTATAGGAAACAAAGGACAGCTGGGTCTGATGTGAATCAGCCAGCCGGCTCCGGCTCCGGGAAGCAGGAGTGCATGAGGGAGCTCTGCCTCAGGGCAGCTTTTGAGGCATATGTCTTAGTCCCTTGGGGCTGCTATAACAATACCATAGACTGGGGGAGGCTTATAAACAACAAAAATTTATTTCTCTTAGTTCTGGAGGCTGGAAGTCCAAGATCAAGATTCTTCCTGGCTTGCAGATGGCTGCCTTCTTGCTGTGTGCTCACATGGTTGGAAGTGGGGGGAGGGAAGTGGGGAGGAGGAAGCTCTCTTCCTTCTCTTAGAAGGCCACAATCCTATTGGATTAGGGCCCCACCTTTCTGACCTCATTTCACTTTTATTACCTCCTAAGACCCCCATCTCCAGATATAGTCACATTGGGGGTTAGGTCTTCGACATACAGATTTTTGTGGGGACACAATTCAATCCACAGCCCCCGGCAGTGGTTGCCATTCTATAAACATCAGCCATGATCATGATGGTCCCCAGTATCCAGATCCAGAGCTTCTCGAATCTCAGTGGCACTTGTCACATTCCTCTGCAGACGCGTGGCCAGCCCAGAGCTGGCACCCCTGCATGCTCGCACTCCCACATCCCCTGCATGGCTAGAGCCAGAACCAAGCTGGGAACCATCAGGCTCAACCACTTTACTTTTCAAGTGAGAAACCAAAGGCTGAAGGCAGCTGAGGGGTTTACTGCCCAGCCGGGACTAGAACTCGGGTCTCTTGGTTCCTGGTCAATGCAATTTCTCACGTTTGGTTTTGCCACAACTCCAGTTCTCAGGCCACTTTGCTGTTGGGTGGGACCACTGGGCAGCTTCTGCTGCACATTCGCCAGAACATACCCCATGCAATCCCTCTCTGTCTCCCCTCATCAAATAGCCCCTGGTACTAATGTGACCATTCAGAGTTATAGTAAAATGGGCCATTATAGAATCCCAAGAGCTGACCATGGTGGGGGGGCAGGCGGTGAGAACCACAAAACTTGTTGCAAACACTGTGAGCCAGTATGTTGTTCAGTGCATAAACTCGGGGTAAGGGTTCTAACTGCATCTGAGTGGGGAGACTGGGTGGGCTCCACGATGGATTCCCTCTGTGGACATGGAACCCGGGCAGGTCATGCTTCTTCCCTGCTGGGCCCTTCATTCATTGTGGGGCTGCAGGCCCCTCTCTGACTTTCAGTTTCTTAATCAAGAAACAGAGAGTGTGGCCTGGTCTTGACTCCCTCTGAGAGTCATATGGAATGTGCCAGATTCCTCTTTCCTGCAATTCTAACCAAGTGCCCTTTCTCCTGTCTGGCTTGGTGGCTTTCCTGGAACTTGCCAGGGCCAAGGTAGTAGAGCTTGAACCCATTCTGAGGGGTGATGGCTGGCGGGATTGCAGTCACTGGATTAAAACCATGACCTTTGCAGTGGGGGTGTTTTAATCCCCACCAGATTTGCAAAGCCTTGAAAGAGCTCCTGGGCCTCCTTCTAAGGAAAGCAAGCAGGGCTTCCTGGAGGCCACAGGCCTGGAGCACGTCCTTGAGCAGCTCTAAAAACCCCAGGCCTCTCCAAAATTCCACCCCAGCAGCATCGCTGCCCCTCCTGCCAGGGTAGGACAGGGGGCTGGGCAGAACCTCTAGGCTTTCCCCCAACTCCTCTTCCCTAGCAGGCGCTGAGCTGGCAATGTCTGCTGCACCAGCCCTGGACACACCTGTCAAAACAGAGCCATGGGAGAGGAGAGTGGAGAGCTGACAAACAGGGGCTGACCGCACCGCACCATACTTTCCAACAGGGCTGGGCTGGGCTGGGCTGGCAAGGGACTGCCTAGACACATAGGCAGGTGGCCTGCTGAGCAGCCTCCCGGGGACGGCTTGATTTGCAGAAGCACAGGTCATTTGTATTCCTTGCCTTCACCTGGCCAGTCCTTTTGTTTTCTTTTCAACACTTCAAAGCACAAGGGTCCATGTTTGATGTGGTAGGAGACGTGCAAAGGTGGGTGCTGTGCTCTCAGCAAGGACAACCACCCAGGAGCCCATAAAAATGCAGACTGTGGGCCTCCACCCCAGACACACGGCTTCAGAATCACAGAGATGGGTTGAGAAAAGAGGAGCGAGGGGTTAGAATTCCTCAGGGAATTCTGATTTCCCAGATGTGTGAAAGACAAAGAAAGGAAACTATTATTTTTTGGATTTATGTATACTATCTCATCTGATCCTCACAAACCAAATGTATCTTCATTTTATGGGTCAGAAAACAAGGCTCAGAAAAGTAAAGTAATTTGCTCAAGACCATGTAGATGGTACGTGAATTTGAACCCAGGGTGTATGGAAGTCAGCTCTCCTGAGGTACTTCTTACAGAACGCTGGCATCGGGGATTCAGTGGAGCCTGTGTTGTGCACCTTGAGAAAGCTGAGATTCTCAGAAATGGACTTGTTTGAGGTCCCAGAGTAGGCTAGTGACAAAGCTGTAACAAGGTCCCAAACCTCAGGGCTGCCAGGCTTTCTGCCTCGTGGCTGCCTTGATGCTAAACATAGCTAGGGATAAACCAGAACAGTGCAGGAGACAGAGGCAGAAGCATGCTTCCCACTGTGAAAGCTGAGGGCTTCAAGAACAAAGCCACATGCCCACCCTCAGCCAAGCTGCTAACCTCCCTATGTCTTTTTCCCTAAACGTAAGGTCTCCAAAATGGATGCCCAACTAAACCCTCCAGGGTGAGGAACTAACTAATAAATATTAAAACGTCTTGTTATGTTTCATCCATTCGAGGTCACACTTTGTTTTCACATAATCAGATCTGACATGAAGTCAGCCAAAAAGTTCGGAATGACCAAGGATACGAATTGAAAAGGAATTTGTATTTACTATCCTTAATGAGAAACATCACCCTAAGTGCAATTATGCCTTGGATCATTAACCAATAATAGAAATACAGAAAATAATTTATGAATAAATACATTTACACATGTTAGGAGATTAAAAAATGATTAAAAATTTTTAATAATGAGGGTGTGACCAAAATACGCTCTAAGCCAATGCTGTTGCTTCTGACATTCTCCCTTGTGATACAGCAGAACTCCCTCATATGAGAAGGGAGGAAAAAAACCTCCACATCATGGTTTTACCCAGATTTGGAATCTAATGGTTCCTTTTTCTTCTGAACCCCCAGAATGCCTTTAGATGCCTGACCTCCCAAGTTTACAATGTGGAACTTGCTTGCTCTCCATCATCCATTCAACCCCACAGAGGTCCCTTCTTCCAGACATAGAAACATTAGAAAACTTAATAAGCAGTGTGGGGATCCCACTGAATTTGTTCACTCATTCAACAAATAGTTACTGAGCTGCAACTAGCTGCTTCACACTGTACTCAGGATAGGAGAGGTGGGCCCAGGATCATTTTAGCTTCCTGCGCAGGAACGTTTTTCAAACCACCTCACAGAGAAGTGGGGCCCAAACAGAGAGAAATGGTCTCACTGGGTGGAAGGAATAGAGGTAGTAGTTTGAGGCTGCCAAGGCAACTAGAATCGGGTACCAGGGAGGACACTGGGTAGGAGGGAGCTGTGCAGAAAAGAAGCTCAGAAATCTGCAGAGTTCTCTGGCATGGTTGGCTCAAATGTGCAGGGTTAGAATCTGTAGGTGTCTGTGAGCTGGCTGTGAGCTGATTCTAGACCCATAGCAACAAAGCATAAAACCAACATCCTTCTTTCAATCGTTGTTAGAACAAGTAGATATAAAAGCAGTAGGAATACAGGCGATTTGAACAATACTATCAACCAATTTGACTTAATGATGTGAGAAAAACACTGCACCCAACAAGAGGTGATAGTCATTCTTTTCAAAGGTAGATAAAGCATTTACCAAGACAGAGCAGAATGTGGGCCATATATGAAGTATCAATAAATTCAAAAGAATTCAAGCCATACAGAATAGATTCTCTGATCACATGGAATTAAATTAGAAATGAACACAGAAAGATATCTGCAAAGTCTCCATATAAATGGAAACTAAACAACACACTTCTAATGGCCCTTGGGTCAAAGAAAACCACAAGAGAAATTCGAAAGTATTTTGGGCTTCATGAAAATAAAAAAGAAAAACACACAAAACCGAAGATACCAAAATTTGTGTGACATAGCTAAAGCAATGCTTGGAGGGAAATTTATTACATTAAACACATTAGAAAAGAAAAAAAGCTCTCAAATCAATCACCTAAACTTTAACCTGAATAAACTAGAAAAATAAGAGCAAATTAAATGCAAAATAAATGGAAGAAAAGAGGTAATAAGAAATAAAGGAAAAAATAAAAGGGGCCAGCCGAGTGGCTCAGTTGGTTAAGAGCTTACTCAAGAGTGCCAGCTGAGCTCTGAGCAACAGCCGTTCGATGCCCAGCCCGAGCTGAGCTGCTGCTGAGCTGCCAATAGGTGGCAGGATGGCTCACCTAAAAAAAGAAAAACAAAATATAGAGGAAAATTCATAACACAAAATTCTGGTTGTTTGAAAAGATCAATAAATGGATAACCCTCTAATCAGACTAACCAGAAATAAGAGACACAAATTACCACCACCAAGAACAAGAGTGGGAACATTATGTCAGATCCTACAGACATGACAATAATAATAATGACATATTAGGAACAACTTTAAGCGAAAAAATCATCAACTTGGATGAAATGGACAAATCTCACTCAAGAAAAAATCGATAATAATAAATATGAATAGCTCTATAACTGTTGAAGAAATGAACTTTAGTTAAAAACAAAACAAAACAAGAAAACCTTTCCACAAAGAAAACTCCAGACCCAAATAAACTCACTGATGAATTCTGCCAAACTTTTAAAGAAAAAAAAAAAATTCTACATGAACTCTTTCAGAAAATAGAAGAGGAGGGAACACTTGTTCATTCATTCTATGAGCCTAGCATTACGTTGATAACAAAACTTGATACTTATTATAGGAAAAGAAAATCATTGTAAGAAAAATAAAACTGTAGGTCAATATCCTTAGAACACAGAAGCAAAATTTCATAACAAAATTTTAGCAAATTGGAAGCAACAATCTATAAGACAAACAATATATTAATGAATGAGTTTTACCTCAGGAATGCAAAGTTGTTTTAACACTCAAAATCAATATATTTAATTCATTACATTAATAGGAAATAAACCAATATGATCATCTTTGTAGGTGCAGAAAAAACATTTGAAAAAATGCAAAACTCATGAAAAACCTCACAACACACCAGGAATAGAATGAATCTTTATCAATCTGATAAAGAACATCCTAAAAATAAATGAATGCATAAATAAATAAATAAATAAATAAATAAATAAATAAACAAATAAACCCTATTATTAAAAATCTTATTTAATGGTGAAAGACTTAATGTTTTCTCCTAAATCAGAAAAGAAGCAAGTATGTATGCTTTTACCACTCTGAGTTAACCATGTATTGGTGAGTCTACCAATGCAATAAAGCAAGTAAAAGAAAACAGGAGATATCCATATTGGAAAGGAAGAAGCAAAATTATTTTTATTTGTGACAACTTCATTGCCCATGTAAAAAATCCTAAGGATTTACCAAAAAAGCTACTAAAAGTAATGAGTGAGTATACAATGTTTCAGAACACAAGGTCAATGTGCAAATATCAATTGTACTTCTATATGCTAGCAAGGCACAATTAGAAATTGAAATAAAAACCAACAACAAAATAGTATCAAAACCACGAAATACTTAGTAATCAATTTGACAAAAATATGTGTAAGACCTGAAATGTAGAGAACTGAAAATTATAAAACATTGCTGTGAGAAATTAAGGAAGAGCTAAATAAATATAGATACATAAAATGTTCATGGGTCAGAAGATTCAATATTGTTTAATACGAGCTTTCCATATTGATATATAGATGATTCAATGTAATCCTAATAAAAATCCTATCAGGAATTTTCTTTTTTAGAAATTGATAAGTTGATTCTAAAATGTGTTTGGAAATGCAAGGGACCTAAAAGAGCCAAAAGAATTTTTATAAAGAAGAACAAAGTTGGAAGACTCACACTACAGAATGTACAAAGCTATAGCAATCCTGAAAATGTGGTATGAGTGGGGATACTTGCAGACTTAGCGATCCATGAGACAGAACAGAGAGTTCAGAAATAGATCTACATATATATTGTCTATTGATTTTCAACAAGGGTGCCAAAGCAATTCAATGGAGAAAGAATAATCTTTACCAAAAAATGGTTCTAGAACAATATTATAATGATATTAGTGCAGGAAAAGATGGTCAACACCATTAGTGATCAGGGAAATACAAAGTAAAACCACAGTGAAATACCACTGCACACCTATTAGAATAGCTATGAAAAAGACTGACCATGCCAACAGTTGGTGAGCAGGTGAAGCAATAGAAACTCTCATACATTGCTGGTAGGAATATGAAATGATACAAGCACTTTGGAAAGCAGTTTGGTAGTACTTTAAAAACTTAAACATACACCTATCAGGGGGTTCAGCCATTCCACTCCTAGGAATATACCCAAGAGAAATAAAAACATATATCGAAAAAACACTTGTGCAAGAATATTCATAGAAGATTGATCCATAATAGCCAAAGAGTAAAAACAAAACAAACATCCGTCATTAGGAGAATGGATAAGCAAGCTGTGGTACGTAGTGTTTGATTCCATTTATATGAACTTCTAGAACAGGCAAAACAAATTAAGGGTGGTAGAAATAAGATTAGCAGTTACTTAGGGTAGAAGTGGGGTGTAATTGACTGTAAAGGGGTTTGAGAGAATTTCCTGAGGTTGAGGAAATGTTCTGTATCTTGATTAGAGATGGTGGTTTTATACACGTGTTTACATTTGTCAAAACTCACCAAATTATGCATTTAAAATGTATGCATGTTATTGTATGTAAATTACACATCAATAACACTGATTATAAAAAACAACTAGGATACCTACCACATTTTACTCACTAGACTAATTAAAGTTAAAAAGACTTAAAATGTCCAACATTAGTGAGTATGTTCCTGATGGGAGTGCAAAATGATAGAATCTCTCTGGAAAATGGTTTGGCAATTTCTTATAAAGGTAAACACACACCTACCCTATTATTTAGCACTTCCACTCCTAGGTGTTTACCCAAGAGAAATGAAAACATATTCCACAAAAAGACTTGTACAAAAACATTCATAACATCTTTCATCATAATTGCCCAGACCTGGAAACAGCCCAAATATCCATCAACAGAGGAATGGATAAATAAATTGTGGTATTTTCATGTAATGAAATACGAATTACTCAAAAAGAAGGAGAAGGCGGGGTGGAGGGGTGGGGAGGTGGGGGGTGGGGGTGAGGATAAAGAGGGAGAGAGTGAACAAAAAATACAAGCAACATCATAGAAAACACTCAAAAACACAATATTGAAGAAAAGCTAGACCCAAAAGAGCACATAGCACATATAGCATGATTCCATTTATATTAAATTGTAGAAGAAGAAAAGCTACCCTACCATGCTCAAGATCAGAATAGCCGCTGCCTCAGCTTGTGCAGGGGAAGATCAGGGAGTGACAGAGACAGCATAAGACAAGTTTATGCTGTCGTGGAAATGGTCTACATATTAATAGACATGTGATTTACACAGATGTATACATATGGTAACACTCACAAAACTATACACAGATCTGTGCATAAATTAAACTCAATTTTTAAAAATCATTAAAAAATAGAAATTCACTTCTAAAAGCTCATAAATCAAAAAAGAAAGTATAATGAAAATTAGGTTGAAATAGATATAGAAAATGAAGTTATTTCATAAAGAAAAAAACTAACTTTCAGAAGCTGAGCAATGTAGCTGAGGCAGGACTAGGAGAGAAAACACATATCTTAGAATAATAAGAAAGGCTGAGATTAATAAGCTGAATGTCCAACTTAAAAAGATTGAAGTACACCATAATACACATGAAGACAGAAGATGGAAATAACAAAGGGCAGAAGTTAATGAAATGGGAAAAAGAAGGTTTTGAATAGAGAGGATCAAGAAAGCCAAAAGTGGGGCCGGCCGGGTTCGCGGTGGTTAAGCGCGGGCTTGGGACGCCAGCAGCACCGGTTTGGGTCCCACATATGAGGGCCAGTGACATTTTTTGAGGACACTGCCCTCAAAAAAAAAAAAAAAAAGAAAAGAAAGAAAGCCAAAAGTTGTTTTTTTTTTTAAAAAAGACTAATAAAATTGATAAATCCTAGGTAATATTGATCAAGAAAAATGAAGAAGGCATAAATAAAGACTATTAGGAATGAAAAGATGACATAAAGAGGAAATGTTATAAACATTTGATGCCACTAAATTTAAAAACCCACATGGAACAAACAAATTCATAGGAAAATGTAACTCACCAAACCTGACTCTAGAAAACATGAATATTGTGACACCATTAAAGAAACTGAATTGGTGGTTTAATACTATATTCCCCCAAAGGAAAAACCAGGTGCATGCACAAAAAATCTTAAGGCAAATTCTACCAAAACATTCAAGAAGACACAATTCCAATCCAACACAAACTCTCCCAGAGAACAGATAAAAGTAGAGAGCATTTCCCAACTTATTCTACGAGGATAGAAACCCTTGTTACCAAAACCAGAAAAGAAAATAGATAAATACATGTAGAGAAAGCATTTAGTGAATTAAGCATCCATTCATGATTTTAAGAAATCTTATCAAACTAGGAATGAAAGGGAACTTTTATTTTTTTTTACTTTTATTTTTTTTGAGGGCAGTGTCACTGGCCCTCACATGTGGGACCTGAACCAGGGCTGCTGGCTTCCCAAGCCAGCACTTAACCACCGCGCCCCTCGGCCGGCCCGAAAGGGAACTTTTAAACCTAAAATGTAGTATTTATCAAAGAAGTCCCCCCAGCAAGCATCTTTCATAAAGGTGAAAAACTGAACTTATTCCCTTTAAGAAAACCAGACATTACATACCTCCTGATATGATGCAATAGAAAGAACCCAGCACCACCTACCTAGACTTGCCAAAGAAAAGAAAATTGACCCTAAGTGTAATCAAGCCTCTAGATCTGTCTTCCAGTTTGTATACAATAGCTCCAAAGAGAAAAACATGTTAATACCGTCTTCATGATCTTGAGGTGTTGGCCAGTCAAACCCAGAATGACTCAGTTTCTTCAACAAATAAATGGCAGGGGAAAATAAAGAGTAGATGGAATGTTGTAGATTAAAAGAGACTTACATTCCACTTCTGGGTATTTATCTGAAGAAAACAAAAACACTAACTTGAAAGATATATGCACCCCCATGTTCCTTGTAGTATTGTTTACAATAGCCAAGACATGGAAACATCCTGTGTTCATCAATGGGTGAATGGATAAAGAAGAGGTGATATATATACACAATGGAATATCACTCAGCCATAGAAAAGAATGAAATCTTGCCATTTGCGACAGCATGGATGAACCTTGAGGGCATTATGTAAGTGAAATAATTTAGGCAGAAAAACACAAATGCCATATGATCTCATGTGTATATGGAATATTAAAAAAAAAATCCCGGGCCGGCCGAGTGGCGCATTGGTTAAGCGCTGGTTTTGGGATGCCAGCGGCCCCGGTTCGGATCCCACATGAGGGCCAGTGACACTGCCCTCCACAGCTAACAACAGCTCCACCTGGAGCTGGGCTGTGCGAGCCCCGGCGATGGTGTGGGCTGCAGCCCCTGCTGCAGTGGGCTGCCGTGGGCTGCAGTGAGTGGCCCGCAGCCAGCGTGAGCGGCTGGCAGCCAAGCGTGAGCTGCCAATAGCCGCGATGAGCGACATCCAGAGGCCAGCGACCGATCTGCCTCATCCGGGAAGAGCGCAATGACGATACCAACAGTGAAGCAACATCCTCCGCAACTAAACTGAAGAACAAAAAGACAGCAACTTGTCTGTTCCCCTTCCCCGATTCCCCAACGCTGTTCCCCTCTGCCAATTCCCCAATAAAATCTTTAAAAAAAAAAAAAAAAAAATCCCAACAGGCTCATAGATACAGAGATCAGATTGGTTGGTTGCAGAGGTGGGGTGGGGGTGGGGGGGCAAAATAAGTGAAGGGGGTCAATTGATACAAACTTCCAGTTATAAATATCCTGGGGATGTAATGTGGTAGCATGGCAAATATAGGTCATTAATATTGTATTGCATATTTGAATATTGCTAAAAGAGTAAATCTTAAAGTTTTCATCACAAGAAAAAAAATTCTGTGACTATGAGTATGTATGGTGATAGAAGCTAACTAGATTTATTTCAGTGATCATTCCACAATATATAAAAATATTGAATCATTATGTTGTATACCTGAAACTAATATAATGTTGTATGTCAAATATACCTCAATTTTTAATCAAAGAGAGACTTAAAATTAATCTTTAAGTAAAACTTCAAGAGAGAGACTTAAGAGACATATCAACCAAATGTAATGTGTGGACTTTGGATTTTAATTCAAACAGACCAAGGTATACAGATACTTTTTTGAGAAAAATCATAGGAATTTGAACACAGATTTGTTAATAGACCATATTAAGAAATTATTAAGTGTGATAATGTATCTCTGCAGGCTTAAATCCTGCCTATCTTGCAAACCCAGCTCAAATGCTACCTACAGCAGAGAGCTGTTGGGTTAGGTTACTGAGCATCTATCTACTCCTTCTTCGGGTAACAACACCTCTATTTTCCTTTGTATAAATACCTATAATCACTTTGTGTCCTTCAGATGAGGTTGACCCCACCACCCCCATTCCCCCAGAGGTGGGCCAGTGACTCAGGTCTGACCAGTGAGAATACCATTGCTCTGATCACACTCTTGCAGGAATGGGCATGTTACCCAGGCGGGACCAGCTAGCCAAAGAGTGGCATCTCCAGACTTTTGCTGGAAATATTAGCATAGGGGCACTTTCTCTTTATGGGGTAGCCAAGCCAGGAGACTAAAAGAGAGGAGTTGCTGTGACCATTTGCCTAAAAATGAGAGAAGACCCTGTTTAAGAAGCCTCAAGAAGCAAGCAGAGACTCAGACCCCGATGATAATATTATAGTCCCTGAATATAGCCACACATCCTCTCCTCAAACCAGCCTCCCCCTCCACTTTCCAGTATATTAATTAATAAAAATACGAGAGAGAGAGAGAGAGAGAGAGCAAATATGCATATTTAGGGTCAAGACCAAGGGTGTCTGCTGCTATCACCAGTTATATTCAACATTGAACTAGAGGGCCTATACATTTTAATAAAGTAAGAAAAAGAAATAAATGGTAAAAGGCATAGGAGCTGACATATGGTGATAAAAGGTAAGAGGCTTATGGTGTCTGAGATATTTTTTGCTTCTTATTATCTACAATGATGAGCTAATTCAGTCCGCATCTTTTATCTTGCCATTCGCCTTTTACCACAAACTTACATGCCTATCCGTCAGGGGGGTTTTATCCTCTCCCACAGCCAACAGTCCACTTCCCTGCCACCCCTCCCCTCACACACAATAACTCAGAGGAGATTTTCTTTGGCCCCTTCTCTTCCCTACTGAATAGGAGGCAGAGCAAGGCTGCAGCCTGGTGGGGGCATGGGAAAAAGCATGTGCCTGGTGTCTCCATGTGCATCTCAGCTCCCAGCTGTGTGACTTCCTGAGCCTCACTTCCTCATCTATAAAGTGAGGATAATAAAAGCTCTCCACAGGGTTGTTGAGATTTAAATGACATATGAGGTATGATGAAGGTCCACAGCACACTTCCCAGCACCCTCTGGTCTTTGTGCCTCCATCCTTGTTGCTGTTCTCCTCAGAGCAACCCGAGTTTTTGGTTTTGTGTCAGCGTAAATCAGATCACATCCATTTTGTGCCTACCCTTCCAGCAGTTTCCCATCACACTTGGAATACAATCCAAACTCTTATTTTTCTCTTCTTTTAATAATTGTTTTATTTTCAATTACTAAGTTATCTAAACTTCTAACCACTGTGTTATACATCTGAAACTAATATGTCAACTGTAATCCAAACTCTTTTAACGAGGTTCATGGAGGCTCCGACTACTCTAGACCCTGCTGATTGCTAACCTGTCCCTCTGCCACTTGCTCACTCCCCCAGACATAGTAACCTTGGTCTTCCTCAAACAGGCCAGTCACGTTCCAATCTCAGGGCATGAACACTCATGGATTTCACTGCCTGGAGATCTCTTCCCCATGACCTTCATATGGCCGACTCTTATTCATCCTTCAGAACCCCACTCAAATGTCACCTCCTCAGGGGGGCCTTTCCTGATCATCTCTTCAAAAGTAAGGGGAGAAATTAATAATATGGGGACAGGTGAGCTGCAGACGGAGTATTTCACACCAACTGCTCTCACTAGAGTTATCTGGATACAGATGTGCTTTTCCACCAGACTGTAAGTCCTTGAGGATGGCACCGTGTTTCATACTTTCATCTCTGCTTCCCCAGAATTGAGTGCTAAATCTATGTGAGGTAACATGCACCAAACACAGCCCGAGGCTAGTGGTTTCAAGGGAACCAGTCCTGAGTTACTTGTCTGACCAACTGGGTCAATTTTATTAAGGTATTTTCTCTCAGTCCCAAATTCTGCTCCCCTCTCTACCTCATTTATGATGCTGCCAGCCTCGTTTCTCTTACCTACCTGGTTCCCTGTTATACTCTGCCCAGAGGGGGCACTAGATAAGAGACAACAAGACTGGAGGAGAAAAAGGATTCACTCTTTCCTGTCTGCCAACTATAAGTTTTTGGTTCTTGGAAGCATCACCCCAACCTCCCTTTTTCACCTGTATCAGCAACTGGATCTAGTTCAAAGTTTGTTCAGCACAGAAACAGTCTTATTGCACCCCCTTTCCCCTGTTGGACACACCAGCACCAGTTGGCTGGTGCCCCTTCCCAGGGGGCTGGATCTCCTTTTCCAAGCTCAGAGATCCCAGCCTCAGTTGAGCCGATCCCCCGCATCAAACATCTGAGTTTCAGATTCATGGATGCCTCCTCCAAGTTTCTGAGTTTTAATAATTCAATCTCATCCCTTCGTTCTACTAGCCTGGGGGTGGTAGCCGCTTCCTACAGTTGCTGCTTCCATACCTTAGGGCTCTCTCCTTGCCTTTTCTCTAACAGACAACTTTATACCAGTCAACACTTTTTTGTATTAAATTCTCTCTATTGAATCACTGGTGTGGTTTCTGCTCCTGAGTGGACCCTGAAGATACAGCAAACCAGGCAGTAAAGAGTGAAAAATCAGACCATTCTTCAAGCCAGGGGCCAAGAAGACCAGGGGCTACTCAACTGGCAATCTGGTGGGCTTCTTGAGGTTTCAGGTAGGAGAAAACCCCGAGCTGGGGTAAGGCCAGACAACAGAAACTGGTCTAAGAAACTTGCATTCATTCCATCTGTTTATCGAGTGCCTCCTGTACTGTCAGTATTCTAACTAAAAATGATGGGCAGAAATGGATTCTTTGGCCAGTCATTGCACCTGCAATGAGTGACCCAGGTATGGTTTGAATTCTAAAATTATTTCCACCTACAGGAAGGAATGTTCTGTTGTACTCATGACCGATGGTCAGTAATGACATAATTGGGAAGAAAGGATGAAAGGGACAGAAAGGACCCAAGATAAAGGGGAAAAAACTGCGAAAGTCCTAGATGGTGGCCATAAAACCCTCCCCAAAACCCCCAAAAGTACTTACAGAAAAGGAAAAGACAAAGGGAAGATTTACCATAGAAAACCCACTTCTCTCTTACCTATGCATTTTATTAAAGTTTTTTACTTACTAATATTTCTTCCTAACCCAGTTGGGGGTGGGGTGGGAGGTAGAGGTTGGGAGAGAGCAAACTTTCAGAGCTGCAAAACCTATTGAGGGGACAGCAATATGTCCAACTGGATGTTGCGAGTTTGGCTAGAGGGGCAGGACGGAAGGGCATTGACTCAGTGCTTTTCAGACTTGCTTAAGAGGAGAAATCTTACCCGAATTTCACTTATAAACTAGACTAGGGAGGGCCACAAAGGAGGCGTTTAGGGTACTGGCAATATTTTATTTGTTGATCTGGTCAAGATT
This sequence comes from Aselliscus stoliczkanus, assembly GCA_033961575.1. Lineage (NCBI taxonomy): Eukaryota > Metazoa > Chordata > Mammalia > Chiroptera > Hipposideridae > Aselliscus > Aselliscus stoliczkanus. The sequence continues at coordinate 22,727,531 of CM066735.1, forward strand.
ACACGGGTAGTGGTTTTATATTTATTTTTAAACTGTACATATATGTCTTTCAACTTTTCTGAATGTAGGATATAGTTCACAAGGTTTTTTAAAGAAGGTGGGAGTGGGGAACCCTGTGGTTAAACAGACTCTCCTTAGCAGCCCAAGGCACCTCCTTAAAACCTTGAATTCCGTGGGAAATACTCTGAAAACCCTAGTGACCAAATCAGTCAGTCAGAAAAGACCTGAAAATCAGAAGTAGCGCCTAAAATGAGTATGTCCAGGCAGCCCACAAGGGCCCTGAGAGAGAAATTTGACAAGCCAGTTCTGGAAGGGTCTAGGGGAGCCCACTCTCTGGGTTCAGGAGTCTACAGACACTCCAGTTCCAACCAAGGGGCTGGCTTGGAGGGCGGGGCAGTAGAAACAGCTTTTGTTTCCTTGGAATCTGGAAAGCTAAGAGGGAAGGGGCTTTATGCCAGGCTAGAGGTGAAAGCTCCTGAGGAACGAGGAAACAGAAACAGGAGCTGCTGATCAAAAGCGTGATTATCTGGTGGCAGTTCCAAGCTAAACCAAGTGACCCAGTGCGATGCTAAACATACACTGAGCTGTGTCTCATTTATATCTCATCACCTTCCCATGCCACAGAGGAGACATGCCGGTGAGTGGGGCAGGCGTCCAAAGGCCCTATCTCTGGAAACGAAAGTCCCCGTGTGTTTAGACATGGGTGTGCGGGCACTGAGAACACACCTAATTGCTCTAGAACTTGGGAATCTCTGTGTTTGGCGGTGATTCAGCTGGATCATCTCAGGGCCCTGGGGCATCTCCGAACCTGGTGGGATGGGAGCAAGCTCAGGTGTGCTCTCAGCTCCTGCTCAAGCTGAGCCAGACCCAGCAGAGGACCCCGGGCCCACCCGTCGTAAGACCAACGTGGACCAGAACGCTGATTAAGATTGCATATCATGAAGGACGCATACCGCTAGAGACCAAATACCTCCATCCTACAGCCAGAGAGATGTCACTGCCTTGATGGAAAGGGCAATTTCCCTTAGGGCTCCCGACAGGCTGATCGGAAGTTGCCCAGTTACTTTGGAATTGCCAGCAGCACCTTGCTGAGCTTGACCTTCTTGGTCAAAACATAGAAATGGCTGAACCGTTGGAGGAACTGAGACAAATAGCACATATAATGGTAGCTCTGCACAGTTTCCTCCCATTAGTCAGGGAGTTTACAGGCCAGCTCCACCTGTTCACACATGAGCAGCCAATATGCATTGAAAGAAGGCAGACAACCATTCTCCCTGTTTTAATATGCATACAGCCTTCAACTCTTCAACTCCACTTGTGTTCGTGTACTCTCTCCGCCACACACACACACACACACACACACACACACACACACACACACAAAATGACGTATGTCCAAGGATGATTATTGCCCAGCATGTAATAGCAAAAGCTTGGAAATTAACCCAAATTCCCATGAATAGAAAACTAGATACATGATGATACATCTATAACATGGAAAAGTAAATGACTGTTGAAAAGTCATAAGGCAGTTCTCTAGCTACTATGGAACAATTCCCAAAATATACTGTAAAAGTTAAAATTTATAAAAAGCAAGGGACAAAAGAGCATGTACAGTATGCTATTGCTTGTGTGAAAAACATCAATCTATACAGAGCTGTTTTTAAATGCTGAGAATATCTTTGGAAGGATCCATAAAAGCTGGATAACAGAAGTTGCTTCTGGGAAGGGGAACTGTGGACCTGGGCAGCAGAGGTCAAAGGGAGACTTAATGTTCCCTGTTTATTCTTTTGCCTCTTTTGGATTTTGTGGATGTGTTAATCAATTATTTTTGTTTTAGAATGTAAAAAGGTCAAGAAGTCAGGTTGCCTTTCCAAAGCAAGGAGTATTTATGTTTAATTCAGACTGGGGAGAGTTTAGCAAGTCATCAGTGCTCATCAGAGAATGTAGCTTTCTAGCCCATTTTAAAACACCTCAGCTCAGTGGTCTCTCTCCCTTGGCCAGAGTGGCAAAATCTCTGAGAGTCTCACTTCACTTCCCTTTATTTTTTTCTCTTTTTTCAAACTCTCCATCTCCTTGCCTTCTTCTTGCACTTGTCATGACATCATGCTTCACTTCAGTCTTTCGTAACACACTAACTTTTCCAGCTAGACCACTCTTTCCATCCTGATTATAAATGATGTTGACACTCCCCTGCTGAGACAAAGGCAGGCTGATTTCACTCACCCAGTTCCTGTTACTCCACATGTGAGTGACTTCTGGGAAGACTCACGGTCCGCTTCATTAATCCTGCCCTCTGTGGATTCCTGTAAATTTCAGTGCTGAACAATCCTTTTATCAATTCCTCCCCATTACCTCATCCTCAGTCCCTTCTCCTTGATCTTGGGCCCATGTCCTTGTAAGTTTCTATGATTCCCTTTCTGCAATATTACTTAAATCTCTGATCCCCAGAGCTAAGTTCTCCCACCCTTCTCATTCTCCTGTGCCTGATCACAAACCCCTCCAGATCACTCAGGGTCCAGGTGGGAGATTATAATACAGTGCCCCTGAGATCTGATCATTTCCATCAAGGCAATAGTGCTGGACCATGAGTTTACTTCCCACGCATCTTCTTCCCTTTATTCCAACCTCATCAGTCCAGAAACTGCATGCCCTTTGATCACATTTTTTAACAGTTATCTTTCTGGGGAGAAAGTACTATATAGTGAAAAGAGTCAGATTTGAACCAGAGAGATGTTGGTTTGTATCCTTGCTCTGTTATTTTACCAGCTGTGTCTTGGGCAAGTTACTTTGACCTCATTGAGCCCCAGGTTTCCTTCTGAAAAACATGTGTGAGTTTCCTTACTTCATAGAGCAGTAATAAGGATAAGATGAAATTTGTAAAGGGTATATTTTAGTGCCCTGACTCAGACCCAGCGCTTCTTCAACCCCATTTTGCCAACTTCATTCCACAGAAACTATGCCATATACACTCTCACTAACTCATGAAGAAATACCCCTTATCAGGCATATATATTACATGTTGGTCATACACAATACTGTAAATATCTTATACATATAAATCGATTTACATATATAAATTGATTTATACAAAGAAACACAGATCATATTCATATGACCCAAGAGACAAGAGATTTTGTTTTCAAATAGGAAAGAAAGTAGAGGAAAATCATGTATAAAAGAAACAAGGAGGCTGGTCAAGTGGCTCAGTTGGTTAAGAATTAGCTTAAGAACGTGAGCTCTGAGCAACAGGGCCGCCTGTTCAATTCCCACATGGGCCAGTGATGCTGCGCCCAAGCTGAGCTGCCAATGAGCTGCCAACAGGGCAGGATGGCTCAGCTGGTGAGAGCACCTACTCCTAACAATAAGACTGCTTGTTCGATGGTGGGCTAAACCCGTCCGCAACTAAGACTGAACTCGACACCTTGAGCTGAGCTGCTGCCTGGATGGCTCAGTGGATAGAGCATGCGCTCTTGGCAACAGGGCTGCTGGTTCGGCTCCCACATGGGATCGTAGCTACGCCCATGGCAACTAAGATTGTAACACAGCACCTTCAGATTAGAGGCTCTGAGCTGCCGATAGGCAGCCAGATGGCAACTGGCGCTCTCCACAACTAAGATTGAAGAACAACAACTTGCCTGGTTCTCCTCCCCAATTCCCCAACACTGTTCCCCTCTCCCAATTAAAAAAAAAAAAAAAAGAAACAAGGAATGAGCCAATAGCTGAGGAAATGAACAGCTCAGAAGGAGAAGGTGAGGGAATGTGTGGGGACAAGAGGTAAAGAGAGCTCTGATCAATAAAAAGCTGGTAAGTATAGGTTATTTATGATTTAATTTGTAAATATGACCCATACAGGATAATAGGAGACATGGAGGAGGAATGGAAGATGATCATAGAGAGAGCGAGAGAGATTGGTATCTATTTATGGCCTGTTGGGCGTGACCCACTCATATAACTAGCAATTGATTTTCCTCAAAGGCATCAAAGAATTTCAATAAAGAGAGAAGAATCTTTTCAACAAATTATTTTTTACTGTGGAAAAAAATAAACCTTGACATTACCTCACACCATACACAAAAATTAAAAATTAAATTTCTGTAATAGATACAGGACTATTTTTTGACCAAGGTGGTGTATTTAGTAGTATGATATTCAATTTACAAGTATTTGGGGACTTTCTAGATATTTTATTTTCATTGATTTCTAATTTAATGTAATCAGAGAACATATTATGTAAGATTCCAATCTATTAAAATTTATTGAGACAATTTATGACCCAAGATATATTCTATTTTGAGAGCCGATATTTCCTTGAGAGAAATGTTTATTATACAGTTATTTTGTGTAGTGTTCTATAATTACCAGCAAATTCAAGTTGTTTCAGATCTTCTACATACTTATTGATTTTTTTGGGGGGGATCTATTTATTCTGTCAGTTACTGAGAAAGGATACCCAACTATGATTATGAGTTTCTTTCTTTCTTTGGTCTATTATTTTTACTTCATGAGTTTTGAAGCTCTTATTAAATTTATACATATGGAACATTGTTGTGTTTTCCTGGTGAATTATCTCTTTTATCATTCTGACATATCCCCCTTTATCTCTTGCTTTGTGTTGAAGTCTGATATAACTGTTATTAATATAGCTATGCCAGCTTTCTTATGCATATTGTTGTCATGGTACATCTTTGCCATCCTATTACTTTCAATCTATCTTTTTATTTAAAGTGCATCTTTGTATTTAAAGTGCAGATGTTGACAGTATCTGGTTGCATCTTTAAAAAAAATCTAGCCTGACCATCTCTGAATTTTAACTAGCATTTAGTCCTTCAACATTTAATGTAACAACTGTTATGGTAGGGTGTTAAGTCTACCGTCTCGTATTTGTTTTCCACTTGTTCTTTTTGTTTTCTGTTTCTCCATTGTTCCTTTCCTGTCTTCTCATGGTTAGTTTAAAAACTGTTAATATTCCATTTTATTTTTTCTAATGGCTATACATATTATTATGTTTTAGTGCTTGCTCTATGGTTAACAATATGCATTTTAACATAAAAGTCTATTTAGAGTCAATATTGTACCCCTGCACACTTTATAATTCAGAATTTTCACTTCACATTTCCTATTTCTCATTTTACACCTGACATTCCCACTTCACCAAAGTAATAACCTTACAACAGCACAATTTCATTTACACATTTCCCTTTGTCCAACATGCTAGTTGTAATTTCTTCTTAATACATTATAGGTACATACATTATAAATGCTTCACCATCTTATTGTTTTTCTGAAATAGTTGTCTTTTAAGAAAATTCAGAGATGATAAAAATCTCATAAATTTTAATACTTAACTCATTTATCATTTCTGCTGTTCTTTATTCCGTCCTGTAAATCCAAGTACCTATCTGATATTTCCTGTCAGCATGGAAAATATCCTTTAGTAATTCTTATAATGTAGATATTCTGGCTCTGAATTCTATGAGCTTTCATTTTCCTGAAAATATCTTTGTTTTTCCCTCAATTTTGAAGGATATTTTTAATGAATATAAAATACTACATTAACAGCATTATCTTTTAGAATTTCAAAGATTTCGTTCTATTGTTTTGTCTCTATTGGTTCTGATAAGTCCATGATATTTCATATCATTGTTCCTCTGTATGTATGTGTCTTTTATTCTCTGGGTGTCTTCAAAATTTTCTCTTTATCTTTGGTTTTGAGCAGTTTGACTAGTAAGTGCATAGATGTGGTTTCCTTTGTTTTTAATCATTTTTTCTTCACGTTTTCCAATTTCATGTATGTTGTTGGACTACTTGATATTTTCCCATATGCCCCTGAGGGTCTGTTTATTTTTCTGCTGTATTTTTTCCTCTTTATTCTTCAGTCTGGATAATTTTTATTGATTTGTCTTCAAGTTTACTGACTTTTTCTTTTGCATTGCCAAAGTGATGTTAATTTCATCCAGTGAATACTGTATATTAGTTTATTGCAATTTTCAGGTTTTAAATTTACACTTCTTTTTTTTTTTTTTTTTTTTTTTTTTAGCTGAGCCATCCTGCCACCTGTTGGCAGCTCAACGGCAACTCGGCACAGGCTGGCATCGAACTACCGTTGCTCAGAGCTCAGCTCGCACTCTTGAGCAAGCTCTTAACCAACTGAGGCATTCGGCCGGCCCTCCACTTCTTCTTTTTTATAGCTTCCATTTCTCTGTAGAGATTCCTTATTTTGTCATTCGTTATGAGCATATTTCCTTTAGTTCTGTGAACATTTTTGTCTGATATGGACCACAGATCTAAATACAAGGAGTAAATCTATAAAACTTCCAGAAGGAAAGATAACAGATAATTTTCATGACCTTGCGATAGGCAAAGATTTCTCTTTTTTTTTTTTTTTTTTTTTTTAAAGATTTTATTGGGGAATTGGCGGAGGGGAACAGCGTTGGGGAATCTGGGAAGGGGAACAGACAAGTTGCTGTCTTTTTGTTCTTCAGTTTAGTTGCGGAGGATGTTGCTTCACTGTTGGTATCGTCATTGCGCTCTTCCCGGATGAGGCAGATCGGTCGCTGGCCTCTGGATGGTCGCTCACCGCGGCTATTGGCAGCTCGCGCTGGCTGCCAGCCGCTCACGCTGGCTGCGGGCCACTCACTGTAGCCCATGGCAGCCCACTGCAGCAGGTGCTGCAGCCCACACCATCACCCGGGCTCGCACAGCCCAGCTCCAGGTGGAGCTGTTGTTAGTTGTAGAGGGCAGTGTCACTGGCCCTCAATTGGGATCCGAACCGGGGCCGCTGGCATCCCAAAACCAGCGCTTAACCAATGCGCCACTCGGCCGGCCCGAGATTTCTTAGTATATGAAATTCACAAGCCATAAAAGAAAAATCTTGATAAATTGGACTTTATCAAAATTAAGACCCTCTGTTCTTCAAAACATATCTTTAAGAAAATAAAAATGCAAACCACAGACTAAAAGAAAATATTTGCAATACATATATCAGAAAAAGGATGTGTACTCAAGATACGTAAATGACTCTTACAATTAAAATTTTAAAAAGACATACAGCTCAGGCCGGCCAAGTGGCACAGTGGTTGGGAGCTGGCTTGGGGCGCCAGTGGCCCCGGTTCAGATCCCACATGTGAGGGCCAGTGACATTGCCCTCTAAAAAAAAAAGACATATAGCTCAATTTTAAAATGGGCTAAAGACTTGAACAGACATTTTTCAAAAGATCTATGAATGACATGTAAATACATGAAAAATGTTTAACTTCATTAATCATCAGGGAAATTCAAATTAAACTGCTAAGATATGATGAGTATGGCTAAAATTTAAAAAACTGACAATGCTAAGTGTTAAAGAGGATGCAGAGCAACAGGAATGCTCACTCATCGATGGTATGGTTGTAAAATGGTACAACCACTTTGGAAAAGTTAGGTTGTTTCCTATCAATCTGAACATATACTTAACCTATAACTCAGCAGTTCCACTCCTAGGTATTTATCCGAGAAATGAAAATATACATCTGTACAAAGACTTGCACATAATATTCATAACAGCATTTTAATAATAGCAAATAAAAAAACTAGAAACAGCTCAAACGTTCATCAACAGGTAAATGGATAAACAAACTGTGGTTATATCTATACTTGGAAGTAAAAAAAAAAAGGAACAAAATTACTGATACTGACATTTTTGGTTCTCAAAAATATTATGCTGAGCAAAGGATGTCAGACACTAAAGAGCACAGATTTTATGATTCCATTTATATGAAGTCCTAGAACAGGTAAAGCTAATCTATAGTTAAAGAAATCAGTTAAGTAGTTACCTGGGATGGGCTTGACTACAAGGAGCATTAGGGAAGTTGTTGAGGTGATATAAATATTCTGATTGGGTTGTAGTTACATGGGTATATGTATTTGTCAAAATTAATTGAACTATACATTGAAGTATGTACACTGTATTGTATATAATTTATACCTCAATACAATTGATTTTTTTTCACTCACCCATAGCTCCCCATTGCTCACAAGTGTCAGCATGGTGAAATTTCCCAGCTCCCCTGCCAAAAACTAGTCTCTGCTTCCACTGAGTGCCATGCCTTTGTATAACCTCTACTAGACCACTCATCACATCCTTTTTTTTTTTTAAATTATTTTATTGTGAAATAAATAGTTTTTTAAAAAATTAGCTTCAGGTGTACAACACAGTGCAATAGTTATACTTTTTACTCCTCAAAGTGACAATCCTCCTCCCCCAGTTCGCCACCCCACTCCCCTCCCCCATATCATACATATCTATTACAATTCCTTTGACTCCCTTCCACAGTATACTCCACATCCCGTGACTATCTATATATTCAGTTACAGTTGGCATACAATATTATACAACATCAGCTTCAGGTGTACAGTGCAGTGATCAAGCCTCTGCTCCATCCATGAAGTCATCACATCCTATTATACATCTATCATTGTTTGCAGGTCATGAGCTACTTGAGGTCTGGGGCTGGTGTGACCAACTGTCCAGGATTTCAGTACAAAAACTGGGAGAGTCCCAGGGAAACTGGGGCTATCAGTCACCTATGTGGGACCTTGGGTTTAGTATAATATCAGGCACATGGTGTACGCTAAGTACATGTTTGTTGAAAGCCTACAACATATGGATTAGTAGGGATCTCAAGGTTGTTCCACCTTGATGCCTTCATGCACACTGAGGCCCAGAGAGGTGAAGCCAGGGGCAGTGGCAGATCCAGACCCAGGTGCCAAGCTCAGTTGTGTCCTGCCCATGGCTCCAGCCTCTTGACCAGGCTCTTGGGTGTTCTGGAAGGCAGATAAACAAGCCCACTGAAGTATTATGTAGCAGCGAACGTCTTCCAGGGCCCCATCTACAGGAAGCTCCCCTCCCTACCACCTCGCCTGCCATTTCCCTGCTCTGATGAAGTCATCTGACCCCATGTGGCCTACAGTTTCCTTTCCCCCCCCACCCACTCCCCCCACACCCATTCCCCAGTCCCAGCCCTGCCAGGGATTAGCGCTCACCTTTCAGGGAGCAGTGTGCTGGGAAAGTGCCTTTATGTAAACAAAAACAGCCTTCAGGGTTTCCAGAGGCTGGCTTGTTTTCCCTCTCAGGCCCCTGGTAGAAAAAATAACCAGTGTGAGGAAGGAGAGAATGACGGAGGGAGTGACCTTGTCTCCCCCAGACCTTGGGCCTCTGTCCCCTCAGGCCCGTCCCTCAGCGCTTCCTTTGTCAGAACCCGGTTCTCAGTGGGGAGAGGGTATGGGGAGGAAGGGGGCTGGGATAGTTAAACAATGCCACTGTGTCTGCAGCAGGAGCTAGATGCTTGACCTGATTAGGCTCTGGGAGATCGGGGCAAGACAGGGAGCAAAGGCAGGTTTGAGAAACTGTTCTCCACCCCACCCCATTGGACTTTTCTTCCCTGTGTTTCTGCCACAGCCTGTTCTTGGGTAGAAAAGGCCGTAACCCGTTATTGCCACAGAGTCATGATGGTCTCTCTCCTCTCAGCTTGAACAAACACTAGGACCTGTTGTCCCCCACCCCGTTTTCTTTCCTTCCCACCAACCATCTTTCCCAGCAGAGAGTGTTTATCACACTTGCAGCTCTCCCTCCTCAGGCCCTGCCAGGGCCGAAGCTGGGCCCGGGAGTCCAGCTGGCACCCACATGAAAGCCCTTCCTGCTGAGAACCCACATGGAACCAAAAGCTGCCCACACCCACAGCCCTGGTCCAGGGTCCCTGAACACAGGGCCACGGAAACTTGGCCCCGGTGCTCCAGGGGAAAGCAAACAGGCTGAAGCCACACAGGAGTGGAGCCTCCTGTGCGCAGCGCCACGCTGGGCACCTCGGTGGAGAAAGGAGCCGTGCCCAGGAACACTTAGCGTCCTATTGTGCAGCACCTGTGCCGGGCACAGTTCATTCAGAATGGGGAGAAAGTGCTTGGGGCAGCACTTTGTGTTTGTTAGTACAGGTGGAGGGAAAACAGGAGCAATTTCCAATGTGTTGGCAGAAAAGTGAAAGCTGAGAAGGCAGGGGTGAGGCTGGAGGGGATGTGAGGGGGTGTGTGGCTGGGCTGAGAATCCAGGTCTGATTCTTGAATTGGTGGCACAAGGCAACAGACGGGGGCTTTCTTGGGAAAAAAAATATTGGTTTTTAAACCTGGGCGAGGCCTATTCCTGCAATGCAGGTGCAGCCTGGGGAAACTGAGATCCAGACTGCACTAGGGGGCACTGACTGCCATTTCTCTTGCTGTCCCTAACACCTTCCTCTTTGAGAGGCCAGCACACAGCCCCAAGAATCTGTGAGGAGAGCGTTAACTCTTCGTGTTCATCCTACTTCTCTTTCTCCCTTCCGCCTTTCACTCCTTTCTCTTTGCTTCTATTCCCTCCTCATTTTGAATGGTCCTCTCTCCTTGTTCCTTTCCTTTTCTGCTTTTCTCCTTATCTCCTTCTCGCCGTAAGCCGATAATATCTAACATTTATTTATCTATTATTATATGCCAGCCTTTCATTTTGCTAATTACGTGAGGTGTAGTGTGTCAATACAAATTCTTTTTTCCCCCCTTAAATGTTTTACACAAGTAATCCTTATTCATGGTTTAAAAAAAAAAATTAGGAAGTTCAGGTGAGCAACAAACAAAATACAACAACAAAAATTAGAGTCACTCTTTAATCACATTGTTGAGATTTGGGTGTATGTTCTCGCAGATTTCTCTATAAGAATAAATCCTTCAAAACATACTAGGAGATTCTTTAAGAGTCAGAAGTCCTGGGTTTGTAACCGAAGCCTCCACCTTGAGCAAATCACAACCTCTCTCACCCCTAAGCCCTCCCTCCTCTTTCCTTAGGGTCAAAATTACAGCTGGATAACAGGGAAAGAAGCTTCCTGAACTAGCTGTGGTTCCAGTTGTGGGGGCAGTTAACACATTGTATGTGGGAAACGAGTAAACTCGTCATATAGCTTTTTATGCCCGCTTACAAAGTGTTAATAAAAGCATTTACAGAATGCCTGCATAGGGTTTGCTTCATATTTCTGGTTAAGTGTCTTTCTCTCTCTCTCTCTCTCTCTCTCTCTCTCTCTCTCTCTCTCTCTCTCACACACACACACACACACACACACACACACACACACACACACAGCCAGAAGACACAGGGCCAACCTCCTTCAGAAACATCATTCTGGCTTTGAAATGAGTGCTATTCTTGTCTCTCTCCTGAGGGAGGGTGAGCTGTACATTGGAGAGGGGTAGCTTTGCTGCCAGCACCCCATAGAGTAATTAAGCCATCCTTGGTGACATCATATTTTCTGAGTGGATGTTTGCTTCAAAAGCTGCAGAAGAATCTGAACTTTCAGCCCTGACTTCTCCCCAGAGGGCAGCGTCCTCTGAATTTGACCAAAACGGAACTCACACCTTGGCTCATTAAGGGAGCCATCAGTGAGGGCACCAACAAGCTACCTCCCACACACTTCACACCCTGCATGCCCCACAAAAATCCTCACAGTCTGAGTATCTCTGGGTGCCAGAGGCAGAGGAAATGAGTGCTGGGGGTGGGGTGGGAGGTTGGTCTAAGGAGGGGCAGGTCTAAGGAACCTGGTACTGAACGGGGACTGACCCCCCACCTCTGGGGCTGGTGTGGTGTCTTCACTTAGGGGCACTCGCCTGGCAGAACCCCAATGCGGGGCCTTGGCAGACCCAGGCAGGAGCAACTGGAGATCCAATGCTTATGGTAGAGCCACCCCCAGAAGGCCCTGGAAATTTAATCCCCAGGGAACCCAGACAACATCTCTGAGCCAGAGGCCAGGCTGTAGGGAAAACAAGTGCAGTTTGAGAGACGAGGTACCCATCATCCAACAGGGACTCCTAGACTTTGGAGCCAGAGGGACCTCGGTGCAGATCCTGGCTGGATGATCTTGAGTAATTTACTTGGCCTCTCCAAACCTCCATTTCTGCATCTGAACATGAGAATCCAATCATTTCTTCATATATTCATTTGTTCAACAAGGATTTATTGAGTGCCCACTATGTGCTAGGCACTGTGCTCAGCACTGGGGATGCACTAATAATCCAACTATTGTCTGTGCTCCAGAGGAACTTGCAGCTTAGTGAGGACAAGTAGTGCCACTCTACAGTGTATACAGGCGCATATACCAGTCTTGGGGCCAGGAAAATCTTTCCTGAGGAAGTGACACCTAAGTTGAGGCTGGCAGGATAGGTAGGAGGTCTTGGCATGAAGAAGGAAAGCAAAAAGCAACATGTGCCTAGGCTTGGTAGTAAGAGGGAGCATGGCCTAACGGGGGAACAGAAATAGATCCGTATGGCTGGAGATGGTGCGCATGCAGTGGGCAAATCAGCAAGGGTAGCTTGAGTTTAGAGTTTATCCTAAGCCTACACTTTAATGGAGGCTTTCAGCAGGGCAATGAGATGATCAGATTTGTGTGGCTCCAGGGTGCAGAATTGACTGAAGAAGAGAAATTCACAAGTGGGCGAAAAGACTGTTAGAAGGAGGCTCTTCGTGAACCAGGCAAGAGACACCAGAGGTCTGACTGTGGAGGTGAAGTGAAGGCAGAGGAGGGGAAAGCTGGTCAATGTGAGAGGTGATTGAGAGGAAGAACTGATGGAGCTTGGGAATGGAGTGGATGTTGCAGGAGAAGAGGATGCTTCAGTGATGGAAGGAGTAGTAACTATTTTAGCACCTAGGAGGAGAAATGTGCTAGTTGAGAATGGTTATCTTATGAGAGAAGAACCAAGTCATGCCATAGGCTCACTGGAGAGGCTCAGAATGTGAAGACACCCGGTGGGGAGGAGGGCAGGGGGAGGCATGGGAGGAACATGAGGACATGGATTGAAAACCTATCTACCTTCAGAATGCTAGGAGCCAGAGACTTACTCCTTAGGCAGGAGCTAGGGTTTATTCTTAGAGAAAGAGAACAGAAGAAGTTATGGACTTGGGGGCTCCAGGCATCGCATAGTGAGGGGAGAATCAGGGCTGAAGAGGAGGAATCAACTGCAAATCTCACCACGGAGCAGGCAGCTCTCTAGCCCCTCCCTCTTTGTCCCAACCTCCTGATGGACATCTTTCTCTCAAGTAGGAAAATAGGGTTCTTTAGAAAAACTGAATAGTCCCCAAGGAAAAAATTTCCAGATGCTAATATTTGGGGGTGGGAGGCCCTCCAAAGAAATGGCAGTCTCATCGCAGTCACCCTAAAGTGATAAGCAACACAGAGCTTCCAATCGACTTTTGTAGTTTCTCATTCTTTCATATGAAGAGACAACCAACCTCATATGTTCACAGAAATATGAGAGTCCATAAAACAGGAACAAGGTGCTATGAATAAGGGACAATCATTTAACAAGAAAGACTTCCTGGAAATGAATAAGTAAAACATTCAATTGATATTTTCCAGAAAGTAGAGTATAGAAATAAGAAGTAAGAGAGAAAAGATGTTGAAGACTAAGGGATCAATACAAGAGGTTCTACAACTGACTAACAGGAATTCCAGAAAGAGAGAGAGAAAATGGAAAAGAAGAAATTATCAAATAAGTAATATTTTTAATATTAAGTAATATTTAATGTTAATATTAAGAATGTTAATATTAAGTAACTCTTTAGTCCCAGAACTAAAGAGTACATGTCACTGGATTAAAAGAACCTAACAAGGGCCCAGAACAAAGAATCATAAAAGACTTGAACCTAGGAGCTTGATCCTAAAATTTCAGGACACTAAGCATAAAGCAAAGAACTTAAAAGCTCCAAGAAACAGGCAAAGAAAGAAAAAACAATTGCACACAAAGGAATAAGAATGGCTTTAGACATCTCTAGAGCAAACATATCTTAAAATTATGATGGAAAATTATTTTCAGTCTACATTTCTATACAGAGTTAATCTATCAGCCACGTGTGAGCACAGAAGAGAAATGTTTTCCAAACATACAAAGATTCAGAAAATTTAATTCCAATCCACACTGTCTTAGGAAACTATGGGAGTGAACGGGCCAGCAAAACCAAACAGTAAACCCAGATAGAAAAAGTAGATTCCAAGGAATGGGCTGGCAACTCAGAGGAGTGGTAAAGAGAAGTCTCAGCGGACACTCTAAACAGACCTAGAGAGTAACCTGTCCAGAATGGAGAAGAATGGAGGGTTCAGAAAAGGAGCTCTCTAGAAAAAAATGTAGACTTGATAACATAAATGATATGGTATTTTATATGATGGAGTTTCTGGAAAGACGTATGGAAAATTATGCAAGTAAAAAAAGAAAGAGCAATTAATAATGCCAGGAAAAATAAAAACTATACAGGAAACAGAATGCAACCATAATGTGCGACTGGACTCTGCCACAAACAATATTTATAAAGTGTTAAGGATGTAAAGCCTGATTACTGATATAAAATAAAAAATAGTGATTTAACTATATTGAGAGGATGGGGAGACAGCAGGTGAAGGGGGAACTATGAGAGCTAATATCTCATACACAATCATAACAGAATTGTCCATAAATATATTATGTCTAAAACTGGTATATCCAAAAAAGCATTATTATTTTTAAATTATAGAGATAACTACCAAAAGAAATGGGTGAAAGTGGTTGTCTGGGTGGAGGATGGGGGGACAGACAGTTTTGGAATATGGGGAGAGGTAAACTGAGTATTATTTTTCATGACAGACTTTTATAACCACGTACGGGTAGTTCTTTTATGCAATGATTTTAGTTTAAAAAAATTAAATGTAAATAAAATAGCAAAAAAGAAATGTGAGGAATTCCCATTCACAATCCCCCCCTGCCCCCGGGGGCTTAAGGTGTGAGGAGACCCTCAGCAGAGCAGTCCTTGCATTTCCGAGTCAGGAAAAGAGAGAAAGGCAAGTTATTGGAAGTCCATCCACCATCTATGACTGTATTCTGAGCAAGAGACACCGAGATGAAGTTGGTAAAGGACCCAACACAGAATGTATCTTCAAGGAATGGCAGTTTTCCTTTCTTCCCCCTTGAATGAGCACTTGCCCTGTATTTGGTTAAATGAACACAGTCCAGAGAAAGGCGAAGGTGAGGGTGGGATCAGATTCCAAAAAATCAAGTCAGAAGGGGATTTAGTAACCACCTGGTTGAGTGCACGGTTTCTAACCTGTGTGATCATCAGAAACACCTCTAGAGATTTTACCAGAAAAGATTTCTGGGCCCTACTCAAGACCTGGGGTAACTTGGACCCTGGGAGGAGAAGTGACCAGGCCAGGAAAAGGCTGGACTGGAAGGAAGAAGGCTCAGCCTCCTGCCCACAATGCCTCCACACACACAGGCTTCCACGCCATCCTGGTTTTCTGTTTAATGTACCCCATTGGGTCCAGGAAGCTCCAACCATACACCTCTTTGGATAGTGCTGTTGAGATTCAGTGCTGGGGCAGGGGGAGTGGTTGAGGGGATGCTTCAAGTCCCATGGAAGCCAGCCCAGACTCACCTGTCCACCCTCAGACTCCCCCAGACCGTGGGGCCCCTTTGCTGAGTGGGTAGCTGCTTGACTTCCCTAAATGCCCTCTGTGCTCAGAGGCATGAGATGCTGGCCCAGTGTCAGAGCCAGAAAATCCATCTGTGTCATTTGTATGGCCAACCTCGTGCTATGGCTGGTTCCAGCCAACTCTGATTCATATACTTCATCACTTGGCCAGGATCCCACCCACTGTCCCTCCTTCCTTCACTCCCTCCAGTTCACCCTCCCAACTGCCCCCAGCAGTGCCTGCCCTAAGATGCAGATGTCAGGATCCCCCTGTCAGCAAATTCAGTGGTACGTGGTTGCAGAAAATCAAAGAGAGACTTTTCTTAGGCTTGAATAAGTCCTCTCAGACTCCTTTTTTTTTTCTATATTCTTATAGTTTGGGGCCAAGAAAAATCCTCTTGGGGAGAAGGAATTGAAAATAGAAACTCTCTCCTTACATTTGCATGTCATTTTCTATGTACAGGCTGTTTCGTATATATTATCTCAGATATTTGAGCCTCACAAACACCCTTTACAGTTGTTATTGGAGGCTCGAAGTCCAAAACCCTACCCTGCATCAGCCTCTTCTCTTGCTTCTGCTTCCTTATCATTGGGTAGAGGGAGAAGAAAGGTTTTCTGTCAAAGCCGATGCTATTAACACAACATGTCAGAGGATCTCTTGCTCCCTCGGAAGAGTTGAGAGCCAGGCTAATGGAGGTACCAGAGCCAAAACAACCTAGGCAGAAATCAATAGGCACATTAGGTGTGGTGACATTTAGAAGTATTATGGATAAAGTATAACAGAAGTAGGGAGCCAGGTGGCTCAGTTGGTTAGAGAGCATGCCCTGAACAGCAAGGTTGCTGGTTTGATTCCTGCATGGGATGGTGGGCTGCACCCCTCCCACACACACCTAGACTGAAAATGGCGCCTGGACTTGGGAGATGAGTTACACCCTCCACAACTAGATTGAAGGACAATGACTTGACTTGGAGCTTATGGGTCCTGGAAAAAACACACTGTTACCCAATAAATAAATTTAAAAAAAAATGGTTCTTAAAAAATATTATTTTTAAAAAACAAAAGTAGGGAGCAATGAACTACTAAATACTGATCACCCAGATTTGAAGAAACAAAAACAAAAATCAACTCATGGCCACACTTCCTTCAACTGTATCATTGCCCACTCCACTCCCCACCTCCACAAATGCACTGCTTTGAAGCAGATGCATAATATCATCAAATATTCAGTCAGTGTTCAAGTCTCTCCCAAATGCTCAGATAGCATTTGGTTGATATGTCTCTTGTGGCTCTTTAACTCTGTAGGTTCCCACTCCCTCTTTTTCCTTTTTTCTTGTAAACTTCATTTGTTGAAGAAACCAGGTCATTTTTTCCCTATAGTTTCCCATATTCTGGATTATGCTGGTGACATGTTTAAAGCATGTTCCTCTGTCCAAGGTATTTCCTGTAATCTCATAGTTGGGTGTACAGAATGTGAGGTGTGATGCTGTACCATGAGGAGGTACATAACACCTACTGGTCTCTCTTTCTGTGATATTAGTGGACATTGATCATCATTACTTAGGTCCATGAGCTCATAAGGGCTTCACAGGATGGTGACTCTAGCATTGCATTTCACCTACAACCTTGAACTCTTTCAGAGAGAAACTTTCTGCTCAGATAATGATTACCTTGAGGTCCAGTTCCTATAGGAAAGTCAGATTGAAATCTTGATTCCCTTCCTTTTGTGTTTTCCAGTTTCCAGAATGAGTTGCTTCCCTTATTACATCATCCCAAGATGGCCCACGAGTTCTTTTTATTATTAGTATGAACTCATGGGTTTTAACAATTCTAATGTTTTTCAATCTATGGCACTAGTTATGCTTATTTGTACTCCAATAGTCCCATCTTTGGCCTCCTCAGCTTATTTCTTGAATTCTTCTGACCCCATCTTGGCCGTCTTTGATAGCTTCCTTGCTTTCAGGAATAAAATGTTCCTGGCGTATCTTGTCTATTTCCTGTCTTAGACGTATAACCCAACATTGTTAAGGAAGCTTTGATTCCTTTGGTGGGAAATGGTATTTAGGTTCATCATGTGGGCACAGGAAGCATTCATTGCTATCAGTTAATCACTGTTTCTGAGTCTCTTCAATGGAGAGACCTAGGAAACATACATTTTTTATTGCTATTGTTTTTCAGTTTCGAAAAAACATTCATACTTACAGAAAAGTTGCAAGTAAAGTACAAAGAACTTTACAGAGTAAATTGCTGGCATGATGTCCCATAACTCTCAAATACTTTAGTTGTATTTTCAACAATGATTTTCTTCCATAAGTACAGTATTACCATCAAAATCAGGATATAAACATGGATACTTCACTACTGTGTAAGAGTCACACCACATTAGAATTGTTTTGTCACAGTCTCCATGATGTCCTTGACAACAAAAATCCAATTCATAATCGCACATTGCTTTTGCCTGTCATATGTCTTTAGCCTGCTTCAATCTAGAACAGTTCCCTGTCTTTCCATAAAATTCATGCCTACTGTGGCCAGACACTGTTCTAGGAATTGGGGTACAGAGTTTTAAAAAAATACCTTCCCTTATGGAGCCTACAAGGGGTCAGGCTCAACAAACAGATACAAAAAATATGTAGTATGCAAGGTAGATGGTGATACATGCTATGGAGAAAAATAAAGCAAGAAACAATGTTTTAAAAAGCAAAAAAATATATTAAAAAAATAAAGCAAGAATGAGAACAGGGTATGTTCTCCCCATCAAGGCCCTGGGGTTTCAGGGCGCTGGCCTTTGGCGATGGCTGATAAAGGGCAAGCAGATGAGCCCTGGCGGTCGCTAGTGAGATAAAGATGGTGCAACTAGGGGTTCTGCCAGGAACACTCAGAACTCTGGATCTCAGCCTTAATTTAGGGATAATTCAGATGTTCTTTGGCTTTGGTTACCTCAAGTAGTTTACAGATGTTTATGATTTCTCAGTAATCGATGTGCACTGCTAACTTACGAGTGTAAAACGGACCACATGTTTATGAGGACTGAATCCAAACATAAGGACGGACACCAGTATTACATTTGTAGACATCAGTTAAATGTGTACTCGATTGTGCTGGTTTCTATTTGATTTTGGAAGCCAATGCATGTTTTTAAAGGTTTCCCATTTTTGTATGCCCTGGAAAAGTCATGGGTATTATGTTTGTGAACATACTATCTTGTTAATGAACTCCCCGTACTGGGGCAAGTGCTGCTGTGGACAAACTAATGAACAGGTGCTGCCGTGGACCTGAAGATGAATAAAGATCCAGGCAGACCCTGGGCACTCATTGTTTATGTTCTTATCTATTCTGGGTTTCTGCATCTATAAAAGGAAGACCACCTGAGAAGCCAGCAGCCCCGGTTCGGTCCCACGTATGAGGGCCAGTGACACTGCCATCAAAAAAAAAAGGAAGACCTCAGGCCGGCCGAGTGGTGCGGTGGTTAAGCGCTGGTTTGGGATGCCAGCGGCCCCTGTTCAGTCCCACATGTGAGGGCCAGTGACACTGCCCTCAAAAAAAAAAAAAAAAAAAAAAAAAAAAGGAAGACCCTCTTCACCCCATAGGGTGGTTTGAGGCTCAACAAGATCACTCTTGGTCCTCAAGCAGACCTCCCAACTCTTGGTGCCTGCATTCCTATTATTCACAGATATCTCCTTGAAAACCCATCCACCAGCTTCCTTACTACATCCAGCAGCTCCTCAATCAGCCTCAGGCCATTCCTGAAAGTCTGAGTCCCAGAGCTGCTGTCACAAAGCCCCTATAATTTCCATTCACTCTCAACCCCTTTCTCTCCTTTGCCCATCTCCTTAGCCAAATGGCTCTCCCCTGTCCTATGGGGACATCTCCCACTGCCATCACATTCTATGACCATGTACGAAACTCTGCCTTGTTCCCTGCTGCAGCCTCCAGACCATGAAGCTATCGCTGCCTCCCCGCTTCTCCTCTGAAGTTTACACCATCTGGTTCTGATACTTTCTCCTCCAACTTCAGTGACTTTGGCACTTAACATGTGGGCTCTGACCGCCAGTGGAACTCTACTGCATGGGGACACCCCACCTGAGCCTGGCCCTGTCCTCCACACATCACTCTCTGCTCTGTCTTCAGCAGCATGTGGCACCACTTCCTCAGGCCACACTGTCACCCTACTGTGCATCTATTCATCCAGTGTCACACTCCATGCCTTCCCTTTCCTCACCTGTCCCATTTTTCCCAGTCCACACCTTCTTTTGTTCCATTTGATTTCCTTCCCCTTCGGACTTGGGGCCCCTCAGCCCCTTGGATGCTACCCTCCCCAATGGCCTAAATGCATCTAAATTTACCCCTTAGACGGTGGACCATGAGCCCTGGACTAGCCTGTTTTCCCTCTTCTCTCCTATTCCTGGTAGAGAAAGTTATCATTCCCTGCTAAATGGACCGGCCACAAAAATCATTCTAACTCTACCACTGCCTTTTGGCAATTTGATTCCTTTCCAGTAATAACATGCTTTTCATTACTCCAGTGACTAATTAAACTTGCCCCTTGACCCTCCATTTCTTAATCCCATGCCTACTGCCAACTTCTTAAAATAACTTTATCTATCACTTTCTGGAAGCCTGTCATTAAGAGCTTTGTCCTCTTCCCTTCTCTGCACTATAAATGCCTTCCTTGTCTCAGTAAATTGTTGCTTTTTGTCCTCTCCGAGTCATAACATCCTGGCCCGTTTAAAGGATGCTCCAGGTATTGAAAACTTGTGGAGGGAGGTCACTCAAGTGTTATTTGTGAACTTGGGAGATATCATGGAAAGCAATACATCAGAAAGTCTAGTTCTGATTTTCCAAAGATCAATTTCATGCAACTGGAGGTTTGGTGAGCGTGCCATCAATCTCAGGCAAAATTATAGAAACCCAAGGGCTGCTTTGTTATTTAGAAAATGGTACAGCAATTACTAGGAGCCATCATGAGTTCTCTAGGCCTCATTTGAACAAGGTTGCTGGACTGGTAGATCAAGGAAATGCCATAAATATATTTTATCTGGATTTCAATCAATGCGTTTTTGTTTTTGTTTTTTTGAAAACCATCTGAACAAGTAGGAAACTATAGTCTGGATTAAAGTAAAATTAAGAGGATTAGTTACTGGGTGAGTGTGCCCAAAGAGTGCTGAAAAACTGATTCATCTCTGTCAGGATGCTTCTAGAAGTTTGCTGTAAATTCTACCATGAGACTTACCCCATTCAACATTTTCCCAATTTTTTTGGATGACGATATAGAAGGAATGCTTACAAATATGTAGATAATACTTGTAAAGGGAAGTATGTTAGAGGAAATAAATTAAAGCCAGAATTAACTCAGTACTCTAACAAGATTTCTTTAATAGGGAAAATTCATTAAACACATACTATTGAGTGAAAGAAGCAAATAACAGGAAAAAAACCCCATTACAATAAGATTCTATTTATATAAAGTTCAAAACTGGTATTGGTTTGGAAAATGCATGTAGGGAATAAAAGCCATGAAGAAAAGTGAGGGAATAACTACTACAAAAGTCAGAGGAGTCAGGAGGGAGGAGGGAAGGGAAGCGATTAGGGACAGGCACAAGGGGCTTTGGGGCTGGGGTGGGGACTGTTCTATTTCTTAGCTTGGGCAAAAGAACAAAGGTAATATTAATATCAATATCAAAGATGATATTATTATTATTCTTGAAATTGAATCTAACTTTCCATGCACTCTTTTGGGTGTGTTACATTTTATACTCTTTTGGGTGTTACATTTTATGGTAAAAAAAATTTTTTTTAAGAAAAAAACATCTGATGTCCTTTAGTGAAAAACAAAACAAACCGGGCCGGCTGAGTGGCACATTGGTTGGGAGCTGGTTTGGGATGCCAGCGGCCCCGGTTCAGATTCCACATGAGGGCCAGTGACACTGCCCTCTACAGCTAACAACAGCTCCACCTGGAGCTGGGCTGTGCGAGCCCCGGCGACGGTGTAGGCTGCCATAGGCTACAGTGAGTGGCCAGCGTGAGCGGCTGGCAGCCGGCGTGAGGACTCAGGTGATCTAAGCTCTATGTGGAGGCTGGCCTTTACCCTGCCTTGTGCGAGCCGCTGGGGTCACGGCCAGGGACTGTACACAGTTGGGGAGCTGTTCATTCCATGGGAGTTGGGCAAACAGGAGAGTTGGGAGGACTGGATCCATGAGTGAGGAGCCATCTTCTGTCCCCAGATGCCTGTTTTTCCTGCTAATGGGGTGTTTGGGAGCAGTCAGAGGTGGCAATTGACAGCTGTCTTCCAAACTTGCGAGCCTCGTGTGGCTCCAGAAGAAAAAACAATGAGTAGAAGTCACTGTGAGGCTGACTTTGGCTCAAATAAGTAACTTTGTCATAGCCAAATGCCTTTATAGAGTAATAAGCTCCCCATCTCTGGATGCATTGTTTTGGGATGGTGTAAAGGGCCCAGAAGAGTAGTCAGCTTAGATGACATTTCAGATCCCTTCCAACCTCTACAGGCTACGATTCTATGATATTCTATGGTTCTATGAAACCTGTGCATTAGGCTTGCAAAGAAAAGCTAGACTGTGATTCTGAAACAAAAGAGATTGGTTTTTAAATATAAGCGTTCTATTTTGACAGCCATTTTCTTTTTAAATCAATACACGGTATTGATTTAGAAGGCCCCTTCCACCGCACATTTCTAAGATTTCAGTGACAAAGAGCTTTGAAACACCCCTTCAGAAGCACAGCTTCCCTGTAGGTGCTTTGCGGTTCTTGGTGCCAAAGGAGTGCCTGAGGCCCTGCGTTCCACCTCCCTTCCAACTGCAAGGACACAATATGGACTCACAAAGACGAGGAAGCTGAGGCCCATGCTATTCTCTCCTGCCACCTGCTGGCTCTTCCCTTTATCCTTGTTTCTCTAGGACACTGGTGGTGTGCACTCAGGATATTACATTTCCAGGACGCCTCTGTCACCCAGAATTCCCAGGTAGGGGTGTGTGTGTGTATGGTGGTAGTGGTGGTGGTGTGTGTGGGGGGATGGGCATTGCCTAAAATGGTAAAGCTTGGATGGATTCCAGTGTTTCCTACTAAATGCAGGAAAATCATAAATTCATAGACAACTCTTTCTAACCCAGAGCTTTCACACTGATAGCCTACGGGCAACGTACAGCCCACAGACAGGCCTGATTTGGTCCAGCAGTGTTGAATAATTTTGAGCTAACATATACTAATTTGGACATTTGACTTAAAAATCGTATTCGTGATGTAATTTGCTATTGGATATTCAAATGTCTCAAAGCTGAGAGTGGCAAGTAGTTGAGTACATCCACATTCGAGTTGCAAGATGTACCAATAACCAGATGACAACAAGTGCCTGTCACAAAAGACCCTTACTTACCATTGGCCCCTGTAGAGGAGGATCAAGCAGTAACCCTTCTTAAATCAGCCTTCCTAGCCTCTGCCCTACTCCTGGAGGAGCTGCCAGCTGAGGAAAAGGGGAGCACAGGGCGAGTTGGAAGGGGCAGAGCGAAGAATCGGGCTTGAAGTAGATGAGTTGACATTTTGAATTATATTTATGATTATAGTTTTGATTTAAATGTGACCGGAATTTTGAATACACAAAAGGAAGTTGTAATTTTGAAATGGAACTATCCTTGTATTGGGAATGGATCAGAAAGTCGCGGAATCTGATCCATCCATCCAAGGAGTCATCAAAGGGTGGGGAAGAATAATCAGAGAGCGAAGTTGAAGAGTGACTGGAAGAAAAAAGCCATTTCTTTTTCTCCTGTTGTATGAATCAGCCCCTTCAATGAATCAGTTATTCACTGGCTTCTCTTATAAACTTTATTTCCCCATGGCAACTCTTAGCCAGAGCTGAGAAGCAGCTGTCCCCTTTAGAGATTAGGAGCTCACACATGGCATGTGCATGAACTTGCTCCCCTCTCCTCGTTGGCCCTCATTTCCATGACCTGCCTGACCCCTAGAGCACTGGAATTTATAAATCTTGCTCTAGTCCTAGTCTTCATTTTCCAGGGGGCACAAGGAGGTCCAGAGGGGAGAAGTGACTCATTTAAGTCACATATAAAAATAGCTCAGTTAGTGGTCTAGCCTAAAATCCACTCATATGGGTAAAATCTAGGGGTAGAAATGGCATATGGGTCCCTTCCGTTCATTATACTGTGCACATCCTCGCTAGATCTTATCTGGTATCCTTCTGACACCGTTAGAAGAGGCTTGAGGGCCCTGGGTAGCTAAGGTAGCAGGCTGGGGGTGGAAGAATCCAAGGAGTTATTAGGACACTGAAATCTTCAGTTGCCTAAGGCCAGTCCTGTTCCCATTGCCTCCCTCCCCATCCAAAGCACAAACTGAAATGAAAGCAAGTGGCATTCTTCCTGTCCTTGGGTCATTCTCCATTGAGCTCAATTTTAACGGGAACATAGGAGCTTGTTCAGAGACAACTGTAACTTGGTGTCCAAACACAGGATGCTTAGTGGGTGGGTACACCATGGCACTCCTAACCCTCTTGTTAGTCTCCATTTCGGGAACTCAGAACTCGGTTCCTTTCTCTGATCCCCAGCAGACAGGTGTGATGTCTGGGAAGTGACTGCGCATTTTCTCTTGCATTAAATGTCCCAGGGTGCAAAGCCAGGGAGAAGGCCCTCTCCCATCACTCCTTAGCTGAGCCACTGGTATATCCAGGCCATGAAGCAGGCAGGATCCCCAAGCTCACTGAGACCAGATAAAGAACAACTGCCATTAATCATCTCATCATCATCAAAATACTGGTAATACTGGTTTCCTCCAAGAAGGGAAACTGGGAACACTTATTGCCTTATACTCATTTCTTCTTTTAAGTAGGCTTTATTTTTTTGAGTAGTTTTAGGTTCACTGCAAACTTGAGCAGAAGGTACAGAGATTTCCCATGTACCCCTACATATACACTTACACCCAGCCTCCTCCATTATCAGATTGCCCTGGGCCAGAGTGGTACTTTTGTTAAAACTGATGACCCTACCTTGATACATTATAATTACCCAGAGTCCACAATTTACATTAGGGTTCACTCCTGGTGCTGGACATTCTATGGATTTGGACAAACATCTGACATGTATCTATTATAGTATCATAGAGTACTTCAACTGCCCTAAAAATCTGTGCCCTATGCCCTTTTACACCTTTTGATTTCTGAACCATGTGTACCTATCCATAGAAAAAAATGCCATTTCAAACATTCTTCCCAATTCAGAATCCCAAGAGATCTCATCAGGAGGGCCTCCCGCCTGGTGGAGTTGAGTCAAATGGAGGGCAGGGTCTGCACGCTAAGTGGGGAAAGGTCTGCTGTTTTCTTTATCCTCTTTAGTCCCTGACATATGAGTGGCTACCTGGATAGAAGTGAGGGAGAAAAAAAAGTCCAGGTAATCTTCTGTTCAAATCTTCTGTTCCAAAGCCCCAGGCAACAACCAGTGTTAAACATGGCAACATAACACTTTCCACCATGACAGAAGAGGGACCAAGCAGGAAGGGCTTCGCTTTGGGGGGTGGGAGCAGGAACATGGGTCACTGCTCCCTTTTTTTTTTTTTTTTAAAGATTTTATTGGGGAATTGGGAAGGGGAACATCGTTGGGGAATGGGGAAGGGAACAGACAAGTTGCTGTCTTTTTTTTGTTCTTCAGTCTAGTTGCAGAGGTCCTTCTTTCACTGGCCCATGTTGGTATCGTCATTGCGCTCTTCCCGGATGAGGCAGATCGGTCGCTGGCCTCTGGATGTCGCTCATCGCGGCTATTGGCAGCTCACGCTTGGCTGCCAGCCGCTCACGCTGGCTGCGGGCCACTCACTGTAGCCTATGGCAGCCCACTGCAGCAGGGGCTGCAGCCCACACCATCTCCGGGGCTTGCAGCCCAGCTCCAGGTGGAGCTGTTGTTAGCTGTAGAGGGCAGTGTCACTGGCCCTCATATATGGGATTTGAACTGGGGCCGCTGGCATCCCAAAACCAGCTCTTAACCAATGCACCACTCGGCTGGCCCCTCACCTGCTCCCTTCTTGGCAAAGGAAACATCTTCTAACAGTAGGCACCAGTGAAGCTTTGTCTGTGACCACATTTACGCCTTGTCTATGTCAGACCTTCCATCATTTTCTAAAGACTCTTAAAGCAATTCTAGTTTTGAAAAACATTAATGTATGCATCATGGATGCTGAATACAATAACCACAAAACAAAAATAACAGAGTTTTGAAGGGACGTAATATAACGGAGCTAAGGGTTTCACAACACTTTAAGATAATTTTGGCAAAGCTGAGTTGGATAAGAGGGTACACTGCCTCTAATTTTTTTTTCATCCCTTTTCAGTCTACACAATTTTGACCTGTTGACCCTGAATTTGACCAAAGAGCTAAAAAGCTGCAAGACCAGTAGATCTGCCTTTAACACCTACCTAAAAGGTCCCATTTCCCTAAGCATGTCCCAGAAATCATGAACAAATGTTAGCCTTGTCTATGCAAGAGAAACTGCTGAGGCAGAAACCAAAATTCCAGCAAGAGTGCAGGCAGCTAAGGCCTCGTGTAGGCAGGATGTGAAATGTCAGGCTAATAGTCTTATATTTTTACTGCAGTGGTTACAGGAGGGGGTTGATGTGGGAATTGAAAAACAATACTGACTCTGGAGAATTCCTTCTTTTTTTTCAGCCTTATGTATTGACACCCACTCACCGGGTTTGGAAACTAGCAAAAAACGACATGGGACTTCTAGGGTGAGCATTCATTTCCCCTGGCTTCCATTCCTTGGCTGCCGACAAAGGCAGAAAATGCCCAGTCAGCGCCAACCGGTGCGTGCCAACAGAGACCTGGTTCTTGTTTCTTCTGGCTATGGAGCAGAGCTAGTCACAGGCACGAAGGTGGAAGGCTTGGAGTTCCCCCAGTAATTGATACAACCATGAAAGATAAAACGAAGCCATCAAGGTGAGACAGACAGGAGGTACGTATATTCTAATGATAAACCATGGTTAAGACATGGCATCCGACAGGTATTTGTATTTTCAGTGTGCTTTTGAGACCCCTCAGGATACACACAGGTCTCTACATTTTTCTGTATGAAAATGCTGGTTTCAACCTACAAGAACTTAAACCCCAGGATTGTCGTAGCTAAGGTAGTTAAAACCAAAAGGATGCAGGCAATGCTCTGCCTAGTGAGAAATACACTAACCCAAATGCCCACTAATAAAAATTGAAGAATTCAAATATGCTTTTACAACTGGGAGAGAAACGTGAATGTTTCCGTGGCTCTCTCTACTCCAATATGTCCCCGCAAACACACTGAGTCATGTTAGAATGAGCGCTACCGCAGAAGGGGTGAAACTGTGAACAGGGCACAGGCCCAGGGCCACCACCTTCTTCAATGCCTTTCCAGCAGGTCTTCACACTGGCCGCCTCGCCCTGGCTAAGAGTCAGGCAGACTCCTAGGGATTTTTTTTTTTTCCTTTGTGGGGGGAGCTGGGAGGGAATCAAGTTGTAAACTTCAAAAACTAGAGCTCAAACCATCATGTCCCTTGAACTCTACATTCTTTAGTTCTCTTCCTGGAATTCTTGGGCAACCTTCCCTTCCCCCTAATTTGCTCTTCTCCCCCTGCTAAGGAGGAGAACTCAGTTTGAAGGGCATTATCCCGGGTAGCCAAGAGCCTCCTTCTTCCTCTATGCCCAAAATAAGGATACACGTTCCATCTTGGAGGAGAAAAGTGAAATCCCACACACACATTTGGTTCTACTCAAACTATAAGCTTTTATTATATTTTACATATCATCCATCCAAGACATGATGAATACGTGGTTGGCATCGTCTCATTTGTGAAATGATATGATGCACATCTCTCGCCTGGTGCTGTGCCCACGAGTGCCTGGCGAAGAGCCTGTCGGGCTCAGTGCTGTCCTCGTCTCTGAGCTGTCACATACTTGCTGGGGTTAGACGGGTCGAGAGTGACATTTAGCTTGGAGGTCAAGTTTCTAATTATATACTTTGGCTTACAGTTCGATTGTTTTACAGTTTACTTGAAAACCAAAAGCTCACCCACTCACTCTACTCTGATCATGCAGAGTATGGGATTTGTTAATCACAAGGCCGAACTTCCAACAGAAAAAGCAGGCTTCAGTATCCCAGCTCAGGAAAAACTGAACACGTGTTCCATTGCTCCCTCCTGCTCAGTTTTTCCCATAACCTGTTCCAGCCTGGAAAACAAGAGCTTCCCCTCTCAGGCAGACGCCAAAGTGGGAGGCAGAGCTTTGCCCTTACCCTGGAGGCCAGAGCCGAACTCTCCCTCCTAATCTTGCTGTATGTGTGGCCCTTTCCTTCCCGAGTGGGGAAAACCATCGGCACTAAACAGTTAAAAGGCTCACCAAAGTCCCTGCTTTCAGAATGTTGAAAAACAATACAACAAAACAAACGAAAGATAAGGAAAAGGTTCAAGCAAAGCCTGTCGCCTTCTGTTAATGTACAAACTTGCCATACTTTGGCAAACTTGCCAACATCGGTTCCAGCACAAGCACTGTTACACAGCTCCCCCGCCCAAAGATCGGGGCCCTAGATAAACAAAGGTGGGTGAGAAACAAATTCTAAAGCTTAGGAACAGAACAGGGCAGAGTCTGTGAAGGAAATTCAATGATAATGGAACCTCACCTGTGTGCAGATCAAACAAGAGTGGGGACACTGGAGACCGAGTTGGAAAGAAGAATCCTCAGGGCACAGCTCATAAAAATCCCAATTTGGAGTTTCTCTATAGGGAGTTCAGGAACCATGCCAAAAGCAGGAAATGAAATGACTTCAGTGCCAACAGTCTGACTTGTTGCCACTGAACCAACGTCCTCAAAAAAAAAGGTCCTTGCTTTCCCAAGGACCAAGGGAGCAGTGGAGGAAAAAACTACCCAACACACAAGCAGAGGTAGGAGGAAGTCAGCACAGCAGCTGAAAGGGTTCGAGAGCTTAGAATTCAACTCAGCAGAGGGAATTCAGGAGAGGCCTTGGCATTTTAAACCAGCATAAGCTGTGAGTTATAAAACCTTTAAAATTTGGATCCCAGGATCTCTTCATCACACTACAGTAAAAATAGATGTAGTCTTCAAAAACTCTATGTATGTTGTAATGTGGGGTACAGGAGGTCTTCCAAAAACAGTAGAAAGTTGAGGTGCACAGGTGGTGCTAGAGGCCAAATCTCCCCATTTTAGATGTTTGCAGCAGAGGGAGGGAGTGTCTACAGTAACCAGGCAGGAGGGCATGGTTACTAACCTACACGCAGTGTGTGTCTGGCAGAGGCTGTCTGCTTCAACCCAGTGGGCATCTGGGGAAGATGCATTCATCAGGGAGGGGGTAGTTCACTCCTCTGCAGAACCTGCCACGTTGAGCCGCGGACTGGTGAAGTTTTTTACAGCCACAACCCCCTCAAAACCAGCTTTTTGAGCCAATTCGAAGAATGTATATATCGATATCCTTCCAAATAAAAAATGATTCTTTATTATTACATTTTTAAATCATAGAACTCCAGGCTGAACATCATTAGACACACACGCGCGCACACACACTCACTAATTTCTGGAGTTGTCCTCCATACTCCGTCTCAAAATTTGGCCAAGTTATGCCTCAGGGAATTTTCCAGTTCAACCCCATACACCACCTTGGGATAAATAGAAACACTGAAGTCTTTTGGTTTTACCCACAGTCCCAAAGTGCTATACCAGACAGAATATTCATTGGAGATGACTTTTGCTGGGTTAGAACAAAAATAAGAATGCTGCATGTGCAGTTGTGGGTGTGGCTGAAATGTGGATTTGTATGCCTCCTGACCGTGCGGGCTTGCTTCTCTTTCCCTTCCATTGTTTGGTTTTGTCTCTCTCTACAAGGGGTTGCCTTACATGCTTCAATAAAAATATATTTTCTATTCAGAATCGAACTGGAGAGCAGGTACTCTGAATGAGTAGTACTGCTACATATTAAGTTACTGAGTCTACAATTCAGAAATCCGAACTCTGTGGTTACGACTCAAAATATTCTTTCAAAGTAAATAAACAAATGACTTGGCTGGCTAGTGAAATCTTCATTCTTTCTTAAGTCATAATTACAACGTGGACTTTTGCTTTATGCTGCATTCCAAGCTGAACATTAGATAACCTACATCTTCAAAATGATGCACAGAGCAACCCTTCCTATTTCTCCCTTCAGTGCCGGGAAATGATGCCCAGCCCCGGAAGTTATAACCTACATGGCCTGGGTTATCTGGTGCTCAGGTAAAAACTGCCACAAGGCCCATCCTGGATTCATACCGACTATTGCTTTAAGTTTGATGGGAACTAGATGGAGGCCCTCACTCAGCGAAAGTATGGGTACAGGATGCAGAAGCCAGAGCCAGCTGACAGCTGAGGGTAGCTGTGCTAATCGACTCAGACAACGCAATGGAATGCGAACACTGACGCCAGCAAAGTTTCTGAAAATATCACTATCCTCTTCAAAACCCATACGCTTTTATGCTAATCGGGAAATTGAGGGTGAGGGGAACACTGCTATATATTGCTCACCAATACATTCTTCTTAACGGAAGTGAAGCTATTTTAAGAATATAAAAAGCTTTTCAAGACATCTGTTTTCAGGGACAGGCTTACAGTGCCAGAAATACTTTTCAGAGTTGGTTCATTCGAAAGTCCATCCCAAGAACAAGGGCAGCCAGTTTTCAGGAGGTACGAAGACATGATCTGGCAAAAATATTTTCACTTTCCTCAAGTTATAGGCTGTCTTCAAGTCCAACTGTATTTTATATATATATATATATATATGTGATTCTTTCTGTCAGCAAAAAAAAAGGAACAATTTATTTTTAAATTCTCAAGTTGATATTAGTTTGTTTTTTGTAACTCAGAACATAGATGGAGTCAAAACATCTGCAACTGTCCCTAAATTCACATCTTCAAGGGTCCTTTTCTCCATTCACATGAATTCATCTGAATCATTGCCGTCCTGTAGGAAACAAAAAAGTGAAACCATAAAAGCCTTCAAAATAAACAACTCAATTTGCCTTAAGTAATATCCTTATGCCTAATGGTAGAGTTCAGAAAGTAGAGAGTAAAATAATTAAATTCACTCATCTCTTCTCTACCTTAAATTGTTAGTTGTTTAGAATGGCTGGATGAGCAGCTACCTTCTCTAAGGTGTTATTCGTTACACAGCCTGGAGTACACAACAGGAGACCAGTGATATCCAAATAATGAAATGAGGTCCAACCGACCTAGTATAGGATGTAATAAGTGTGATGAGAAGAAAATGTGATTGTTCCTTCAACAAATACACCATAATATGAAACCGAACAAACACTGCCTCAATATCCTTATGCCGACAACGCTGCCAATACACAAAAATATTTTTGGCCTAAATTCCATTATTTTGAGCCTCAAGGTTCTCACATATTTGTAACTTCATAAGATGGCTTTATTTTTTATTTATTTTCTTTTAATTAGGAAAAGTCATTAGGAAGCCACAGGCTAGTTATCAAGTTAGCGGGCTTGCCAAGTTTTTGATAAAAAAAACCTAACATGATGGTATACCTAGTGTAAAGGGGCTGATTTTTATTGTGTGGCTTACAAACAGGTCCTGAAGAACAAGTACAAAAGTAGAGCCCAGACTCCTTTTTGAGCTGGTGCACACGCTAAGAAAAGTGCTCTAAAGGCCAACATTCACTAATAGAGTGAGTTCTGGTACATTTGCTTGAAAATGTCACATTTTGAACCTGTCACTTGTTTTGGCTTCTGTCTCATTCCCACTGGTTGACTTGTTAGAGAAAAGCAGAGGCCTAAGGCTTTTAGGTACACATGCTTTTCTCCTTCTTAATAGCTCTTAGCAAGGTCGGTAGGCAAGTAGGAGATACAAGTAGAAAACGATGGTTTCTGTGAAATCTGGTTTTATCTCCAGTTTCAGTCAGTGGTTTTGTCTTCTTTTCAATTAGCACAACAAAGTGAGGCCACAGTAAAAATGCCTTAGATAATAACAGTACAAAGACTTACACTAATGCTTGTCATCTATGCAAGCACCAGTACTGCGACTGCCCTAGAGGGATACACTGGAATAACAGCATGAGAGATGTTAAAAGAGTCATCCTGTATCTTTGAAGGTCCGCTTTATATCCCAAACTGAGATATAGGTTGGTGACAATGAAAGTGCATTACTCCCTATAAAGGCTGAGTTACATTTGCAGAGTTCCCATGGGTCTGAGAATCTGTACTTTAGGATTACAGTAACTTTTAAATACATATCTGACATCCAAGACTTTATTTAGATGATTTTTATATTTCTGATTCCCTTTAAGGCTCAATACATTTTTCAATATAGCGAACTAGGTTTCCTGTTATTCATTTATAAAGTGATAAGCAAATGACATGTTAAAAGTAATTGTTAATGTTCCTGATACCAAATTTGCAAAGATTAAGAAGAAATTATAGACCTAAGAGAATTATTCTAAATAGGAGAATACACTCTAAATTAAAATCAATTTCAAAGTGGAAGATTATTATTTTTCCTGATGAACTTGTATAAACTGTATTAAAAATCAAGTCCTATCTTACATAAATAACAGCCTTTAACTAAAAAAATCAACTGATCATGCTGCCAAATTGGGTCATAAAAGGTCTGCACCCCCTTAACGGAAGACAGTCCCAAGGAGAATTAAAGCTTATTCTTCTGAAGTGTGGATAAAGGCTCTAAGAGTCTTTCCACTGCAACAAAGAGGATAAATAAACACCTACTGCAAAGGTTCCCTGGAAACTTGAAGCTGATTCAAACCTGAAGCTCAGGAACAGGAGAGCAAGCAACAGAGGGAGAGGGAGAGGAAGAGCAGGATTAGTGATTCTTTGGTCTCCGAACCTGATTTCCTAGTCTTGGACCTTTTAACATCTGTTGATAATCAGATGGTGTTTGTGTGTGCATATATATATATGTATATTCGTGTGTGGTGTGTGTGTGTGTGTGTGTTTAGTTCGTAATTCCAGAACAACCAAACTTTAAAAAATCCATAATGATGGCAATGGAAATGCCTAAAATCATAACATAGTATAATATAGATGTCAGATTTCAGCTGGAAAGTAGCCCCTAAGTAACAGAAACCTTCAATAAGCAATAGCCATCACAAAAAGACAGTAGATTTGGGATAAGTTAATGACTTCTTTTTAACTGTCAAACGCTTTAAGTTTCAAGATATCTAAGAATAGTTCCTGAAAGGGGTTAAATACATCTCACCTTTTGATACTGATACTCTGGGAAAATAGCAACTAAGGACTATATGGATAAGCAATAATAATGACCAATTTATATTCATAGAGGGACTAAGTCAAGGAAGGACCCTCCCATATATGCCCTTGTTTAAGTTTTAGAGCAGCCCTTTGAGGTAACATGTCTCCTTTTTATGGCTGACGAACATGCCCTTAGAGAAGTAAAATAACTTTATTAGCCTTATCCAATTAGTAAGTGACTAAATGAATTTAAGTCTCTAAAATTCAAATTCAAGGCTCTATTTAATTATATAATGCTACTCTGGAATTTTTCAGGAATAAATTATAAAGATACATCTGAGTCAAAGAAGCCTCAGAAATTGAGTTTTTCACGGAGATAGGAATAAGGATATAATTCTTATTCATTTTTAAAAGAATATATAGATATGAACAAGATGTAAAATCCCATTAGCAATTCTAATTCATGCACTAAATATGGGGACTGACTAGATAACCTTTAAGGGACCTTAAATTCTATTAGTTATTTCTAAGCATTAAAACAGTGCTGTTTAATAGTATTTTCTGTGATAATGGAAATGTTCTTTTTCTGCCCTAATAGGGTAGCCCTTAGCCACATGTGGTCTACATGACTAAGAAACTGAATTTTTAAATCAAATTAAATTTTAATTAATTTAAATAGCCACAAGCAATCAGTGCCTAGTGCATTGGAGAACACAGATCTAAAAGTACCTATTTGTAAACTATACTATAAAACACGCAATTCAACAAATATCCACTCAGTTTTAATTCTGTGCAAAGACTGTTTAATAACAGCAAAATTGTGCTCTCTCCAGATCCTTCAAAATAAATTTTGTGAAAGACAGTACTCAGAGACAATAAGTCGCTGCCATAGTTCCAGTAAAAAAAAATCAGGTTAATGCTACGAAGGTCCTTTCAGTACTATAATACGGGTCACCATTTTTCACCTTTTGCCCTGAGGAACCTGACACAACCAGTGTTGTCACTTAGATTACAGACGACATCTTAGGGTTAATACTTGTGTTTTATGTTTTAATGGAAGGTGATCATTTTGTTCTCATTCAATTACAATATAGAACCTATAGTGGTATTAATAGAAAACATTAATAAATAAAGGCACTCTTGCATGCCTGCAACTGGCAAAGAGGAATGGGCAAGTCCTGTAAAGACCAATAAACCTGCGCTTCACAACAGACAAGGTACGACACTGCGACCTACTGAAAAACAAACCCGTGAGTAGTCCACAGGGAAGGAGGGCAATGCCTAATAGAATCCAGCTGAGTGTACGACAGCTGCCAAATCACATCAAGCCATCTGCAACATGTACGTCAATATTGGCCTGGAACTCCATTATTTAAAAGCTCTTAGTGAATGATTTCAAGTCACAACACGAGAACAAATAACAAGAACATACCTGATTTGAAGACATATTCTCAGCTTTCATTAGTGATGAATAGCTCCTAGAAAAGAAAAAATTTAAAATAGGGTTATCCAGCTGGCAAATGTTACATGTACATTACATGTATTGAGCACTGCTGAGAAGAAAATATAATCCCTGGGCTCAAGGAGACTGGAGCATAAAAAGGACAAATATCAATGAAAATAAGCAAGATGTGCACAGCACTTTACAGTTTACAAAGTGCTTGCTCAAACTCATTTCACGTCACCTCTACAGTAGCTGTGAGGTAGCTGGCGCTGTTCAGATGAGGAAATTCATGTCTAGCACAGGGCAGAGAGCAGGTATGATTCACAGCGCAAGGACATTGCCCAGACTCGAGAAGCTACAGGAATTCAAAAGAGGAAACATATCAGTGTGGCAAGGTTGGGGGGGGCACTCTTCTCAGACGACGTGGAATCCAAACTGAGCAGAGCAAGTGGGGAGGATGAGTGAGGGGGACAGATCCAGAGAATGGTCAGAGCAAGGGCCAAGAGATGATACTAGAAGGACATTTCAAACCACCTCAATTCAACCAACTCAAGTGAGGTCTGAAGGCAAGGCCATGGGGAGTCAGGCTGGGTGTGTGGGCCCTGGTTACGCTGTCCTGACTGTGTGAGTGAACACGGGGTCAGCAAGAAGCCACAATGCATGGCGCAGCAGAGGAGAGACATGAGATTCGCTAAGTATTCGTCAACTATCCCCAATGTACAGGACCCTGGGCTAAGCCTGGGTGGAGGACGGGATGGGAAGGAAACAGAAAAAGATGAAGGAAACAAAGCCTAGCCCACGAAGAACTTACAGGAGGGGATATATTTGTTGAATAGCTATGCAGAAAGTGCTATTAAGAATCACACGAAGAGACAAAGGAAAGTGGAACCATGTAATACCAGCATTTTAAAAAGAATCATCTGTAGCAGACAGAAGAAGGGGGGATAAGGCAAGGATCAGTTAATAACAATACTATTTACCATTTACCAAGTATCTTTTATTTGTTTGGACATGCATTATGTGCTTCATAAATTACTACTAATCCCTATAACCATCTTCTAGGGCAAGGGATATAATATTTTGCCCACTGTGCATACAGGAGACGGAGTCAGGGAGGATAAGAAAGCTGCTCAAGGTCGCACAGCTGACAAGAGGAGAAGCTAGGTTTTGAACCCATGCCTGCCTCCAAAGCTCACACTCTTGCTAACCTAAGGGCACGAATCCATGGTGTTCATAGCTGTTCTGGTGAGAAGGGATAAATCTGGGGGGAATCTACGATGAACAAAAGGGGGTCCAATTGCAGCAGTCATCTCCACAGCAGGCTCTATCATCCTTTTAATCAATGGTTTCCCTATTATCTCCTCCTACCTGTTGACATTAAACTCATCCTACAAGCCTACTTCTTCCTAACACCCCAGGAAACCTATATGGGCTCCTTATCACTTAAAATATGACATTCTGGACTACACAAAACCTTTCATTATTTTTTTTTTTTTGAGGGCAGTGTTACTGGCCCTCATATGTGGGAACCGAACCGGGGCCGCTGGTTTCCCAAGCCAGTGCTTAACCACCACGCCACTCGGCCGGCCCCCTTTCATTCTTTTAATTCTTTCATTTGCCTATGTATGACCTTGACTCTGGCCTTGCAATTTGTTCACTCCTTGCCTTCCAGGCAACACAGTGTAGCAGAAGTGTGGACTTCAGAATTACAGACTTGAGTTTGAATTCCTGCTTTGCCACTTACCAACTATAAGCTTTCGTATTTCACACATGAACCCTTTGCTGTAATCTTTGCCCCCAAATCAAGTTATTTTCATCAGAGAAGGAAAGCAGCACCTTCTTTGTGGTGTTGCCCTATTATTCACTTCTGAGAAGAGGGCTGACAGATATGATCCCAACTAGAGCTCGAAGAACTTGGGCTATAAGACAGCACTTATGGCGATTTCTTTCTTCTGGTAGAAATGAGAAATGACAAGCTTACTGCCATTCTTGTTCAAAAAGCTGAGGACAGAAGGGAGTCTAGAGTCTAAATAATGGTTTTAGAATTAGACAGAAGTTGACATGTAGTTCTGGATATGGGGCCAAGTATTTTTTCACTGAAACCACCTGGAAACATTGGGGATACTGTCCAGGATAAGAATATCCTCTTGGTTTATTTGTGGAATCCCCTAAAGATTCGAAAGTCAGTTTCTCAAGCAATCACAGCAAGTAAAGTGGACATTCCTTACCAGATGGTCCAAATAAAAGAATCAACTGTTGGTGAAAGCAATGGTATTTTCTCAGTCAGAAAGCTAAGTGAAAGACTTTAGCATAAGAAGATTTTATAGCATAGCATTCGATCTCTTGGGTGGAAGAGTCAAAAGCAGAAATTAAAGTGATGCTAGCACTACAAATGAATAAACGCAGATTTTAAAACATCAGAAGCTTAAGAGTCTGTTGTTGGAATTTAACAAAAGCTGCAGAATACAGCATGCAAACCGCAGCTCTGCATATGCCAAGCAAATCCTTGCTATGTCACTGCATCGGTTCCTGGCGATACATCCCTGCTTCATTCTTCTACCATGTGCAGCACGTGAAAGTCATTTTTGTGGTATGTTTCACAGAAATGGACACACCAAATGTTTTTGGTTTCCTGAGGCCTATGACAATTTATTAAAAATAAAGCAGGAGGGATAAAATAGTGTAGGAAAACATGGACCAGAAAAGTGATTTTTAATTTATTCCATTTAGGTTTTCCTTTTTATATACATGTACCAGAGTGATACAAAATTTATGTCTGAAGAAACAAAAGGAAAAAACACAAGTGACTAGTGACAGTTTGGAAAATGGGCATGATTAGACTTTTGAAGCCAAAATTTTATCCAGTAACAATGAGAATTTTCCCTCCTCAGTTTAAGTAAACACTTTATATATTATTGACACTATGAAGAAAGTCCAGAAGATAAGAAAACTGTGTTTTAGTGGCTGGATTTGTTTGTTTAAATGCTTGCAACTTTTAAAACTAGTACAATCAAACATACAAAATCTCCTAAATATTAGTAGTATATAGCTTAATCTGAAACAAAAAATGTATTTTAAGGTGAATTGTGGCATCTATCTGTTATCTGATTCATTTATAGGGGATAAATACTACTTTAATATTGAATAGACTGAACAGAGGGCTGAAGAGTATGGTCATAGTGTGTGTGAACTTCAGAATCAGTCTGAGACTGGCTAAAGCACTTTAGGCAAGAGACTTAACTGCTTTTCAGTCTCAGCTTCCTCTGCTACAAAGTGCAAAAAACATCTACCTCCTGTGACCAATGTTAGGATTATATGAGATAAAGCACAGTACAGTGATTGGCAGATGACAAGTGTCCAAAAATGTTAGCTACTCTTTCTTATTACATTTTATAAGAGAATTAAATGATATTATATTTCTAACATACAACATCAGTTTCAAACAAAACTGTTAGATTTGTAAAGGGCATAAAAAGGCATGTCTTGAATTTTTCCCCACTCCACACTAAAAACAAAAATAAGTACTCTCAATTTGGCATCACTCAAAATTGTACACATTTTACCACACTGATAGAGTTGATCATTTTTATTTCACTCCTAACAGAAAGCTAACTCACAATTCTAGGTCACATCAAATGTTAAATCTATGCATTAGTCTGTTTCATGTTAGCAGATATAACTCAGGATAACACTTCCAGAGTTCAGCATTTGAATATTATTGGGTTGTCGGAAAAGTTATGACACATTTTTGCAACGAAAAACATAGAAAAAAATGCATCATGGCTTTTCCGACAACCCAATACATTTTACATGAAGCTCCTCATCCTCTTTTAGCAGAATTTTAACTGCCATTTATCATTTAGAAATGCAGTATTTTGGAGCAGGCCTCACTACATTACTTACTTTAAACTTTCAAAATGTAGAAAAGAGCTTTCAAAAAAGCTTTTAAGAGTTACCCGCACTGGCCTTCAGAACTAAGACAACTTCATTCAAATACCACAGCTAGTCAATGTTAAAAATTTAATGTAGCATCTTTTATTTTCCTCAAGGTGTTTACAAACCTAACTGAAGATAAGCTAGAATGCTTTACCTAAAAATAAAATCAGCGGTTTTATTTCACACACCCTCATATCCTGCCCCTACAAAAGGGCAATTCATGTGACCAATGCATTAGTATAAATGCCTTTTTCTAACTTGTTTAAAGCTCTGAACTTGTTATATGTCCCTCATTTCACCACTATATCATTCTTAACACATTTTTTGCGGGAAACAAGTAAACTCGTCATATAGCTCAAATGTCTGCTTACAAAGTGTTAAGGGTTCAATCCCTGACTAAAACGAGCAGGAAAGAATCTTGGAAGTCAATACCAATACATAGCTCCAACATACCTAAGTTCGTCCATTTCCCTCTTCTTCTTCATCTCTTCCTTTTCTTTCCTTTTCATTTCCTGGATTTGGGCTTTTTTCTCATTCCTCTCCTCGCGGTCTCTGCATTCCTTCTCTGCTGCTAGGTCTGGGAACCGCTCCATTTTGGTCTTTTCTAATCGGTTCAAAATCTCATTCACTTTCTTCTCCACTGTCACAATGTTCACCTTTGAGGGAGTTAGGGGGAAAAAATATTGAATCTTTATTATACGGTTTTCCCTCATATGATAGAGGTGAGGGGCTTTCTAGGGGCTTAGCAACCCGGCTGAATTCCCTTTAGAAAACACACATGATGCTGAGTCCGCGGCAACAAAGGTGTTAAGACAGAACAGATGACATTCCACTCAGTGGCAGGACTTGCCTCCCTCCGTGGTGCTGAACACTTACATCCTTCTGCCTGTGAAAGCCTATCTGTCCCACATCCATGTCAGCTGTTTTCTTCAGGTTAGACCACGGTGTATAGACCACATTAACGTTGTTCATCTTGCAGCCTGCCAAGAGAGATCGTCTTCAACATGCAGGCAGGACACCATCGAGCAAGGGTTCACCTTCCTCACTGGCCAATTACCATAATCTAACACAGGAAAAGCCTCTGAATGAACATGGCACCAAGTGTTTCAAACCACGAAATTGTTCTTAAAAAAACACCCACAAAAGGCAAATGGTAAAGCTGACAAACACAATTCGAGCAAAAGTATTATGGTGGAATGCAGGGATCTACTTCTGAGACTCCCAAAAATGGAATGCAGAACTTACTATATATACTTTTTAAAGAGAAAACTCAAAGGAGTCCTAGACCAGTAAAGGTTAAGCAGCAAGATAAAGCAAAAAGCCATGGCCTGGGATTCAAGAGACCTGCACTCTATCCTGGCCCGACCACAAACCAGCTGTGTCACTTTGGGAAAGTCCTCATGGCGGGCGCTCAGAATCTCATCTGAAATATGAGGAAATTGGACTAGCTTAGAACTTTTGTTTCTTTTAGCAATGGAACCTCTTTTACCAAAGAAAACATATCAAAGTAATCAAAGCAGAGATGCTCTGGATGAAAGGGGTGCCAGGTACTCTGTTCATTCCTCTTCCTCTCTCCTCACCACCTCTACCTCACACTTCCCCTCTACACCGATGGCCTCCGTGGCAGCTCAAAGAATCAGTTTAATCACTGATCCAACACTCTTTAAGGCCCTTCGAAATTAGATGACAATGTATTTCATAGTTTATGAAACCACCACGTACATTGGAGAAATCTGGTGAATACCACCTTACCTAAGTGATCAAGGTTAATATCACCGAAAATAGGGCAAAAGGGCAGGTACCATGTGCCTACTGACTGCAGTGGGCAAGACTTCACTTAGGAAGCATTCCCACTGAAACTCTGTAACGTCATACTAGTCAAGAGGAAGTATCAGACCAATCGAGCAGCAGGATATTCTACAACTGGTCTTCACTCTGAAAGTGTCAATATCTTGAAAGACAAAGAAGTGTCTCCAAGATTAAAGGAGACTAGATAGACATGACAAGTAAATATAACCCATGATCCTGGATCAGAAAAAATGCTATGAAGGGAGAGTAGTGGGACAGCTGGGACAACTTATATATAGACTGTTTATCAGGTAACAGTATTTGATGCATGTTAAATTTCCTTAACTGATCACTGTAATGTCCTGTTCTTAGGACATACTGATGGATTATGATGTTTATAATTTTCTTTCAAATGGTTCAGCTAAAAAAGTTAATAATGAATATTATTAGAGAGAAAAGCAAATAAATACGGAAAAATTGTTGAATCTAAATATAAAGTATATGAAAGCTGTGTTTTTCTTGCAACATTTCTGTAGGTTTGAGTTTTTTTTTTTCAAAATTAAGTTTTTAAAAAATCTCCAATGGGGCTGGCTGAGTGGCGCGGTCCAAGCCAGCGGTCCCGGTTCAGTCCCACATATGAGGGCCAGTGACACTGCCCTCAAAAAAAACCCAAAAAAACCCCAAACAAACAAAAAATCTCCAATGTACAAGGGGGATACAAACATGGATTAGACCATGGATCCTACCTTCCAAGATTAAAAGAGGGCAGATAAGTACATAAAAAACTTCAATGAAAAGTAGATCTGACCTAGGGCCGGCCGAGTGGCATGGTGGTTAAGCGCTGGCTTGGGAAGCCAGCGGCCCCGGTTTGGTCCCACATATGAGGGCCAGTGACACTGCCCTCAAAAAAAAGTAGATCTGACCAAATACTGGAAAGGTACAGGTAAAGTGCTAAAGTACAGAGAGGGCAGTGGCCACTCAAAGCTGGAAGAAGGTAAATGTTCCCTGGAAGAGGTGAATACGCTTAGTGGATGAGAAAGAAGACTTTAAAGTCAGATTGTCTGACTTCAACTGCAGCCTCAGGGCTGGCCGAGTGGCTCAGTTGGTTAAGAACTCACTCAAGAGTGCAAGCTCTGAGCAACAGGGTCTCCGATTCAATTCCCAGCCCGAGCTGAGCTGCCAACAGGTGGCAGGATGGCTCAGCTACAAAAAGCAAACAAACAGAAATAATAAAAATAAATAAATAAATAAAAGCATTAAAAAAAAAAAAAGGGCTGGCTGAGTGGCTCAGTTGGTTAAGAGTTCGCTCAAGAGTGTGAGCTGAGCTCTGAGCAACAGCAGTTCGATGCCCAGCCCGAGCTGAGCTGCCAACAGGTGGCAGGATGGCTCAGCTAAAAAAAAAAAAAAAAAAAATTGCATCCTCTACATGTTGGCACACTGAGACCTTGGGCAAGTTCCTTAACTTTCTTTAAGCTCTGCTTCCTCATCTACAAAACTCAGTAGGGCTGATAAATGAAATAATTTGTAGTTTTACCACAGCGCCCAGCATGTAATTGTTAGCTATTACAACTAGTCTGCGGGCCTTGAACCTGAGCCTGGATCTGGACTTGTGATGACTGACAAGGAGGACAAAACGCAGAGCAGAGGGAATACAGGCATGCGTCGCACACCGTTTGGGTCAACAACGAACTACACAGATGACGGTGGTCCCATAAGATTATAATGGAGCTGAAAAATTCCTGTCATCTAGTGATATATGAATGGCATCTGAGAAAACACACTCAGGAGGTTCGTCCATGACTTCAAAGGATTTGCCAAGGAGGAGGAAGCAACAATAATCAACAAGGTTGTGGCTGAGATGGCAACCAACTTGAACCTGGCTGTGGGTGAGGGTGACACTGAGGAGCTCCTAGAGGTGATTCCTGAGGAATTGCCTAAAGAGGAGTAGTTAGAACTAGAACAGGAACGCACAGTGAAGAGGCAAGAGAAAAGGAAACTGCAGAAGAAAATGAAGAACCCCAAGAAAATTCAGTGAAGGGTTTAGCAGCCTTCGCAGACCTCAACAAGCTCCTTAAAAAGTTAGGAAACATGGATCCCAACACGAAAAGGTTTTCATTAACAGAGAAGATTCATGGGGAATAATCTGCTTACAATCAAATCTGTGATGAGAAAAAGAAACCAAGCAAACCACCATGGACATATTTCTGAAAAGAGTGACACCTCCTCAAGGAGAGCCTCAGGCAGGTCCTTCGGGAGGAATTCCAGAAGAAAGCAGTGTGATCACAGTAGACGGCATATTGTCCCTGAAGACCTTCCAGTGGGACAAGAAGCGAGGTGGGGGACAGTGACAATGACGAGCCTGACCCTGAGGAGACGTGTTTGTGTCTTAGTTTTTAACAACAAAATTTTGTAAAAAGTAAAAAAAAAAAAAAAAAAATTAAAAACAGAAAAATGTTTATAGAATAAGGTAAAGAAAGAAAAAGAGATGTACAATGTGGGTTTTAAGCTGTTATTACAAGACTCAAAGTTAAAAAATTAAAAAGTTTATAAAGTAAAAAAGCTATGGTTATACTGAAGAAAAATGTTTTTTATAAATTTGCTGTGTCCTAAGTGTACAGTGTTTATGTCTATAGCCATGTACAGTAATGTCCTAGGTCTTTCTTTACATTCACTCTCTGCTCACTCAATAACTCACCCAGAACAAATTCCAGGCTTGAAAGCTCCACTCATGACAAATTTCTTATACAGGTGTACCTGTACCTTTTTTATCTTTTATACTGTACTTTTACTGTACCTTTTCTATTTTCGATACACAAATACTTAGCATTGTGTTAGCATTGCCTACAGTACTTAGTATAGTAACATGTACAGGTTTGTAGACCAGGAGCAACAGGCTGTACGTGTAGTGGGCTACACCATCTAGGTTTGTGTAAGTACAACTCTTAGATGTTTGTATAATGACAAAATCATCTACCGATCCATTTCTCAGATGAATCCACATCGTTAAGGGACACATGACTATATAAGCAAAGGCATAAGGTAGAAAAACAAAAAATATGTGCTTTGGCTGGAATGTGAAATATGGGAAGGGAAAAGAATTCCCTAGTCAGATCAAAGATGTTTACATGCCAGCTTAAGACGTTTGGACTTAACTGTATGGACAAGGTGGGGCATCATCAAAAGTGTCTTAGCTTTGAGAAGTTTAATCTGGCAGAAGATTACAAGATGAACATAGGATGGGCTGACCAGGTTCTATGAAGACAAACAAGTTTAACCCCAGCTCCCTTGGTTTTGAGTGCTAAAGGTGGTAAAGGAGGAAAGAAAATATTTTCACTACACAGTGATGCCAATGGGAGCATACTCAGCAAATCTTATAGCAAAGACAATCTTTACCTCTCCACATCCTCTGCTACTGACTCATGAGGCTGAGATTCTTACGCTCAGCTCCTTTTTCTAAATGAGCTGTCGCTGTGGGAAGCTGAAGAGGAGATGAGTAATTTGTGTCAGGAGTCTTCTCTCTTTTTTAATGATTCTCCTCTCCTCTTTTCCAGTTTTCTCAGGAACTAGTCAACTATAAAGAGGTTAGGAAGAAAGAGGCTGGGCCAAGAATAAAGAGTCCACAACTCTTTTAATGAAGTCACATCTGCTAGTGAGGGGTATGGAAAGGAGACAAAAACACGCAAAAGAGGTTGCAACACACAAGGAAAGAGGATAACGATGGTTTTAATTTTTATTGTTTTTTATGTCAATAACTGTGAAGATCTTAACTGGAAATCTTAGACACTCTGTTCTACTCATAAAAATGGAATGTCCTAAAACTAACCGCAATTTAATGATTTATAGAGCTGAAAAATCAGTGGCTCTGCAGACTAAGACTTCCACTAACTCTGGCTAGGTACCTGATTTGGTAAAGATGCCCGAGTTAGATTCAGGAAACACAGTCTAAGTGATGGGGAAGAGGTTACACTAATCAACTCTTGTTCTGTGATCATTAACCCCTGCTACCTGGTTTTGGCTATGTGTCTGCTCCTTGCTTATCTTCTACCCAAACCATATTTCTTTCCAACCCTCTGGATCTTTCCCCAACTTCCTATCCAACCAAACTTACTTATCTAGGTCTATGTCCTACACCTAAAATCTACTAACTCAAA
Organism: Aselliscus stoliczkanus; assembly: GCA_033961575.1. Classification (NCBI taxonomy): domain Eukaryota; kingdom Metazoa; phylum Chordata; class Mammalia; order Chiroptera; family Hipposideridae; genus Aselliscus; species Aselliscus stoliczkanus. Next base: position 22,771,572 of record CM066735.1, read on the forward strand.
TGTTCTTAGCAGAACACCATTTCCTGGCTCCCCTTTTTAACTCCCACCTCTACCCCAGTAATTGTCCTTCTTAACCTGTACTACTGACAGATGAAAATGTGTACGGTAGAAACAGACAAGCACCAAGCCCAGTGTTACAGCCCTACCTAAAACACTTAACGCCAATTGTCTTCAACCCTCTCTGCACATCAGAATCATCTGGAGAGCACTGCAAAAATACTGAAGCTCATAGATCACCCCAGACCAATTAAATAAGATCCCCTGGGAGATGACGATCAACTGACTTGATATCTTCACAATTTAAAGGGAGAAAGAAATATGTAAGGGGATAAGGGGAGAAAGAAAATATAGGAAAGAGCGATTTGGAGACTTGAATTCTAATATCTAATGACAAATGATGGAAATAAAGACATCAAACAACATTAAAAATAAAGCCATGAGACACATCTCTTGTTTAGCTATTAATATAACCTAATTTCCAAAAGTCTTTCTACAAATAACCTTAAGGGTAGGCATATCTAAACAACCTTCTATTCAAGGTAAGGAAAATGGTAAACTGATAGAGGGCCATAAACATAAGAGAGTTGGAGAGATTTGTTTTTAATTCTTCGATAGGTAGCAGAACTGGCCAGCTTAAAGAACAATACAGGGCAAAGGCCTATTAAACGTTATTCCTTTGACTCAATCCAAAGTCAGTTACATGTTCTCTAAAATGTAATTCATTTCTGACACAGAGAAATCAGTGCTGAATCTGAAAACACCTCTGGAAAACTGACCTTGAATGCTATTGGCCTTCACCAGATGGGCACAGTCCATCAGTACTTCCTTTGGAATGTCTTCTATCTTCTCCCCCTGAAACACAAACCGAATGGTCCGTTACCTTATTACTGATCCACACTGGAGCACTCAAAGGACTTCGCTGCCTTACTAGGCACAATTTTATTAAGAGCAGTGGCTCTTTAATTATATTTCAGAACACTGAAAAATGAAGTCTTTATGGGAATGCTTATTTAAAATAAGAGAAGACAGTAATGTGGAAAAAATAAACACAGGATATGAAAGAAAAACAACAAAGTATTAATTATAATTATGTCTGAGTAATTTTTCCCCCTTTCTTCTCATTTTTACTTCTATTGGGGAAACGGTGCCTATTTTTGACAATTGGAAGCCTTCTTAGCTGAGGTCCCTGCAACGTCTCTCTCAGAGAGGCATCTTAATAAATGCACCCACCATAAGGGAGAAATAATACTGATTCATTTTGTCTACAGATACTGTATCAAAGTCAAAGCTGAATAAGCAAAGTCATTCCAAATGAACAAAAATATTCCAGAGGCAAGAGAGAGTGGAAACCAACTAAAGAACGTGATTATAAGGGCCGGCCCAGTGGCTCAGTTGGTTAAGAGCTCGCTCAAGAGTGCGAGCTGAGCTCTGAGTAACAGCTGTTCGAGGCCAGCCTGAGCTGAGTTGCCGTTGAGCTGCCAACAGGTGGCAGGATGGCTCAGCTTAAAAAAAAAAAAAAAAAGAAAAAAAGAACGTGATTACAGAAGCACTTCAGTCTGGGAATGAAATGTTCTACCTACATAAATATTTGATGTAAATTAAGTCATTCCATTATGTTTCTGACATTTTTTCCTTTATTTTAAAGGGGAATCTGTCAAATACATACATTTTGGCCAAAAAATAAGTGATTTAAGTTTATCACTACTTTAATGATGATCCCATCCTGTGCAATTCCCTGTCCACTTAAACAGGATTATGAATTTAACATCTTGATAACAGTGTCATCATTATGAATATCAACCATTATACTAGGCTATAATATGGTGACAGTGATGCCATCAGGGGCTTTTACAATATACAGGGGATGACTGACCCTATACTAAATAAATCAAAATGAATAATTAAAAAACAAAACAATAGCTATCAGTTTTTGAGTACCCACCACATGCCAGGTACTAAGTAAATAGCTATATGAAATGGATAATATTATCCTCACTTTACCAATGAAGCAAATGAAGCTTATTGCGATTAAGTAACTGGACCAAGGTCCCACATATTTAGTAAGTGACAGAGCTGAAAGATAAACCCAGGACTAGAGCCATGCTCGAAGAATTGGCCCCAGAATATGCTGCTTACAGAGTTCTGGTGGAAATGTTAATTTCTTGACCTTGATGTCAGGTTATGTCCCATATCCTTCTTACTACTTGTGGTTGTCACTATTCCTGAAGCAATCTCCTCTCCCTGTTTTGCAACTTCAAAATGACAGAAGCAGACAAAACTCATTCAGCTTAGTGTTATGCATAAAGTCAGAAAAACAAACTGAGTGGAGCATCTAAGGAACTCTCAATATGTAATGGTCAGAATTTTGACTGTGGGCTTTGTGCCCTCTATGCTAATATAAGAAACCTCGAGACAAGTGAGATTTTTTCTAAGGGTTTTTGTTGTAAAAATCAAAGAAGTCTGGAAAAGAACAGAGCTGAATATCTATAATCTTCAAGCTTTGAATTCAGTTGAATTCAACAAAAAAGAAACAACACATACTGTGCTTGGCATGTGCCAGGCATTATTCTAAGTGCTTCAGAGAGACGGGCTCATTTAATCTTCACAATGACCCAGTAAGATAGGAACTGTTAGCTCCCTTTTGCAGGTGAGGAAATGGGCACAGCTGAATGACTTGCCCAAAGTCACACAGCTAGCAAGCACCAGAGCCAGAATTCAAATCCAGACCATTTGGTCTGACTGCGTCTCCAACACTTAACCTGGTACCTACTAGATACAAAGGGCTGTGCTGTTCACTGCAGGAGATCAACCAGGTAGAATTCCTTAAGGAGCACACATTTACAGGGAACACATTATGTGCTTCCAAAAGAAAATAACATTAAACTTCTATTCAAACAAGTAACAACTGGTGGTAATGTGAATTTGGGACAATCACCATTATTTCCATTTTCTAACACAGCAGAACCCAAAGGAAAAACTTTAATCTGAATCAAGAGGAAACTTGGTAATACCACACTCTATTTTCTCTAAACTTAAAATAGTTCCAAAATGGCAAGAAGTTACCTAGGAGAACTCAGAATTTTGTTGCAGCACAGAGTTCACAATCTTCCTCTTTTCCTTTACAATATAGTCTCAGACACATTAATAGTATAAAGATGGGCCACAATGTTTGACCTTGCTAGTAACTTAAGAAGTGAATATTATAACCATAATGAAGTAAGCATCTTGTATTTATTTGACATGGTCAAAGGCTTTTTTTTTTTTTTTTTTTTTGAGGGCAGTGTCACTGGCCCTCATTATATGGGACCGAACCGGGGCCGCTGGCGTCCCAAGCCAGTGCTTAACCAATGCGCCACTCGGCCGGCCCAAGGGGAGAATATTTATATATCTATATCTATATCTATCTATCTATCTATCTATCTGATGGCATTTTAAATTAGCATAATACTTTCAGAGTGCAATCTGGCTTACAAGGAATTACCAAACTTTATAGATTTTTGACCCAGTAATTCCATTTCTGAGAACTACTCTGAAAAATAATTTAAAAGAAAAACAGAAAGTAGTTCATAAAAAAAAAAAATTTCTTATTAGAGAGTCATAACGCTGAAAACTGGAAACAACATAAATGCTAACACAGAAGCTTTCATATTAACTATGGCATGTTACCAACTTAAAGCAGCCAGCCAAAATAATAAATATGAACGTAATACAGTAGCATGAGAAGTTTATAAACTGTCACTTTCAAAAGTAATACAATCAACCAGAGGATGCCCGGACAGAATGTAGGCTGAGACCAAAGAATCTGGCTGTATTATAAGTACATGACACAGTATCACTGAAGAGGGCAGGGAGCAGCTTACAAGTAACTTTGGAAAACAGTGTTTTGACTGGAAACTAAGGCAAAAAGACAAAAATAACTGCACATGAACACTGTATTTCAGTTGGTAGAGCTGTTTCTTATGGGGATGCAGGTTAACAAATCTGAAACCACTCATACATATACTGAAGTCAAATAAATCAGCAAGTGGATGGTGGATGTTGGGAGGCAGGCTTCCCAGTCTCTGGGATGGAAGTTACAGATAAGCCAGGAGGAAAGCCTACAATGATCTCTGTAGTAATAGATTCATCAAAGGCATTAACATGAGCTTGTCTTTAGCTTAATGTAGATGCGGATGGAGAGACACAGAAACAATTCATAAGAGTGTATGCATACATGTACTTCCCAGCTCTGTCAGGTGAGAGGGCCTAGAAGCAATAGGCACACCGAGTCCAGATCTCAGTTTCTAAATACCATTCCCCAATAAAAGGAACCAGAATTCCTTGGAGAAATGCTGATTCCGGGGCGGGGGCAGCGAAAATACAAGATGACCCTGGAGTATCTTGTTGCGTCAGAAAGTAAGGGAGTGTTCAAAAAACAAAAGGATGCGAGCATGTCAAAGGAACACAGTAGCCAATTTGGAAGAGCTCCAGCCAAAGCTGGAACAATTTGAAACAACATAGTGCTAGATTATAACCCAAACTACAAAATAAATAAATGAGTCATACTGAAGCAAAGAAATAATTGAATAAATGGGGGAGAAGAGACAAATCTTCCTTACAGAAGTATTCCAAAGAATGTTATGTAGATACTTCCCACTCCAGGAAGTAGAGCTTAATCCCATCCCCTCTCCTTGAGTATGGGCTGGATTTCGTGACTTCCTTCCAAATCACAGAGTACAGAACAGAGGAGAAAGCAATTCTACAGTGGAGACACCTAGCAAACACTTCCCTGGCCAGGTGATCAAGGTTAACACCACCAGAGGTAAGCCCTGTTAATCCACGACAAGGGTGCTTCCCCTCTGTGATATTCATCTCCCAAAACCCAGAACAGTCTAGTCACGACAAAAACTTCAAATGGACCCAAACTGAGTAACAGTCTATGAAACACCTGACTAGTACTTCTCAAACTGTGAAGTTCATGAAAAATGGGGCAAGAGTGAGAAACTGTCACAGACCAGAGAAGAGGCAGACATGACAACTAAATGCAATGTGGGACCTTGGACAGGACCCTGGAACAGAAAGAGGATATTAATGGAAAAACTGATGAAATCAAAATGGAGTCTGGAGTTTAGTTAATGTACCAACGTTGGTTTTTTAGTTCTGACAAATCTGCCACAGTAATATATTATAATAAAAATGAGGGAAATTAGGTGTGAGGTATATGGGAACTCTGTACTCTACGCAACTTTTCTGTAAATCTCAAATCATTCCCAAATAAAACGTTTTTAAAAAGCAATACACATAACAAGGATATATGTCCTAAGATTCAACTATATAAAATACAACATATGGATGTAGAGAGATTGGGAAGCAGTGGTTTTATGTTACTAGGGAATATGAAATCTTCTCCCTTTTCTATTAGAATGCTGTTTTAAACCTCCCCAAAAGCTATAAAAACTGGGAACATCTGCCCTTGGTAAGGCAGGACAATCACATGAGCCTGAGCAAAGGAACCACAACATGACCTCCACTGAAGACACAAAGTCCAGTAGTATCAACTGACATGAAAGGGAGAGAAAGCAGAGGTGAGAGACAACACACCTGAACTGGCAGGACAAGATAGTGCTTCCAGCTGGGACACGTGCACTATGTCCAAGTCTCAAAAATTACCAGAATTTCCCTTTGTGGTTTTCTGGGGCAGGGGTAAGACATCTCTTCATTTGCTAATTTTTAGACTTTTGTACGTATTACCCTCAGCAATTTAACTGCAGAGAGAGGATACAGAACAAGATATGATGCTCATCACTAAAGTCATGAATCCAGGTTTAAATCCAGTTACCTTATGTAATCGAAGATATACATGAGCCGAAGAGAGTTTGTCCACATGAAACCTACAAAGAATGAAAACCACTTTTAGCAAGAGGTACAAGACAAGCATCTCCTCAGGCCACTTGCATTTAAGGCATTCCAAAATCCAGGACGTATTAACGCAGTGCCTACCACATGCTAAGCATCATGGGGCGTATCAAACAGTCACCACCTCTATAGGGCTATTGACTGGGAGAAGTAAGATAAACATAGAAGGTTCTGCAGCTGTGTGAGACGAAGTGCCAAGATGAGTGCTAGAGACAGTAGATGTTACATGCCCTGGGAAGCGTGATATTTCAAGTGAGAAAGAGTTATCAGTGACCAAAGGCTTCACTGACAACTGAGGTCTGGTAGCCACCTGACTGAAGCACAGAACTTAAAGAGAAAACAGTTAAGGAATTTCTGGTGAGAAAAGAAGGCAATGAAAGAAGTCAGCAAGACTCCAATGCTGCACGTCTTGGAGACCTGCAGGACCACTGACAGAAGTATCTTATGGTGGAAGAAGGAACCAGTTTAGAGAAAAAGATGAGGGATTTGGTTTGGGGCGTTCGGAGTTTCAAGCGATGGCAAAACAATCCAAAGAGAATGTCAAGCAGAGTTGGAAGTCAGGTGAGGAATGCAGACAGTAAACAGACCACATCATAAAATGGGTCAGCCCAGCAACCTGCCCAGCCTTATACCCAACAACGGCACTAACTTACAGATCCTGGGAAAGCATGGCGATTGCGCTTTATGACATCCTCCTAAAAACATGAAGAATCCCCTCCCATACCAATGTCCTCAATTCACCTTTCATTAAGGCTCCATCATCCACCAATGTAATTAAATCTTTTAAAACTTACTTCCTTTTTCACCTAGTCCAACATTTTGGGATATTACGTTTTTCATATTTACAATTCACCAAATGAAGCTGACTTTCTAACATCCAGAGATGCCCAAGAATCCTAGTATCAAACAATAACACATGATTCTCATTCTGTGATTGTTAACTTCAGTCAGCTCTTCCTTAGTCTTTACCTTTCCAGACTGAAGAATATTCAGTAAAATTCTAAGGGAGCACCATTACATCCCAGTATATATTTCTCTAGACATTTTCTTAGCATGAATGCACTTTTTAGAAGTGGAAATGGGCACACATTCACACCGAGTACAAGGTGGAGGCAGTGTGATTCTATATAAAGGTTCAGATTACACTATTTTTAATGCCCTCTTTAAAGGTTAAACATCTTGCTAGTCACTTTGGATACAGACAAATATGCATTTTTGGCAGTCTATGATGACTCTAGGCTTTATTCTGAACCATTACTGATAGCCAGGAAATGGGCATAACATCTTAGTTTATTTTTCTCCAGCTGGTTCATTTACTCATTTGCATTCCCATGTAAGAGAGTCTTACTGATTATCATCTTCAGCTTGGCATTGTCCACCCAGAGACTGTGCTTTTTGCAAATCTAGAAATTATATATCTCATTACCCTCTTTCAGGATCTTAGAAAAATACCCCATTAGTAAGGAAACCCAACTGAGAAGTAACTTCTCCCCTTTCAACTTGTTTTAAATTTCTCTATTTACAACTCTCCTATATACCCATAATAGCTCAATTGTATTCTGATTTTTCTTAAAGGTCTCTGATGTGAAATTTTACCAAAAGGAACACACAAATAATTCAATGTATATCTTACTGATTCATACATAATTAGTCAAAGTACTAAGACACACACAGGAATACCACTGCTGATATCCATCAACTTCGGGCTAGTAGGTACACCCCTACTAAGGGCAGGGGGATGCATGGAGCGTGGGGCTTTGGGAGAAATGTAAAGCCAACAAACAAAAAAGCCAGCTCTGTAAACAAACTATGTGGAGAGTAAGTTTCCTTAAAAACCTTTCCAAACCACCCAAACTGTTTACTCAAAATTAAACTATGCCCACTAGTTCCCTAGTTCCCTCTGGTCTCTATCTTCCTCTCCCTGCAATCCGTTACCTTTACCGAATGCAGAGTCGACAAACTTCAATAAATGAGAATCAATGACCTAAGGATGAAAAGATGTGGGGCCCCAGAAGCTGGTCATTTAATTCCTTAATATGGGATCTCCGGGAATACTACTCTAAGGAGTTTGGAACGTTTCTTTTTTTTTTTTTTTTTTTTTAGCTGAGCCATCCTGCCACCTGTTGGCGGCTCAACGGCAACTCAGCTCGGGCTGGCCTCGAACAGCTGTTGCTCAGAGCTCAGCTGGCACTCTTGAGCGAGCTCTTACCAACTGAGCCACTTGGCCGGCCCTACTCTAAGGAGTTTGGAGGCGATAAACGCACACTATTTCTAGTTTCCTTTGTTTAAAGATAAATTTAGTTCCCACCTAGAAAAATCCTTTGCTTAACAGCACTTCAAAAGGTTTCCTGATAGAAACTCAGATGTTGAGATTCACTGAGGTAAAGTTTTAGAGTCTGCATCAGAATGAACCAGTGAACCAGGAAAATCTGCCCCAGAATGGGGATCAACGGAACGCTTCTTAGCATTCCCAGGAATACTGTCTTGGATTTAGGCCTATTCCAGCTCACAGCAGATCTCAAATAGACCCAGAAAGTAAAATTCAATCACTTTCAATGACAATCTCAAAACTATTAAAGAATGTCATAATGGGTAATGCGTGTCTAGGTATCTGTAGACACTGGCTTGGCTTAGTAGCAGTCCAGGAGACAGTCAACTTTAATGAAATGAAAAACCCAAGTCATAATATGTGGGGTGTAATTTGAAAATTGCTGTTCCACTTAATTTTTTTTAAATGTCAGGTAAAAGGCAGTGGTAAATTGGCCTTCATGGTACAACTGAATATATAGCCTTTTCTATGCAGGTATTTCTGCCTGAAACCTGACATGTTAAAAAATTACAGAAGGTAACTCCATACCAGGTGCAGCTATTCTTATCTCCCTTGATAAAGTCTGGAGATCTTTAGGCTTTAAGGACAATTGAAATAATCCAGCTGGGGATGACAGTACTTATATCTTATTGTGAAGAAATGTCCAGTGGAGATAATTTCTAGACAGGCAGAGTGCTATCAATTAGGAAGTCCACAAATAGTGAATACCTTCTATGTGCCAGATCCTTTGCTAGGTACTGGTGATACAGGAGTGAATAAAACAGATCATTGGTCTCATGGGGCTGATAGTCTAGGTTTTAGGAAGGTAGGCCGCACCCAATCCAGAAGCCCTCAGCAGTGGAAACTGTCGACCTGAGGTCAGGGGGTACCAAGCATTGTCTACCTTAATGACATATTTGAGTTCAGAAGACGGGCCACTGTGCTGAGACAAGAGGCAGACAAATAAGATTCCTCAGGTTTCCAGTGCTTCTTGGTTCCTGGAGTACGGACTTTAAAGAGGGCAGACAGACAGGAAAGCATTTCCACTGAGGTCATGAATTAGTCCCTTCATAATGGGGTACACTGGAGTAGGAAAGGAGGCACCCTTCAGTGGGTGCGTGCAGACAGGTCTGGGGATAGAAAAGTCAGCAAACTGAGTCGGGGGATAACTTAAGGTAGTCTCTGTGTAATATTTTTCCTATTAAATGTCCAATGCTGTATACCTTATTGGAAATCAATCAATTCTTCTAAAAAATGGTAGCCTAAACTCTGTCACTGTAGGGGATTAAGTTAAGGATCTGGGCCAACATGTGGAGAAAAGAGGTCCGTCCAGACAGGTCCTCAGCCACAGCCAGAGGAAAGAAAAACGTGACCCGCAGCTAAGAGTAGCAGCCTAGAGGGAGAGAAACAGTGATATAGAGACTAGAACTGGCTGGGGGGCCAGCAACAACCAGAGCATATCTATTTAGTTTCCCTCAGCCTTAGTTTCCTCATCTGAAAAATGGGCATAATACCAGTAATTATTTCACAGGGTTGTTGTAAAAGTAAATGTATTAGTGGAGATAAGCACTTGGCGCATAATTAAGTGCTCAATAAATGTTCATTGATACTATCATTAAAGCAACAGAATCTGTGGGGAATAGCATTTGGTGTGGGTGTTAGGTAGAAGCTGTGGAAAATATATCCTGCTCTACAGATAGAACCAGGCTCTAGGAGAGAGACATCACAAGGGTCAGAGTGAGCTGTGGAAACTGAAGGTAGAAAAAAGAAGCAAACTGAGTCTGAGAGTGCTACAAGAAAGAAAAACAAAGTATCAGGAGCCCATGAATTCCTAAAAAATTCAGAGTGGTAGAAACACTCATGTGATGCGCTAAAACAGTTAGAGAAAAAAGAATTCACCTAAAATAAAGATTTTTGGGATTTTTTCCCCACTCCGTTGTCTTGTTGTTTTTTGGGGGCTGGGTTTTGTAAACTGCAAAATAAATGATCTTGGATGGAAGCTAAGAAAGTATATATTATATTATTATTTTTTAAATTCCCATAAATTATTTTAGAAAGAGTGGGTAGCAGCTGGATGAAGACCGGGAGTTGAGAAGACAAAGGGAACCCAGTCTGTATTTTCTTTCAAGCTGGATCTGGTCAGATGCTCTATTTATCTATCCACACGGAAGCCTGTGTGTGTTTTCTTCACTGCTTCTTGTGAAGTCCTCATGCATTAACTCAAGAAGAGTGGTCTGCAAATGTCAGTGCAGTGTCTCAGTACTTGCTATGAGGAGACACACGGCAGGCCTTCACAGGCCTGAAATCTAACCCTATGACATCATTCCCAGTTTACATGGTAATTATAAAAGAAAGGAACTGGCAGCCAGCTGTTTACCACTGAACATTCATAAACAAAATACAAAGCACACGTTCTAGCTTTAATCATAAGAGTCAGGTGGTTGGCCAAGTCTAAGAAAGTAAACAATGATCCACAGAAAGCTGAACCAAAATTGTTACTCACCAAACATCTTCAGGCCAGCCATACTTTATTAGATCCTCATCTACCGGGAGATATAAGAGAACAAAGAAAAGGTAAAAAAACAAAACAAAACAAAAACCTGTCAAATGAAGGCATGCCAGGGTTTATAAACAGTTGGGGAGAAATAGCAATCCTTCCCACAACTTTTTCTTTCCCTTAATGGAGAAAAGAGTAAAGTCAGAGAGGCTTTGATGCTTGAAAATTTTGTAAAATAGTTTTTAGAACTGGAAAATAATAATTGTTACAATTTTTTTACAATTTTTATAATTTACAATCTAAAGTTCAAAGGTATTTCTATTTGAAGGTAAAACTAATAAACAAATCAGAGCAGCTGAGATGTTAGATGCCTTAGAAAATGGATTCACTGGAATAATATTTATGTGTCAAAATGGTTTTGCTAAAACTTTAAAACCAATGGATTGCATTTTACTTCTTTTTAAAAAAACAACTCTCAATTATAAAATTGTAGAAAATGAGCGAATAAAACAAACACCAGAAGTATAAAAATGAAAATAAAAATTGCCTAAAATTCTGTCACATGTGAAAATAAAAATAAAATAAAAAATAGCTAAACGTTAAAAGTAACTGTCTTGGGGGGTGGAAAATGGGTATTGGAAAGGATGGGGTATTGTAAGTGTTCTGTTACTATTTGAAATTTTAAACTATGTATGTTAGGTAAAAATAAGATTTTAAAAATTTCTTTGGAAACAATGGCTACTTATTCTATCATATGGGTAAACTTTTCTATTGTTGACAATTGGGTTGTTTCAAATTATATATGCCCCAATAAATATTTTTTCGTTTTTTTGTTTTTTGTTTTTTTGAGAGCAGTGTCACTGGCCCTCATATGTGGGACCGAACCGGGGCCGCTGGCTTCCCAGGCCAGTGCTTAACTACCACGCCACTCAGCTGGCCACCCAATAAATATTTTTTAAATAAATTGTGTCCATATTCCTGATTATTTCCTTAAAGTCTATTTCTAAAAGGCTGAGTATTCAAAATTCATGCACATTTTTTTTTTGTTTTTAGCTGAGCCATCCTGCCACCTGTTGGCAGCTCAACGGCAACTCAGCTCAGGCTGGCATCGAACCGCCGTTGCTCAGAGCTCATCTCGCACTCTTGAGCGAGCTCTTAACCAACTGGGCCATTCGGCCGGCCCTTCATGCACATTTTTAAGGCTAATAATATATGTCACCACAGAAAGGTTATGCTATATATATTTCTAATAGCCATATGAATAATTAATAACTAATTGTGCTTATTATAGAAGAATTATTTAAAATATTACACAAAAGTTAAAAATTGTAAGTGAAACAAAATGATTCAAATATGACTTAAAATGTGCCCAAGAAAGTATAATCTATCTGACTTGAATGGAGTATTTACTTTCCCAAGAGCAACAAGTTGATAAACCTTGGATGAGGGTACACTTAGCAATTGCAGACACTGTGAGTTTCCTGAAGGGCTTTTTACTAGCTTAAGTGCGAAGCTGAGCTAATAGCCAACAGGTAATCAGAAAAAGTGGAGAGAAATACAAAAACCTCTTCCTTAGTCAGGCAATGTTTGGCTTCCTGGTGACATCTGCTGGATCATAAAAAGAATACACCTGAAAGCTTTTCAGTGAAAGTAAGTAATTTAATTTAACTTTCATTTCTATTCCATCCAACCCTTAGGCTGAAGTTATCAAGGCTTTTATAATAGCCTTGTGCTAGGAGCACTAGAGAACAATGCGCTTTAACAATGTTATGCTTTGCTTACAAAGCAGGCTAGGAAAGTTGATGTGTCCAAATGACTCCAAGGGTTCCCGGGGAAAAAGTATTATATATATATATATTTATTGTAATGACTGCAAAACACCACTCCAGGGGACTCTCGGCAGAATCTAAATTTACATATATAGACATAATCCTATATTTACATTTGTAGATATAAATTCCTACTGAGGACACTTAAAGAATTCCACAATCAACAACAGCATATCCTAACCCACTCCTATATAAAGTCTTCTCGGCTCTCCCTAATCACATTTACTCTCTCGGGCCCCCTCTACTTCTATAGCATTTGCTATTAATATTAATATATTTTGCCCATATTATTGCAACAGAGTTTATTTTTTAGAGCATTTTAAGGTTCATGGCAAAAATGAACCCACACTTGTTTTGTGTGTGTGCCTCCACCTGAACACTGCAAAAGCAGACTCAATCTTCCTCTTCAGATACTCAGCGCAGCTGGCAGATAGGTCCACAGAGACCCAAAACAGTGAACTAAAATGGAAGGAAAAGAGACACAGCAGGAGTGTCACTGGCACAGCTGCCTTAGGTCAGTACCACTGGGAGCCCATCGGCGTGAACCAGAATCAAGGCAGCTCTTCATTGTAAGAAATACATAAAGCCCCATTCCCCAGAGCTGCATGGGGCAACGCCTGCACAGCCACACAGCCACTGGCTCTAGGTGATTCTCAGTAACCTCAGTCTTGGGCGTGCACCCTTGATGTGGTACAAAGAAAAGTAGATTTGGTCAGGTTTGGATACGTCTAATGTAGATGACCATGGCTCTTGCAACTGTGCCTTACTGTTCAGTGTAATACAGGAAGTTAGCCTCCTCCCCTCAGCTACATTCATCAGAGGGGGCTATGAGCAAAATACAAATTTCCTACAGCAATTTATGGGTTACTAGGATAAATAAAATTCAAGTGTTAATATACTGAAAACAGCTTCTCCATTCAGCCACACCCAGAGTCAATGTCATAAATACCTTATAAGGAAAAACTTGTAAAATGAGTTACTTTATTCTGTTGTTTTTCTCTTGGCTAGGATGTGATAGTCTTGCTTATACTGATTTTGCTCTATAGCAACCACTCTTATAGCAAGGTAATAAACTGTCTATATAGATCTGATTTACAAGTATAATTATATAACTATCCTATCACATTATTATATGTCACATATATTATATGTTACATTTTATACATAAGTATATAATATACTAACTGTATAACTATATCACTGCTCTTTCAATCTTTTAATGTTTGGGCTTATTTATTTCATTAATGTCAAATGTCTCATACCAAAGAATGTTATACTTGCCTTTTAAAGGATCAAGTTTAAACTGTTGTCAGTTTCAAACTGCACCTAGAACAGACACTCATGGTTTTAGAAAAGATAAATAAAAAAATGCAATACCTGCAGGTTAAAGAAAGGTGATTGTAGTGAATTGGCCAGGTCTCCGGCTGCTGAGGCAGTCATCCAGCCCTGGAGTGTTCTCAGAGGAGGGAGGAGGTGGCTTTGAGGAACTAAAGAAGCTCCAGTTATGGTAACTACCATTTCCTGAGTGCGCACTACGGCCCAGGCACTTTACTCAGGCTCTTTCATTACCCTTCACAACCCTGCAAGGTAGATACCATCCCATGATTCTCTTCTTACAGCTAAGAAATGTGAGGTTCAAAGAGGTTAGGTAACTAGAGTGAGGTTGCTAAAGAACTGGGATTTTTAACCCAGATTGGCCTGATGTAAGAGCTGTCTTTTCCAAAACATTACACTACCCCGTGAGAAGATCAGCTGTGTTTTCCATGCTTCAAAGAGAGTAGTAACTCTGTCATTTTCTCCAGGTGGCTTTGTGGCAGTTCTTTTCTTCCTCACCTCACTGTTTCACACCCTAAGAGTCGGTGCTGTCAGCTCACTGCTCTCTTGATCAAGAAAGCTAAACCTCACTTTCATCCCCCTCCCTATTTGTGCAGTCAAAAAGTTTACGCACTTAAGCAATGCTTTTCTTTTAAACTTTAGTTCAAATTCATTAGTGGGTCAAAAAATTAATTTAGCATATTGAGAATGGCTTTTAAAAACTGAAATAAAACAGAAAAGAAAATACAGGGGATAGCAAATGATATGGGTATTTTTCTTATAAATTTTTGTTTTAGTTATATGCATGTGTACAGTATGAAATAATGTATTTCATTTTGAAAAGAGTGGTACACAAAGTTAGATAAAAACTGTTAACATTTCATGAATTAAAAAGAGCCATCTTCAGCCTCAGTAAAAAAATAGATATGTTTCCACTAATCTTAAATGTGTTAAAAATGAACAGAAAATGGTCTTTTCAAAGTCCAAATCGCAGATTGTTTTGTTGATCTAGCACAGGTTAACACTGTTCATATCACTGGGAATCAAGTGATACCACAAAACTCTGGAAAGTAAGTTTCTAATGAGCAACAGGTAGTCAGTCCAATTAGCTCAAATATAATTTGATACAGTAAATGCTAGGAAAGTGAATCCTCTGGAGTTCTTTATAATGGGTTACTCAGTAGTTACTTGAAAACTCACAACTAACAAACCAAGACGGGGGAACAGGCAATTAATGAATACTTACGTGCTGAAATTTCAAAATCAAACGCTTTTGAAAACTTACTTTCATATTTATCCTTTCCCATGTAAATAGTGTAAGCAGATGAGTTAACTAAGACAAAACAAAAATAAAAAGTAGTTAGATAACTTTATCACCAACAAAGCCATTTCAAAAACAAGTGACAAATGCTTAGATTGGGGCTTGGCAAAACATGGCCCATAGGCCAAATCCAGCCCTGTTTTTAGACAGCCCTAAAACTATGAGTAACTTTTACATTTTTAACAGGTTGAAAAGAGCGAAACTAATAAGATATACTGTATGTGGCTCACAAAGTCTGAAATATTTACTATCTGGCCCAAACAGGAATAAGTTTACTGACCCTTATTAAAAAACGGCTATTTTTCTACTTTCTTAGGGATATGTATAGTTCAATGCAATTCCAGTTCAGTCCTCTATTTTTGCCTTCTTCAAAAGAATTTTTTAAGAAAAAAGCCCAGTCTTCATCATAACTACCTAAAAATAGTTTCCTATACTTAGCCAAATTTAATATTTCATAATTTTATTTAACCAGTATTAAGTTATATTTCAGATGTGCTGCAAATTATAATTGGGCTCCCTGTCCCGTTCGGGGAAACATGGATCTCTAATGTCTTCTAAATCAGTGACTCTGAACCCTGATTACATATTAGAATTACCTAATTATGTCCTCCATCTACGAAAAACCAAACACAAATCTCAGAGGGTGGGCATTGGGGTTCTTTTGAAAAGATTTCCAGGTGATTATAAAGTGAAGTCAGCGTTAGGAATCACTATTAAATCAAACTGAATCTTCTGAGGATGGCTTACCTAAGGAATGACATTTGCTTTGCCTAGCTAGTATGTTTGCATGTGGGCATCCTCCCTCTGGAGTCACACAAAAAGCTAAGCTTCCAAATTGCCATTCTAACTGGGTACTGGGTTTCCAAGCTGGTCTACTAAAACTTATTTGATACTCATTTGGATCTAAACTCATGAACAGTCACTGAGCTCTCAGTCTACAAAGCCTGACAGATAGGCGCAAAGTTGGGTTGGACAGTCTGCTGGCTGTCGCTCAAGTACAGAACTGCCATGTGAGTGGAGCTCTGAAGGCTAGGGAGAAGCACTCTTTTATCTACATTCTTAAATTCACCACTGCCTGTACTTTTGGTAAAAGGAGAAGCTCCTGAAGTTATCAATTGTAGTTGCCTCTCTTGGGGAGGGAAAACTGCTAATTCCTTCAGCTAGCAGTTATAATGACTACAGTCCATCATCACTTAAAAGTAGTTCAGAGAAATGACTTGAGAGAATGTTTGACTAGTTGACAGAAATACTTATCTGTAATTGAGCATGATATTAGCTTGACAAAGGCCTTAGCATAGCACATAACAAATGCCAGAAGTGCAGGAATAAAACTAAAAAGTGCTTCAGATTCTCTCTGTACGACCTGGCAATAGAGTGTGTGAGTGTGTGTGTGACAGAGAGAGAGAGAGAGAGAGAGAGAGAGAGAGAGAGAGAGAGAGAGAGAGAGAGAGAGAGAGAGAGACAATGTCACCACTAGAAGTATATCCTACCAATTAAAGACTCCATCAAGCAATGATGTTCTTTTTACAACCTAAACACTAATTAAGACAGGTTAATCATATTACAGAACATCCATAAATAAAATACCTTGCACCCATTAAAAACAAAAGGATAGGTGAAGAAATTAAATAGAAGAATAATATTTTTGTGTATCTATATACAGTAAGATTCAATTGTAAAAAATAAATGAATATATAATCATAGATGCATATACATATATATTTTTGATATATGCACCCATTTTCTTTATATGTATGGAAGGATTTATATTAACATTATGTAACAGTTACATTAATTAGCTTGCTTACAAAATATAGTTTTGTAATCAGAACAAAAAAAAATTTTTTTTTTTTTTTTAAAGATTTTATTGGGGAATTGGCGGAGGGGAACAGCGTTGGGGAATCGGGGAAGGGGAACAGACAAGTTGCTGTCTTTTTGTTCTTCAGTTTAGTTGCGGAGGATGTTGCTTCACTGTTGGTATCTTCATTGCGCTCTTCCCGGATGAGGCAGATCGGTCGCTGGCCTCTGGATGTCGCTCACTGTGGCTATTGGCAGCTCACGCTGGCTGCGGGCCACTCACTGTAGCCTATGGCAGGCCACTGCAGTAGGGGTTGCAGCCCACACCATCACTGGGGCTCGCACAGCCCAACTCCAGATGGAGCTGTTGTTAGCTGTAGAGGGCAGTGTCACTGGCCCTCATGTGGGATCCGAACCATGTGGCATCCCAAAACCAGCGCTTAACCAATGCGCCACTCGGCCAGCCCCCCAAAAAAAATTTTTAATGATTAAAATAAAGCTGTCTCTGTGCAGGCCAAACTATCTAAATTACAGCCAAGAGAATGACAGACAATTTGGATGGTTGACCTATAAAATGAGGTGATTAAGAACATAACTTTTGGGCTGGCCGAGGGGGGCGGTGGTTAAGCGCTGGCTTGGGAAGCCAGCAGCCCTGGTTCGGTCCCACATATGAGGACCAGTGACACTGCCCTCAAAAAAAAAAAAAGAACATAACTTTTACAAACCCAAACTGAGGGCATTCTACAAAATAATTCAACTAACTGTTAAAAAAGACAAAGACTGAGCAACTGCTCCAAATTAGAAGAGGCTAAAGGGTAATGAAAGACAACTGAATGCAACAATTTGTGATTTTCCTTTGTTGTAAATACATTAGGACAACTGTGAAAACTTAGTAAAAGCTGATTAGATCATTGTAATTTGCAACATTAATTTCCTAGTTTTGACAATAAAGAACATCTTTTAATAAGAATATCCTTGGTTTTAGGGGGGAAAAAGTATTTATGGGTAAACTACAACTTAGTAACAGTTCAGGGAAAAAATTGTGCATGTTTTTGTGTGTATGTCTGTGTAGAAAGAGAGACAGAAAGACAGAGAGAGATGAAGAGAAAAAAAGGTGAAAAACAGGTAAGGCAAATGTAATATGTTAGAATTTGGGGAGGCTGGGACAAGGATATAAAGGACATTTTTACTATTATTTTAACTTTTCTGAAAGACTGAAATTATGTCAAAATAGAAAATTAAAAATAAAGACCATGAACTGCTGAGCATGAAGTCTGAATTAAGTTCCTGTCCATGTTAAAAAGATAAAGGAAAAGGAAATTCAAATATTCTAGTAGTTTTGTTATTCTCACCCAAATAAGATGGTTGATTAGTATAGGAACTAGTCATCTTGAACATACCTGATTCAGGTGTAGCAGCCACCCAACTTTAGAGGTGCTGTGATTTCATAATTTACAGAACATCTATCTTACGATAGATGCTATTAAAAGTACAAGTGGATGAGGGCCAGCCAAGCGGCTCAGTTGGTTAAGAGCTCGCTCAAGAGTGCGAGCTGAGCTCTGAGCAACAGCAGTTCGATGCCCAGCACGAGCTGAGTTGCCACTGAGCTGCCAACAGGTGGCAGGATGGCTCAGCTAAAAAAAAAAAAAAAAGGATGAGTGGACTTAATGAGCCACGTGCAGGTATTCTGTGGATCCATAAATCACATGGTCTTGAATTTGATACTGGAAATGTAATAAGGCTAATGTTTTATTATTCCATTATGAGAAAGCATAAAAGAATAAAATTGAACAGACTTTAGTCACAGATACTAATCTTAAAACAAAAGGTAAAAAAATTTCTATTGAGATTTTCTTCCCATTTTTTAAAAAAGTTTTCATGCAGTAACATCAGCTGGTTGCAAAGCGTGGCTAGCTATACAAAGTAATTTCTTGATGATTCTGTATGTTCAAGGTATTGGAATGTGTAGTTCTACTACTATTTTACTGGAAAAGTTATAATTTTCCCATTAACTTTGCAATCCTAAAAGATTTGCTGCACAAGGGCAGTTTTATTAGATTTAGAGGTTTAATATTTTTCCAAAAGGAAGCAGTTCTGATGTTATAACAGAAGCCAATGAGAAAAATATGATCCATAAATCTGTGGAGGCACTCTATCTATTAAGGACACTTGTGTTCTCAAAGAATTTAGAATAGCTTTAAGGAGATAAAGCAGCTGGCATAAAATACATTTAATACCTATCTACCCTACCTGAAATTTTTATTCCATTTTGGGCATGTATGGATATCTATGTTCTGGGGGACATTTCTGAGTGGAGAAGCTGCAAAGAGAGACTCAAGTTATGACAGAGGAAGCAGAACAGACAGAACAGAGGGAGGACTGAAATGCTATTAGGGGCCTGTCATGATTTTTCAGGCTATTTTGAATTTTTTTTTCCTAGTAATTTTAAGAATATGGGTAAGACAAAGCAAATCTACGGCAGCAGAGAAACAGCATACTGTACACTGGAAGTTTAAACTACTGAGAGAAATGAGAGGTAACAATGTGATGGGTGGGGTGGAATCTGTGAGTTACAACTTCTCTGGGCCTCAATGTTCTCATCTTTAAAGAGAAGAGGACTGCCCTATTCAATCCCACACAAACAATGCGGAGCTAGTTTCACTTACAACAAATCTCCACTTTATCAAGCAAGCAGAGTAGCAATAGAAGAGTGTGCTAGGGGCAAGCCAAAAAATACCATTCATTTATTCAACAAACATTTATTGAGTAACTATTATGAGCCAGGCACCAGGCTAAGGCCACAAGATAAGGAGATCCTGTTCCTGTCCTCAAGGGGCTTACACTTGAGCTCAAGCAGACAGCGTTTATTACCATATGGTAAGTGCAATGTCACAGGTATACGAAGGGTGCTACGTGCGTCCCCCAAGAGGTAACCTGAGCAATCTCTGGGTCAGAACTGGGTCGGAAAGAGGCATTTGGAAAAGATAAGCCTGAGCTGTCCTTAAGGGTGGAGCCGTAAACTGGGGGTTGATTCTAGCAAAGGGAACAACATCAGCTGAGAAACGAATTCTAGACACAGCCTTTCCTGGGAACTGAAAGCCTCTTTTCCGTGACCGCCAACGACAAATCAGAAACATGATACGTCACTTTTCCAGATCTGGGGCATCCATTCTGCCCAGCGAGGGGCTGTATCGCCCTTCCAGGGTCTTTTAATTGCGTTCTGTTGCATCCCAGGCCCTCCCACCCTTTCCTAGAAGGGTGAGGCGCATGTCCTGTAAGGCAGAGTGTTGGCAAGTGTCTCTTTTCTTGCTCAAAGTGGATAATTACTAGGGCAGAGCCAGAATACAGGCCATGACGGGGGACCTAGAAATGGGGGTGTGAAGAAGCCCACACACTGCCCGGTTCAAGGTAATGACCGCAGGTCTCTCGGGCTGAGGAACGAGAACAACTCGCGCCTACAAAGAACGCAGTGGGGACTGTCTCTCCATGCCCTTCAGGCCTGAGCAGGAGGCACGGGGAGACTACCAGAATGAACACGGCAGGGGTGCAGAGGCACCCACCGCCGAGAAGGCGCTTTAAACCAAGGTCCAGGCTCCGCGGCGGCCTGGCGCAGGGGACGCAGGGGGTCCTGACTTCGGTGACACACAAACAAGAAGGGACACTGAAGGTCGCGGCGCCCACTCACCGCTGCTGCTGGTGAAGTAGAACACCATGATCCCGGAGGAGGCGCAGCGACTCCAGCGCGAAGTAGCAGCACCCAACTCCCAAAGTTCAGGACACTAGAAGCACAGAGGCCGCCGGTTCCCCGGAACTCCTCCACACATTTCCGGTAAGCGTTGGGTCGCGTCATGACGTCGGCCTATCGGCGCCATCTTTAATCCTGGCGAAGCGAGGGTTGGCGGGTTACGGTGTTTTTTAGGGCACAGAGGATGGTGTCAAGGCAACTAACTGGTGGTCTTCTTAAGAGACATGCCATTGGCTGACTTTATTTTCAGAATTTCCACCCATTTGGCGACTCAAGTCTTGCGGCTTACCAATTGGTTTTATCTGCTTCCCCTGAGAACACAAACAGTTTGCCTTCTTTTTTTTTTTTTTTGAGGGCAGTGTCACTGGCCCTCATATGTAGGATCCGAACCGGGGCCGCTGGCTTCCCAAGCCAGCTCTTAACTACCGCGCCACTTGGCCGGCTCACGTTTGCCTTTTTTACAGCTAGGTGTTCACTGCATCAATCGCAGTTCTTGAAACTTCATAGGAGTTTACTAAATTTTGAAGGAACCCAAATTCCTCCACTATTTCCATTCTAGCTTCACCACTTGTAAGGCACACGTTTGGGTGTACATTCTGTGCTGCATTTACCTCATCTGCAAAATTAAGGTGTACAGAGCAGCTAATTCATAGATTATTTTTACTAGGGTTAAGTAAATAGGTATAAAGGATGTAGAGCATAGCACTCAACTCTAGAGCATAGCACTCAACTCAAGTGAGTTGTTAATGATATTCCCATAGGCAATATGCCTCTTGGATTTGGATTCAGACTGTTCTACCTTGAAATCTAAAATCTGCCATCTGTTACCGGTGAGACTGGGCAAATTCTAAACCTGTGAATCTCAGAGATCTTTCCACTATAAAGTGGTAATAATCTTACTCCTGTAAAGCTCACACTGCACTTAGCTTTGACCTAGTTCTCTTAGTTCATTCTGAACTAATTTATTTAGAACTAAAAATGTGCCAGAGACAGTACCAGGAGCTGGTAACACAAAGGTAGTAACAGTAGGTAACAACCAATGAGTGCTTTAGGAAACTTCTGGCTCCCTCTGCAAGAACCTAGTTATGTCCTACAAACAGTAATTGTTTTCAGGCCCTCAGTTTTGTTCTCTGTAAAATGGGAATGATAATACTTATACATTGTGGTGAGAAGTAAATGAAATAAAACACGTAAAGGATGTAAGAAAGCCTGGTACATAGGAGATAATTAGTGCCATGATTTGATTATTTTAACTTGAAAACTTAAAAAAAAATTAGCTAGAAACCTAACCTATAAAAAAGTTTAACGTGGGCCGGCCGAGTGGCTCAGTGTGTTAAGAGCTCGCTCAAGAGTGCCAGCTGAGCTCTGAACAACGGCGGTTGGATGCCAGCCCGAGCTGAGTTGCCCTTGAGCTGCCAACAGGGCAGGATGGCTTAGCTAAAAATAAAAAAATTAAAAAAAGGTTTAACGCACAGCTAAAAACCAAAAGTTTAACGCTAAAGCTTCAAATGCGAAATGTAACTGCCTCGAGAATCTTGGAGAGAGCACTTTACAAAAATATCTTACACCAAGTGAACTTGGAATTTTTCAAGGGAGGGGGCTTTATTCTACCCAAAACTACAATTCCCAGAATGCACCTAAATAAGGCCTGGGAGGGGGGAAATGGAGCCCGCCGCAAGGGATTGTGGAAGGCTTGACAGCTAGCTTTTCGCCTCCCAAGGGCGGGAGAATCTTGGAGACCCCCTACCGGGTGGGTGGGGTAAAGAAACGAGCGGGACCAATCACAGAGGGAACTTCTGGAAGCGCCGAGAGGAGACGAATCAGAAAGCAGCGGCTTCAGCCTTGACTGGCGCGCGATAATTTGAATACAGTGGCGGAGTATCTGGCTGGGCAGAGAAGGTGCTGCTGGCTCTGAGGTTCAGGTAATTGCTGCAGAGGGACGAGGTTCCGGTGGGAGACCGAGTACAACGGGAGATTCAATAGAACGTGGAGGTGAATGTCAAGGAAAAAAAGCTTTTGCTCTGGGCTTGGCGCGTCGGCTGCTTGAGACCGAAGCTACCAACCTGTTCTCCGCATTTTCAGGTCACAGGGTTTCCATCTTCTTTACCTCGGAGTTTTCTTGCCTTTTTGCCCTGAAAGGCGTACCTTTCCTCATTCAGCCTGAGAAGGGAGAGTCTTCTTTAAGCCGCAGCTCGACATTCATTCCCAGAGACCCTGTTCTTTCCCTTTGTTTCACTTTAAAATCAAACTTGTGTAATTTTAAAAAATTATACCTAATCCAAAGAAAAGGGAAGGGAAAGTTTTTACTGAGCAGCATGTTATCTGCCCGAAAGTTAAGGTGCATGACTGTTTATTTCTAGCATCTCTGGAAGTAAGCATATTTTACAAAGGCAACAAGCGGCTCAGTCAGGCTCCTCGGCTAGTAAAATGCTTCACCCGTTTTCTTCCTGGAATCTGATGAGAAAGTTAGAAACCCCCTCTGCCTTCATTGGACATACAGGCTCATGAGAAACAGTTAAACCAACAAGAAAACGTGTTAATTGGAATATTAGGAAGCGTAGGCCTTGTTTAGGAGCATTCTGGGTAGAATAAAGGCTCCCCTCCCCCCTTGAAAATTCGTGGGTCACTTGGTGTAAGATATTTTTGTAAAATAGCCTCTCCAAGTTTCTCGAGGCAGTTATATTTCGCATATGGGCGCATCTATCAGTGGGAAGGATGGGGTGAGGCAATGGTGAGAAAGGAGTCCCAGAAGATAAGAGTGTTTAAACTTTGTATGAATTAATCAGGCTAATTAAAGGGCAACGTGTGCCCTGCAATGGGGTAAAAAATACTTCTTGGTAGGATTATTTTCCAGCTTCAAACATATGTACTGTCTCTGCTTTTATTTCCCGTTCTTAATTGCTACTGTGATGTATTGTTTTCCCTTTTTTACCTTCATAGTTTTTTTATAAAGTGATTTGCTTTTTTTAAATTATTTTTTATTTTTTTTATTTTTTTGAGGGCAGTGTCACTGGCCCTCATATGTGGGACCCGAATCGGGGCCGCTTCTGAAGCCAGCGCTTAACCACCATGCCACTCGGCCGGCCCTAAAGTGATTTGCTTTAAAAAACAAAAACCAACAACCTTTGTTTGAGTCTTTAATGCCACCCAACTGAAAATTTCAGACTTTCAAAGTGTAATTTTCATACAGTGATTTTCATATACACTGGATGACTTTGGTTATTATAATTGCCCTGTTGCTTTTAGGAGTTCAGTTAAGAAGATGTCAGCTTTTACACCAAGGAAAAGGAAGCAGGATTCTTTGAACTGTGATAAGTAAGTCTCATCCTATGGATAGAAACTCTTAAAAAAGAAAAATTTACCTTTTTACCTTCTCTTTTCTATCTCTTGAAATTTCCATTCTTTCACTCACCAACTCCTCATGGCTAAAATAATATTTTATATTCTAATTATGCCTGGGAATACCATAAGCTTTCATAATTATTTAATGATTTTTGAGAGAATCAGAGAAAGCTATTTTCTGAGGGTTTGAAATGTATGTCAAATCTTTTGTTACTTTGCTGCTCCTTTCTGTTCTCTTTCATAATAGACATAGTGTTTTGCATACAGTAGATGTTCATCTATAAGCAACCCTAGAAAGTCTGTGTACTCAGTACTTACTACATGTCATATGAGATATAAATTATTCCACACAGAACAGGCCCTAATTATATAGAATTAATCATTTTAGGGGACTTGTAGCCACTGGAGCAAAGTACATGGGCTATAATTTGATTATGCCCAGGACTTAAGAAACAGGTTTTAAAACACACACACGCTCATATCCATATATATGTATATGAAAACTTCTTTGTAAACAGCGTTTTCACAAACAGTGTCTTACTTTTGAAAAATATCTGAATGCTTGTTTAGTAAAAAACGGTGTTTGAGAATCCTACTGTTAAACTAATAGATAATATGTATGGTTGGATGTTTGGTGGAGAAGGATGTATTGTTTTTAGTATGACCTAAGTTGTTTTTTATTTAGCAGTAGATTAATACAAAAATTGAAGTAAAATAACAATACTTATCAACAGACTTTGTTTCTTTTCATAGCTTGTTATCAGACATTCCATCAAAGAAATTAATTTTGGACTTAACTGAAAATATAACTTCATCACCTAGTAAAAAGCACATTTGCCAAAGTGATGATAAAAATGAAGAAAAGTTGTGTTGCCCTCAACAAGGCCATTTCATTTCAAGTCCACTCAAAACAACTAAAAATAATAGATTACCATCTGCAAATCAAGGTTCGCCTTTTAAATCTGCTGTGTCTACTGTATCTTTTTACAACAAAAATAAGTGTTACCTCAATCCATTGGAGAGAAAGATGATAAAAGAGAGTAGATCTATTTGTCTAAAAACTAATAATGAATGTAAGTCTTTTCCCAGTATGACCAAAAAATTGCAGGGAAAACCAGTCTGCTCCAAGAAGATGAACAAAAAACCACAGAAGAACTTAACTAAGTGTCGACAAAGTTATAAGTGCATCAAGCCTGTATCAAAGAATTCTAAAGATTCCAAGCAAAATCGAGTTGTCTATAAACCAGTTGTAGAGAAAGAGAACAATTGTTATTCAGCTGAAAATAATCTGAATGCTCCTCGAGTTCTAAGCCAAAAAGTCAAACCACAAGTAACACTCCAGGGTGGAGCAGCATTTTTCGTTAGTAGGAAAAAACCACCTCTTAAAATGTTGTCTCTGGAAAATAAGCCATCACTGGGACTCACCCAAAAGAATAAGTCAGAAGTGATTGAAGACTCTAATGTAGAGACTGTCATTGAAGGAAAATCTTTTGAGACAAGGCAAGTGTCAAAGTGCGTGTTACTAGAAAAAGAACTGAACATTGAGCTGCTGGGTACAAGAAGTAAAAATGAAGAGAAACTAATAAAGGTAAAACTAAATACATCACTTTTAAAACTAAGTTGGCTGTATAATAAAACCTCAATATACAATATACGTAATACATATAACATAGTTGAACAAAATTTTATTATCTTTGCAGCCTGGAGGACTGCTTTTATGAAAGCAAATAGTATAGTTTAATCACTATAAAGAATTTAGAGGCAGGGTGGAAAAATGGGACTTTTCTCCCCTTCTTAGCTTAAGAAAGAATACCGATATTTTCTTGTCATTTAGGTATCCATTGTATTAAATTCCCTCATGACTAAAGTCCAGAGAAGCTTAACAACTTTTATTTGGTAGTCACTGTTTTTAAAATGTAGAAATAACAATTCAGGTAGTAGATTTCCAGAGTTTGAGCATGTTGTTTTTTCGTCTGTTTCAGCTTGTTATTTAACATACTAGGTTATTCTAGAAAACTTAGAGAATACAGAAAGTATAAAAAATATATTTTCTGTAAACCCACTACTTGGAGAAGATCACTGTTAACGTATAGTTGGGTTTTGTTTGTTTTATGTAGTATGTTTTCATGGTTGCCATTCTGTGCTTTTTTTTTATCTTGCTGATAAATTTAACACAGCTAATCTAGACTGTACTGTCTGAATGAAATAGAATACCAACCACACATAATTTAAAATTTTTTAAAAAAGTCTAACCCAATATATTTTTAAGTGTACTCAGGATAAAAAGTTATTAATGAGTTAGTTTACATTTTTTTATGCTAAGTTCATGAAATCCATGTTTATATATTGCAGTATATCTCAGTTGGGACTAGCCAATTCTTGGCAAATTCTCATTAGCTGCTTGTGACTTGTGGCTACCATAATAAACAATATAGGTCTGCACACACCTTCTGTTGTTGACTACCTATCAGTAATCTCATCAGAGAAAGAGTTTTTGTTTTTTGTTTTTAAGGTAGCTAGGTACAGAAAGCATTTGAGGCAGTAATAGGCTTTAAGAAAGGCGGCTGTCTTCCAGTTTGGAGCTTCCATGTCTGTGGTATCTTATTTATACTCATCGCAATCTTTGCAGCTGGAGAAATGATAGGTTTTCACACAGTGCCCAGTACACCCTGAAACTTACATATTGAGCAATTTCAACTCTTTGTAGTCTTTTCTCTCCTCACCCACTTCCTTTCATTATTGTTCTTTTCATTGCTTCCTCTCAAATTCAATCCCAGTTCATACCTCTTGTACTCACCCAACTTTCAAACTCAGTGGCAAAGATTATAAACTGGTGGTCAGTGAACCAAATCCAGCCCATGAATGTTTTACTTGGCCTACATAATGTTTAAAATTTTTTGAGCCAGCATTTTTTTTTTCTTTTTTTAATGTAAGATAACATTTCTGATGTTTCATGAAAAATTGAGGTCTGGCAAAGCTAAGCCCTCATTCCTGCGTGGTAATTATCTCTGGGGACAGTATCAGGCTACTACTTGACATGTATGGGCTCTTCATTT
The DNA here is from genome assembly GCA_033961575.1 of Aselliscus stoliczkanus. Classification (NCBI taxonomy): domain Eukaryota; kingdom Metazoa; phylum Chordata; class Mammalia; order Chiroptera; family Hipposideridae; genus Aselliscus; species Aselliscus stoliczkanus. Next base: position 22,798,676 of record CM066735.1, read on the forward strand.
CCCTCCACTAAATCATGGTATGTGAATGTTGTTGGATCAGCTTTGCTATTAATTTTAGTTTTGCTGTTAATTTTACTTACCTGCTGCCCTTATAGGCATTAAGTTAGCAATGCCCACTATAAATATTTATTCCTGTTTGTCAAGTATTGCCTAGTATATTGTTAAATGGAACATGTTCTTGCTGGCTAAGCCATGACAGTCTAATGCTACTAATTATATTTTTTCTGCCCCAAATTACCCGTATATCTTGATAGGGATTTTGGATTTGGGTTAAACGGATACATAAATTTATCAAAAGTCATCAAAACATATACTTTATATCTTTGCACTTCCCTATACATAAAGTGTACGTTAACTGTCAATATTTTTAAAAATTGGGGCACAACTCAAGCTAAAACTAATTCTCAACCCAGCAAAACAAAGAATGTATATTGTGGGGGTCGTCTGTAGTTCCATCTAGCCATCTCCTGATTAGTATTCTCCATTATCTATTTGGTAATAAAGAGACAGCCTTGATACAGTGACGTGACGAATTCTCTGCAACTCTTTACAGCCTTATTTTCTGAGCTTCATTTTAAGGGTCAAGGTATTGGATTCTGTCTATTTTTCAGTAGTCTGAAAAGCTGGGCTTTTGTGCATCTTAAATTTGTGGAACTAGGCTCTTCTCTCAAGATTTTGTTAAATAGCTAGTAGTGGCATTCATCTCTACTAGCTGAAGGTGAATCCTGTTTTCATTATTGGGTACATAACCTTTCCCCAGTTCATCATGGAGCCCTGAGAAATGGCAAACTGGTGGGTTGTCTCATCTCTACTGAGATATTATGGTCTTAAATAGGAGTTCTATTTTAATCAAAAGTTTGTTTTCCTTTGCCCTCAAGCTGTGTATTCTCTAAGTCTCTCCAAATGAGTAGTGCTAGTGCAATTTGTTAGAATTTTTTCTACTTTGCTTTTATCCACTTCCCAGCTACTGCCCCAAAAGTGGGAGTCAGAAGCCCTCCAGCAACTCCAGAATGTTAATTTTCTTTCCTTGACTGCCTGTTTTTAAAGCTTATGACAAAAGGTTGTCTGTCTCTGGTTTGGTGGCTACTGGGGAAATTTTTGCCATTTTCTCTAATTTTTTTTTTCCAGTTTGTTATAGAAGGATTGTTCTATAATCACCATTCTACCATCTTTATTAGAAATTATACTACATTTTTGTTAGTGTGACAAATTGCAGGCTTCAATATGCACACCCTGTCTTTTAAAAGGTTATATACATTTAGTAAATATAGAGGAAATTTTCCTTAAAATAGGCTGAAAAATTGAGGATTTAAAATCACATTTTATAATTATATAAAATTTTTATATAATTTATATAAAATCACATTTTATAATAAACTAGATATTTTGTTTTAGAAACATCTATTAGAATTCACTCACTAAATAGAGAATGATTAAGAATTATTGATTTTCTTTAATTTTACCTCTTCATTATCTTCAGTATTCCGCAAATGAAGTAGTTTCTTCAAGGGAACATAAACCTGATGAAAAGGAGTGTTTTCTTTCAGAAGATGCTCACAGTGAGAGAAAGGCTGGTAAGTAAGAGAAAACTTCTTCCTCGAAATGAGTTCATTTACTTATAATCTTCTACACTACACGTGTCAATATAAAATCATATACAATAATATTTTGGGTTTTTTTTTATATTAGGTATATGTCCTCTGTTTGTATCTTTGTGTTTAGCTTGACACTGTTTTCTGTGGTAAACAATGAAGTGCATTTTGAAAAGGAGGAGACAAGAAGACCTTAGGCTGGAACTTAAGACAAAATACTGACATTTATTTGGTGTATGGGATGTGGCCAAGTTACTTAAGCTCCCTAGAGCTGGGTGTTCTCATCATACCTACCTTTTACCCAAAATAATAGGAAGGACTAAAAACAATTTAGGTTATATATTTCGGATCAAAGCCGAATTCTAAGCAAAATTTACTAAGCCATAGAAAGGACACTGAACTTGGCATCAGGAACCTTGGGATTTTATCCACATGTGCTACTAACTGTGTGATCTAGGGACGAGATCGCTAAAGTAAGGAGTTAGTCTTAATTTTTAAATTCCTCCGAGTTCCAAAATTGTATTACTAGCTTATGGTGTCATTATTCAATTAAACAGTATTTACTGAACTGTGAATACATAATGAGGTTAATTAACATGCTACTTATCAATCAGATTCTTGGTAACTTTACCTTGTTGGTTATATCTTTAAATGTGGAAATAAATTAAAATTCTACGAGTAGAAGACTGACTATAGTGAGAAGCTGTAGCTTATAGGAAGAAAACAAAAGAAGATAAAACTAAAAGCATAATCTGGAACAATAGCCCTTAGGAGGATCTAATTTTGCATATATATACTTGTACATATATATATAAAGTGATTGTTTGTAATGGTAATAACTAGTATTTATTGGGTGTTAACTATGTACCAGGCAGGGCTAAGTATTCAGTATGCCAAACCCATGTTTCCCATGGATTGTACTATCACTGATATAATAGAACATGTAACAAAAATAATGGCCTTCTATTTACAGTAGTTATAAAACTTTCTTTTAAAATTAATTTATTTCAGTATATTGTCAAATCTATTTAGAGAAAAATATTTAGTGAATAAAAAAAAATACAGATGGTATAAGGATATGGCAAAATTCATGAAGGCAGTATACAAATGGTAAAAGTTTATTACTTGATAACTATAGTTTAATATTTACTTCTCACAACCACCGTAGGAAATAGGTTTGTATGTCCATTTTATGGATGAGGAAACAGACTTAGGTTAAGTAACTTACCCATAGAAGATCAGTCTCACTTATCTTGGTCTTGTTTCTACACAATGAGCTCTGTTACCTTTTATCTCCATTTATCTATTACTTCCATTACCTTTGCCTCTTGGTCAAAAATCAGTTGACTATTTGCGTGGGTCTGTTTCTGGGCTCTCTATTTTGTTCTTTGATCAATTAATTTGTCGGTCTTTTTGCCAATATTGTACTGTCTTGATCATTGTTAAGTCTTGAAGACAACTAATGTGAGTATTTTGGTCTTAATTAGCCTTTAAAATCTTACATTATAAAGCTTTGAGTTATATAAATATTGTCTTTTTTTCCCCTTACCAGCTTCTTCTAAGTCTATTGTCTATCCCATCTTCAGTGCATCTTCAGTCAATACAAAAAGGTAGGAATTGCTCTTGCTTTTATGTTCAATGATTATTTAATTATGAGTTCCTTGGGTCTCTTTCTTTCTTATACTATTTAATTCGGAGAGCATTTTTTTCTTCCCCACTAAGGGGATATTAAGAATAGGATATGAGGCCGGCCGAGTGGCGCATTGGTTAAGCGCTGGTTTTGGGATGCCAGCGGCCCCGGTTCGGATCCCACATGAGGGCCAGTGACACTGCCCTCTACAGCTAACAACAGCTCCACCTGGAGCTGGGCTGTGTGAGCCCCGGTGATGGTGTGAGCTGAAGCCCCTGCTGCAGTGGGCTGCCATAGGCTACAGTGAGTGGCCCGCAGCCAGCGTGAGCGGCTGGCAGCCGCCAAGCACGAGCTGCCAATAGCCGCGGTGAGCGACATCCAGAGGCCAGCGACCGATCTACCTCATCCGGGAAGAGTGCAATGACGATACCAACAGTGAAGCAACATCCTCCGCAACTAAATTGAAGAACAAAAAGACAGCAACTTGTCTGTTCCCCTTCCCCGATTCCCCAACGCTGTTCTCCTCTGCCAATTCCCCAATAAAATCTTTAAAAAAAAAAAAAAGAATAGGATATGAAATCAGACCCTCTCATAAAAACTGCATAGCAACCCGAGTTGAGAGAAGAGAAAAAGATCTTTTTGGGCTTCACTAATAATAATTGCTAACATTTTTATGCAGAACCTGGCCCATAATAAGTAGTTTAAATCCATTATCTCACTTAATCCTCACAACAACCAAGAAGGTAAGTTCAATTCAGATGTTATATACCTATCAGTTTTCATTGTAATTCCTCAAGCATTTTAAGTCAATTCCGTTTTTAGCTGAGGAGACAGTAATTCAGCCAGTTGCATACCTATTAGGTGGCAGAGCCAGGACTAGAGTCCATATCTGAATCAAAGCCAATTAGGTTATATTGCCTTTGCTGGGTGATAATATATTAGTAATAATTAATGTTAAAGAGCATTTACAACCTTATATAGGTACCGTTACTACCCCCATTTTATAGATGAGGAAACTCTGGCCATAAGAGTAAGTAGCCTGCAGCACTTAATGGTGTTATAAATCCCAGCTGCAGCTACCACGATCTTGGTCAAAGCTAAGAGTGGGATTGGGGAGGCATGGGTGAATGTGAGCATGATAGGTGGAAAGCTCTGAAAAAGAAGTTTCTTATACTCTGAACATCTTCCAAAGCAATTTTGGTTCTCCTCTCCCCATTGGATGATAACTAATGAGAGGTCCTGAGCATGGAGCTCCCTAGCCAAGTTCTGCTGCTTTTAGGACTCCTCCCCTTAAATCACTCAGAGGGTGGGTTGGATGGGCAGCTTTCCCCCTTCAAAGGCCATATTCCTTTTTTTTTCTTTCACATTTCTCTTTTCTCATCTATGTCTCCTTTATGACTGTTTATTAAAGGTTGAAATCTACCACAATTAGTGATAAAAGTGTGTAAACTAATTTAATCTAGCATAAGGAGATATTAGGATACTATTGGTTGAGTCATTTGAAATTGCTTTTTATGTAGGACCCAAAAGGTCAGATATCAGTTTCTTATGATTTAATCTATTACTACTTTAGGTAGATTACAGAGTCTCTGGGTTCATAGTTTCACATTTATTTTGTGTTTATTCCTTCATTTGGCAAACATTTATAGAGTACTATATGGTATTGAACTATACTGAGTTTTTAGAGATGTGAAGATAAATAACACATGGTTCTGCTATCAAGGGGAGGACAGGCACATAAGCAAATACGTATGACAAAGTTAAAATTGCTAAAATAGAAGTAAAGAGACTGTGGTCATGCATGCCGGGATGGGAAGAACTGATAGAAGGTACTAAAAATTGCCAGGTACTCTGCAGATGTTATATACATACCAGTTTTCTTTTCACTGTAATTCCTCAGACATTTAAAATTATGAAATAATGTTTATCAACTTTTTATTTCAAGATCTCTAGTTGAAGAACAGTCTTCTATGGGATCCATCCTACCTTCTAACTTCTTGAAACAGATCAATACACAGAAAAGTACTAACGCCAGAGATACGAATAAAGAAACAAAAGACCAGCTCATCATAGTGAGTAGATTTAAAGCAAAGCTCCTCCTGTACTTGGCTCTCACATATAAAACATGCAGCCAGGCGTGTTTTCTTACCATAATCAACGTGGGTTATAAATATTCTCAGTTTTGTAAATGTCAGCTTTGTTGTAGTGGCAGCATTTAAAGCTAGGCAAGTACATTTTCATACTAATAGCATTGGACAATGCTAGTCATTTAGTAGAATGCTGATGAATGAGTTGTCTTGGGATAAGGAAGATTATTGTTGATCAACAGAAGATTTAATGAGAATAACTACGTTGTATTAGACCTGGCTTTGGCAAACTGGCTATGGGCCAAATCTGGACCATGGCCCGGAAGCTAAAAATGGCTTTTATATTTAAAAGGTTGGGGAATAAAGAGAAGAATATGTGATAAACCATGAGTGGTCTGCAAAGCCTAAAATATTTACTGCCTGGCTCTCTGCAGAAAAAGTTTGCCAGCACTTGTATTAGACAGTTCAAAATCTGGTCTTTTCAGTAGCACTAAGCAATGCCTTAGGAGGCAGAATGGGAATTAATAGGCCAAGACATTGAATATTCCTGACTTTTCTTTTTTTTTCCTTTTTTTTTTTTTTTTTAGCTGAGCAATAGCTCAGCTCAGACTAGGCATCAAACTGCTGTTGCTCAAAGCTCAGCTCGCACTCTTGAGCAAGCTCTTAACCAGCTAAGCCACTCAGCCAGCCCTCTGACTTTTCTATATTCATGAATTTATCTTTGCTTTTCCTTAGCTTTTATTATGTATTATATTTATTATTTTATCAATTCTTGGGGCAGAAGATTTTTATATTCCTAAACACTTAAGGAAAAAAAAACACAACTATATAATAAATGTAGAAGTCCTGAAATTTTTGCCCTGCTTCTGAAATAAGGCTTTCTTAGGTCTCTCATTTAAGAGCTTAATAAAGAAGTTCCCCTGTTCTTCTTAGCTATGTTTTATGGTTTAATCTTATTCCTTTTTAGAACTGTGGGTCTAGCTAAAGAACCTTGATTTTTTTTTTCTTTTTCTTTTATTTTACACTGTCCATTCCAAGAGATAATTCTATTTCTTTCATTAATTTATTGCATTTGTAGGTCTCTCTTTCATTTTGTTTGGGGGGAGGGGAGGGAGGATATAGTAACCAGACTTTCATTTAGTGTTTTACTTCTGCCAACTTAAAAAAAAACTAAGGAGAAATTTGAATGGATGGTCACACAAACTAAATGTAGAGCTATGTGTGATGTGTTTAGATGGCTTTTCCCCCCAATTCCAGGACGCGGGTCAGAAGCATTTTGGAGCCACTATGTGTAAGTCCTGTGGCATGATCTACACGGCTTCCAACCCTGAAGATGAGCTGCAGCATGTTCAGCATCACCGCAGATTTCTGGAGGGAGTCAAGTATGCAGTAAGTCAGAAAACAGCCATGCAATTTGTTCTAAAAGGAAAACTGCATGAAAAGACACACATTTCTTTTGCTTAAATATTGTATATCCATAAATATTTCATCATCTGCAGTTTTGTCATCCTTAATATTTGAGGCTGACAGTATTTAAAAGTTAACTTGTTTTAAAAAATGCTATATCAGGGCCGGCTGAGTGGCGCGGTGGTTAAGCGCTGGTTTGGGAAGCCAGGGGCCCCGGTTCGGTCCCACATATGAGGGCCAGTGGCACTGCCCTCAAAAAAAAAAAAAATAAATAAAATAAAAAATGCTATATCAAACTGTCCTAATGTAAGAGACGCATTGTTCTAGGTTGAGTGAACACCCTGCGTTCTCACCCCTAGCTTTCCAAGCAGAGCTGAACAGTCAAGATACAAAATTCAAAGACTTGGAGTCCCATCCTGTCCTCACTTTGATTTCTTCCTTATAGATTGCCTTAGAAAAAAGAGCTTTCTATGACTTCTCCAGGATCTTTCTTTTCTGAGAGGAGAGGTCTCTTTATCAAGAACGTTTCTAGTCCTTGGGCCGGCCAAGTGGCGCGGTGGTTAAGCGCTGGCTTGGGAAGCCAGTGGCCCCGGTTCGGTCCCACATGTGAGGGCCAAAAAAAAAAAAAAAGAACCTTTCTAGTCCAAGTATATCCTACTGTTGGCCTTATCGTTATGATTGTACTGCTACTCAAATGCATCCTTTTTGCCATTTTTATTGCTGTAGTTCATATCTTCATCAGATTTTTAGGCTGGTTTATTAAAACTGCTTATCCTTCCCCTCCCCCACTTTCCGGCTCCTAATGATTCTTTTTTTTCTTAATGTTCTCATGAAGAGCTCTTATTTGACTTTGCCCTGTTTTGTAATAGATTATGTGCATGTATCCCAACAGGGTGTCAGCACCTGGAGGACAGGCCCTTTGTTTTAGGTTTTATGCATCTTTTATTTCTCTTCCCACATTGTTTGGATTTTGTTCTATTCTGTATCATTCCTTGTTCGTTTTGTCCTCTCCAGACCAAATTATTTAATGTTTTGGGATTTTTTCCTCTACAAATTAAACTGTAATTTTTTTTTTTTTCCTTTCCCCTTTGGCAGGGCTGGAAAAAAGAGCGTGTAGTAGCCGAGTTTTGGGATGGCAAAATTGTGTTGGTCTTGCCACATGATCCAAGCTATGCTCTCAGAAAGGTATAGAACATGAGCTTTTTAATCCTTGTTCTCCTCCTGCTCCTTCTCTTTCCTCCCTCTGGGAAACCACTTATGTTAAAGTGTAAAACACCTTTGCTGATAGGTAATCCACTTTGGTACACATGTAAGGATGACTTTCATAGTTGTTCACACAAAACTAAATTTAGAATTAAAAGACAAATAAATGAATGGCAATGGAGATTAAAGAAAACAGAAAAGGTCTATAGTTTATCTTTTACCTTCATCTTCCACTTGTGAAAGATAAACTAAACTTTTCCATGTTGAGATGAATGGCCTCAGAGTCTATTTTTTATGTTGGTGCTGCTTGTGTTTCTTGGGCTGGATGTTTAGCCCCAGTGAACAAAGAATAAAGCTGAAACAAAATCCATTTTGGCATTTCTTACTCCTTAGCCCTCCCAGGAACCTGAATTTCTTTTTGCTGAAAGTGATCTTTAAAACAGGTTCTTAAATCCCTCTTTCCAAAGTGGCAGATACATGCATCAATAGGGAAACAATTTGGAGGGGTGTGTAACTTTAGGAAATAGAGATAAAAGAAGCTAAAATCTAGCAATCATAAATTTTGTGCATATAAGTATATATAGCTTCTATTGTGCTTTTTAAAACATTCACCTTTTTTGGTTTTTAACATCATTAGGCAGAAGATGTGCAAGAGCTTGTTGATCTTGAATTGGGCTTCCATCAAGTTGTTCCCAGATGTCCAAACAAAACCAAAACTTTTCTCTTTATATCTGATGAAAAGAGAGTAGTTGGGTGTTTAATTGCAGAGCCCATCAAACAGGTATGGTATAAGTCTTAAATTATTGGTGAAATTTGTGAGTGAAATTAAGTAGTTGGGAGAAGTTTCAATAAGCATTTGAGACTACTACCATTAATGACATGTTTTTTCCTACAAAATTTTTGACATTATGAATGATTGAAGCCATTTATTTCTATTATTACTTGATATTTTGCCTTATATAAGTAGGATAAGTAAGTCAGTCTTATATTCATGTAGTCATTTCTATACCTGGATTAGAAAGTATAATGATTTTACATAAGCAAATCTGTACAGCCCAGTTATTGAATATGTGACTTCGAGTACATTAATATAGTACTTGGCAATATAGTCATCACTTGTCCCGTAATTAAAATCTACGTTAGGTACTAATTAGCGGTGTTCTAGAAAAGGAGTTGGCAAACTACAGTCTGTGGGCTCAGTGTGACCCATCACCTATTTTTGTAAATAAAGTTTTATTAATTGGAACACAGCCAGTTCTCATTCATTTCCATATCTGTGGTTTCTTTCGTGCTACAATAGCAAGGTTGACTGGGTACAACAGAGACCACATGGCCCGAAGAGCCTAAAATATTTACAATTTGCCCCTTACAGAAAAAAAGTTGCCAACCCTTGTTCTAGAATAGAGATGTAGTTTTTGCCTTGAAGGGGCTTACAGGATAATTTTTAGCTAGAGTTAGAGTTCAAATGTGTTCTTTTCACTTGACTATGAATATTCTACACTTATGTCTCCTTTTAAAAATACTTATCTGTCTCAATACATCTTATAATGACACTAGCATTAATTTATTCTTTACTTTTTTAAGTACCTTCCTTTTATCCCCTCATTTCCACCATCTTTATTTCTTACTTTTGTTTTTTCCCTGCATTTTCATCATATAAGTAAATACACACAAACACACATGGTCTCTTGTGTGTTTATCAGAAGTTGGAGAAAAAAACAGCTGGTTTGTATTATTGGCAGTAAAAATGACAATTTGGCCTTTTCTTTCTTTGATTTTTAAAGAAATAAGCTATACATGTAGTGATTATAGGCAAACATAGCCAAATTACTCATATATATTCTCTTCTGCTCATTCTCATTTCAAAAGCAAAGTTCTCTTGATGGTAGTTAAAATTTAGTTAAGTACACACCTATTAGAACAGCTACAATAAAAAGTAGTGAGTTTTTGGGCCGGCTGAGTGGCACATTCGTTAAGAGATGGCTTGGGACACCAGCAGTCCCGGTTCAGATCCCACATGAGGGCCAGTGACACTGCCTTCTACAGCTAACAACAGCTCCACCTGGAGCTGGGCTGTGCGAGCCCCGGTGATGGTATGGGCTGCAGCCCCTGCTGCAGTGGGCTGCCATAGGCTACAGTGAGTGGCCGGCACCCAGCGTGAGTGGCTGGCAGCCAGTGTGAGCTGCCAAGAACCACAGTGAGCCACCAGCCAGAGCTCCGGCGACCAATATGCCTCATCCGGGAAGAGCGCAATGACGATACCAACATGGGCCAGTGAAGCAACATCCTCTGCAACTAGATTGAAGAACAAAAAGACAGCAACATGTCTATTCCCCTTCCCCATTCCCCAACACTGTTCCCCTCCCCCAATTCCCCAATAAAATCTTTAAAAAAAAAAAGTAGTGAATTTTTTGCAGGCAAGGATGCAGAGAAACTGTTCATTGTTGGAGGGAATGTAAAATGTTACAGCCACATTGCGAGAAGTTTGGCAGTTTCTTAAAAATACTAGTCATGGGCCAGCCGAGTGGCACATTGGTTAAGAGCTGGCTTGGGACGCCAGTGGCTTGGGTTCGGATCCCACATATGAGGGCCAGTGACACTGCCCTCTGCAGCTAAAATGGTGAGCAACAGTTCCACCTGGTGCTGGGCTGCGAGCCCTGGCAACAGTGTGGGCTGCAACCCCTGTTGCAGTGGGCTGCCATGGGCTGCAATGAGTGGCTGGCAGCCAGCGTGAGCAGCTGGTAGCCGGTGTGAGCTGCCAATAGCCGCAGTGAGCAGCCATCCAGAGGCCGTCGACCCATCTGCCTCATCCGGGAAGAATGCAGTGACGATACCAGCATGGGCCAGTGAGGCGACATCCTCCGCAGCTGGACTGAAGAACAAAAGGACAGCAACTTGTCTGTTCCCCTTCCCCAATTCCCCAACGCTGTTACCCTCCCTCAATTCCCCAATAAAATCTTAAAAAAAAAAAATACTAGTCATGCCTTTACTATATAATCCAGCATGCATACTCCTGGGCATTTATCCCAGAGAAATGAAAATTTATGTTTACACAAAACTGGTATCGGAATGTTTATAGCAGCTTTATTTGTAATAGCCAAAACCTGAAACAGCAACAGTGTCCTTCAGTAGGTGAATGATTAAACAAACTGATACTTCCATACAATGGAATATTACTTGGCAATGAAAAGGAACATTATTGTTCTATGCAACAACTTGGACAGATGTCAGGGGCATTGTGCTGATTAGAAACAGCCAAGCTCTAAAGGTCACATGCTGCATGATTCCATTTATATGACACCCTCAAAATAACAATTATATATAGAGAGAACACACTGGCTGCCAGGGCTTAGAAATGGTGGAGGGGAAAAGGTGGTGGTGATAATAAAGAGGTAGCAAGAGCAAGATTTTTGTGATGATGCAATAGCTTTGTTTTCAGTGTGGTGGTGGTTAAATGAATATACAAGTATAATGAATTATGGAACTGTACACACTCATTATACCCACGTAAATTTCTTGGTTTTGGTATTGTACTATAGTTATGGAAGATGTAATCCTTGGGGGAAACTGGGTGAAGGATATATGGGTCTTCCATGTACTATTTTTCATCTTCCTGTGAATATCATTATTTGAAAATAAAGGTTTGTTTTTATACCTTAAATGCCTACCAAATTTCATATTTAACATGTAAAAGACTTTAGTTGTCACCAGTTATTTTAGAATATCATATATACATTTTAGACTGGAGAGAAAGGGAGAAGTTTATGTACTTTAGTAAAAGTCAGAGTCTGATTTTTTTACAATTTTTTTAATAAAAGAAGGAGGTTTCATAATGGTATGTAATACACTGGAATGTTGGCAATATCTCAATACCATTAGCATTTTTTTAAGCATTGTATGACTAAATGAACAAGAATTCAAAAACTATCAAAGAATTTTTAACTTATTTGGTAAAGGTATAAGATTAATTTTAGCTACTTAAGATTTAAGGAATGGATTTTAAAGAGAAATATGAACTTACCTGTATCGTTAATTCGTGATATTTCTGTATATTATTGCAGGCCTTCCGTGTCCTTTCTGAACCAATGGGCCCAGAATCCCCAAACTCTAAAGAATGTCCCAGGGCTTGGCAGTGTTCCAATGTACCGGAACCTGCAGTCTGTGGGATAAGTAGAATCTGGGTCTTCAGACTGAAGAGAAGAAAGCGCATTGCAAGACGACTGGTAGATACTCTCAGGTAAGAAATAAAATAAAATGGATTTAGACCCAGATTCACTTTTCCAGAACCTTGCCCAGTTCATGAGCCAAAGAGAATGATGTTGGTAAGACACTTCAGTGTAAATTCTCTCAAAGGCAGGCTAAGGCAAGTGTTGGTCCCGGAATAAAGATGCTAAGTACACTCAGATGCTAAGTTTAGGGCACAACATTCCAAGTCTGAAACATTCTAACGCAATGGTTTTCAAACTACCTGTGGTGAAAGACTAGTGTAATTTGTTACAGCCAGTACTTGAATAAAAATGAATTGCTAGAAAATGAAATGCAAAACCAAAGCAAAAAATGGAAAATACAGGCCCTAATTTTTATTAGACTCAACAGATGTAAAATTATCATTACAATAAATATATTTAATATAATTAAATATAAAAACAAAATATAGGTTTAAAAAAACTACAGAAATTGTACATGTTCATTGATAGTATACGAGTAGGTAATTAATAAAGTTATTCATAAGTATAACTAAATGTAAAATGAATTTGTAAGACAAGCCACAGAATGGGAGAAAATATTTACAAATCATTTATCTAATAAGGGTCTAGTATATATAGCATAATAAAATAACTCAGTACAACAATAAAAAGATATATAACCTAACTTCAAGATGGGCATGGGATTTCAATAGACATTTCTTCCTAGAAGAAATACAAATGGCAGATAAAACATGAAAATAAGCTCAACATCATTAGCTGTCCAAACCAAACCACAAATTAAAATCACAATGAGTTGCCACTCCATACCCACTAGCACGACTAATCAGAAAAAGGGAAAATAACGTGTTGGTGAGGATGTGGAAGAAATTGGAACCCTTGTACATTACTGATACAAATGTAAATGGTGCAGTTGCTATGGGATATAGTCTGGCAGTTTCTCAAAAATAAACTGTTACCATATGACCTAGCAATTGTACTCCTAGCTATACTCAAGTGAAAGCATATGTCCACACAAAAACTGATATATGAAGGTCCATAACAGCATTATTCGTAATAGCCAAAACAGTACAAATAACAAAGTTAGTGATGAGTGGAGAAATACAATGTTGTATACCCATGCAATAATACAATTATTCAGCCACAGACAGGAATGGAATACTGACATATACTACAACATGAACCTGGAAAACTTTATGCCAGTCACAAAAGACCCCATTATGTATGATTCCATTTATAGAAAATATCCAGAATAGGCAAATCCATAGATAGAAAATAGGTTAGTTTCCAGGGACCAAGGAAAGGGAGAATGGAGAGTGACTACTAAATGGTGCAGTGTTTTTTTGGGGGGGTAATGCAAATGTTCTGGAATTAGGTATTGGTGATGGTTGCACAGTTTTGTGAATGTTACTAAAATACTGAATTGTACACTTTTAAAGAGTGAGTCTTGGGCCGGCCAAGTGGCGCGGTGGTTAAGCGCTGGCTTGGGAACCCGCGGCCCCGGTTCGGGTTCCACATATGAGGGCCAGTGACACTGCCCTCAAAAAAAATAAAAATAAATAAATAAATAGTGAGTCTTATGCAATATGAATTGTATCTCAAAAACAAATTAGTGATTCTCCATTTTAAACTCCTGTGTGCACACTTTGAATTAACACTATATTGATAAAGTTTCTCATGTGACAAATGAGCTTACTTCCTCATTAATTTACCTAATCTAAGTTGGATGGATGAATTTCACAACACTATTCTCTCAATTTCTGTACTTAACAGATTACAAACCAGTGACCACACTTAGCACTATTCTAGCCTTTTGAGTTCTGTACACTTTTTAGGAAAGAACACCAAAGACCACTGTGGGATCGAATCTTGGGCCATAATCCTAGTCACCCACATATACCTTATAAAGGAGAGCAGTGAGAAAAATTGATGTCTATAAAGACTATTTGATAATTATGAATACCTTATTTTCTGTATTTTAAGAGATACATAAATTTGATATGAGGAGTACCAGTGTCTAATAGGTCCACGAGGCAGTAATGCAGTGCTTCCCAAACTTGAAAGTGCTTATGAATCACCTGGGGATCTTGTTAAAATGCAGATGTGATTCAGGAGGTCAGGGTGGGGCCTGAGAGTGCATTCCAGGTAAGCTTTCAGGCGATGCTCAATGTTGCTGGCTATAGAAGGCAATAGGCAATAAATTATCTATAAGCAATAATGAGTAAAAATTAAGTTGCCATGAAAGTAGAAATATAAAACACATTCATTTGAGGACATCTCTATCTTTTCTCACACATTTGAGTTGAAGTTACATGTAACATGATTGACAGCAATCCTGTACAATAAGGAGCCTTAGGCTGGATTCTCTTGCCTATACAGGCAGTATATGTTTCAATCCTCACAAGAGTAGATTATTATTCCTAGTTATTTTACTCAAGAATCAACTGAGGCTCAGATTGGATTAAGTACATACTTTGATGAGCTAGTAGAAGGACAGAGTTAGGACTCAAACCCAGAGATCTAATGTTCTTTCTATAGCTGATATCTCAATAGACAATAAGAACTATTTAGCCAAACCAATATTTTACTTTGGATTCTAGTACATTTAGCCATAAATAAACTTTGTATCTATTTATGTAGTAAGCATACCAGAAGCTTATATCTTCTAATTAAGTTCAATTCTTTTTTTTTTAATTTTGAATTAATTTCAAACTTATTTAAAAGTTATATATGTTATTTCCCTTTACCCCTTTGTACGTCAGTGTGTATTTCTTAAGAACAAGGATATTCTACATGAGCACAGTTCAGTGATCAAATTTAATATTGATGTAATGCTTTTATCTAACGTATAGTCCATGTTTCGATTTTGTCAATTTTGACTCTAATGTCCTTTATAGCATTTTTTTCCCTGTCCAGGATCACAGATTGCATTTAGTCTCAACTAACCTGAAGCAGTTTTTTAGCCTTTCTTTGTCTTTTATGACACTGAAGAATTTGAAGACTACAGGCCAGTTATTTTATAGACTATCCCTCAATTTTGTTGAATTCTTTCAACCATTATATTTTACTGCTTTTTAATCCTAGTTGAGCCGAATCAAGGAGGGTTGTAGTCAAAATACAGATTAGTTTTTGCCTTCCTTAAGCTCTGAGTGTTGTTAACCAATAACCAATAGTTATTGTTAAAATCAGTGATGGTTTTTTTATGTGTTAATTATCTATGGCTTTTAATTAGCAGTACTGTCTCCCAGTAGTTGCTTATTATCATGGGTCACCTAGTCAGCTGGTTCCCTTTGCCTCTCAGCAAAATTTTTTCTGGACCTGTTTTTTTCATCTTTGAAATTAGACTCCCATCTCTAAAATCTAAAGCATTAAGTCATTTGATCGCTTAATAATTTTAATCCAGTATTTAAGAGATTTGTGATAATGTTTAACCAAATTTTTAAGTTCATTTTATTGTTAAATTGTCTTTTCCTCTTTTCTAGGAATCGCTTCATGTTTGGCTGTTTTCTCAGCATGAATGAAATAGCATTTTCTGACCCAACACCAGATGGCAAGTTATTTGCAACCAAGTACTGCAACACCCCAAATTTCCTTGTATACAATTTTAATAGTTAAAGTCAATTTCAACTATAGAACAGTTACTATGTCGATGAGTTCAGACAGCCCCTTATCGTATAAGAACCATTTAACAGATATCAAAATTGAAATATTGAGACACACACCACATACACAAACCTGCCTGTTTTGTTCCTTATGAATTGAAAAGTCAGGGATGAATTTGTTGAAAATTATGTGGCAAGTCAACGAAAGGAAAATCTTTGGCTGATGTATACTGACTAGCACTCTGAATCCTTAATTACAAAACTGTGTAGCTATAGCTAGAAAATTATTTGCCTCTTACGTAACAATGACAGAGCAAGGTGGTTTCCACAGAAATGTGACCACTTACCTTTTATAGAGCTCCTTTGGAACAGGGTTATCTCATGCTGCATCAGAAGCAAACAGGAAAATTGAAAGACAAATAATTCCCATGCCCAATTTTTTAAGGTAATTCCTGAATTCTGTATATAGACTTCTCACCTTAATAGGTAGCAGCTCAGTTTGAATGTATTTAGGAAGTGTTTTGGATTTCTAGTTTGTATAATAGGGAAAGATGTAAAGAATAAGATTACTATATCCTTTTATGTACAACAGAATTCTATAGCTTGTTTTACTCTTTAAAAATCATATTAATCAAAAGCACATCTGTCACCAGATTTAATTAAAATTACTAATTGCACTGCTGTCAATTTCATTAGTTTTTGGTGTGTGAAAATGCTAATTGTGCTGCTTTAGTGAACTTATTATTAGTAACTGAAGTCATTAATAAAATGGATGCCCCGTTGGGATTAATGATTCATATGGTTACATTTAAAGTTTTTTTGCATGTCTAAAATACATCTTGTTTCTGAGACATCTGAAAACATGTATCAGAACCAAGGTTAGTGAATAAATATATCTAGGTTGATGGGCCAGAAAACATGATGACATGTAAATACATCTAAATATGCACACATTTTTCTAGTATAATTCTTGGACACTTTGAAAAACAAAGAATTATTCAGATTGTTTTAATTCTAAAAAACATTTAATTGCTATTTGACAATAATACTCTAGGGAGCTAGTTTTCCAGGTTATAACTTTATGTAGAATATGTTCATTTACATTCTTTTATTTGCCTGTAAGTTAACATGGTTCCAAAATTTAAAGGCCTGGGTTCCATAAAGAATGTGGAAGTGTTAAAATGTGTGTAATTATGCAAACATTTTGATGCTATTTTCTGCACTGCTGTTTTTAAATATTGTTTTAATATTTTATTTAAAAATTTTATTAACATTTGTTCAATGCTTTTGTGATGAATCAATTAAAATTCTTTTCAATATTCTTTGTTTTCATACAATTGAATGTACTGATTTTCTTTGTAAATTATTTTTAGTGGTATAAAAATAGTACATACTCTTTGTAAAAATGCAAGCATTGAAAACATCCACACAAAAACCTGCACACATTTACTTAGTTTTATTCATAATTGTCAAAACTTGGAAGCCACCAAGATGTTTTTCAGTAGATGAATGAATAAACAGGTACATCCGGAAAATGGAATAGAATTCATCTCTAAAAAGAAGCCACAAAAGGGCACAAAGGAACCGTACATGGCTATTACCAAGTGAAAAAAACCAATCTGAGGTTGCATTCTATATGATTACAACTATATGACATTCTGGAAAAGGCAAAAGACTGTGGGGACAGTAAAAACATACATGGTTACCAAAGGTGGAGGGGAGGGAAGGAGGAATTAGTAGGACCAAGATTTTTCGGGCAGTGAAAATACTGTGTATATTAATGGTGGACACATGGCATTATATATTTGCCCAAACTCATAGAATGGACACCAAGTGTGAACCCTGATTTGTCAACATAGATTCGTCAGTTGCAACAAATGCACCACTCGGGTGGGGATGTTGATAATAGGGGAGGCTGTATCAATGTGTAGTGGTGCAGGAGTATGTGGTAGATCTGTATCTTCCTCTTAATTTTGTGAATCTAAAACTGCTCTAAAAAGTCTAAAAAACAAAAAAGAAAGAGAAAGTATTACAGCTAAAGAGACATGCCAACTACATGTAATCTGGCATCCTGGATGAGATACTGAAATAGAAAAAGGGCTTTCGGTAAAAAATAAATCTGAATAAAATATGGACTTCAGTTAGCAATGATGTATCAGTATTGGTTCATTGGTTTAACTGACAAATATACTATAGTAATGTGAGATGATAATAAGAGGAAGCTAGGTATGGGGTATACGGGAATTCTGTGTTTGCAACTTTTCAGTAAATCTAAAATTTCTTTAAAGGTTTTTTTCTTTTTTTTAATGTATAACTCAGTAAGTTATCACAAATACCTTCACAGCTACTACCCAGGTTAAAAAAACAACAACATTGCCACTTTCCCAGAAGTCTTCCTCATATCCCCTTTAATCATTATCATGAGATCCAACAAAAGCAGTTCTAAGAGGGAAGTTCATCGCTGTAAATGCCTACCTCAAGAAACAAGAAAAATCTCAACTTTATATCTCAAGGAACTATAAAAAGAACAAATGAAGCCCAAAGTTAGTAGAAGGAAGGAAATACAAATATAAGAGCAAAAATAAAAGAAACATAGACTAAAAAAGACACTAGAAAAGATAAATGAAACCAAGAGCTGATTACAAAGCAATCTTGAGAAAGAATGAAGTTTGGAGGTACCACGCTCCCTGATTTCAAACTACATTACAAAACTATAATAATTAAAACAGTATTATAGTGGCATAAAAACAAATACAAATCAGTGGAACAGAATACAGAGCCTAAAAATAAATCCACGCATATATGGTCAATTTGTGACAAAGGACCATAGTATACCTAAGGAAAGGACAGTCTCTTCTGTTAATGCTGTTGGGAAAACTGGATCAGTATCTTATACCATACACAAAAATCAATTTAAACTGGATTAAAGACCTGAAACCACAAAACTCTTAGAAAAAAAAAAATAGGTGGCAAGCTCCTTGATACTGATCTTGGCAATGATTTTTTGGATTTGACACCAAAAGCAAAGGCAACAAGGAAAAAAATGACTCCACACTAAAAAGCTTCTGCATAGCAAGGCAACCTGCTAAATGGGAGAAAATATTTGCAAATCATACATCTTATAAGTAGTTATTCAAAATATATTAGATCTCAAAATATAAAGATCTCATACAACCTAATAGCAAAAAACCAATCCAATTAAAAAAATGGGCAGATCAAAATAGACATTTTTCTAAATAAGACAGGTGATCAACAGAAATGTGAAAAGATGTTGACCATCACTAATCATCAGGGAAATGCAAAGCAAACTCACAATGAGATATTACCTCACACCTGTTAGGATGGTTTGTTACCAAAAAAATAAACCAAAAAGTGTTGCCAAGGATGTGGAGAAAAGGGAACTCTTACACAGTTGATGGGAATGTAAATTGGAGCACCTACTATATGGAAAACAGTTTGGGGGTTCTTCGAAAAAATCAAAAATAGAATTACCTTATGATCCATCAATTTCACTTCAGGGTATGTAACCTGAAAACACAAACACTAACTTGAAAAGATATCTGACCCCCATGTACATTGCAGCATTATCCACAAAAGCCATGACATGGAAACAAGCGGATATCAATGGATGATGAATGAATGGATAAAGGTGTAGGATATATAGCCATGTGTTGTGTGACGTTTCAGTCAGCGATGGACAGAATATGACAGTGACTCCCATAAGATTATAATAGAGCCAAAAAATTCCTAAAGCCTGGTGACATTGTAATCAACATCACATCACAGCGCAATGCATTACGTGTTTGTGGCGATACAAACCTGTGCTACCAGTTGTATAAGTATAGCACACTCAATTATGTACTTAATTCAAATGGTTTATGTATTTACTTTTTATCATGATATCAGTGCTTTCTACTTATAAAAGCCTGCTGTAAATCAGTATGTTGACAGGCCAGCAGCAGCCTCATATATCTTGTTTACTGCGTCTTGATTGCATCATTTTCTCTTGTAATCTCATGTTATTTTGTTCATCGTGGCCCCTAAGTGTACAGAATCCACTGCTAATGTTGCCAATAAGAGTGACTGACCTGGAAACAAATTTAAAGTGATGAAGGACTATAAAGGTAGAAAAATCAGTGATGGTTACTGCTTGCCAGTCAGGCATATCCCATTCCACCAAAGAAAATACAGTGACAGAAGCTCTTACGGGATCTGCTTCAACTGAAGGCCAACGATACTAACAAAAATTGGAGAAACTTTTAAACCTGGATTCAGAGCAGACACAGCCATGTCCCTCCCAACACATGATGACCATGGGCAAAGCAAAAAGTTAGTTTGAGATGTTGAAAGTAAAGGTTGGACCCAAGTATGATGCTGAATTTACTATTAGCCCTGAGTGGTTTAAATGATTAAAGAACTGTTCCTTATTCATTACATAATGTGAAAGTGAGTGGTGTGTCTGCAAGTGCTGATGTGAAAGAAAGCAGCTGAAGAATTTTTGGAAACTCTAGATAAGCTGATTATGGAGAAAAATTACTTGCCAGACCAAATATTCAATATGGATGAAACCTCCTTAGTCTGGAAAGGACTCATCCATAGGAGGCCAAGTCAATGCCAGGTTTCAAGGCTTTTAAGGACAGGGTAAGTCTTGCTTGGAGGCAGTTTCAGGCTACACTTTGGGATCTGGGACAGTGAGAACCCAGGGCCTTTAGCCTCTTTTCTAATATAACACTTAAGACTACAGATCTCCATAAGCACATCTTTAGCTGCATCCCCCAAATTTATATATATAGTATTTTCATTATTAAAAATTTTTTCTGGGGGCCGGCCGAGTGGCGCATTGGTTAAGCGCTGGTTTTGGGATGCCAGCGGCCCTGGTTCGGATCCCACGTGAGGGCCAGTGACACTGCCCTCTACAGCTGACAGCAGCTCCACCTGGAGCTGGGCTGTGAGAGCCCCGGTGATGGTGTGGGCTGCAGTCCCTGCTGCGGTGGGCTGCCATAGGCTACAGTGAGTGGCCCGCAGCCAGCGTGAGCGGCTGGCAGCCAAGCGTGAGTGAGCTGCCAATAGCCGCGATGAGCGACATCCAGAGGCCGGCGACCGATCTGCCTCAGCCGGGAAGAGCGCAATGAACGATACCAACAGTGAAGCAACATCCTCCGCAACTGGACTGAAGAACAAGAAGACAGCAACTTGTCTGTTCCCCTTCCCCGATTCCCCAACGCTGTTCCCCTCCGCGAATTCCCCAATAAAATCTTTAAAAATAAAAATAAAAAAATAAAGTCTCTAAAAAAAAAAAAAAATTTTTTCTGGGCTGGCTGAGTGGCGCATTGGTTAAGCGCTGGTTTTGGGATGCCAGCGGCCCCGGTTCGGATCCCACATGAGGGCCAGTGACACTGCCCTCTACAGCTAACAACAGCTCCACCTGGAGCTGGGCTGTGCGAGCCCCGGTGATGGTGTGGGCTGCAGCCCCTGCTGCAGTGGGCTGCCATAGGCTACAGTGAGTGGCCCGCAGCCAGCGTGAGCGGCTGGCAGCCAAGTGTGAGCTGCCAAGAGCCGCGGTGAGCGACATCCAGAAGCCAGCGACCGATCTGCCTCATCCGGGAACAGCGCAATGACGATACCAACAGTGAAGCAACATCCTCCGCAACTAAACTGAAGAACAAAAAGACAACAACTTGTCTGTTCCCCTTCCCCGATTCCCCAACGCTGTTCCTCTCCGCCAATTCCCCAATGAAATCTTTAAAAAAACAAAAAAAATTTTCTAATTGTATTTAAATCAAAAAATTGTAGATGACGTAGGTACTAAGAGGCATGAAAGAATAGTCCTCAGCATATCTTAAGCAGCTGCTTATTATCTCCATTTTATAGAGGCGCAAACAGGTTCCTGGAGTCCTTACACTGCTAGTAAAGGAAGATTAAGATTGGGAGGTGAGAAAGCTATTTGGGAGAAGCCAGATTTGATTTGCCAAATATAATTAATGTAGCAAAAAGATTAGTCCTGCTCTAGCCTCAATCCAGTCATGTTACTCTTCTTTCCCGAGAATCAGGCAAATGGACAAAAAAAGAAGATAACATCCAAGGCTAAAAGAACAAGTTCTAGGACAAGAACAAAAAAGTTTTCTTTCAGTTGGTATCAAATTGTCTGCAACTTTGTGCTGAGGACTTCACAACCTATCCAGACTCAAGGGAAAAAAAATGCATGCCAGGGTCATTTTGCAATGTCTGCCATAGACGAATGCTGTGGGTTTGCTGGCCCAGTCCTCAGGCATAATTTTGTTCCCATTCAGATATTCCAACCACAGGAACTGGAAACAAATTTCTCAAGGAAAAGTATTTATTTACTAAAGAAAAAGTTGTAATGCATGACAATGGGCTAAGAGACAAACTGCTTTGTAGCTTGGCAGACCTAATAAGAATGACACAACATATAAATCAGAGTGAAAGCAACGTCATGATGCAAAATCATACATAAGATTTTTCCATAAATTAAGTCAGCTTTCAGTTTACTTTCGTCACTTTACTATTTTGATAGACAATATGCCCATGTGTACCATCACTTGGTAAACTGCATACAAAAGGAACTGTCCAGTGAATTTTAATATTGTTTAAAGCGCAGAGTGCAATGGTTCCTAATCTTTCTAAGATCCACCATGTAACAGTAATTTTTAAAATTTGTTTTATAGTCAAGTCTGGGCATACCACCTAGATTCACAAGCACAATTCACTAACTGAAAATTTCCTGGGGGCTGTGGCTCACAGATAGAAACTTTTTATCCAAATCACCCTTTTACAAATTAGAATCATAAGGACAAGAGAAAGAAACCTACTCACATTCACTCAGTAAGTTTAATGACAACAGTCTTATCAGTGGAGTTTAAAATAAGAGAATACAACTTCTGGTAACTAAAATGTCCTTTATTCTATACCATCCTATTAGAATTTTATTATTTTTACACTAGAACTGTGACATGCTTAAGATATAGATTAGTAAATAAAAAAAGGGATATCAGTACAGGAAAATACATTTAATAAATGAAAGCAAAATCCAAAGATCTGGAGAGAGCCAAGAGAGCAAGACAAGCCTTAACCAAAAATGTCTGGAAATACCCGAGGAGCTACTCTTTTGCCATATTCTCTCAGCTTCTAGTGACTATATTTAGTAACCACATCAATGAAGAAAGGCCAGCAAAAAGTTTAATATTTTAAAAGACAAGCAAATGTAGACTTATTTTCTATTGCACAAAGTACTAATTTCAATAGACCCATTAAAATAGAGAATATTTAAGATAATTAAAATGGTAACTATCCAGATTAGTAAGTTAGACATGTTTACAGCATTTTATTGCTAGTATTTTAAATCTTTATAAACAAATTCAAATAGTTTCTTAAACTTAAAGTTTCTTAAACTTTATAGAAAACCCACTATGCTCTCAAATGCTGATCATCATAAGTATACATGAAATACCTTTATATAATAATAGAAATAGCTGTTCAAATGTAACAAGGTGCTATTGTCCTAAAATAGGCCCCAGAGTCTATAATTATGTTTCTCATAGTAACTATGTAAATGTATTACAGTAAACAGAGCAGGTATGTACATGAACCATGCTTGAAGCTCAGGTAGCCATGAATGAGGGGATCACTGGACATCTGCTTCCAAAGCGTCAACAACGTGCCCTGCAGAAGGACGATCCTGAGGATACTCGTTAGTGCACAGACAGAAGAGTTCAATCACTTTCTGGTACGTCTCATCCAGTTCTTCCATATTAATAGGTGGTCTGGTTCCCAAAGCGGCATAGTATGCTTCATCATCAAAGTCACTCTCATCAAAAGTTTTATCTGCTCATGAAGGAGTTAAGAGATTGAAACAAATAAAATCACTTTAAGTCACAGAAAAACTTAGCGACTGCTCAAACTCACCCTTCTGAAACAAGAATCCATCATCCAGGATGCTTTTCATTATATCACAGGCAGTCTCTTCAACTGTTCTGCCATGGTACAGACTAGCTATTGCACAGATTTATTATCAATTCATGGCTATCAACTCTTACCCCCCTGCTCTGATAGCATTCCAATTTTCTTCTCAGGCAAGGGGAGTTTCTAAGGTAACTTTTGCTCCCCTGAATTTTGTCAATTTATCTCCCTGTTCTGAATCTATATCTCATTTGATTGAGCTGGTACCAAACTGAGATGGTACCAAATTAGTCAAAACTATTATTATAATCTATTGGGTCGTCGGAAAAGTCATGACGTATTTTTTCCTGTTTTTCGTTGCAAAAATGCGTCATGACTTTTGCAACAACCCAGTATTATCCTACACCACTGAATCAAATACCTTGCTCTTTTAAAATTTTAACTTAATAGAAAAATAAAATGCAATTTTATAAACTAATTTTCTTTCAAATTTAAAAGATTGGGATTTACATTAAAAATATGTGGTTATACCTTCATCATCATCATCTGGAAGAGTAATGTGTGGAATGCATAAAGTCATCATTTCCCACAGAGTAAGGCCAAAGGCAAACATGTCTGCCTTATCAGTAATAATGCCATTCTCCTCCAAAGCTTCTTTGGGTTTCCAAGGCTCAGTGCCAATATAACAGGCATCAGGGTCAGTCACTGAAACAAGTAAAACACAGGTAAAGTGGTCTTAAGGGCAAGCACTAGAAGTCACTAAGAAAAGCAAGCAACCCAAAGAAAAGTGGGCAAATAATCTGACAGGTAGTTTAAAGGTTAATAAATGTAGCCAGTAAACATGACAAAATACACTCAACCTAATTAGTAAGAATTACTTTTCCCCTATCAAACTGATATTCAAAAAGCTGAACAGTTGGCAAAGGTGTAGAAAAACAGTAACTCTCTTAGAAGGTGGTAGGAATATAAATACATTGTGGATGTCTGGAGTACAGACTCTGGAGTTAGACTGCCCTGCCTGGGTTCAAAGACATTTTGCAAACTGTGACCTTCAGCACATCACTTAATCTCTGTATGTCAGTTTCTTCATTATTCAAATTATGCTGTCATTAGGCTGAGAGAAGTACCATTTCTATGCCTCTATGATTGGTAAATCGGGGGAAAAGAGTTGAATCACATACTGGCTCTTAAAGCTTCCGCCCAGGAATGACATAGATCCACTCACAATAAAAAAAAAAAAAGCCAGCTAAAATTTTGATTGGAATTAGACTGAATCTTTGTATCAGTTTGGGAAGAATTAACAACTAAACTGTATTGATTCTGCCAATCCACATCATGATCTCTCTCCATTTATTTACCTCTTATTCAGTTCTCTCAGTAATGTTTTATGGTGTTCAATATATAGTTCAGATTTTGTTAATTTGTAAATATTTTATGCCTTATGGTAGTTGTAAATGGAATTTTTAAAATTTTCATTTTCCAATTTACATATAGAAATAGCAAACTTCACTTGATTCGTGCTTTTGTAGATTCCTTGAGATTTTCTAAACAATCACATCAACTGTAAATAATGAACCTTTCATTTTCTTTCCAATCTTTCTGCCTTTTACTTTTTTCTTGCTTTATTTTAATGTAGGACCACAGGAGAGTGTTAACACTGGCCAAGGCAGGCACGCCAGCTTTGTCCTCTATTTAAGATGTTGACTGTAGGCTTCTCTGTAGATACCCTTTCTGAGGTTAAGTTCCCTTCTATATGTAGTAAGCAAGTTTTTATCATGAATGAAAGCTGGATTTTGTCAAATGCTTTTTCTGCATCTGAGATGACGACGTAGTTTTCAAATCTGTTAATATGCTGAATTGTGTTCACTTTTGGATTTTTTTTTTTTTAAAGATTTTATTGGGGAATTGGGGGAGGGAACAGAGTTGGGGAATCAGGAAAAGGGAACAGACAAGTTGCTGTCCTTTTGTTTTTCAGCCTAGTTGTGGAGGACGTTGCTTCACTGGCCCATGTTGGTATTATGATCATTGCTCTCTTCCCAGCTGAGGCAGATTCGTTGCCAGCCATTGGACGGCCACTCACGGCGACTCAAGGCTGCACACTCTGGCTATTGGCTGCTCACGGTAGCTTACAACAGCCCACTGCAGTTTATGCTGTCACGGGTGACTTTTGGCAGGCAGCCCAGCTCCAGGTTGAACTGTTGTTCACCATCTAAGCTATAGAGGGCGCAGCATCACTGGCTCTCA
Organism: Aselliscus stoliczkanus; assembly: GCA_033961575.1. Lineage (NCBI taxonomy): Eukaryota > Metazoa > Chordata > Mammalia > Chiroptera > Hipposideridae > Aselliscus > Aselliscus stoliczkanus. The sequence continues at coordinate 22,824,563 of CM066735.1, forward strand.
TGTGGGATCTGAATTGGGGCCCTGCTGCTCAGAGCTGGCGCTCTCAAGCAGCCAACTCTTAACCAATGAGCCACTTTAGAATATTAAAATAACTTTTCTTTCCTGGGATAAACAACCTACTTAGTCAGATATACTATACTTATTATATACTATTAGATTCAATTTGCTAATATTTTGTTAAAATGTTTGCATCTATATTTGTGAAGAACACTGCTGTAATCTTTTTTCATAATGCATTTGTCAGGTTTTGATATTAGACTGGTGGCCTCAGAGTAAATTAGGCAGTGGTCCCTACTCTTCTAGTTTCTGAAAAAATATGTATAAAATCACAGTGTCATTTCTTCCTTAGATGCTTGATAGAAATTAACAGTGAAATTATATGGGTCATGGGTTTTCTTTAAGGGGATGTTTCTTTAATATAGGGCTATTTGGATTTCCTATTTGTTCTTATGTCAATTTTGGTAAATTGCATTTTTCAAGTAAATTGTTCTTTTCATCTAAGTTGTCAAATTTATTGGCATAAAGCTGTTTGTAACAATCAATATTTAAATGTGTGTAGAATCTGTAGCAATTACTTTCCTTCCATTCCTGATATTGTGCTTTGTGTTCTCTCTTTTTTCTTAATCAATCCAGCTAAGGATTTGTCAATTTTGTCTTTCAAAGAACCAGTTTTCGGCTTTATTAAAATCTTTTAGTATTTGTTATTTCATTGATATCAGCTCATATCTTTATTTGGATCTGCTTTGCTGTTCTTTTTCTTGCTTAAGATGGAGCATAAGTTATTGATTTAGAGCCTTTCTTTTTGCTAATATCATCACGTACACAGCTACAAATTTCCCTTTAAGCCCTTACTTTAGTTTTATCCCAAACATTTTAATATGTAGAATTTCCCTTTTTATTCAATTCAAAGTATTTTCCAATTTCCCTTGCCATTTTCTTTGATGTACAAGTTATTCAAATTTGTGCTGTTGAATTTTCAAATACTTGGGGGTTTCCTACAGATATCGTGCTGCTATTGGTTTCTAACTTAAATCCACTGTTGTCAACAAACATACTCGATCATTTCTTGAATCAATTTTATGAATTTTATGAATTTTCCTTTTCAGATTTAAAGACTTTATTTACTTCTGCTATGACTAGGATAAACAAAAGCTCTTACAAACACAACATGCACTGGGCAGTATTAGAATATATTATACTGAAAATGAAAATTTTCACTATGTGATTGCTATTAATCTCCATTTCTTCACGAATAAGGTTAGAGTGAAAACAAACCAAACATAATTCACTTTCAAATAAACAGAAAAATAGAAAGCCCATTTTATTTAATAAAAGCTTCTCTTCAGAACTAAAGGAAAGTTCTGCCTTGCAGGTCTCCAGAAATTTACAAGGAAAAGAGAGAAAGAAGGAAACTAACATTTGAAGAACAAACAGGACTGAGAAGGAAAAATGAGAATCAAGAAGCTGGGAAATTGCAGATTCCAGTCAATAAGCACTCCATTCATTCATGCAACATTTTGTTGGGTATATTTAATGAGTAAGTAGGCTCTGTCTGAAGATGAAGTGAGAAAAAAGATGCCAGACTAGGACAATCCCCAGCATCAGGTGACAAGAATGAAAGATGTCTTTTTACTTAGCTTTAGGACAGTGAAGCCTGAAAGGCAGTCATGTCCAGTATAAGCTCCATGAAGGCTTTCCCCGTACCACCTTACATCTATGAAGCATTTAATGGAATCCATGACTAGGCGAAAGTCTACAGATGTGGTCCACATGGGCACTGATTGTGGCCAAAAAGGAGGATTCTTACCCCATTCTAAGTAGGTCAAATTCCTACAGGGAGCTGCCAGGCTAAAGAGTAGCTTTCTAGAATTCTCGGTCTAATACAGCAGCTCCAACTGAAGATTAGTCAACCACAGGGACATTTCCTATTACGTCCCCTTACATTTCTCCAAGTCTGTGATTAGAATTTAAACATAAAAGTAGTTTTCCGGGCTGGCCGAGTGGCACGGTGGTTAAGCGCTGGCCCCGGTTTGGTCCCACATATGAGGGCCAGTGACACTGCCCTCAAAAAAAAAAAAAAAAAAAGTGGTTTCCCCACATTACTGAAGTTTGCTGTCTGTGAAGGTGGACTGTTCTGACAACAAGTTTGATGAGATCACAAGTTAATGGTCAATTATTCCTCTTTAAGACAGAAATATTTTATTACCCTTTACTACATTCTAAGAATTTAAGCAGACATTACCTTTTTTAGTTCTCACAGATACTATCTCAAATTGAAAATGAAACTGGAGCTGCTTCTCATCCTTCAATTCTGAGCTTAACATTATTTTTTCAGAGAGGCCTTTCCCAACATCTAGGCTGGATGAAGTCTCACATGATGTCATGTTTACATAATTCCTTGTATGTAACAGTCATTATACTTGAGTAGTGTTAGTCATTCAAGAGCTGTTTTTCATCCTACATCATGAGCCCTAAAGGGGTAAGGGCTGTATGTACACCATTTTCCTCTATATCCATAGTTTCTAACTCAATGCCTGACTGTACTTACTATTAAAAATGTCTGCTAAATAAATTAATCTAGAGATAGATTTGGGCTTTTCAAAGGACACCTTACATATATCGATACTGTAGTTGTGAAGCATGAATGTATTATCTATTAAAACAAAACTTAGAAGTAGTTTTTAAAGATTTAGGTGTAGTTTTATCCAAACTGTTCTTAATGGTTATATAAATAATTATTTTAAATGTTTTGTAATCTGTTCAATTTAATATGTTTGGATATATTTTCATGCCTACAAATATAAACCTACATGATTTTAATGGCTACATCATACTGTACTGTGTAGTGGTACAGTAATTAAACCACCCCTTATTGATGGACATTCTCTTCCATTTTTGTGTCCATTCTGCTACAGTGTGTTCATTCCCCCATGCTTACAAGTATTTTCTTAGATTAGGTTTTTACTTTTTTGTTTGTTTGTTTGTTTTGTTTTTTTAGCTGAGCCCGTTTTTACTTTTAATGAAAAGTATCTATTGAAAATAAATGACCTCATATACACTGAAAGAAGCACAAACCCATGGTTCAAAGCTACATAAGACAGACTGGTGCTGATTTCCAGCAAAGACTTATTATGTTAGTATTTTTATTAGGATTGTTATTGTTTTTGTTACTATTTTATTTTCAAAGTTGCATGGGTTTTGATTCTTCTGTCCCAATTCTGTATCTTCTACAAGCCTACTTCTTAGTTCTGTATTTTGACCTATACAGAACGTGAGGTTTTGAAGAAATTAATGTATCAGGTTATCATAAAAAATGCTTTCACTGTCCAAATATTTCTCTGGAATGTGTTCTTGGGAATGGAATCAGAGGATTGAAGGGCAAAAACATTTTAAGGATTTTGGGTATAAATATATATTTCCAAACTACCCCTCTGAAAAGGCTATACCACTGTGGTAGTTACTAGTGCTGTTCATTAGTCATTCATGCTCTCCATTTAGACACAGAAGAATGGCACTTTCTAGCCTGTCGTGGTTGGGTGGAGCCATATGACTAGTTTTGCTCAGTGAGTTGTGAAAGAAGAGACTTGTGTCATCTGAGATGGAGCATTTAATTGTTAATGCAAGTAGTACTATCCAACAGAACTTTCTGTGTTAAAAATGTTTTATATCTGCATAGTCCAATATGGTAGCTACTAAGCACCTAAATGTGATTCAAGTGGCTGAGGAAATGAATTTTTTAAATTTAAAAATACAAATTAATGTAAATAGCCATATGAACTAATGGGACCGCAGTGAACAGTGCAGCTCTAGAGCTTTCTACCTTCCCTACGAAGATGGCAATATTTCACAGAGTGGATGTTCCAGCAGCTGAGGCCCTAAAGTGAGAATGACATGGAACCCAACCCTAGTAGACATGTAGCTTGAATAAGCTTTGGTTATTTTAATCCACTGAGGTTTTTGAGGGTCTATGTTACCATAAGAAAACTTATCCTAATCCGACTGGTAACACCAATTGCAATTTCTACTTTGTGTGAGAGTACATGTTATCCTATACTGTTTCTCATAATAGCACGTAGAAATTTTTCAAAGAATTTTTCAGTAGTCATGGCTTTTTAAAAATGGTTTCTAGCTTTGGTGTCCTTCTTAAGCCCAACATTAAGGAAATATTTACATACAATTTTTCTTCAGTCTATGGGGATCAGAATTTGAGAAATAGAACATTCTTCTTCTATTTTTTTTATCTATAATGTCCAGACATCATCATTTGACTCAGCTACCTTTCTGATACAAAAATGTCACCTATACCATATATTAAATTCCATAGGTTTGGGAACTATTTCTTGACTTTCTTATATTTTCCTGCCTATTTTGGCATGAATATCACTGCTATAATTATTGTAGCTTTGTAACACTTCTTAACATCTGGTCAGGAAAATTCCAACTCATCATTCTTTCATAAAATTTTCCTGGCTATGTTTGAAAAATGTATCCTCAAGGATAAACTTTGACATGTTCTAAAATAAAATAGATTATACTGGTATTATAAAATTCACAGATTTTTCTAACTCATTCATTCATTTCTGCTTTTTGGAGGACCTCATTTTATTTTTCTTGCTTGAGTTAAATACTCAACTTCATAAAGGTTAAATAATAAAAACGTCTTCCTCTGAGTAGCTTTGACCAAATCAAATATATTTGTTGTTACACTCTCATTCTTTTTTAGTTTGTAACTGGAATTTGATTTCTTTTTTCAGCTAAAAATCATTTTTTTTTTTTTTTTTTTTTTTTTTAAAGATTTTATTGGGGAATTGGGGGAGGGGAACAGCGTTGGGGAATCGGGGAAGGGGAACAGACAAGTTGCTGTCCTTTTGCTCCTCAGTTTAGTTGCGGAGGATGCCGCTTCACTGTTGGTATCGTCATTGCGCTCTTCCCGGATGAGGCAGATCGGTCGCTGGCCTCTGGATGTCGCCCATCGCGGCCATTGGCAGCTCACGCTTGGCTGCCAGCCGCTCACGCTGGCTGCGGGCCACTCACCGCAGCCCACGGCAGCCCACTGCAGCAGGGGCCGCAGCCCACACCATCACCAGGGCTCGCACAGCCCAGCTCCAGGTGGAGCTGTTGTCAGCTGTGGAGGGCAGTGTCACTGGCCCTCAGTGGGATCCGAACCGGGGCCGCTGGCATCCCAAAACCAGCGCTTAACCAATGCGCCACTCGGCCGGCCCTAAAAATCATTTTTAAGTATTTTAAATTCCTAAATAATTTAGGTGTTTTTGTTTCCAATTGTTAATAATTTCTAGATTTATAGGATATTTTAAGTATAATTTTTGTCTTACAAAATAATCATTATCTCCTGTGAGATGCAGGAAAAAGGTACCTAGATGTTTGAAAATGGCGGCTGTTATTGGCATCAATTCATTCTTGATCGTTTCACAGTGAATCAGTCATTTATTATATAATAACCTTGTGATAGTCATTAGATTTATTGTTTAATCATATGTAAGTGACAATACAATAAAAAGTCTAAAATGGCCCAAACTGGCACTTAATAGTGATTCTAATATGTTCTTAAGAAGTTATTGATACTGTCGGAGAAAAAATGCTGAATAGTGAGCAGAGCAGCTCACAAGGGCAACATATGATAACTGGAGAAGCTTGAAAATAAGTCAATGCAATAACAATATTATTGCTGGGTTTGTATAATGTGTATTTCATATGAGCCTTTTAAAATATCCAATACAATATTATTTCACTTCTACTGCCATTCTTAAATTTTGGTTAAAAAAAAGAAATCCCAAGCCAGGAAAAAAAAAAAAAAAGTTTTTTCTTTGCTTTTATTTATATCTGGATGCTTTCCTAGAATATTCATATATTGGGCTGTTGGAAAAGTCATGACACATTTTGCAGCAAAAAACAGAAAAAATACATCATGACTTTTCTGACAACCCAATAGTTTCTAAAAATTCTTTTCCTATATTTTATCTTTCAAATAGGATGTTTGCACTGTGACACCAAATCATTCTAATGAGTCTTTTTACATCTTTTTTTAAAGGTTTCCTTCAAACTACTTCTGATGAGTTTTGCTTTTACTATGCAAGAAAAGATGGTGGGTTGTGCGTTCAGATTTTCCAAGAAAACAAATCAGAGGACCGGCATCTAACTACTTGGACAACGACTGTCAACCATTAGACTATTTCTACTTTTTGTGATTTAAGGTTTTCTTTTGTAATCTAATTAACACATGGTCAATTTTAATAAATATTCTGATGCGGAGAGTGACTTTATTATTTACTCAGTCTTCTACATATTAGTTTTATCTATTTCATGTATTAAGGATTAAGAAAATTATATTCAAAAACCTTATTTTTATTTTTTTGACAAATTCTCCTTTTTAGTCCTACAATTTCAACTTTGTTAGCAGTTATTTAGCCTTACCATTCATGGCAGTTCTATCTTTATTAATTATTACAGATACCATTAAAAATCACCCTATTTATCTTGACTTTTCCCTTCAACTTGTAGGGTTTGACTTTAGCTAGCAATTAAGTTGTACATATGTTCTTAATAGCATTCATTAACCTTCCCTTTACCTTATACTCATACAAAGAGGCAAATTTAAATGTTATTTATTAAATAATATGTTGAAAGCAGAAGTTTTCTCTTTGAGGCTGGCTCTTTGTTCTCACCAAGAACATATCTTAAATTTCATGACAAGAGAATGATCAGTATTTAAAATAAAGAGAGAAGAATGAGTGGTGTGGGCCAAGGGGCAAAAAGCTGAAGACCAGCCTTTATTAGCAATGTTTTTTTCTACTTGCATCCTGTTTCTTCTTCTATCAGTTTCCCAAATCTTGTCACTATGCTGATGCTGAATAAATGAATTCCTTTATAAAAACTTATTAAAATGTTATTTTCTATTCCCTACCACTTAAAAATCCCAATCTAAGTTAGAAATAGTTCTCAAACTTATCTTTAATTAAAATATATATTAATAAGAAAACAATAATTTATATTGTGGGTGTGTGGTAAGCAAGGGGGCCGGAGGCTGAGTGGAAGAGATATGAAGGATACTTTTTATTATACGTTTTTTTATAAATAGTTTTTGATTTTTGAAGAATGTGAACTCATTACCTATTTAAGTATGTAAAAATTAGAAATTTAAAATTGTATGAAAATAAAATTTAAAAATTAAGAGTACTACTTACCAGTCATGTTTTCATCCAATGGCAGAGAGACCCCTACATCACAGATTTTAATTGTATCAAAATCACCTTTAATTACAACATTTGAAGACTTTATATCTCCATGAAGCAGTTTCTTTTCTTGGTGTAGATACTAAAATAGTGGAAAATTTAACACATCTGAGTAAAAATACAAACTAATAAAAAATATATAGTAAGTTTCAAACAAAAAAATAACAGCTTGAACTCCCTTCCGAAACTACAGGATTAAATCTGTCCATCATTTCAAATTATTTGAAGCTAGAAAAAGGAACATCCTATATTATCTACGTCTTTCATACTGACCAAAAACCTCAACGATTCTTTGGAAATCGATGTCTACAGATAAACTAACTTTACATTTTCAAACTCATCTCACATACTTTTATATAAAAAGATGTTATAGCAGATTTCAAAATATACTGCAATTTTACTTGAGGCTAGTAATTTTTAGAAACAATTTTGTAAACTTCATAATGAAGCATCCTTTCTTCAAACGAATTGTTGAGATAATATAGAACAACAGATGACTTCAGACTACACATAATTCAAAAGCAGAAGAGAAGCAGAACGTAATCTAAGACTATCTTTTGATTTATACATTAATTCTGTCTTAGAATTGACAACTAACAGTATTTATCCACAATAAAAAAAAAGTTCTACAAAAGATTTATTTGTGGGGCCGCCCGAGTGGCTTGTTAGTTAAGAATTGGCTTGGGAGCGCGAGCTCTGAGCAGCAGGACAGACAGCTGGGATCCCATATGGGCCAGTGAAGCTGTGCCATCTACAGCTATGATGAACAACAGCTTGACTTGGAGCTGGGCTGCCGTAAGCTACCGTGAGTGGTCGGCAGTCGGCAGGATCTGCCTCAGCCGGGAAAAACACAATGATCACATTACCAACATGGACCAGTGAAGTGACGTCCTCCACAACTAGACTGAAGGATAAAAAAGGACAGCAACTTGTCTGCTCCGCCCCCCCAATTCCGCAATAAAATCTTTAAACAAACAAATAAACAACAAAAGTTATTTGTTCATTCATCAGCATTTGAGCAAGTACTTTGTGAGCTGGGCCTGAAAATGATGCAGAGATAATTCTTGGTATATAACTTGAAACACTCACTGTGCCCATCATAAATTCAATGTGTTCAAATATATTTATAATATATTAATTCCATTATAAATATACATTTAGATTTATTAAATAATTCAAATTATTAATTTAACCTATCTATTTAAAATTGGTTTTTCTGTGTATGTATTAAAATATATATATTTAGAAATAGTTTTTCCAGTTTAACATCCCATGAATCAATTTTATTTCAACTTTTAACATGCACTTTAACATCAGTTATTACATGATTCACTTTTGAGTCATCCAATAGTTTTCTGGAGCCATCATTACTTCTATCTACATTGTTTAGGATACAGAATTCTTATTTCTTACACTGAATCTATCCAAAGGCACAATTTAATTGCACAACATTGAGAGAGCTTTTGTCATTTTACCTAGAGATGTGTACTCAGAATTTCCAAAATTTACCCCATAAAGCAATCTTTAAGAGGTTGTTTACAATCAACAGAGGGTTGGGCTACACCCCCCAGGAATAATTACTAAATCTGTGTTAAATTTATTAATCCTTCTAATTAAATCTAACATGTGATCTCTATAAGCAAAACTACCTGACTTGGGTTATGGGTTATTTCAGGCCATGTGAAGGCCTCAAACACTTAACTGATCAAAATAAGGAAACAGTACACTTACAATATGAGAGATTCTATAAGACAACTCTTTAACTTAATGCAAACTCCTTTTTTGGGGAAAAAAGTCATACCTTGGCTTTTGTTGTTGCTGTTGTTTAAGGTTCTATTGGGGAATTGGGTAAGGGGAACAGCCAAGTTGTTGTCCTTCAATCTTAGTTGTGGAGGGAGCAGCTAGCTCAGCTCCAAGTCCAATCAACATCTGGCCGCCCATCAGCAGCTCTTGGCTGCTCAGCTCAAGGTGCCCTGTTCAATCTTAGTTGCAGGGGGGCATAGCCCACCAGCCCATGAGGGAGTAGAACCCAGAACCTTGTTGTTAGGAGCATGTGCTCTCACCAACTGAGTCATCCTGCCACCTGCTGGCAGCTGAGATAGCTCAGCTCGGGTACAGCTCACTGGCCCATGTGGGAATCGAACCAGCTACCCTGTTGCTCAGAGCTCACGCTCTTAACCAACTGAGCCACTTGGCAGGCCCAAGTCCTACCTTGTAATTAGGTATATAAAATACTTAATTTTTTAATGTTCCACAAAAGCTCTTTAAAATATAATGGTATAGTTACCTTTAATCCTCTTGCCATATTCAAAGCAACTTTTAAAATTATGGGTGCTGGAAAGGGACCTTGGTTGTCTTTATTTCGTTCTTCTATTAAGTCATTTAAGGACTTTTCACCCCCGTATTCCATAGCAAGACATAGACTGCCATCACTGGCTGCGGCAAAAGCACGATAACCTTAAAGAAACACAACATTTTCTTACTACAATAGGGTAGACCAGCAGCAACATTTGAGTTTTTTGCAGTAATGTAATGGAAAACAGGTCTGGAATAATGATGACAAATATACAAAACTATTATTTACAAAACTAATTTAGTAGATCTAATTTAAAATGCCTTCAGTTTGCAAATAGTATCACAAATTAAAATACTTTCTGCATTCCTAAATATAATGGTTCACCAACCATACTTATATTAAAAACGACAATGAAGAAATTATCTAAATGAAGATCATTTTATATTCCTGAATTCTCCATAGTACTTGCACAATGATTCCCATGGAATTTTAAATATATACTTTAGCATCTAAAAATATTATACACTAATTTTTATTTTAGAATGTTCACATTAATTTGATTCTTATCAAACTCTACCACCATACTCTTCATTTTTTATTAGTGAAACCGGTTATGAGACTATATAAACTGTTTCTGGATAAACAACAATATTATACCAGATACTGCTACCAAATAAATTTAAACTTACCTACAATGTTTGGATGATGAAGGTTTTTCAAAATCTTAGCTTCATCAGTTAATCTCTTTTGATACATATTTTGATAATAATCATTACATTTAGAATTTATCTTTTTCACAGCCCAAGGAGAATGAGACAAGCCTCTTGGAGATCTTTAAAAACAATTATAAAATGTATACAAAGATTAATAACCACAACGTATTTCAAATGACTAAGAAAAACTTCTAAATTTCAAAAAGGACTTGACAGTAATTTGTTTTTTTAAAAAAAATTTACAGTATTTTATACAATCAACACCTCTGCTACCTATCCTTTTTAATTGAAAGATAAACAGCTGATATATCTACTGATTATCAAAGAAGTCTGTATCTATTACTGGAAGAGAGGATATAAAAAGAGAGAACTAGAAGGAAAAAGTTGGAATATTATAAATTTTAAACTTCAAAGTTACTATTTTCTTTTTTTAAAGATTTTTTTTTTTAAAAATTGGGGAATTGGGGGAGGGGAACAGCGTTGTGGAATCGGGGAAGGGGAACAGACAAGTTGCTGTCTTTTTGTTCTTAAGTCTAGTTGCGGAGGACATTGCTTCACTGGCCCATGTTGGTATCATCATTGCGCTCTTCCCGGATGTGGCAGATTGGTCACTCATCACGGCTATTGGCAGCTCACGCTGGCTGCTGGCCACTCACTGTAGCCTATGGCAGCCCACTGCAGCAGGGGCTGCAGCCTACACCATCGCTGGGGCTCGCAGCCCAGCTCCAGGTAGAGCTGTTGTTAGCTGTCGAGGGCATTGTCACTGGCCCTCATATGTGGGATCCGAACCGGGGCCGCTGGCGTCCCAAGCCAGCTCTTAACCAATGTGCCACTCGGCCGGCCCCAAAGTTATTATTTTCTAATTTTTTCATTCAAGCATGTAAGACTACCAACTACTTATCAAACATTTAATTATATGTACCAGAGATGAATTCTAGAATGCTAAATAATAAACACTAATCTCTAAGAAACAATTTAAAGAAGAGATGTACAAGAAACATCTGGCCCATATGTAATCATATAAAGAAAACAGAGACTTATTTACCAACAAATATTGCGTCTCTACACTAACCACCCATTGTATACCTTTCACCACATACTCAAAGACAGGCGCTTAAGGCAATAATAATAAACATACAAATGAGAAAAAATGTTAAGTTGTGTATTTTCTAGGAAGATTCAGCCATTTTAACAATATTTAAAGTATAAATGTTTTAAGGCCTAAATAAAAAATCAGGTAAAACAAAGTCAGGGAAAGGTTTACCTGAAAAGATAGGCATTTATTTATGAGTACAGTGAATTATAAAAGACTAAGTACATGTAGCATAGAGTCACAAAAGCTAGTGAAAGAGTTAAAAATAAAAAGTTTTAACCATAAGAACATAACAACATATTGAATCAAGAATTTATTTTAGGGCCAGCCAAGTGGCTCAGTTGGTGAAGAGCTCGCTCAAGAGTGCGAGCTGAGCTCTGAGCAATAGCAGTTCGATGCCCAGCCTAAGGTGTTGCTGCCGCTAAGCTGACAAAAGGTGGCAGGATGGCTCAGCTAAAAAAATAAGAGAATGTATTTAGCTTTGTACTACCACCTCATAAGTATAGCTCTATGATTGCAGGACCTTTTTAAAAAAAATCAAAACATATGTACTCAGATCACTAGATTTCTTAATTCATATACATCTGTTATCCATAAGTTTATATAAACTATTCTTACACCTCCAGTTTTAGATAACAAGAGCATTTGGGGATAACCTCTTCCATGTCGTTTTACTGTGAAAAATATACTTTTTAAGTTTCAAGGAGTATCCCATAACTCTCGAATGTTTAGAATTCAGGTCTATCTTCACGTTTCCATAACATATTCTAATCTACAAAAGGACAAAAACGTATTTATGAAATCAGAATACTTTGCCAAGCTAAAAGTTGGTTCATTGAAAAGGCTAATAAAACAGGCAAATTTCTGAAGAGACTACACAAGGAAAAGAAATGGATGTACAAATATTATAATAAAAAATGAGGGGCCGGCCGAGTGGCTCAGTTGGTTAAGAGCTCGCTCAAGAGTGCGAGCTGAGCTCTGAGCAACGGCGGTTCGATGCCAGCCCGAGCTGAGTTGCCGTAGAGCTGCCAACAGGTGGCAGGATGGCTCAGCCATAAAAAAATGAGGACATAACTATAGATACAAGTATAGCAGAGATAAAAAAAGTACAAGTGAATAAATACTAAAACCTTTATACCAATAAATTTAAAAGACAGAATGCTCAAATCCTTAGAAAACTAATGAAAGAAGAAATGTAATCAGGAGTTTAAAATCTTCACACAAGAAACACAAAGCCTAGATAACTTTACAGGTTTGTATACTAAACTTTCAAGGAACCTATCAATCTTATATAAATTGTTCCAGGACACAGAAAGAAAAGGAATTATGAATCTAGTATAACCTTAATAAAAAAATCAAATAGGTACAACAGAAAAAGGAAAATCACAAGCCAATGTCAGTTGTATCATAGATGCAGAACTTCTAAACAAATAGCAAACTGAATCTATCAGTATATTAAAAAATATTAAGACATCAAAATTATGTTGGGTTTAAACTAGGGATGCAAACTTGACTGAATATTAAAAATACACTTTTAGATTAAAATGACAGCTTAAGCATACACATATAATTTTGAACCCCTCAAAATAAAACTGAAATAAAAACAATTGGTTATTTTAAGACATACACCCACCAACAAGGACAGAAATAATGAAGAAGAGACAAACAGAAACAAACTTTTGGAAGATGGAAAGCAATGTAAATGACTTAAAAGGCCCAATGAGCTTCTTGAAAGTTATTCAATAAATAGATGGATTCCTAGACACTCCTCCCCCACTTCTGTATCATAGGCGGTTGCCCATTCCCTACCCCCCAGCTTTCAAGACTGGAACTGGCTTTGGAAGGGATTATAATAAAGCACAGGGTCTTTAGTTTGAGGTTTACTGGCATGGCTGAATACCTGTGAACCATATAGGAACACAGTAATGCATGACCATATGCATACTAAATGCTCGATGAGTTTTCACATGTGTACTTACCTGTGTTATCACCATCCAGATCACAATATAGAACATTTCTAGCACTTACAAGACTTTAGATGTCATTTTAAAAAAGAAAATTTAGATGTCATTTTAAAAAAGAAAATTAAAAATAAAATAGACAAAAAAGAAAAAAAAAGAAAAACTTCAATAAAAGTATCAGAAGATAAAGTTGGAAAAATCTCCCAGAAAATAAGAGCACAGACAGAGAAACTAGAATAACCAGCCCCCCACTCTCCCAAAATAGTACATCACAGATCTGCCCAAGTAAGTTCAACATCCAAATAATAGGAGTTCCAGATAAAGAACAGAAAAACTGGGCTGAGAATTATCAACAAAGTAATTTTAAAAATAATTTCTCAAAAATTTAAGAACACGAATTTTCAGAATCCAAGATGCCCACACCTATGCATATCGCTGTGAACTTTCAGAACACTGGTGACAATCAGAAGATCATACAAGGTTTCAGAACAGCTATTTTTCTGATTAAGTTTTGATTAAGTTATATACAGTATAACTTTGATTAAGTTATATACAGTATAAATTTTGATTAAGTTATATACAGTATAACTTTGTTAATACACTTTAATTTTAAAATATTTTTTTCAAGGGAAAAAAAAATGACACTAGCCATGAAACTATGAAAATTTTTTTCTTTCAAAATAAGATAAGAGTGTTCATAAATAACATACAAACATACAAAGGGCTGTTTAAACTGCAAAAATGCCTCACGAATACTCACATATAATTGCTACATTATTCTCAATTCATTCGATTTTTAGTAAAGAAGGCATTTCTACTTAGAAACAATATAAACCTAACAATATGCTGTGTTGGACTCGGCCAGCTGATTCCCAGAACGCATAAGGCACACATATTGACTCAGTTGTTTGCCACTTAATTAACATGAATCTAAGTACAGAGTATAAGTAAAAAGAAACAACTTAAAAAAAATGTGTTTAGGCCAGCCCAGTGACGTGGTGGTTAAGAGCTGGCTTGGGATGCCAGCGGCCCGGGTTCAGATCCCACATATGAGGGCCAGTTACACTGCCCTCAAAAAAAAAAAAAAAAAAGTATTTGTTGACAGACAATATTAATAGCTATTAGCATCAATTCCATTCATTTTTCTTTTAACACAATTTTCCTAGAAATAAAAACTTTACTTCTTTGAGAAGGCAACTCTCCAGATTGAAGGGATTAACAGTCACTGACATCTCCTAACTGGAGTCCTTTGAGGTTTTCTTAGTGAGAATCCTGTCATCCCCACACAGGAACCCCTCTCCTGTCCCTTTCCCTTCCCATACAAGCCAAGGAAAAATTATAAGGTGAATTACTGCTCCTTTAATAATCTATCAGGAGGAAACTAGGAGAAAAGTATACCAGGCAGAGCTCTGGTGAAGTTATAAAAGGTTTTACGACTGGAATATAGCTGTCAGGTAGGATCAGGGACACACCCTAATCTAAATATTTGAATTTTCATATTCCTTTTTGTATCCAAGTACAGTGGAACTACAGTTCCATGTAAATAGGTCAATATGAAATCTTATACTCACCTTTTCATAAGATAGACATTTACCCCTGTGCCAAAGCCAAGTTTCTGCATAAACGGAGAGGCAGGAATATTTAAACATGGAGTTGAACACAATGCTATAAATGTCAAGAAGACAAATAAAATTAGTATTTAAAAAGACGTCTACAAATGCAAACTAAAATTCTCAACATATTACTGTTAAGAGTAGAGTATTGGCATAATCTTTTGGAGAGCAATTTGACACTGTCTATCCTAATTTTAAATGATGCTCCTTGACCAAGTCTACTTTTGGAGCTCTATCTTACAGTAACACTGAAGCAGGGATCAGTAAATGGCTTGTTTTTGCATGGCCCATGAACTAAGAATTACTTTTTTAAATTGGTAAAAAAACAGATAAGAAAGAATATGCAACAGTGACCCACAAGTCTAAACTATGTACTATCTGGCCCTTTACAAAAGGTTTGCCAAAAGCCATCATACATGCACATGCATGCCCACATATATTTGAATATTGGGATTCATTTTGGCTGTAGAAAACAAACAGAAAAACCTAAGTAAATCATTACTCGTCATAATTATAGCATATCTATATTACAGAGCATTATACAATCATTTAGAAAGATGAGACAGGAGTCCTACTTTTGCTAATGAATAATCAACTGCTCCTGGAACTGCCATCTAGAAAACTTGACAAAATATAACAGTTTTCAGATATTTGACAAAAGGTAGAGCAGGGTTGTGATCTTTGAAAGAAGAGAAACAAACGAGGTGAGCTCTATCATTGCCCCAATTTACTGCTTTAAGGCGGTTTCCTGGCCACAGCACAAAGAAACATAGCCGAGGTCTTGTCAAATTTCTGACAGAGACCAGAGATCAAGGAGAGTTAGGCAGGCAGAATTTGTGGAGTACAGAACTAAAAGAGGGAGACAAAGTTAGGGGAAAAGCTCCAGAGATCTGAAAAGAGGTCTCCCTTTGAACGTTTGGGAAGCACTTATCTGCACATACAATGGACAGAACTCCCCAAAGATGGGGCAACCACCAAAGGCAAGCAGTAGGCTAAACAATCACCTGACATTATACAGGTCTAGGAATAACTCACTTACAATCAGCCAGAGTGTGGTAAATCTGAAACACACAGGGCACTGAGTTAAATGCTCTAAAGGGTCATGACTTAGAACAGCTAAATTTTAGCCCAAGGAAAACAAGTTTACAACAAAGCCTAAAACAAGCCTCAAAACAAAAAGCTAATGTGCAGGAAACTAAACTGCGGGTAGAGCAGAGCAAAATCACACATCCTTCAAAGGAAAAACAAAGTCCAGCATGCAACAATGGCAAACGTTCAAGATGGCCCATACCAGAAGAAAGGTAAATCAACAGAAACATACCATAAAATGACAGTAATATGGAAGCATCAGACAAAAACCAGATGATATAAATCTTAAAAATATGCTCAATAGGGCTGGCCGAGTGGCGCAGTGGTTAAGCGCTGGCTTGGGGAAGCCAGCGGCCCTGGATTCGGTCCCACATATGAGGGCCAGTGACACTGCCCTCAAAAAAAAAAAAAAGAAAAAAAAATATATGTATATATATGCTCAATAACATAAAGGAAAATATGAGCATAACAAGTTAAGAAAGAGAAGTAAAAAAAGATCCTAATGGAACTTCAAGGAATGAAAAATATAATGGATAAGAATAACACCATCTTAGAGCAAATGAAAACAGTGTTTTCCAATAGAACTTTCTGTCATGATGGAAATGTTCTATATCTGTATTGTCCACTACAGTAGCTACCAGCCACATGTGGTTACTGGACACTTGAAATGCAGCTAGTACAACCCAAGAACTAAAAACGTAATTTTATTTCATTTGAACCTTAACGGCCATATGTGGCCAGCAGCTAAACAGTCCGATTAAAGGCAGAAGTTTTCAGGATAAAAAACAAAACAAGCCGTATAATAAACTTTAAATATAAAGACACAAATAGGTTAGAAGTAAAGAGTTGGAAAACATATACCATTCAAACACTAATCAAAATAAGCTGGAGTGGCTCAATTAATATCACACAAAGTGGACTTTGAATAAAGAGTACACCACCAGATAAACAAATGAATTTTTATAATAGTAAAGGGGTAAATTCATCAAAAGAAATAACCTTCCTAAATGTATGTGTACCTAATAACAAGCTTCAAAATACATAGAGCAACAACTGATAGAACTGAAGGAAAAAAAATAGAGGAAATCCGCAATTGTAGTTGGAGACACACCTCTCTCAGTAATAGAACAAGTAGACAGAAAACCAAACAGATACAGAAGACCTGAACAAAACAACATAAACAAGTCAACCAGATTGACCTAACTGCCATTTATGGAACACTGTACCCAACAGCTGCAGAAAATATGATCTTTTCAAGAGCTTGAAACATTAAGATAAACTGATTAAGTCAAGTTGATCAAAGAAGAAAAAAACAAAACACCAGTATCCGACATCAAAAAGGAGGTATCACCACAGATCCTACTGACATTAAAACGGTAATAAAATTATATCGTTAATTATTTTATACCAATAAATTTAACAACTTAGAAGGGATGGAGAGATTCCTTGAAAACACTAACAAAGCTTCTTACACAGAAGAAATAGATAACCTGAACATTAGATTATCTGTGAAGTTACAGTTCAAATCTTCCTATTAAGAAAACTCCAGGTTCACCTCGTTTTACTGGTGAATTCTACCTTAAGGAAGATATACTATCAATTCTACATACACTCTTCAAGAAGAGAAGGAAACACTTTCCATATTACTTCATGAATACAGAACACACTGATATCAAAACTCGACAGACATTCCAAAAAGACAGCTATAGTCCAATATCCCTCATGAATACAGAAGATATCAGCAAACTGAATCAAGCAATACATAAAGTATATGTATCATGACCAAACTGGCTTTACCCCAGGAATGAAAGTTTTGCTTAACATTTGAAATTAACATAATTTACCACATCAATAGACTATAAAAAAAATCAACAGATTCTGAAAAAGCTCTAGAACAAAGTTCAACACCCATTCATGATAATCAGGAGTAAAAGGAAAATTCTTCAACCTGATAAATAGCATCTGTGAAAACCCTAACATACACCCACTCTGTGGGGATGATGATGGCAGGGGGTGTATGAGGAGTCTCTGTACCCTCCACTCAATTTTGCTATGAATCTAAAACTGCTTTAAAAATAAAGTCTAGGGCCGCCCAAGTAGCGCAGTGGTTAAGCGCTGGCTTGGGAAACCAGCGGCCCCGGTTCAGTCCCACATATGAGGGCCAGTGACATTGCCCTCAAAAAATAAATAAATAAATAAAGTCTATTACAAAAAAAAAAAATCAACAAAAACCCCACTCTATATCTAATATGATAATTCATTGTGAATAAGTAAGCCTACTCACACCTCTTCTACTCAAAAATATATTGGAGCCAGCGCCATAAGGAAAGAAAAAACATAGACTAGGACAAAAAAGTAAAACTGTCTTGATTCATCTATCTTACCAACTATGTACAATGTACAATATCCTAAGCAATCCATAAAAAAGCTAGTAGAATAAGTGAGTTTAACGTGGTTGCAGGCTACAAGGTCAATACACAAAAATCTACACATTAGAAATGAACATAAGATTTTCCCATATTTTATGTTCTAGAAATTTTATAATTATGACCATTTTTGTATATGATATGTGCTAAGGGTCAATTTACATATTGATATCCAATTGTTTTTATTTGTTGAGATTATCCTTTGTCCATTGAATTGCATTGGAAAATACTCATATCTTTCCTTCACAAGAGCAACGTATGTTTGAGACCAGGAAAGTAAGTATTAATAGTTCCTTAATGGTTCAGGTTAAGCTGATTTCTTCACCAGAGAGAACCTCCAAATCTATTAGAATGTCAGTTAGCTCACTGGTGACCATTTCCTGGCCTATAAGTCTTACTTGTTAAGATCAACATTATAAAAAGGACTTATGCTAATATTGTGTAAAACAGATAATAATTAAAGCATCAAACTACAATAATACTAAGACATTTCTAATAGAAATAACAATGAAAAAATGGTTTTGTATCTTATTTTACCAGATTTCATTTTTTCAGATAATTTGCTTGGTGTCTTGAAGTTATTGATTCCTTCCATTGTAATAATCACTCTAAGCCCTATGATAAAAATAAATTGTAAGTTACACTGCAGTTATAAAGATTACAACTCATTCATGAGGAAAAAAATCCTGTAATACTATCACTCATTTTATCACATAAACAAAATCTGAGAATGGAAAAAGACTATAACAAATATTTAGTTCAATTTTATTTACAATGAAAAAACTGAAATCCAGAGAGGTACAATTATTTACCCAAGGTCATAGTAGTAGTGATTGAGTTTTTCTGTTTGTATTAGTTAAAAAGTAACATACACACTTTTTAAAAAACATCACCTAGTACAAAAAGGTAAAGAGTGAGTCTCCCTACTGGGAAGTAGTAAACAGGTTTTTTAAATATCCTTTAAAGAAACTGTCTATGAAAGCAGCATTAGTCCTAACAGCCAAAACGAGGAAACAGCCATATTCATCAGATGAATGGATAAACAAAATATGGTATACAATACACACAATAGAATGTTATTCAACAGAACACATATTCTAGACAATAGAATTTATTATTCAGTCATAAAAAGGAATAAAGTTCTGATATATACTACAACATAAATAAACCTTGAAAACATTATGCTAAGTGAAAGTAGCCAGACACAAGAGGCAACATATATGATTCCATTTACACCTAATGTCCAGAAGGCAAATCCATAAACAGAAAATAGATTAGCGGGTGCCAGGTGCTGGGAGAAAGGGAAACTATGGAATGACTGCTAGTGGGCACAGAGCTTCTTTTGGGGGATGCAAATGTTCTAAAATTAGGTAGCAGTTTAATATATTCAACTAGGATTATAACAAACATCCCTGAAAAACAAACTATATATTTTCAAAGGGCACATTTTCAACTATATGACTATCTCAATAAGCTGTTATAAAAATAAGTCTATACAAATAAAATATACATAAGGCACATACATGCAAATTAATCCAAGCTTTTTATTTCTTCAGTAACCTATTTCTTAAAGAATGTTTTATAAAGATTTTTTAAATTACTTTCATTTTCGCCTTAAAAAAAAGTGACATTTCCCACGATTATTTATTGTCAAGCAAACTGTTGCTATACACTTATTTGGTTTGCCTATGAAAAAATTAGGGAAGCAGAGAGAACATTCCCTTCAATTTTGTGTAGAGTCCCTTAATAGCATCTTTTAAAACTGTGCCATGAAAAAAAAAATAATAATCTCAAAGGCCCACCGTTAATTTTCTATTACTGAGAAGCTTGTTCGGGTTTTGGAGCGTGGTGACAATCCCCCTGCTCTTCAGATGTGCCTGAATTTGGAACACGGAGGATGTCGCAGCCTGGCACTTCGAAGCCCTCCTAGAACTAAACAAATACACTACAAGAGCCAGTAGAAAAAAGGCAAAGCGAAAGGTGAGAAAAAAGTCAAGGTAACTGAGACAAGAGAAGCAGAACAGAGGGGAAAAGCAGACTAAGAAAGAAAAGGGGACGTTCTGATCAGGTTATTTCTAAGGTCCTTTACACCCTCCGTGGGATTTCAGGACGTAGAGGCACAGACTGGTTTTTTTTTGTTGTTGTTTTTGTTCTTTTAATGGTGAGAGGGCATATGGAGAATAATATGAAAGGGAATATCTAGTTCTAAACCTATTTGATACAGATTATTAAGTAGCAGGGAGGATCAGAGAAGAGTTAGGTTAATAGGAACTAATTAAGGGAAGAGAGAGAAATCAGAATTGAAATGGGTTAAGCATGGTATTTTTGGATAAATAGGGATGATTCCTTTTTTTTTTTTTTTTTTGTGGGCAGTGTCACTGGCCCTCATATGTGGGACCCGAACCGGGGCCGCTGGCATCCCAAGCCAGAGAGGCACAGACTGTTGATCCCCTAATCCAGGAGTTTAGAGAGGGCTCCTGATTAAAAGTCCTTCTTCCACCTGCTCAGCCAGCTCCTCTGAAAATTGGAGGCAACACTAGTTGAGGGGTTCAAAGGTGGGCACTGTGTGTGCTCCGCACTCCTTTCTCGGCCTCCACCCCCCTCAGAAACCTTTCCACCAGCTCTGGCCCCCCACTAAGCGCTGGAACTGAGACGCACTCGGCTGAGGGAATGAACGGTCTCACCCACCAGGCAAAAGCCCCGGTACGTCATCACCTGGCGCCTCGAGTCTGGGGGCTCCGGCCCAGACTCGCGCCTTCCGGTCTCCGGCCCTAACGTCCTTTGGGAAGCAATGGCAGCTTAGCGGAGCAGGGGCGCCCCAATCGGCCTGACCACCGTCTTCTCCTAGGGAGCGTCCACAGAAAGGGCAGATTACCAGGCTTCGCTTGGAGAACGAGCGATGTCTTTCTCGCAATCCCTACCCTATCCTGTGCTTCCGAGGCGCCCAAGGGTTTCAGTGGCAAAAGGACTCTAAGAAAATGGCGAGGGCCGGCCGAGGGGCGCGGTGGTTAAGCGCTGGCTTGGGAAGCCAGAGGCCCCGGTTCGGTCCCACATGTGAGGGCCAGTAACACTGCCCTCAAAAAAAAAAAAAAAAAAAGGAAGTGGCGAGTGTCACGCCATAGTCCCAACGTTGCTGCCAGGCCTCGAGCTGTTAAGAAAGCAAATGCAGAGGCCTCGGCTACGTGGAGGGCTCGACCCCCACCCAGCTCCCCTCACCTGAGCCGTTCGACGCGGCGGAGTCACACGCCAGGCGGGAAAGCACCGCGGGGACGAGAGGTCCAGGCAAAGGCCGTCTTGAAATCGGCTCGCGAGGGACCCGCACCTAGACCCCGCTGCTGTCTCAGCTGCCCGCCGGCCGACCCTCGCGCTCGACAACAGTCGTTCAGGGTAGAACGTTTCTCGCTTTCAAAACCGCGCGCGCCGCTTCTACGTCAGCCGCGAACTACGGGGCGGCGCGAAGGACAGAACTAGTCTGTATCTGGCGTTCCGCTCTATTTGGTCTCGGCCGCCTTTTTACCGATCCCAATTTATTACAAAACAGGGACGCTTTGAAAATAAACTAAAGGAAGAGAAGCGCATAAAAAGACAAGCTGATTTTTATAGCCGCTATCAGCCCTTCGGAGAAACAACTCTGGTTGAATAGAATATGTACCCCTATATTTAAGGCTGAAATTCTTCCTCAAGGACAAACACTGTGCTTACAATGTGGAATGATTATTATATAAATTTTTATTACAGATTTATTTGACCTTGGGACACTATAACTAAAAATGCATTAATCTAAAGTAACAGTCATTTTTGGCTGAGAAGAAAAAGAGATATTGAGAAATTTTGATAACGCTTGTCATTACCTCCCACATTCATTTCAACAATTGTTCATTTATTCAACAAATATTTATAGAGCACTTACTATGTACCAGGTATGTATTGAAAGCCCACTATATGTATAGTATACTATAGTAGTCACTACAAGAGACACCAAGATGATAAAAATAAAAAAAACTCCCTCCTGCTCAGGAGGAGCTTAGTATTTTTTGGGTGGGCGTAGGTGCAGGAATGGGGAGGAGCCCTAAGAAAAGAACACACACACACACTTCATAATACAAAAGTTTTTATGTAGGTTACTGTGCTCATACACTGTTTTTCAAAGGAGGAAACGATGGCATAGAGGTTCACTAATTTGCCTCAAGTCACAGAGCTAACAAATGATAGAGGATTTGAACCCATGTTGAGCTCCTCTTTATTAAATGTGCTCAAAATCTCTTCCATCTTACACACACACACACACACACCTCTTCACCTCCAGGGCCTTCCCATTTTTTGGTCACCCTTCCTAACATAAATGGTTGGTCACATTGCACTGTCCCTCTATTCTCAAATTTATTTATTTATTTATTTATTTATTTATTTATTTATTTATTTATTTTGGTGGAGGCATATATAGACCTCATCATCTCTTTTTTTAAAGTGTTTATAGGGCTGGCCAAGTGGTGCGGTGGTTAAGCGCTGGCTTGGGAAGCTGGCTGCCCTGGTTCGGGTCCCACATGTGAGGGACGGTGACACTGCCCTCCAAAAAAAAAGTAAATAAATAAAATAAAGTGTTTATAATTTTTCTATACTTTTTATGAAGTCCTACATTTTTACAAGCCCTCTATTTTCTGTTCTTACTGGCTACTAAAATCTTGTCTAAAGCCAGAGACCAAGCGCTTCTTAATTAACCATTCCTTGTGAAAAGAAACTCTAGGGAGATGAGGATATTGACACAGGTGTAAGATGAGGCAGAAAATATACACAAGAACGAAGGCCCTTGGGTAAAGACTTAGACTCACACCATCCGATTCCTCATCTTGTAACCATAAAAGTACCTCCAGAGATCATCTGCAGAAACAGTTGAGCTTCACAGGCTTAATGTTAGTGAAATGTAATCATTAATCTCAAAATCAGTAGTCATGGGAAACAGCTTCTAACCTGAATCAATTATTTCTCCCAGTGTATAAATGTCCTGGATTCCTTGGCTTAAGCAAAAGTGCCCCAAACTCTATATTTGACTCTTGGCTGGTTGTGCCCAAAGGAACATTTACATCATCACCTTTTTATGGCATAAACTCCAACTCCTGTTCCATTTGAGGCCTCTCCTTTTGACTTTCAAGAGCCTAGTTTGCGACTGGAATGGGGATGGGGGAGCAGGGATATTAACATTTCCCTCCCTCTTTTCAACTGCTGTTACATTTAAATTCACTTTGAGGCCATATGGGTGCAACTGGTGGGCTAGAAGAATGGTGAGAATGTTTAGGGAAAAGGAAGAAAAAAAATTAAATTTCATAATTTCACCTTGTTATATCTGTATATCCAACCAGTCAACATGACCCTAGGGTGCTGCTCAAGCATCCTGAAGCCACTGATTGGGTCCACAGCTGAGGCTGCCTGAGTTCAACTCCCCACCCCCTTGGACCTCCCCTCCTTCCCCATGCTCCTCTTCTGGGTCCCAGTTTTGGTGAAAGGCACCTTTATCCATCCTCAGGACCTAAGCCAGGAGTGTCCCTTTCCTTCATCCATCTAAGTTCTGACAACTCCTTGGGCATCTCTAAAATCCCATCCCTTCTCCCCATCCCACCTCCCCATCCCACCTTTCTCTGCCTTGGACCATAAATTCTCAAATCTCACTATTGATGATTCCAATGACCTCCTAATTTGCCCCCCTGCCTCTGATCACTCCTCTCCTCTGGTAGATTGCCCTGTTGCTGCCTGGCTAATTTTTCTGAAGTATAATCTGGTCCAGTCCTCCCTTACTTGAAATCTTTCAGGGTTCCTCATTAGCTTCAGGGTAAAAAACAACTCCCCTTAGGATCTGACCCTGGGTGCCTCTAGCTTGGATCCCTCCAGCTCCAAATCTGATCTCCAGTTATACTGTTAATGGTAATTCCCAGAGCACGCATGTTTTCTCATGTCTGCAGCACATGCACATTCTTTCCCCTCTGCCAGGATAGCCTTTCCCCCTCTTCCTGCCTGGATTAGCATCTCCTCAATCTTCAGCACTCAGCTCAGGTGCTGCCTGCCTGGACAATCTTACTAATCTCCCTGATCTAGGTTATTTCTCCTCCAAGCTCCTAGGATGCCTTTTGATTCTCCCTGTCCCAGCACATATCCCAGTGCACTGGAATTTTCACTCTACCTGTGTCTCCCCACATGAAGTGTCAGTTCTATATCTTCCCTCACATGCCTCGGTGGGAGCTCAGGAATGTTTGGTGAATACATGAGTGAATGACAAGATGGATAAACATTGTTGCATGGAGAATTCCATCTGTCCTTCAATGACAGAGAATATGCCAGTTGGTTTGGGAAGTTGTTCTGAGCTGATAACCTAATATGTTAGCAGTGGTCCCTGAATCAATGTTCCCTGACTGCTAGGCACTGAATGCTTGTGTGTCTTCCTGCCCCCATTCATATATCGAAGCCCTAACCCCCACTGTTGATACACTGACAGTATTAGGAGGTGGGGCCTTTGGGAGATAATTAGGTTTATATGAGGTCATGAGAGTGGGCCCTTGATCCAATAGGATTAGTATCCTTATAAAAAAAGACACCATGGAGAGCTCTAATACTTCTGTGCAACCCTCCGCTGGGCCCCCATGTGAGGATATAGTAAGAAGGTAGCTGTCTGCAAGCTAAGAAGAGAGTTCTCACCAGGACTTGACCATGCCAGCACCCTGATCTCAGACTTCTAGCCTCCAGAATTGTGAGAAATAAATGTGCATTGTTGAAGCCACCCTGTCTGTGGTACTTTGTTATGGCAGCCTGAGCAGAATAAAATACTGACCATCTCTGGACGTGGTCAACTCCAGCACAGAGGATGAGGAGGAAAAGAATCAGAAGAGAATTGAGGAGTTTTTGCTTCCATATATGCTGTCATTCTTGTATTTACCTGTTTTCCCAATTGCTTCTCTTTTGATGACCAAAAATGCATGACTCTCCAAACCAGACTCCAAACTTTCCGTCGTTCAGTGTACTTGTCTAAAATCTGAACTTGTTTGTAATGGAATCACCTGCTTCTCCTCCCCCATCACTTCCAGCACTGCAGTCTCAGAACCATAGACATTGCTTTGTCAGGCTTCTTAAGACATGGAAAAGCCTCTGTGTCATCGCATTCCAGAGAGGGAACTTTGGACATGGCAAGCCCATTTCTTTTCACACAGCTCTAGTTTTCAGGACATTCTTCCTAATATTGGGACAAAATTGGACAAACTTTAGCCTAATGACAATATTTAACTACAATAATATTTTTGATGCAACTATTGTATACCAGACACTGGGCTACTCACTGGGGATCCAAAAGTGGGTGAGAGCAACAATTTGGCCCCTTTTTTCCCTACAGCTTACTATCTGCTGGGGAAAGTAGACAATAAGTAAGTAATGAAAGCACTTACAGATAGTGATCGAGGCTGTGGAGGGCAAATGCAGGCTGCTGTGACAGAGAATGACAGGAGATGGTATAGAGGGTGGTACTCTCATAGAAGAGTCAGAGAAGCTTTATCTGAGGAGGTGGTTTTAAACTGAGGCTTCAAGGATCAAAAAGGAGCCAGTCTCATGAGCCAGTGAAAGAATCTTCTAAATAGAGAGAAAGAAAGGCAAGTGCAAAGTCCCTGGAGTGTTTGGGGGCACTGAGAAGAAGTTGGGTGGTTGGGACATAGCAGGAGGTGGGTGAAAGTGGCCCAGGATGGGGCTGGACACAGTACGTGTCCTCTTAGTGTAATAAGAAGCCATTGAAGAATTTAAACCAGAGAATCACATGCTCCAATTTAGTTTAGGGGATCACCCTGGCTGGAACATAAAAAAAAGAAATGTTATTCCTTTTCAACAAATGATGCTGGAGCAATTGAACATCCACAGGCAGAGGAAGGGGGAAGAAGAGGGGGGAGGGGAGAGGGGAAGAGGAAAGACGGAGAGGAGAAGGGAAGGGAAGGAGTAGGAAGAGAAAAGAATCTTTACCTAAACCTCACCTTATACAAAAATTAACTCAAAACATAACATCATCTTTATCTAGAGATATACCCAACTGAAATACACATATATACACCAAAGGACATACACATGATTGTTTCTAACAGCATGGTCTGTAACAGCCAAACTGGTAAACCACTCAAATGTCCATCAAAAGGTTAAATAAACGGTGGTATATCTATATAGTGGAATACTACACAGTAGTGTCCCTGTCTGCACCAGATGGGATTTACCTTACAATGCTGAGCCAAGAAGCTAGACACAAAAATATAATACTGTATAACTCTATGTATATAAAGCTCATAAACAAGCAATATGAAACCGTGTTTCACTGGCAAAATTAAAAATAAAACACCAAAGTGATGACCATTTAAATGAAGTTTGTTGTCACTTAGGAGGAAGGGGACAGGAAGTGGTTGGGAAAAGGATGAGAAAGGCTCCTGGAGTGCTAACTAACAGTCTAACTGTCAACCTGGATGATGCTACACGAGGGTTTGCTTCGAAAAATCATTGAGCTGAACATTTTTTATGAGTGATTTCTGTATTTTTGTTATATTTTATAATAAAGGAGCTTTTTTTAAAAAAAAAAAAAACTAAAGGAAGGAGAAGAAAGTATGTGATGGAAGGTACACCTGAGAAGTTTTATTTGGAAGGCAGAAGTGAGATGGAATGCCCTTCCTGCCCTTTGACCTTTGTCCCCTGGCAAGCAGACTTGTGGGGTTTGGGGGTTTCAGCAGCTGTGTTCTAGTGCCTAGTCACTAACTCTGTGGGCTTTGAGAGACGTCTGCAGTGGCTGTGGTCATCTCTTGACTTCTGGATCACAGCTATGGTTTACGTCCTTGAACCAGACATTCCTAGTCTCAGTCTCCTGCCTGGCAATGGGCACAGATATATAATCTTCATTAAGGGAAGAGTGAATAATGTAAACAGTAATACAGTCTACCACAGTATCTCAGAAATGTTCATAACTGTGTAATAAAGTTCATCATGGAAAACAACAGGAAAAACATGGGTTCAAATGTACAACACAAACTATGAAACTATAAAAATTTGTAAAATTTGTAAAAATTATGTAAAACATAAAACTTTTTGAAACAGACTGGGTGTTATTGGGGGAAAACTTCAGAACCAAGGGCTAGGTGACGGGTTCGTAGACCTGACACTAAAAGCATATTCTGTAAAAAGTAAAAATGATAAATTGAATCTCATCACAATGAAAACCTTTTGTTCTGGAAAATACCCTGTGAAGAGGGTGAAAAGACAGGCTGTAGAATAGGAGAAAATATTTGTGAACCTGTATTCACAAAGGATTTGTATCTAGGCTATTATATAAAGAACTCTGAAAGTTTAATAGCAGAGAAAACAACCCAGACAGAAAATGAGCAAAAGACATTGTAATCAACTGAATAATGACCCCCAAAGACAGCAGGTTCTCATCTTTTGAATCTGTAATGTTGGCTCATTTGGAAATAGAGCCTTTGCAGATGAGATTAAGTTAAAGGATGTTGAGATGGGGAGAGTATCCTGGATTATCCTGTGGGCCTGAAATGCGTCACATGTGTCCTTATAAGGGGAAGCAGAGGAGACTTGCCAGATACACAAAGTAGCAGACAACATGAGGATGGAGCTGAGAGAGATTTGAAGATACTGGCCTTGAAGACGTGGCATCGTGGCCACAAACCAAGGAATACCAGCAGTCACCAGAAGCTGGAAGAGGCAAAGAATAGATCATCATCTAGTTACCTCATTCACACTCTTCATTACGGATGGTTCAAAATACGTAATAAAGCCTGATGCTGCCTCTCAGATAACGCGTGGCTATCAAGTTTGCCCTTTCCACTTAATCTCACAAAGAAACTACCGTTTGTTTTTCATGTTCATGGATGCACCTAATGTGAGGCAGGCAAATAGTAAAACACTGGGCAAATCTAACATCTTATTATAGTTTAATTACTTTTGGCTTCATTCTGCCCTTTCCTCCCTAAGTACAGTTTAAACAGATGGTGATCATAAGATGGAAACGTTTGAGGATAGAAAAGAGAAAACAGGAATGGGAAGAGGTAATTTGCTTTCCTGGAGCAGCTTCCTACGGCTGGGGATCCAGGAGATGGGGGGAGAAGGGGAGTGCTGCTTTGCTGCTTTGGAGCAAAGCAGCAGTTGGAAAGCTCTCCACACAGCTGCCTGTTAGGAAGGCTGGACTCCACCAAACTTTACTCATCCTCAATGGCTAAAGATTTCCACTTGCAACTCTCTGGCTTTCCTACCTCCCAATAAAGAGTGAAATTTTGCTGGTTCTGGGAATATGGAAAACAAGAAGTGCTTTAGAAAGTGTGCTGGGATCTGAATGGCCTGTAATTGATGAGTTCCTTCCTCCACTGTGGTCCAGTGAGCTGAGGAGATG
This sequence comes from Aselliscus stoliczkanus, assembly GCA_033961575.1. Lineage (NCBI taxonomy): Eukaryota > Metazoa > Chordata > Mammalia > Chiroptera > Hipposideridae > Aselliscus > Aselliscus stoliczkanus. The sequence goes on from CM066735.1 coordinate 22,853,403, forward strand.
TGACAGGGAATTCTAACCCTCTCTCAGGGAAGACGCCCACTTAATGCCTCACGAAGATGACTATTCCATCCTCCGTGATTGTGTAAGACTTCTGGTCTGGCCTTGACATCTGGCCACAATTTCAGCACCCTGGCATGGTTTTTGATCCACCATGTTCTTTGCTAATTCATCCTGGAAACATTTGTTTTTTTTTATTCTCAACTTCTTAGGGTGAACCAATATATTGAATGATAGGAAGGGGTTTTGGGTGGTTTACATTTTAACTATTCAGTACTGATTTGGAATGTATAAAGAATGAAAGTCCTTCTGTTTATTGCATGCTGTTGGAAATTATCCTGCTACTAAGGCACAGTGTCTACTGAACATATTTTTGTGAAGGGAAATAAACAGGATATTCTCAAGACATATGAAAATCACAGGTTCAAGCCCTTTCCTCCAGAAAGATAGTTAAGTGGAGAAACGGGTTGGGCTGCACACACATGTACCATATATTAAAACTCATGAAGCAGAGCCATAAAATCAAGCCCAGGGCTGGTTACTACCAGCTTGCCCTTAACCAGAGACCCCTTCTCCCGCAACATGATACACCCAGTTTTTTAAAGAATTGCTCCCCATGAACGTTGAAGAGCTAGGTGGATATCAGAAGGGAAGTACCCCCACCCCCAACCCCCACAAGGGCCTAATACCTATGCCCCTTTTGTTTTGATCTGTTTTTTTTTTTTTTTTGAGGGCAGTGTTACTAGCCCTCATATGTGGGACCGAACCGGGGCCGCTGGCTTCCAAGGCCAGCGCTTAACCACCGCGCCACTCAGCCGGCCCTTACCTATGCCCCTTTTGCACCTATTAGTATTGTCAGCACAAATTCAGCAATCCTGAATCAGAGAACAGTCAGTCCTGAGCTAGGTATGTGGCTGCTACAGCGAATGGGAGATAGATAGATAGATAGATAGATAGATAGATAGATAGATAGATAGATTTAAATTTACTCTGAACCAGGTGGACTTTGATTCTTCCCAGTGTGTGGAAAGGGAAGTTGCACTTTAAGAATCGCTCTTGGAAACACCCAAAATGAATGAACTCGTTCACTCCTTTCCTCCCTTTTCTATGCATTCATTTATTCATTGAACAAATGATCCTGAGCCAGGGGCTGAAAGTTAAAAAAAAAAAAAGAAAAGATATATATAAAAACCCACCCTGCCTTCAGGAAGTATATAGACTAGTCAACAAATAGATATAATATAATGTGGTAAGAAGATAATGAGAGCCTGACTGTGCTGGAGATCAGGGGTGATTTCACTGACATGGATCTTGAAGGATGAGGAGTTTGTGTGAGCATCTTGATTGGTGGGCAAAAGGGTTGCTGCAGGGCTCTCCAGGCAGAGGATAGAACGTGTGGAGGCGTGAGAAAGGATGCAGCCTTAGAGCAATAAATAGCAGGGATAAGTGCCTGAGAAAATATTATAGGTGGAGGCCAGATCGTGGGCTTTTCCGATGGTAGAAATTAGATTTTGTGTTGTAGGTATTAGGGAACCCTAAAAGGATTTAAAGCAAGAGAGCGACAGGATCAGAATCATGTGTTAGGATGAAGAGATCTCTTTGGTATGTATTGGAGGGGGCAGACAATGGAAGATTGTTGTAAAAGTCCAGGTGAAAACTTCAGATGGGTTAAACTATCCCAGGACAGTGGGCTAGAAAGGACAAAATTCATCTAATTAGGGCAATGTTTATGGGGTAGAATCAACTTGCACGACATAAGAGGCCATTTGAGGTCTATTGCCAAAACAAAAGGTTAGTCCCTCAGGAAGAGTATTGAAACACGTCAAAGAGAAAGACCAAAAGGGCTTTCCCAGATATTGCTCCCCTGTGGCAGGGAGAGGCAGACAGCTGGAAGGAAAGGGAGCTGGGAAAGGCGTCCACCAAGCTGAACTGACATCACATGGATTTCACATTGTGGTTTAGCCTAAAATTCCAATAGAATATAGTTTAAAATTCCAGGCTGGATGAAGACTGAAGACATGCCTTCTGGCATCTTTTATAAATTCCTTTATTTTTTTTAACACTACTTTTTAAAATGTATTTATTTTAATTTGTATTGAATCAAAATTCACATACAGTGAAATGCATAGATTTTAAGCGCACAAGTGATAAGTGACATATCTTGCACAAAATATACAAATGTATACATCTGGGTAACAAACACCACAGTTAAAATAATAGATACTTCCATCATCCAGAAAGTTCCCTCTTGTCCCTTTCCAGATAATCCCCACCACCCATGGATAATCATTGTTCTGATTTCTATCATCTGATTTATTTGTCCTTCAATTTCACATACAGAAATCACGCAGTATGTACTTTTTTGTGTCTGAATGGATATACCACAATTTCTCACTTCTATTGATGGATATTAGAACTGTTTCCAAATTGGGAATATTATGAATATAACTGTTATAAACATTCTTGTACGAGTCTTTTTTTTTTTTTTGAGGGCAGTGTCACTGGCCCTCATATGTGGGACCGAACCGGGGCCGCTGGCTTCCCAAGGCAATGCTTAACCACCGTGTCACTCGGCTGGCCCGTACAAGTCTTTTTTTAGATCTATATCTTCATTAGTTATGGATAAATATTAAAAGTGGGATTTCTAGGTCATGGGGTAAGTGTATACTTAACTTTAGAAGGAAAATCCAAGCTGTTTCTTCCAAAATTGTGCCATTTTACACTCTACTATCAATGTATGATTTTATTTCTCATGGGAAAAAGTGGTATTTTACTGTGGTTTTAATTTCTATTTCCTGATGCTGATAATGTTGAGCATCCTTTCATGTGCCCATTGATCATTTATATAAAGATCACACTTCTTTTATAAAGTGTGTTAAAGTGTTTAGCCCATTCTTCAATTGTGTTGTTTGTCTTTATTGAATTGTAAGAGTTGTTTATACACTCTGAAAAACAAACCCTTCATTAGATGCATATATTGCAAATATTTTCTCCCAATCTTTGACTTGCCTTTTGATTTCTTTTGACATCTTTTGCTGAACAGGTTTTATAATTTTTGATGAAATCCAGTGACCAGTTTTCCATGGTTAGTGCTTTTTATGTCATTTCTAAGAAGACTTTGCCTAACGCAGTTTGCAAAGATATTCTAAGTTTTCTTCTAGGGGCTTGATAATTTTAGCTTTTAATTTAGGTTTATGGTCATCTCAATTTTGTGTGGAATGAAGTACAGGTCAAGGTTAATTTTCCCCACGTATATATCCAGTTCTTCGAGCACTGTTTATTGAAAAGACTTTCCCTATTGAATTACCTTGGTGACTTTGTTGAAAATCAATGGACCTATTTCTGAACATTCTAATTTGTATTCCATTGATCTATTTGTTTGTCTTTATACAAAAATCATATTGTTTTGATTAGTGTAATATTATAGCACATTTTAAAATAAGGTAGCAGAATTCTTCCAACTGTGTTTTTTGTTTCTAATGTTGTTTTGACTATTTTAGTTTCTTTGATTTTCTATAAAAGTTTCTAAATTATCAATTTAAACAAAAAACATATGTTGGCATTTTGATTGGGAGTCTATTGAATACATAGATTAATATGACATCCTAGCAATACTGAGTGTTTACATTCATGGACAAAGTTTGCTCATTTATTTAGATCTTCTTAGCAGTACTTTATAGTTCTTTGTATAGAGGTTTTGCATGTTTTTTGTTAAATATATTCATAAGTATTATATGTTTTTTGATTCTATTGTAAATAGTTTTGTTTTCCACTTTAGTTTCTACTTTTTGTTCCTAGTATAAACAATGCAATTGATTTTTGTATATTAAACTTATATCCTGCCAATTTGCTTAATTTATTTATTAGTTCTTGTTGATTTTTTGGACACATGAATAATCATATACATATATCTGGATTTAATTTGCCAGTATCTTATTAAAGAGTTTTGTATCTATGTTTATGAAGAATATTGGCCTGTAATTTTCTTTTCTCATAACATCCCTGTTAGGTTTTGATATCTAGGTTATACTGACTTTGTAAAATATTGGGAAAATATTCCTTCCTTCTCTATCTTCTGAAAGAGTTCAAGATTAGCACTATTTCTTCCTTAAATATTTAATAGAATTCATCTGTGATTTACAAATTACAAATTTAACTACTTTAATAGATATGAGCCATTCAGGTTTTCTATTTCTTTCTGAGTCAGATTTGATAAGTGTGTCTTTCAAAAAATTTTCTACTCATCTAAGCCCTCAAATTTATTAACATAAAGTTGTTCATTATATTCTCTTATTATCATTTTATTTTCTGTAGGATCTATAGTGATGCATTCTTTCATTTCTTATTTTATTAATTTGTGTTTTCACTCCCTTTTTTGGGACCAGTCTTACTAGTATATAAATAATTTTATTTTCTTTTGAAAAAATAAACTTTCAGCTTTGTTCATTTTCTCTATTGTTTGTCTATATTTTGTTTCATTTTTTAATACTCTTTTCTATTTCCTTCCTTCTCTTTGCTTTGAGTTTAATTTTCTTTTTTTTCTCATAGCTTCTTAAGACAGAGGTCTAGATAACTAATTTTAAATCTTTTTCCCTTTATAAGTTTTTAAAGCAATACATTCCCTCTATGTGTTACTCTAGCTGCATCACACAGATTTTGACATATTGCATTTTTATTATATTTTAGTTCAAAATATTATTGAATTTTTCTAGTAGTTTATTCTTTAGTGCAGGATTACTTAGAAGCATGATTTTTAATTTTCAAACATTTGGAGTTTTTTTGATATCTTAGTATCATTGATTTCTAATTTAATTTCATTTAGTCAGAGAAACCATTCTGTACAGTTCTTTTGAAATTCATTTTGAAACTTATTGACTTTTATTTTTATGACCCAACATTTGGTCTATATTAGAGAAATTTTCATGTGCATGTATAGAAAAGGTATATTTTGCAGTTTGAAATGGATTAGCCTAATGTCTATTAGATCAAGTTATCGATAGAGTTGTTCTATATGTAGAACAACATATATTCTATGTATCTGTGTCTTCTATATCCTTACTGATTTTTTCTCTACTCATTCTATCAATTATTTAAGAATAGTGTTAAAATCTTGAATTATTGTAGATTTCCGTTTCTTCTTGTAGTCGTGTTAGTTTTTACTTCATGTGTATTAAACTCTAGGTGATGGCATGTTTCCTCATCAAGAGGTACTTAAGTTTTGGTTGTCTCTCTTTTTATGATGTTAGTAGTTATTGATGCAGAGTCCTTAGGTCCAAAGATTACAAAATGGTGATATGTTAATTCTATCAGTCATTTTTCATTTATTAGTTTCCTCTCTATTATTTTGTTATCCAGTTATGCCATTTATATACAAATGGCAGAATAAATGCTTCATTATTTCCACTTATTTACATTTTCAAAATAATGAATTGGTTGCCAATCATCCTCCAAAGGTAGCTACTTAAGATTTTTAAAAATATATTATAAGGGCCGACCGAGTGGCTCAGTTGGTTAAGAGCTCGCTCAAGAGTGCGAGCTGAGCTCTGAGCAACAGCTGTTCGAGGCCAGCCCAAGCTGAGTTGCCGTTGAGCTGCCAACAGGTGGCAGGATGGCTCAGCTAAAAAAAAAATATATATATATATATATATATATATATATATATATATATATTATAAAAACATGGATTTCAATAGATTCAATGGATTTTAATTCATTGCAACTATTGTCCTTACTGACACTCATAGTATAACGTCTTTGGCCAGTGGGAGCCTCTTCAGATTGGCTCCTGAATCTTGTTTACATGATCTTTATCGTTTTTGATAGCTTCATTTTTCATTGATAGGACAATATATTTCAGACTTGTCTTATACATTTCTCGCTCCAGGCTTGGTATCAGCCATTTCTTCATAAAGCCTCCATGTTTTTCTTTTGAAACCTGAGAGTGATACTTCAAGGTCACAATCTGGGTGCCAGGGATGATCATTGCCTTTGGTTTGGTTCTTGTTTTTTAAATAAACCATTCCCCTGGTTTTAGTCACAACTTCATCCCCACTGCCTCAAACAGCTACCAGCTCTGAGTCCTAAGCTTTTTGGGAATTCAATAGCCTTCTTTACTACATGCTTAACATTCAGCCTTTTCATGTGTAAGTCATTGACCACTTATCCACCAGCTTTCCAGTTTGAAAAATGTTGCTTTTGTCCTTTCTTTCTGTTAGCCCATTCTTGTAGGCGTATGCCTTTAAAAGACAAAATCACTTCATTCTTATTTCACCAGGGTTTGGGAGGGAGTAAAAGAAGGCACATATATCAAATCGACCATTTTTTAAGCTCCGGAAATCTTTCCTTTATCTTTACATTCCTGGTGCAAGTATAGGCTTCATTACTCCTTAGTAAATATTTTGGAGGAGATCTGCTCTCTCTTGTTCTTGCTTGTGACAAGATGGGTCAGACCAAACCAAGATAGGATAATGCTTTTCCTTTCACCTCAGTCCCCAGCTTGGCCTTGCATAATCTCTGGCAACCGCCACACCATTTACATTTTAACTCCTAAATTTGTGCTCCCCTGCGGACCCCTCATTTCAGCACATGTCTGGCAGATTTGGACTTCCTAATCCTGTCAAAGGTAGAGTCCCCTCTTGGTTATTAACCTTCCTACTGACTGAATGGTCACCAAGCTTGACCCCAAGCTGATTCCCAGGTGATATTACTGTCAGCTGTAAGCTGCGCCAGAAACCCTTATAGCTGAGCAGACCCTGAATGTGCTAACTTGAAGGCCTTTTCAAACGGGAAGAAAGATTTAGGAAAGGACCATTCTAGTCTGTCTATGAAGCATGGACTGTCATCAACCCAGATCTCCCTTTGGCTTAATGGAATCTGAGCTTTTCTCTCCACCCTGAAGTCCAGAGAGGGAGACTTTTTGCCAGGATTATTATTTATTTCAAAACATGTTATATTCTGAGGAAGAGGGGGAAAAAATGACACTCAGGTTATTTGTTTTGGAAGATATTTTGCTTTGTCTCAGTTACTCCTCATCTCCTAAATAATTTTTGGGCTGAGTGCATTACCTGATTTTTCTTGTGAAGAGGAAAAAAGGAAGAGAAAAATAACTCTTATAATTCTCTGGAGGGGCAACATGGAATTAAAAATGGAAAAGGAGGCACCAGTGATGCATTTCATTTGCCTCCAACAAACACCGTAGGGGACGCCTTGACCACAGACTCCATAATGCTATAAATGAATGCTGATTCCTGTTTTCAAATGTGACATATTTTCCACCGAATTTGATTCTGATCTTTGCTGTGACTGCCTATGGCCACTCAGTTACTGGAAACCTATGATGCCAGTTCTTCACTAAGTGGCTTTGGCAAGGCCTTTGCCAGCATTTAATCACAGTAAGAAGGCTCCAGAGACTTTATTAGTTATAATAAAGAATCAGAGAGAAATTAGCATCAGTTGGATGAAGCCCAGAGCAGCTGCACTGCTCTTCAAGTACAGAAGAATTTCTCAGAGATATATTATGATAACAAAAAAGTATCCTTGGATTTAACCCTAAATTAAGTTAATAACGAGCTTAAGTGTTTCTTATTTTACAAAATTGTTCCTGAAAATTGTTGTGTAATACTGACGTCTCTACCTAATCTCACTTCCCCATTCAGTATATTATGATTTCAAAAATGCTTAACCTTGGGCCGGCCGAGTGGCGCGTTGGCTAAGAGTTGGTTTGAGACCCCAGCTCTGAGAAGCAGAGCCCTGTTTTGGATCCCACATGAGGGCCAGTCATGCTGTGCCCTCTACAGCTAAGATGGTGAACAACAGCTCAGCCTGGAGCTGGGCTGTTGTCAGTTGCCAGTAACTGCATAGGCTGCAGTGGGTCTGGCCCGCAGCTGGCATGTGGTTTCGTGAGCTGCTGTGAGCCGCTGTCCAATGGCCAGTGAGCAGCTGCCTCACCCGGGAAGAGCGCAATGATAATACCCACATGGGCCAGTGAAGCCACATCCTTCACAACTAGACTGAAGAACAAAAGGACAGCAACTTACCTGTTCCCCTTCCCCGATTCCCCAATGCTGTTCCCTTCCCCCAATTCCCCAATAAAATCTTTTTAAAAAAATGCTTAATCTCTATGGCCAAATGTCAATGTACACACTGTTTTCTTTCTTTCTTTCTTTCTTTCTTTCTTTCTTTCTTTCTTTCTTTCTTTCTTTCTTTCTTTCTTTCAAGATTTTTTTGGGGAATTGGGGAAGGGGAACAGCATTGGGGAATCCAGGAAGGGGAACAGACAAGTTGCTGTCCTTTTGTTCTTCAGTCTAGTTGTGGAGGACATTGCTTCATTGGCCCATGTTGGTATTGTGATCATTGTGCTCTTCCCGGATGAGGCAGATAGGTCGCCAGCCATTGGACGGCTGCTCACGGTGCCCAGAAGCTCACACGGGCTGCCGGCTGCTCACACTGCCCTCCGGCCACTCACGGTAGCTTACGGCAGCCCACTGCAGCAGGGGCTGCAGCCTACACTGTCACAAGTCACTCATGGCAGCCCAACTCCAGGTCAAGCTGTTGTTCACCATCTTAGCTGTAGAGGGCACAGCATCACTGGCCCATGTGGGATCCGAACTGGTAGTCCTGCTGCTTAGAGCTTGAGCTCCTAAGCTAACTCTTAACCAACAAGCCACTAGGCCAGCCCCCACACTGTTATCTTTCAAATCCTCTATTTCTCCAAGTTTCTTTTCTTTTTTTTTTGACATTCAATATTATTTTATATTAATTTCACATGTACAGCATAGTGGTTAGACATTTATATAATTTAAGAAGCAATCCCCCTAACTAGTCTAAATGCCACCTGGCATTTACATAGTTATTACAATGTTATTGACTATATTCCCTATGCTTCACTTTATCTCTCCATGATTATTTTGTAACTACCAATCTGTACTTTTAAATCCCTTCACCATTTTTCACCCTGTCCCCCAAATCCCCTCCCATCTATCACCCCAATAAATCTAGTATCCATCTGACAGCATACATAGTTATTACAATATTATTGACTATATTCCTTATGCTATACCCTACATCCCCATGACTACTGTGTAACAACCAATTTGTATTTCTTAACCCCCTCCCCTTTTTCACTCACCCCCTCAACTCCCCTCCCATTTGGCAACTATCAAAATGTTCTCTGTATCTATGAATTTTTTTTTGTTTGTTTGTTCATTTTGTTCTTTAGATTCCACATATCAGTGAAATCACATTGCATCTGTCTTTCTCTATCTGACACTCCACTCAGCACAATACCCTCCAGATCCATCCATGCCATCACAGATGGCAAGAACCCATTCACTTCCCGGGCCAAGCAATATTCCAATATATATATATATATATATATATATATATATATATATATATATATATACACATCACCTCCTCTATATCCATTCATCCATCGTGAACACCCAGACTGCCTCTACATCTTGGCCATTGTAAACAATGCTGTGACTAAACATGTGGCTGCCCATGTCCCCTCAAAATAGTATTTTGGGTCTCCTTGGATAAATACCCAGAAATGGGATTACTGGGTCCTTCTTTGTCTCTTTCTATAGCCTTTGTTTTAAAGTCTATTTTATCTGGGTGAGTATTGCTACTTATACTTTTTTTCCATTTTCATGAAATATCTTTTCCTATCCCTTTACTTTCAGTTTGTGTGTGTCTTTCAATTGGAAGTGAGTCTCTTGTAGGCAGCATATGTAAGAGTCTTGTTTTCTTATCCATTCAGCCACTCTATCTTTTGATTGGAGCATTTAATCCATTTACACATAAAGTAATTGTTGATAGATATATGAAGTCGGACAGTTCAGTTCATGAACTCATCCTAGAAAAAGTGCTACATACCTCATTGCTGAATATCACTATGGTCACCTTCAAAGTACAATTCTAGGGAAGCTATGCATGGATGCCAGTGCCTAGTCCACCCTTCAAAATAATTTTGGAACTCTTTTTCTGGAATGGCCATCAGAGCTGTCGTTGTCTTACCCTTGATGTCCTGAATGTCATCAAAATGTCTTCCTTTCAATATTTCTTTTATCTTTAGGTAAAGAAAGAAGTCACTGGGGGTCAGATCAGGTGAGTAGGGAGGGTGTTCCAATACAGTTATTTGTTTACTGGCTAAAAACTTTCTCACAGACAGTGCTGTGTGAGCTTGTGCATTTTCGTGATTCAAGAGCCAAGAATTGTTGGTGAAAAGTTCAGGTCATCTAACTTTTTCACACTACCTTTTCAGCACTTCCAAATAGTAAACTTGGTTAATTGTTTGTCCAGTTGGTACAAATTCATAATGAATAATTTCTCTGGTATCAAAAAAGGTTAGCAACATCATTGCAACAAGTTTGCAAACTTAATTGTCCAAGCTCATATAGTTATTGCCATTTTACTATTCAAATGTTTTTCATCTTAAAGAAATCCCTCTAAGATTCCTTGTAATACTGGTTTGATGGTGATGAATTCCTTTAGCTTTTTCTTGTCTGGGTAACTCTTTATCTGTCTTTTGATTCTAAATCATAGCTTTACTGAGTAATTTTGGTTCAGAACCTTGCTTTTCATAATTTCCTGCCAATCCTTTCTAGGTTGCAAAATTTCTGTTGAGAAATCAGCTGATAGTCTTAATGGAGCTCCCTTGTAGGTAACTAACTGCTTTTCTCTTGCTGCTTAGAAGAGTCTTTCTTTGTCTTTAAGCTTTGGCATTTGAATTATGATGTGTCTTGGTGTGGGCCTCTTTGGATTCATCTTGTTTGGGACTCTCTGTGCTTCCTGGGCTTTTATGTCTATTTCTTTCACCAGGTTATGGAAGTTTTCCATCATTATTTCTTTAAATAGGTTTTCAATTCCTTGCTCTCTCTCTTCTCCTTCTGGTATGCCTATGATGTGGCTGTTGGTACACTTGATGTAGTCCCAGAGGCCTCTTAACCTCTAATTTTTTAGATTCTTTTTCCTTTTTGCTATTCTGTTTGGGTGTGCCTTCTTTAGTACCTTATTTCTAAATCACTGATTCGATCCTCTGGTTCATCTAATCTATTGTTGAGTCCCTCTAATGTATCATTTCAGTTATTGTTTTCTTTATTTCTGACTAGTTCTTTTTATGTTTTCTATCTCCATTTTTATGTTTCATATCTCTTTGTTGAAGTTCTCCTTGATATTATTGATCATCCTTATAACCAGCGTTTTGAACTCTGCATCTGGTAGATTTCTTGTCTCCATTTTGTTTAGTTATTTTTCTGAAACTTTGTTCTATTCTTTTATTTGGGACATGTTTCTTTGTCTCCCCATTTTGGCTGCCTCCCTTTGTTTGTTTGTATGTATTAGGTAGGGCCATTATGCCTCCTGGTCGTAGTAGAGTAGCCTTATGTAATAGTTGTCCTATGGGGCCCAGAGGCACAATCTTCCTGGTCACCTGAGACAGGTATGCCAGGTGTGTCTCTTATATGGGTTGTGTGCGCCCTCCTGTTGTAGTTGAGCCATGATTGCTGTCTGCCCATCAATGGGAGGGATTCACCCTCAGCCTGATTTGTTGTGAGGACTGGCTGTGACTACAGTAGAGGAGTTGTTCTGCAGGGACTGACCCTACAAAGTAGTATTCACTTTAGTAGGGTTCTGGTGCCAGCCCAGTCTTCCCTTTGGGTGTGTTGTCCTTAGAGGCAGCAGGATGATGATCTGGCTTGGTCTGAAGCTGGCTTCTGGGCATGCCAGTTCCCAGGGCCTCCTGGGAGGGGCCTAGCCACAGGCCAAGTTCAGCTACAACCTGTGCCCTGTCCAGAGCCACCTGGCATGAGCCACAAAGTAATCCACAGATGGCCACTTGTAAGTGCCTCAAGAGGTCCAGCTGTGAACCAAGACCAGCTGTGGCTAGTGCTGGGCTGCTCAGCAAGAGGTATGGGACAAGCCAAAGCCACATGAGGCTTGTTTGGGTTTTGTGCACCTTTGAGGGATTTTAGGAAAGTCTGCATCATGAGCGAAGACAGGCCATTTATACAGATAAGCGTCTGGAAACGCTTCACTGGGCCTGAAAGTTTGGTGGTGTGGGGTCTCTGAGAATCATCAGGACAGGGCAAACAAATGGTGTTAGCTAGGTTAATGGAAACTAAAATACAGCAACTACCTGAGTCTGCATGCCAGGAGTGGAGAGTGCTCAACAAAGAAACAATGGCTACTGCCAACTCATCTGTTTGGGAGGAAGCTACCCCTCCAGCCCTCACCTTGAAGCCAGACAACTCAGTTCCTCCTCATATGTCTCTGGTGTCTTTCAAGCTGCTGCCCCAGCACTGGAGCTCAGAGCAAGTAATTATGTCTGTGCATGGGCCTTTTAAGAGGAGTACCTAGGATTCCAGCTGCCCTCTGTCTCTCTCAGCCACAATCTCCCTGGGTTTTCACAACCAAAAGCTATGGGGACTTTTCTCCATGGCACTAAAACTCTGGACTGGGGAACCTGGTGTGGGGCTGGGACCCCTTGCTCCTTTGGAGATTACAGATATCTCCACAGCCAAGATATCCTTCCCAATTTTTTTTTTAAGAGGGCAGTGTCACTGGCCCTCATGTGAGATCCGAACCTGGTCCTTCCCAATTTTTAATGGTTACATGTGGATGTGGGACCAGCCTATTCCACATATCCACCCCTCCTACCAGTCTCAAGGTGGCTTCCTCCATATATCCTTAGTTGTAGGGAGGGCTTCAGCTCAGCCAGACTTCAGTTGATTCTTAGTGATGGTAGTTCTGTAGTAGTTGTAATTTCAACATGGTCATGACAGGAGGTAGGTACAGTGTTTACCTACTTCACCGTCTTGACAAGAAATCTTTTCCAATTTTCTTTTACAAGTACTTGAATATAAAAAATGTGAATATAGTACACTATAATAGCTATGTATTTAGAGGAGCGCTTATTAAATATTTTGATATATTCACTCAGTATTTTGATTTTTAAGTCTTGGCTTCATCCAAAATGTACAAATGGGAGAGGAGTACTTTGCCAAAACAAGGGAGCCCATTAAGTTTGCCATTTTTATTTGTTTTACTTGCAAATTTTGATGGTTCCAAAATGTCAATTTTCTGATCACTCTGTCATAAAATTTCCAGAGGTCTACCATAAGATGAGTAAAAGAAGGGGCATAAATGACATTTTAGAAGGCTAAATGCATTCAATTTCAAAGATTATCCTTCATAGTGAACAATGATCCCTGATAAGAGTAACTCCATTTTGTCCCCATCCTTCATTTTGTGTAACCTCGGCCAACAAAACGTCCCCACTAGACACAACGTCTACCCAGAGACAGGCATCACTCTGCAAATCTACCCAGGGATAGGTCTAACTCTGCTGATTTTTGCTTCTGTAAAACGCTTAGCTACTCTCGGTTCCCCTCGCGCTCGCACGCTGTACTCCCCTCGTGCGCTGTATTCCCCTCGCGCAGTATTCCCCTCGCGTGCTAAAAACAGGATGTGGTATTTGCCTTTATAAGCTGCTTCTGAGCTCATTTCAGGGCCGTGAGGTTTTGGAGAGACCTGAGTTCTCTCCCAGTCACCGCCTTAGAATAAAGACTCCTAATTTGGCCTTTGACTACGGAGTCTCTGTACTCGGCTCACTAAGTTACTCTATAACGAAAGTCCTGAGATTGTGACCTTTCTTTATTGATGCATATATGCCCTCTCTGATCTGAAATGGTTTATGTAGATGGTTTTTCAAAGATGTCCTTATATAGCAAATATTAAAATTAGGCACCTTTATAATGGTCTCCCATGTTTTTTGGAAATTAACTTGCCAGTGAAATTCAAAAGCGTGGAATCCACTGGCTTACTTAACATTCTAACATGTATTTTCCTCTAAGTAATATATATTGGCACAAGGTGGTGGTGGCACTTTGGCCATGCATAATTTACCAAATGAGAAAAATATGCTCTTCCTTTTAAAACCATATACATTGACTACACTGTTGAAATAGGTGTAGTCAATATATTTTCCATGAATCATTAAACACTACCACTTTCAGCTTAATCTAATTCTCAGTTTATTCCAATGCTTGATTACCCTACCTCAGTGTTTCTCAAAGTAAAGTTTATAGAACACTAGTTTCCTACATGATAGTTTTCTATGCTGCATTACAAATCACCACAAATCATCAGCAGCTTTAAACAACAAATATTTATTTCAGCTTCTGGAATGACAACATTAGGAGCTTGGCAGTCTCTGGCAAAACAAGCATAACTAGTGAAAATTATTTTTTAAATCTCTGGAAATTGTCCTTAAGGCATACAGCAAATAAAGAAATATTTATTCAAGAGAAATCTAGTAAAACTTGGTAAGAAACAGTGAGAATCTGTAGCATTTGAACCATGACTCACTCCTTCCCTCCCTACTCCAAGCTCAAGGTGACAGAAATTCCATTCCAGGCAGGTAAAGCCAAGAACACAGGGCTCCCTCTTCTCTCAGCTCTTACTTAAGGGATATGGTATCTTCCTGGGAGGGGCAGGCAACCAGAATTTTTCATCGGCCCCAGCTATGTGTTGGCAAGGATGTAAAGAAATCTGAGCTCTCATACTCTGCTGGTAGAAATGTAAAATGGTACAGCTGCCTGGGGAAACAGTTTGGCAGTTTCTCAAAAGTTTAATCACAGATTTACCATCTGACCCAGCTTTTCCACTCATGTATATATACCCAAGAGAAATGAAAACATATGTCCATATGAAAACTCATGCACAAATATTCATAGCACATTATTCATAATAGCCAAAAGGTAGAAACAACCCAAACATCAATCTACTGATGAATGGATCACCAAATGTGGTATAGCCATACAGTGGAATATTATTCACCAATTTTAAAAAAGGAAGTACATACTTGTACATGCTACAACATGGATAAACCTTGAAAACATTAGGCTCAGTGAAAGCAGCCACTCACAAGAGACCACATGTTTTATCACTTTGATCTTAGACTTACCAAAACTCCAGGCTATGAGAAATAAATGTTTATTGTTTAAGCCACCCAGGATATGGTATTTGGTTATAGCAGCCTGAACAGACTAAGGCAGGGTATTGGATAAAAGCCACAAATATGTTACTCTAACTTTGTCATTTACCAGCTCTCTCAGTCCCTTCAGGCTGCTATAACAAAATACCACAAACTGGATAGCTTATAAACAACAAAAATTTCCTTCTCACAATTCTGGAGATTGGAAATCCAAGATCAGGGTGCCAGAATAGTTGGGTGGAGGCCCTTTCCTGGGCTGCAGACTTCTCATTTTATCCCCAAATGGTGGAAGAGGGTAGGTATCTCTTTTATAAGGACATTAATCACATTCATGATGGCTTTACCTTCATGATATAAGCATCTTCCAAAGGCCCCACCTTCTAGCATTATCATATTGGGCATTAGGTTGCAACATGTGACTTGGAGAGGGGGGTGGGCACAAAAACTCAGACCATAGCAATAAGCACTACAAAAGGCTCATTCGGTTTATCAACCAAAGTAAAACGATTTCTTTCTTTCTTTTTTTTTTTTTAAGATTTTATTGGGGAATTGGGGGAGGGGAACAGTGTTGAGGAATAGGGGAAGGGGAACAGACAAGTTGCTGTCCTTTTGTTCTTCAGTCTAGTTGTGGAGGACGTTGCTTCACTGGCCAATGTTGGTATTATCTTGTGCTCTTCCGGGATGAGGCAGATCGCTCGCCTGCCTCATTGGATGGCTGCTCACGGCAGCTCTTGGCAGCTCACGCTGGCTGCCAGCTGCTCACGCTGGCTGCCGGCCACTCATGGTAGATCACAGTAGCCCACTGCAGTAGGAGCTGCAGCCTACTCCTTCGCTGGTGATTCATGGCAGCCCAGCTCCAGATTGAGCTCTTGTTCACCATCTTAGCTGTAGAGGGCGCAATGTCACTGGTCCTCATCTGGAATCTGAACCGGGGCCCTGCTGCTCAGAGGTGGCGTCCCAAGCCAACACTTAACTAACATGTCACTTGGCTGTCCCAGAAAACTATTTCTTCTTTTTTTTCTTTTAAATGGAAGACAATTTTATTTTTATTTATTTATTATTTTAGAGGGCAGTGTCACTGGCCCTCATATATGGGATCCGAAGCAGGGCCGCTGGCGTCCCAAGCCAGCTCTTAACCACTGGCACCACGTGCCAATTATTTCTATACTCAACATTTCTGACACCAAATGTGTTTTCCACACTAAGCATTTCTCCAATTCTCTAGATACCAACTTGGTGTCCCACAATTTCATTCAATTTTGACACTAACTACCTGGAGTTAGTACAGACCCCAGAGGTTAGGGGCTCAGTCCCACAAGACTGCCCCGACTTCAGATGCCAATTGCAATTCTGGGCCTCCTATATTTCCATGACTTTCTCCTCTGGTTTGGTAATTTGCTAGAATGGCTCACAGGATTCAAGGAAACACTCTACTTATTACCAGTTTATTATACAGGGTATAACTCAGGAACAACCAAATGAAAAAGACACATAAGGCAAGGGACAGGGACAGGGCAAGGAGCTTCCATGCCCTCTCCAGGAGCACCACCCTCCTAGTAGCCCCACGTGCTCAGCAACCCAGAAGCTCTCCCAATCCACTGTTTAGGAATTTTATGGAGGTTCCATTACGTAGGCATGGTTGATTTAATCATTGGCAATTGGTGATTAACTCAATTCCATTTCCTCTGCCCTCCCCAGAGATCAGAGTGGGCCTGAAAGTTCTAACCCTCTAATCAAATGATTGGTTCTTCTGGTAACCAGCCTCCATCCTCCAAGAGTCATTTCATTAGCATAAACTCAGGTGTGGTTGCAACAGACTTATTATGAATAATCAATGACATCCCCTCTCATCCTTAGTTAACACTCAGAAAATTACAAGAGTTAATTTAGGAGCTATGTCCCAGGAACCAGGTACCAACACCAAATATACTATTTCACAATATCACACCAAGTTATTATAAGCTTAGGATTATTTCAGTCTCCCTAAAGGGGTAGATGGCAGATTGGAACATACTGAGGGGAAAGTGGGAAGCAGAGAAATACAGTCAATAGTTCATCTCTTGAGATATGGCTTTAAAGAGGAGACAGATATCGGATAGTAACTGACCAAGGAAACTACCTTCTTAAGACTTGCCAGAATTTTAGAATTTCTCAATTATGACTTTTCATTCACTTGCTCAACATTTATGAGGTCCTTCCATGTGCCAAACATAGTGACACCTGCTGAGGAAACAACACTGAATATGATCGAGGTCCCAGATGACAAGCAGCTATCTGTGTATACAGTTCCCAAACACAACAGATACTTCTGTGTATGACATTAAGGGACCAGCAACAACTTACTAGCAACATTTTTCTTCTGTAGAAATTGTGATTTTTTTTTCCCTAGGCTATCCAGGTTTTGAGGTCTGAAAATATTGGAACTGGAAGGGAACTGAGAGGTCATCTAATGCAGCCCTTTCATCTAACGAGTGTAGGAATTTGAGTCCCAGAGAGGTGGAGCAGCTTGCCCAAGGGCATACATTTAGTAAGTGGTAGATTCAGGGATAAAGTAAGCGCTTATCTTCCGCTTCTCAGTTCAGGAATTTTCCACTACCCCATGCCAGATCATACACACAAGTGTCAATTTCTGCATTTCTAAATTCATACAGCTTAACCATTACTTTAAATGGTAACATTAATGAATTCCATGAATCAGTGTTTATTTCCATATTCTGCCAATTAATTGTGGTTTGGGGGATAATTCATTCCAAGGCCCTGGATTATAAAGTGCAGCGTCAGCAGCTTTTTCAAGGTAATTCATTCCAATTCTTGGACCAGTTACACCTAATGTAGTTGAGAGTTAGCTGGATTTGTCTCTAAATGTCCTTGAATTAAACATCAGTACTCCTGTTTGTTTCCCTGATATCCTGGTTACAGGGAGCAATTGTGGCATGAGGAGGGGTGGGTTTCCACAGAACTGGGGGAAGTGGATACTCTGGGAAATGTAAGGGTCAAGCTTGAGGCAACCTCTGCTGTAAGCTCGTGGACGATGTGCTAGAGTGACTGTTTTGGGGGAGTTTTTGTTGTTGTTGTTTGGCTTGGTTTTATTTGGTTATTGCAGCCAGAGAAAACAGGAGGAAGAAGCTAGTGATTTCTATCCTTGACTCCCCGTCAGCAATCTGAACTGGGCTCCTACCCTCTGGGAAATATCAGTTTTATAAGGAAACCAGGAGCATCTTCTACATTATCTACATAAAACTGGTTACTTCTTCAGCCAGTAGTACATCAAGGAGAAAAAGGAAAAATACACACACCACACACACACACACACACACACACACACGCTCATATATCATCCATTGTACAAAACAGCCATTTTTATGCCCAAGGCGTTTGGTGATCAGATTACTCTTTGGTGGCCTCTGCCATCTCTTAAATTCATCAGAGAAGATGAAATGAGGCCTGCACTGCTCTATCTAAGCAGTGAGGCCTTGGGCAAGTGATATTGTCATTAAGTATTAGAGCTGGAAAGCCTTTCCAAGCTCACAGACAAGGAAGCCAGATTTAGAGAAATGAAACATCTTACATTATTTACATTTGTGGTGGTTCCTCTGTGTTCTCAGCTTCCTCACCTATGAAATCAGGTTGAACAAGATGACTTCTGAAATCCTTTCACTGCTGACATTTCCTACTCTGAAAGTCCCTGACAGCGCTGCTCCTCAATGAATGGTTGTGACCGAGCAGTCTCACAATGTCAATTGGGAAACAGACCTACAGAATCTCGGATCCCATCGCAGACCTACTGAATGTGAATCTGCATTTGAACAAAACCCCCAGGTGATTCATATGCATGTTACAGCAGGCCTTAGAAATCTAGCTGATTTTGTCCCTGGGCATTTTGTGTTCTTGCCCTAAAGCTTTCAGTTCCCATTCTCTCATTAACCTGCAGATGTCACCAGAGAGCCAATAGCGGTGTTACTGAAGAGGAGGGAAATACTACATAAAGCTTCCCCTTCCTTCCCCATTTACTTGCTGCTTACTCTTCTCTCCGGCCCTTCAGGTTCCCTTAAGCTCTTTGGCCTGTTAGTAAATCTACAAAGAAATGGGCTATGAAGCCTATT